>CM045460.1:1519308-2252625 GCA_024666655.1 Dascyllus trimaculatus
TGCCTCCTAGTGGATAATATGTGCTACCAATAATCTCCATCAACCAATAGTCTATAAAATAATGATGGTCAAAATGCTTGCGCTTGGCATTTGACCCCTCAGTTTTAATCTCAACATTCATACCTTGTTAGCATAAAACTCTGTTGCTTATTTCACTGAATTGTTTGATTATGAAAGTGCTTTTAAAACATTTCTGTAAGGAACACTTTTGGAGCAAGTACCAAAGTAGAACAGTACAATTACAATTTCAAAAAGTGCTGCCAAGTTTGAATGTTTCATCTTTCAAAACCAAAACGGTATCATAGTCTTACACAGCAAATATAATATCATGTTTTCACTTGACCACCAATTTAAATAGATGCATTTGAATTCTGATATCCAAACTCACATTCAGCCCCGCAGTGACTGGATTATTGTGCAGAGGAAAAAAACGTCTCTGTCAGCTCTTCTTTTCATTCTTGAAACACGTCTTTAACTTTTCATGTGAACAGCTGGGTGTAACAATATAGCTTTGAATGTCTTTAGAGAGACACTGTTATTCCCACATTTAAACTAAATTGTACCTCCCTCCTCTCTGTGACAGTTCACTCCACCTTCCAGTGTCACTGAAGGAAACACTGTCACACTAAATATGTTTGAGCATAACCTAACCGAGTGACTTCTGTTCTCCCACTAACAATTGCAACAAGAAACTGGACCTGGCATCAAGGAATAGTGTAATAAAGTGAGTGCACATGTAAGTTACAAACTCAAAAAAAGTGATTTTAGTTTTAAGTCAGTGTTTAAGCTTAAATATTTAGCAGATTACCACATCACAGTGGGTTCTTACAAAGCAGAGAGACACAGTATTAGGCAAAGACAGTGAAGTGTTGAGAAGAAAATGGTTAAATTCACTCTCAGTGAAACTACAATTGCTGACAGTGTAGACCAGGAGTGCTCAAACTTTTTTCCCTAAGGGCCACATACAGAAAAATATACGAAGGACTGGGCCACTTACTAGAGGGGAGGAATACTGCCTCACTTCTAATGCATAAATGGTAGTAAAATCAATCAAATGCAGGTAAATGACGTTTGACAAATGGACGTGTTTGAAGAAAAAAACCTCCATCACAGCTCTCCATTAACAGAAGTTCATTTTATTTTTATCAAAAAAATAAAATGACTTCTAGCTCACAAGTCGGGAGAGTAGCTGATGTTGATTCTATAGAAAATCATCACAATGCATTTTGATCAGTTCTAATTGCAGCCTCTCTTCCACTTCTTCTGCATCTATCAAAAACGGAGCTGCAAGCAGTGTGATTACCCTCTCAATGAGAGAAAAATCTGCAGAGCACTGACTGAATTCTGTAATTACAGATGTGATCACAGACACATATTTTCCTGTTTTGTCAGAGAGCTTAGCATTTGGAAATCCATCCATCCATCCATCCATCCATTGTCTTTCGCTTAACCGGGACGGGTCGCAGAGGCAGCAGTCTAAGCAGAGACCGATCCACGTTGCACCCGGCCCCTATGGTTCCCTCTGCAGGTGATGGGTCCACAGGAGGTCGGCCCCAGTTGTCCATTCGGGCTGAGCCCCGTGAGCAAAGGGCCGGCCACCAGGCGCTCCCATACGAGCCCCAACCCCAGGTCTGGCTCCAGGGTGGGGTCCTGGCTGCGCCATACTGGGCAACATCATGGTCCTTGTTATTCTTTTCATAAGGGCTTCTTGAAATGCTTTTTGTCTGACCCGTCACCTAGGACCTGTTTACCTGGGGTGACCCTACCAGGGGCATAAAGCCCCCCGACAACATAGCTCCCAGGATCATTTGGGCATTCAAACTTCCCCGCTACGGTAGCAGTTCCAGGAGGAGCATTTGGAAATGCGCATTTGATTTTGGATATTGTGTGGAAGTGCACTTCATTGAAGTTGCACAGTTGTGACTCAAAGAGATGGAGCTTCATGCAGAAGGCTTTCATGTGCGCATAAAGTTGTGGTACGAGCTGCTCTTTGCCCTGTAGGCTCTTGTACAGTATGTTGAGATGATCATCAACTGAAAAAGTCAAGTCTGCCAACCAAAGAGGGTCTCTAAGCTCAACGAGAGGTCTTCCCTTCCCTTTCAAAAACTTGTCAATATTTGATCTCAGAGAATAAAAACCGCCACAGCATGGAGACACGACTTAGCCAGCACACATCAGAATGATAGAACAGATCCCCATACTGAGCATTGACATCAGATAGAAAAATTTGAAATTCTCTGTGGGAGAGCCTACTGCTACTGCTAGCACTGCTACTACTACTGTTACTACTACTACTGCTACTACTGTAGTAGTAGTAGTAGTACTACTAGTACTAGTAGCAGCTACTGTTACTAACTGCTACTACTACTACAACTACTACTGCTACTACTACTACTGACACTACTGCTACCATGTTCCCACAGCTCTATGTTTCCATATTTTTAAGATTTCTTTTTCAAAACTAGGCCCTATGTTTCTACAGTTCACACATTTCAACCCCTGGTAGTTAGGGGTTCACCACTCAGTCCTGTGGCCTGCGATTTGAAGGAGAGAGCTAATGTGGCAATGCTACGAGGGTAACGGGTAGTTTATGTCCGACAACGCCACTGGGGGAATTTCACCCCCAGAATAATTACTTCGGACCACCACCGGTCCGATGTACACTCCAAAAGGTCACACAGGTAAGTAGAAACAGGAGGCAGATGTGGTTCCAATATACAAAGGTAGTTTATTAACAATACAAAAAAATTCAATGAAACACTTACTGGTGGGGCCATAAAACAGCAAGATGGAATGTGGCACGAGATTAATAAAAACCTACTGGACCTCCAGAGGGCAGTGCAATTATCGCTGCACCGAGGCACAGGGCTGAGGGCTTACCGGACCGAGATGGCTGACTGAAGGGGAGGGGAAGAGGTCCGGATGAACACCACACGTGAAACACAAAAAAACAAAACCATGGAGAACACCAAGTGCCAAACTGTACAGGGAGTGAGGGGACCACCACCGCCGGGGAATCAACCACTCGTCACTCGGCCCAACAGCTCCTGTCCAGGGGAGACAACAGTTAGTTGTAAACAGAGGCAATATACATAAAAAACTCTAGAAACTACCCCAAGATTACACTAGCCCTGGAGGTCACCACTAAGGCCAACTAGGCCTTCCTGTGCCACTTTCACCCACACACCAACTTAATCAAAGAAAAGAAAACTAAATTCACAAAAACCCAACAGAATAACAAAACCATTGAACTGAGCACAGTAAACAAAACAAAGAAATCCCAAAAAACTAGAAACAAAATAATCAATTTTAATAACTAATGCGGAAATTATATTACTAATAAATAATCACAATAATCAAATTAAGCGCATAATGGGTGTGAACACACACCAACTGAGTCCATGTAAAAACAAAACATCAGATAAAACCAGCTGCCAGGGTGTAGGACGCTTGCTACGGTGGACCCGCTGACAGAACCGCTGCAAGACGGAACAGCTGCTAACCGCACAGCCGTACAGAGCAGCGGCCGATAGAACAGCCCAAAACACAGCCGTACAGAACAGCGGCCGATAGAACAGCCCAAAACACAGCCGTACAGAACAGCGGCCGATAGAACAGCCCAAAACACAGCCGTACAGAACAGCAGTAGCCGGTGGAGAGGGAGAGCCGCCCGTCCAGACGCAGCTCTTCCGACAGCCGTGGGAGGATACAGCACGTCACTGTCAACAGTCAGAGCCCACAGTCACTACAATGTAGCCCAGCCAGAATGCATAAAACCAATGAACCAGCTTACCTCCAGGATCGAACGCAACGTGGGGGGGGGGGTGTTATGTCCAGCTCCGAGGCCACACACGGCTCCCAGCCTTTGGCCGAGACACGAGCTGACTTCTACTAAAAGCGGAAAGAAGATCAGACAGGCACACAGACGCCTAAAGATGCGGCGACCGCATCAGAACATACCTGAGGGGGGAGAAGGAAGCTCCACCAGCGTCTTAGGTTTGCCACGTGAATCCGCCGTCTACAAACCACGCTGTTGAAAATAACGCTCCGGCTCACAGCAGAGGTAGGAAGCTGCACGTACCTGCTGTGCAGCCCTCACCCAAATGTAGTGAAGTGCGGGGACGCCAAGCCAGGTGAATCTGGATAATTGCGCCCAGCTGCGCCAGAGCAACCACTCTCAGCTGCGCAGACCTGATTGAATACATCAGCGGGGGGGAGGCGGACTGAGCCACCCTGTCACACTAACTTCCAAACTCTCATGAGCTCAACACTGCTACTCCAACATGGGGTTGCTGTGGAGTGACAACCCGTGTGGAAATGTCTGCGTTTTCCCTTTGTGGAAACAGGGTATTAGAAATATGAGACATGTGGGACCATAGGGCTGACCCCTGCCAGTGCTACTACTACTACTACTACTACTGTAGTGGCTGATGTTTAAAGACAGAAGTATTTGTTAATAAAAAAAAAAAGGTTCAAACACTCCCCAAACATTTCCAGTAGCTGCTTTAAAAGCTGAGAAAAGCTGAGTGCAGTTGTTCTGACTCCCAGCAATGGTGCAGGGAGCTGAGTGCACCTGTACTGGTTGCGTAAGCAACAGTTTGTCATGATGTGGATAGCACGATACTTTGTGTACTGACTGTAAAGGCCAAAGACGCTGAATGAAGATCACACGATACTTTGTTTCTGAAATGTGACGGTCACAGGTGCTAGAAGTAGATCGCATGAGACTTTGTTTACTGCAGTGTACTGGTCAAAGTGAGAATAAAAGACATTCATTTGGGAATAAAAGACATTCATTTGGGAATAAAAGACATTCATTTGGGGTGGGGAGTGAGGTCAGGAGGGAACAGCAAGCCCTCCTGGTGTAGCTGCCCATCCAGCATTAGTCAGCATTATTTTTTAAAATGGGTGTTGTGATCGTGGAAAATCCCCAAAACTTAATGTAAAAAAGAAGGTTGGGCTGAGGGTGTGGAAACCCCAGCACCAAATAGTATAAGGTCTGGACATCAGAAACGATTGTCAGAGTTTACCCCGGGTACCTCTCACTGTGTTTATCCTGTATTGTTGCAGAATAAATACTTTTACTTTGAATCTGAAGACCGACTTCTCTGACTCTTTTTTGCCTCCATTGGTGAGTCGCTGGCAAACGCTATTTTTGAGCACTCATACAAATAATAAAATTTGAACTTAGAACCTGAACTGAAGAACTACAAGTTGTGGCCACCTGATCCACAACACTACTACTACTACTACTACAACTGCGACCAATACTACTACTACTGCTGCTGCTACTACCACTACTGCTGCTGCTGCTACTACTACTGCTGCTGCAACTACCACTGCCACTACTACTACAACTACTACTACTGCTGCTGCTGCTACTACTACTACTGCTGCTGCTAGTGATAATATTTGATAATATAACAATTTTGTATCCATATACAGGAGGCATACTTTAAATTTGTTGAATTTATGAGGCATCTTTGAGTAAACTTTGAATATCATTTGAGTATCTCATTGCCGGGCCGAGTGTCTTGGTTTTTGGTAATTCAAATTCAAATTCAAATTTATTCAAATTAAAATTCAAATTTATTCAAATTTAAATTCAAATTTATTCAAATTCAAATTTATTTAGTGAATTCATGCTAGCAGTCTAAGGACTGAATTTTAGCAGAACTTAAAATGAAAAATAAAACCCAACACATTCATATACTAAACATGTTTGTCAATAAAATGATTAAAAGTCAGCCTTTCAAGTCCTGATTATACAGCCTGACTGCTGTTGGCAGTACAGATTGTCCAAGTCTTTTAGTATGATATTTGTATTCTGAAATGTCATTTCCACTGCGCAGGTGTCTTTGGGAGTTCTCCGTCCTGGTTTTAGGTAGCAGTTGATGCAGTGGATGTTCATTGTGGCCCATCTCTCTCACCAACTGCACAGCAGCCTTCTCCCTCCTGCTCTGCAGTGTGGGAAGCTCAGGTGTGGCTCCTCCTCTGGAGATGATCTTTAAAGCTCTCTTTGCACCTTCTCCTGCTGTGGCTTTTGTTGCACCCCACTAAGAGGACATTCCAATACTCTAAGCATGGTCTCACCAGTGTGGTGTAGATGCACTGCAAAAACTCAACATCTTACCAAGTTTATTCGTCTTATTTTTAGTCAAAATGTCTCAACCCACTTGATTTAAATTCACTTTACAAGTAACATTTCAGCAGATGGAGGGACGTGTTTTAAGACAATGCATCTTAAATATCTTGTTAAGTCAAACAATCTCGAAATGATCTTGTTTTGAGTCGTATTTTACCAGAAACAAGGTTCATTTCATTTCACACATGTTTCAAGCTGAGCTGTTGTTTGTATGAGATAAATAATCTTGATTTAGGTAATAAAGTAAATGCATTTTATTGGAAAATCACCAATTCATATCAGAAAAAAGCTGCATGTGTAAAATGTGTAAAAAAACAAAGCAAATGTCGCTTTTGAGTTAAAACACCTCCTTTTGGGCGTAGCTGGCTTCACCTAAAACACAACACCTTCAAATGCTGTCAAACACCACTAAATATTAGGATTTCTAGCTACTGTGAGAAGACATTATATCTCAGAATGCTTCACTTAATCTTTGTAATCTTATTTCAAGTACAAGATGGTCTTAAATCTAGAGAAGAGCCACGATAATACAACTAAAATAAGTTGAATACATCTCACATTAAGAAGTTGACATTAAACATATGAAAACAAAAATCTATTTTTGAGTTATAAAATACTAGTTCTTTAGCATGTCTGGTTTATTCTAAGACACCTCAGCTTGACAATGCTGGTAAAATATAGCTTAAAATAAGTTTTCCCTCCTAATTTTAAGACCTCAATATTCTAAATATCGTGTCTTATTTCAATAAATCTTACCAAGCAAATTTTCATTTGTTCATTTGTTCTATTTCCAGTGTGGTCAATAGGTCCTGTAGTGGTATGCCATGTCTTACCAAGACAGTCAGGAAATGAAGGCGCTTGGAAGCTTTTCTCACCATTTGATCGATGTGTGAGTCTCCACTGAGGTCCAAGTCAAGGTGGAAGCCCAGATATTTGGTCGTTGTAACAACTGGGACTTCCTTTCCCCCCAGGACCAAAGGAGCAGGCTGAGGCAAATTTTTTGCAAAGCAGATTTGGAGTTCCACAGATTTGTCTCCGCTGAGCTGCATCCTGTTTTCTTCAGCCCATTTATCCAGCTGTTCGGCTTCCAGGGCCATTGTTTTGTCCCTCCCGACTTTGTTTAGAGGAATAGCCCTTGACAGACCGATGTCATCAGCATACCCAATGTCCATAAAAGTTCATAAAAAGTGTCTCTCGAGTGGACATGTAGAGCAGGAACAAGTAAGGAATGATGACCCCTCTTTGTGGGACTCCAGATGTAACTTCAGTCCGTGAACTGTGTACCCCATTAGCCACCACCCTTTGCACTCTACCAGTAAGGTGACTATGCAGCCAGGTTAGTAATCTTGGGCAAAGCTCCAAGTTGGCCAGAGTTATCATTAGCCTGCTGTGATCAACCCAATATGCCTTTGACATGTCAGCCAAAAGGACCCTGACCATTGTAGGTTGTTTACTGTCCACAGCCACCGTCCAGGAGTGTACAGCTTTAACCAGGGCTGTGGTTGTACTGGTCTTGGAAAGGTAGGCATGTTGCTGGTTTCTACATTGGGACAAAACAGTTGGCATGATTTTCCTGACAATAAATTTTTCCTGTATTTTCCCAACACAAGATGTAAGAGACACAGGCCTCCAGTCATTAATGGCACTAGAAGCTTGAGTCTTTGGTATGGGAATCACATTTGATGCTTTCCAGGCTGTTGGAACCATCCCATTAGCATAGGATGCATTCACAATGTGTGTGATAACAGGAGCTAGATCATCAGCATTGTCCTTTAACAGCCATGGTGGAATTCCATCAGGTCCACAAACCTTTTGGGGGTTTAGCTTTTTAACAGCCTGTTTAAGGAGCCCTATACTACAGAGCTCTTCATCTCCAGTGATGGGTGGCAGTGAAAGGTCTGATGAGGAAGTTGTACTGTTCCAAGCCCTTACAAAATGTTGATTTAGGGTCTCAGCCACCATTTCCTCTGTCACACCGTCAATCCGGATTTTTGACTGCGTTGTCTTCTTACGTCCAAGTTCTTGGTTGATGTAGTCCCACCACTGCTTTGGGTTTTGCTTTTTTAATTTCTCCACTTTTCTCTTGTACTGCCTTTTCTTTGCATTTCTCACAAGTCTCTGCACATTGTTCCTGATTTCCTTCTACTTGTCTTTCCCCATTTATTATGGATTTTTTGCCTCTTTTGAATGGCAGGTTTAATTCAATTTTAATTAATTAATTTAATTTAATTAATCTGTCATTCATGGCTTGTCCAGTTCACAGATCTTTTGCCTTCTCATGGGCATGCGCATGTCTAATGGAGTTTGGATTGTAGTGTTAAACAGTTCAACTTTAACCTCTATATCCTCTGCTTCACAAACTGGTGTCCAATCCGTGTGTGTCAAACACATGATGAGTGCCTGCCTCCTCTCAGCACCACCAGATCTTCTCATTGTTCTTTTCATTTCAGACTTTTTCTGCTGTTCCTCCTTTGGAGAAAACATCACACAGTTGTAATCACTGGATCCAATCAGGGCAAGAACAGTGGGTGCTCTGTGTAGTAACTGGGGAGATTTGTGATAATTAGGTCTAAAATTGAACTGCCACAAGTATTGTCCTTTACCACCTGTTTTATCTCTGGGTAACAGTTTTTTTTTTAGCATTTTTATGGGCAATTTATTAAAATCTCCACATAAAACTAACTCCATTTGTGGAGATTCTGCTTTGATGGTATCCAGAGTGCTGATTAGATAATTCATCACCTTCTGCTGCAGCGTCTTCTCATTTGCCCATGGTGGATGGTAAAGGGTACCAAAAACCAATATTGTCACAGAATTTGCAAATGGAAGCCTAAGGTTGAATCTGCAGCCACATGCAATCTATGTCAGCTGTTTCCAAGTCTGTACGGTGTTTGACTTGGAGTCTTTGATGCACGTACATGGCCACACCCTCGCCTCTCCTCTCCTCATCCAGGCATCGGTCTCTCCTGAACAGCTGATAGTCTTGAATATTCATCGATTCATCCGGGATACTCAAGAGGGCCCAAGTTTCTGTGATACAGGCGATGTCAGCTTTGTTTTTGTGCACTATCAGCTCAAGCTCATCAACCTTTTTTGTTAAAGACCGAGCGTTGCACAGGACAACATTTGGCAGCGTTGGTGTCAGTGGAGTGTTTTTAATCAAAATATGGTCACCCTACATTACATTACATATAGCCTGGTTTACCATACTTGTTACTTTGATGTACCAGCTACTGTACTTTACAGCAGTTCAGCGAATGCTAATTTAGTTTAACATAGTTCAAGTTTTGACTGTACTGTAACTTCTTTTAACTTTATTGAACGTATTTTAACGTCTATGTCATCTGGTCTATGGTAATCCCCCTCTGTGGATAGCTACAGAGGCTAAAGTAAATGTAACTCAATTGTTAGCAGGTTTTATGGAGGTTTGAGGTCGTATTTTTCGCAGTGGAAACACAAAATATTTATATTAGCCAGTGAATATGACCCTCCATCTTCCCAGGTAACAGCTAACTGCTTGAATTTTGAGCGCAGCACAATGGGCATATCCAACTTGCAATCCGCAGTAGGCAACACTCCAGATGTCCTGTCTCTCTCTCTTATGCATGATATAATGTTGCTACTCTTTAATGTACACTTAAAAAATGAGCAGTGTAATTGTTGTTCTATCATTCATAATGTGGCTAAATGGCGTGGGGAGGGGTATCGTTGCACGACAACGCCACCTGGGGTGTTACACCCCAGGAATTAAACACTGCACAGACCCCTAGTTTTAGGTCACACAAATTTGTTCACTACATAGAGAGGATGAAAGACGGACTTCCAAACACAATAACACTTTATTAATTAAAACAAAATTTCTTGAGTTTTGTTAGCATGAAAAAACTGTTGCTGGACTAGCAAGCTAGCTGTCATTTGCTTAACCTTCTCCTCCCACTGGACACCAGCGTAGCACTAGAAACCTGATTCTTCATTTTATAATGTTGTTGTACATTGTACTCTTTCATCACTGCAACATTGCAAATCAAACAGGCACACTTCCCATTGGTTTCAATGAAGAAATGTTCATTTTTCCACCAAGTCTGAAATTTTCTGCACTCACTCGCGATCTTGCGTTTCTTTGGTTCGGCCATTTCTGGTGACCCTCAGCAATTTTTTGTGATTTCTTGCTTTGTGGAGATGCTACCTTGTTCGAGACAGATGCTCCATCTTGTGTTATAACTAAGCATTACAATACAGTTAAGCACAAATGTTATGTGCGGGGCTGCGGGCCATAATCCCCTATATTTTTAGTCTTCGATATTGGCCAATTAAAAATGGATGGACAACATTTGTCCCTCGGGCCGCAGTTTGGACACCCCTGGTGTAGACAGTGCACAGTGGCTGAGATCTCTGCAAGTGTGTATAGTGACTGTCATGGTGAAAACGCAGCTGTGTTTTCTACTTTATTAAAATATAACCACATTTCAAAATGCTTTTGTAGGAGTTTCCAAGAGACACTGGACAGACATACAGTTAGGTCCATAAGTATTTGGACATTGACACAATTTTCAGCATTCCAGCTCTGTACAACACCACAATGGATTTGAAATGAAACAATCAAGATGTGCTTTAAGTGCAGACTTTGAGCTTTAATTTAAGGGCATTTACATCCAAATCAGATGAACGGCGTAGGAATTACAATACATTTTATATGTGCCTCCACCTTTGTAAGGGACCAAAAGTAATTGGACAAACTAACATAATCAAAAATCAAAGTGTCACTTTTTAATACTTTGTTGCAAATCCTTTGCAGTCAATGACAGCCTGTAGTCTGGAACTCATGGACATCACCAGACGCTGGGTTTGGTCCCTGGTGATGCTCTGCCAGGCCTCTGCTGCAGCTGTCTTCAGTTCCTGCTTGTTCTTTGGGCATTTTCCCTTCAGTTTTGTCTTCAGCAAGTGAAATGCAGCTCAATTGGATTCAGGTCAGGTGATTGACTTGGCCATTGCAGAACATTCCACTTCTTTGCCTTTAAAAACTCTTTGGTTGCTTTCGCAGTATGCTTCGGGTCATTGTCCATCTGCATTGTGAAGCGCCGTCCAATGAGTTTTGAAGCATTTGGTTGAATATGAGCAGATAATATTGCCCGAAACACTTCAGAATTCATTCTGTTGCTCTTGTCAGCAGTCACATCATCAATAAATATAAGAGATCCAGTTCCACTGGCAGCCATACATGCCCACGCCATGACACTACCACCACCATGCTTCACTGATGAGGTGGTATGCTTTGGATCTTGAGCAGTTCCTTCCCTTCTCCATACTCTTCTCTTTCCATCATTCTGGTACAAGTTGATCTTTGTCTCATCTGTCCATAAGATGTTGTTCCAGAACTGCACAGGCTCTTTTAGATGTTTCTTGGCAAACTCTAATCTGGCCTTCCTGTTTTTGAGGCTCACCAATGGTTTACACCTTGTGGTGAAACCTCTGTATTTCCTCTGGTGAAGTCTTCTCTTAATTGTTGACTTGGACACAGATACACCTACCTCCTGGAGAGTTTTCTTGATGTGGCCAACTGTTGTGAAGGGGTTTTTCTTAATGAGGGAAAGGATTCGTCTGTCATCCACTACACTTGTTTTCCGTGGTCTTCCAGGTCTTTTGGCGTTGCTGAGCTCACCAGTGCGTTCTCTCTTTTTAAGAATGTACCAGTTGATTTGGCCACACCTAATGTTTTTGCTTCTCTCTGATGGGTTTATTTTGATTTTTCAGCCTAATGATGGCTTGCTTCACTGATAGTGACAGCTCTTTGGACTTCATATTGTGAGATGACCTCACCAGATTCCAAATGAATATACCACACTTGAAATGAACTGCAGGCCTTTTATCTGCTCCTTGTAAATGAAATAATGAGGGAATAACACACACCTGGCCATGGAACAGCTGAGTAGCCAATTGTCCAAATACTTTTGGTCCCTTAAAAAGGTGGAGGCACATATAAAATGTATTGTAATTCCTCCACCGTTCATCTGATTTGGATGTAAATACCCTCAAATTAAAGCTCAAAGTCTGCACTTAAAGCACATCGTGATTGTTTCATTTCAAAACCATTGTGGTGTTGTACAGAGCTGGAATGCTGAAAATTGTGTCAATGTCCAAATACTTATGGACCTAACTGTAGATACAGTATATTATGCTTGGTCAAACCAGCCACAGATCACCACCCCTGGTACCTGCTTTAATAAGTTTAATAAGTGCAAACCTTTGTTCTCTCCTAATACAGTGATCCCTTGTCTATCGCGGGGGTTAAGTTCCAGAACCCCCCCATGATAGACAAAATCCGCAAAGTAGCGACCTTATATTTATTTTATTATTTATAGATATTTTAAGGCTTTATAAACCCTCCCCACACTGTTATTAACCGTTCCCACACTCTTACAAACACTGGCTTCGATCACCGCCAATCAACCGACTAGCTGAAGCGGAAGTGGCCGTAGCTGCGTTTTCCATACGTGTGTCTACTCATCTGTTGTACGCTACGTATTTTATATACAATGTGAAAATCCGCGATAAAGTGAACCGGGATATGACGAGGGACTACTGTACTAAATAAAATTTATCAGCACAAACCGATTTGAAAACTGTCAGTGCTAAAAGCTGTCGAGATTTGTAATCCTGTTTACTACTTTGATCAGATATAGAGGGGTCCAAGAGTCTGAGACCACTAAGACAATGCAAATAATTTTGCACTTGTTTTAAATTTATTACAAAATGTTCCATTAAAAATGCTGTCAGCTTAACAATTTGAGTGGAAAGATAAATCTGTGAAAAATGCACAGAAATTTCTGAAAATCTTAATATTTATTTGCTCTCCTTTCGGGTAATATGGACTGCACATGTTCGTTCAACAATGTGCCAGAGCTCTTTCAGTGTTCTGTGGGGTTGAGGTCAGGGGACTCTGGAGGACAGTCCGTGACAGTCAGCACTTCTTGGTCTTCTTTGGTCTTCAAGTCAAAGTTTTGAGGTGTGTTTGGGCTCATTATCCTACTGCAGTATCAACCCTTCTTCACAAAGATGCAGCCCAGAAGGTGGAACATGTCTCCAAAGAATGGAGAGCTGCTTCTCCTCAGTCAGGGCAGATTATATTTGCTGCAGGTCTTCAACTCCACAGTAGCAAAACACCCCCACTAGTCTCTAAATGGAATTCAGTCAAAAGGACTTTGTCACACTCACTGAAAAGTGGTTTAGAAATGTTCTTCATTCTCTCAGACCACTACTAAACAGTCTTTGACAGGACTTCTGTGGACTAGAGTCTTGTATTCTTTATTTAGTGAATTCTGTATTTGTGATGAAGCTGATTTTGCACCTCTCAATGAATAAAGCTTGATGTGTTGATCATCTGATGTTGTGCTCACTTGTGGTCCATGTGATCCTAATTTGGATCCACCGGATCCCGTTTTCACACAGTGTTGTAGAGCTTTAAGTACTGCCCCTTTAGAAACCTTCAGTCCAGCCATGATTGGATGCTAAGAAAGTTCTTTGTTCAGAATTACAATCTGACAACTGACACTTTCACACTTATTTTTGGTGCCATGTTTCTTACTATCACAATGCTACCTTGTGAGAAATATTCCGTTGGAAACTCGAGGCCCAGTCATATTTCTAACAATTAAACAATGGTTGCAGGTTGGTTTAGTTAAACAAGCCTCTGATGAGTCGATCAGATCTAGCTGAGAGCTGTCTGAATGCTGCTTCAATGGAAGGATCCAGCTAAAGAAAAGCTGAGCTTTGCACAAAGAAGTTAACATGGTCACTAATCTCATCATGCAGAAACTGAAAAATTAATTCATGTTATATGTCTGAAATTCTGGTGTTTTTAAAAGTTTCTAATTCCTAAAACTGTCAGGTTTTTTTCTAGGTTGACAATAAAAAGACAGATTTTTGATGTCCTCTCAGACTCTTGGAGCCTACTATAGTTCCCAGTATCAAATGTTCTTGTACAATTGTCTGTTTAGCTGTGTGTGCACATTAGAAAAAGGTAGTGTGACAGGAAAAAGTACAAGAACAGACTGCTTTCTTTCTGTTTCTTTGTGCCTCCATAAATTCACAGTAACAACAACACAATAGCACAGCAAATTACAGACTTGTAAACACAAGAAATTACAGACTGTATGCTGTTTTAAACAGATGGGTTTTGAGTCTATGGATATGGGAAAAAATATGGATTTAGGAAAGTATAGTATGATGGTTTTATATGCTAACCCCAAACATTTAGTTTGTACCAATGTATCACCTTTATAATTTCAACCCTACACATTTCAAGTACATTAAGTTATTACCATTAACCTGATGTACAGTACAGGCCAAAAATTTGGACACACCTTCTCATTCAATACGTTGTCTTTATTTTCATGACTATTTAGATTGTAGATTCTCACTGACGCATCAAAACTATGAATGAACACATGTGGAGTTATGTACTTAACAAAAAAGGTGAAATAACTGAAAACATGTTTTATATTCTAGTTTCTTCAAAGTAGCCACCCTTTGCTCTGATTACTGCTTTGCACACTCTTGGCATTCTCTCGATGAGCTTCAAGAGGTATTCAGAGCTTGCATTTGACCTCCTTAAAACAATACCAAGCACTTTTGAAACATGACACAATGCATCAAAATATGAGATTAGATATAAATATAGAGCTAATAGATTGATAAAACTGAAAATATTTTAAAGTATATTGACTATATTTAACACCCACAATTACGCATTTTTTATTTTTTGTTCATTAAAAGTGCAAAAATGACACAAATTTTGGTTCTTTGAACTTAATGGTTTTGAATGTTAGCGGTATAAAGGATGTTGACAAAAGAAAGGCCATATTTCTATTCCTAAGGGGAAACAAAGGCAGAGATCTTTTTTTTGTTGTTGCAAGAAACGCACTCTGTAAAAAATGATGTCAGATTTTGGAGAGCACAATGTGGAGATAAAGGTTACTTTAGTCATGGCTCAGACAAATCAGCAGGGGTCGCCATATTACTTAATAATTTCAGAGGGGACATTGTTGAAACAATGAATTATTTGCAACATCTAAAACTACAACAACCTCTCTCTCACCAGAGGGATGATAGCACAACTTTGTCAAAAAATTAATATCAAAATAAATACCAGAATGCATTTACTGTCATAGGACAGGATTATGATGACACTCCTGATGATCTCGTTGACAGATTCCCAGCTAAGGTCTCTCCACTACCAAAGTTTAAAAGTATAGTTTATATAATGGATCAGCTGAAGCTGACAAACATATGGAGGTTTCTAAATCCTAAACAAAAGCAATACACATGGAGCAACTCCAGCCGAACACAACAATCTAGAATTGGCTTATGGTTAGTCTCTTCTAACTTTAACCCAGTACGTTAAAGATGTAGCTCATTGTTATGCTCCACTATCAGACCATTTAACCATTAAGATAAATTTGGGTGGAAGGAGGAACAAAGGAAACTGTTGCAGATACTGGAAATTTCAAATTTATGCTGAGACAATACAGGGGGAAGATCTAGTCATGCTACAGTGACTCCAACAGCAGGAACATGTGGCAAAGGCTCAGGACCATCACGGTCTACAGGTGAAAGAGCTGCAGCATGGGGGAGGTGTCTGCTTCTCTCCCAGACGAGCTGAGCTCCTTCTATGCCGGCTTTGAGGACAATAGCAAGCAGGAGGTGTTGCTGGAACCAGACAACTGCCCCTTCCAGCTATCCTGGGCTGATGTGTGCAAAAATCTTAAAAGGGTGAATGCACACAAAGCTCCTGGACCGGACGATATCCCAGGCTGCGTCCTCAAAGCATGTGTAAATGAGCTGGCAGATGTCTTAACAGACATTTTCAGCCTTTCCCTTCTTCAGTCTGTAGTCCCCACATGCTTCAAGAAAACCACAATCATCCCAGTACCCAAAAAGCCAAATGTGAGTTGCTTAAATGACTTTCGGCCTATAGCACTCACCTCCAACATTATGAAATGCTTTGAAAGGTCAATTAAGGCTCACATCTCAACCTCCCTGCCCTCCACACACAACTCTTTGCAGTTTGCCTACAGGCCTAACAGATTCACAGATGATGCAATAGCATTTGCACTCCACACTGCCCTCTCTCACCTGGACCAGAGGAATGCATAGAGGAATGCAACTTTCAAAGTTTGGAGGTTGTAGCTGCATGTCTACACGGTATGGTAGCTTGGATAAAATCATTCAGGGTTATTGGTCTCAGAAAAGTGCATGCTGGTTTGGTTTGTGTTCTTTTTGTGACAAAACCACAATTATTTTTTCGATGTAATCTGCCTCTGCGATTTCTCATTTGTACTCAGAATATGATATTTTGATACAAATGTTGCCATACACATGCCATTAAAAATACTATCCTCTGGCCTATTCCTATAGCGATACACAAAACTAGTCATCCACATGTCTTCTGCAGTGAAACCATGTGATGAGGCCTTTTATTTTAACACATTTGAAGGCAAACTCATTCTAACTACATTGACATCTGTTGGTAAAAAACAACTTTGCGAGAGTGTTCCCTCAGATGCTTATTAATTGTCAACCTATACACGGCCTCTTGAGCACAGACATCACGGCTATGTAGATAAACCCTGCCTAGGTTTTTCAAGCTGTCTCCTGCACTAACATTGTTATCTTTTGATGCCTCCCTTTGAGCATTCCTGAACAACAGTCCCATCTCCCTTTCAGCCTCTGAAATATAACGTACACGATAAAACCATCAACATGTTGGATATTGATATTTGCATTCCAGCATTTTAACAGCGACTTGCTATATTGATTGACCCAAACCTCCTTGACCTGCCTTTCAACACAACATGTGTAGTACGACCACGGCATCTATGCCTCTTCAAAAAGAGCTTGATTTATACCTAAAGTGCTGAACGAATTCTCCAAGCTGTCATAGATACTGTTCTCATCTGACAGTCCCCTCTTGACTGCACTCGTAATTTCTGCTGCTCTCTTCTCTGCCATTATGCATGCACATTGTGCCAAACTATTTGCTTTTTCTACCTGACATTTACATTTCTTTTTGCTGTGCTCCCTGCCAAAATGCTGGGGTACCTCTAACAGGCTTCAGAAACCTATACCCATCATCACACTGCTATAATTTAAGGACTCAACATTATTTAGCATGTCATTCCCAACTTTGTGGGACTTGCAACTGCCTTTCCTTTCCATAATGCTATAGAGACATTTGAAACAACTTGTTTAACCTCAGACATGTACTGAGCAAAAATATATATATTCGACATTCTGAGCAAACCTACCATCAGCATTTTGCTTTATTGGCCTAATCTGAAAGTAATTAAACAGGATTATTCCATTAAACTGGTGCCAGATTCAATATGCCATCAAAATATTGATCCAGTGCTTCCTGACCGATATCAACAGGCATGAGACACGTATCCTGAAACATACAATACTGCCGTCTATCATGTAAAAGCTCATCATCAACATCAACATCAACATCATCACCACATTCTACTTTCAGTCTTGTTTGCAACATCTTCACTATCTTGGTACATAGAAAAAGAATTTAGCTATGCGTCATTAAATTCTTTAACATCTTTACAATGGCCATTATAAAGATGGCCACGGAGGTGCTGATGCATGCTTTTATCTCCAGTCATTTAGACTATTGTAATGCCCCTTCCCAAAAAGAGTCCTACCAGCCTCCAACTACTCCAGAATTCAGCAGCACAAGTGCTGATGGAGACCAGAAAGCGGGAGCACATTACACCTGTTTTAGAATCACTGCATTGGCTTCTTGTGCGTTTCAGGATTGATTTTAAGGTTTTATTAATAGTTTTTAAGTGTCTTAATGGTCTTGGGCCTTCATATTTATCTGAAGGCTTTTACGCTATGAGCCCTCGCGGTCCCTGAGGTCTTCTGGCACCGGCCTTTTAAGGGTTCCTGGTGTCAGAACGAAGACTTATGGTGAGGCCTTGTTCTGTCACTATGGCCCACGTTTGTGGAACAGCCTGCCGGAGGGCCTCAGGGCCGCAGAGACTGTTGGTGTTTTTAAGAGCAGGCTTAAAGCTCACCCTTTTAATTTAGCTTTTAGTTAATTAATTAACTTATTTATTTATGTATGTATCTATTTATCTAGTTATTTACTATGGCTCTATTATTATTCTTATTCTTACTCTTTATTTTAGGCATTTATTTATTTATTTATTTTAGCCCAATTTTAACATTTATTTGCTTTATTTGATGTAACTAGTGTTTTAGTTCAATCTTTTATTTATTTATTAATTTATTTTACAGTTTACTTATTTTACTCCAGTGTTCCTCCGCATTGGGCCCTCTGCATCGGGAGGTGGTTCTGGCCCATTTGCTGGGGGCGTTGTCCTGGGGACTGTTCTGGCCTGGGTGGTGGGGGCTCTGCACTGTGGTTCCCTGACCGTGGTGTGGGCTCCTATTGGGCTGGGCCGGGGTGGTCCCTGTGGCGGGGCCCCCTTTAGCTGTGGGCTGTGTCACCTTTCGATGTGGACGGCCCCCTAGGATGGTGTTTCCTCTCCTGGTCCATCAGTGCCACACCATTATCAGAGCTGCTTTTAACTGTCTGATCACTAGGTAATGAAGGGTTGGAGTGGGAAATGGGGGGTTGGTGGGTGGGTGGGGTGTGTGTGTGTGTGTGTCTGTGTGTGTGTGCGTGTGTGTGTCAGGGGAGGGATTTGTTTTTGTATTTTAATATGAAAGTGTTTTTATTTTTGTATGTAAAGCACTTTGTGTTACATATTGTATGAAAACTGCTCTACAAATAAAATTTGATTTGATTTGATTTGATTACATTTTAGATATTGCATTGCCTACCTTATGTGCATAGTGTTAACAAACTGGAATTTATAATGTCCTCTGTGGGTAAATTTATGTTTTAATTTGACAGACAACAATGAGCCTTTCATAGGTTGTATGGTTTTCTTTCATTCCAGGTTACGCCCAGCAGGAGTGGCCAGGTGCACCTGTGGCCACTCCACAATCAACAGGGAGCAAGCCAAGCCACCCTGATTGTGACTAATGAGCCAGAACAGCAGCTATTAAGCTGTGTGGTGTTGGTGTCTTTCATGACCTGCCTAAAGCTAAGCGTCCTGGTGTGTGAAGACGCTGGATCGGCTTTGTCTTATGTTTGCTTTGATTTGAATTTAGTTTTTCCTTTATAGTTGTAGTTAAATCACCTTTTCTTGTTACACAGTCCTAACACTCAGCATCACAACTGATGATAGCCTCTGTTTTAAAACCCACACCGTAAATCTTCTAAAGAACTTGAAATTAAAATAGGGTTTCTTTTTCCAGGAACAAATCCTGTTTGTCTTTTAATGCTAGGAAAAGGCTTGTTGCTGCCATCTTCTTCATGTATAGATTGACTCGCTCTCTCAAACTGTTGGGTGCTGTTTATCATGGAGCATTAGATTTGTAACAGGGAGTTAAACCTCTCACACATCACTGCACTTTTCACTCCTTGGTTAACTGATCATCAATGTCTATGCACAGACTTCTCCACTGGTATCATTTCATTTACAAATCCATTTTTGGTCTGCTGCCCACATATTTATCCTCCTACATGTCATGTAAACAGTTCAGCCATAGTCTACATCCCCAGGACTTCATTACTTTCACCGTCCCATCAGTCTGCACAGAGCTTGGCAAGATAGCTTTTTCTTACTCTGCTCCCTCAAACTGGAACTCACTACAGCAGTTTCATTAGAGTTACCGGGCTTGAAAATCACCAAATTACAGCATCTCAGGTTGGAGCCCACATGAAAGCAATCAGACTTCAAGCAGCAGACACATTTCAACATCTACTGTCACGGGAAACTGTGTGACTTGAGGCATTCATAGTTGAACTGCTGCTGAGGAACTGACATAACTATTGGACATGCCATGAGTGAAATTGGTGTGTCAAACTTTTTGACTAAGACTGTTAGAGTCCAGCTCAGAACTGTAACAATGAGTTGGTGGTGATTTGGGAAATATATTTATTAAAAACAAAACCAAACCCCAAGCAAACCAAAAAGTGCATCAAACAGAATGATAACCCTGCTGCTGGTGAGGAGCAGCTCCTACCAGAGAGGGGAGCAGAGTGTGAATGAGGGAGGTATTTATAGACTGAGCCACTGGGCCCAGGTGTGGCTAACGCTGTTGATGAGTCTCTAAGACCTTGCACCCAGGTGGAGGCATAGACATATATACGTACACGCCGCATTGACTGTGGAGGGACGTGCCTAAAGCTCCGCCATCTTGGTACAGGGCTAGCAGAGGGGGGAGTGAATGTAAGTCTATGGAGGTAAGAGGTACTCCACAATCTTAAAGTAAAATTATTCACTGAATTTTCGACCGATTTCCAAACAGATTGGTTTGTTAAAAACGGCACACATGTAGCTTTGACACAGGATGCTTGGATGCTTTTGTTCTATTTGTGTCTGCCTGTCCGTCCTCCATGTCTGACGTTTGTAACAAACAATATATGTTGACAACTGATCGATTTATGATCACTTTTATAGTGCAGACATGTCATTCCTCTATAGACGTAATGCACTGTAGGGTGCGAGTGGCACTGTACCAAGATGGCCGCCACGTAGGCACGTCGGCTCCAATCGGCAGCAGCA
The DNA here is from genome assembly GCA_024666655.1 of Dascyllus trimaculatus. NCBI lineage: Eukaryota > Metazoa > Chordata > Actinopteri > Pomacentridae > Dascyllus > Dascyllus trimaculatus. The sequence continues at coordinate 1,540,099 of CM045460.1, forward strand.
GTCAATGCGGCGTCTATGTATATATGTCTATGTGTGGAGGATCGTCACAGGACTGAGGAGCCACCTGACTCATTGTGCCTGCAAAAAATACTGATTAAAGCACCTTTAAGTCAGGTCAAATTTATTATTGAAATATATTAAAACCTTAGGGCTGTAGTCTCCAGGTAGACTGGATGACTGTAATGCTCTTTTCCAACTAAGCTGACATTATGCTTTTGTTTTGTGAACGTTTACTCAGAGTCTACACCAAACTAACAAAGAAGTCGTCGGTGTGGCTGAATTTCGATAAAGCGAATGATTATAAAGTCACGTGTAAACAGCAGTTTGCATGACACATCACAACAACCAACATAGCAGATCATCTAAAAAATGTCTGCATTATATTCCTTAATAATTATTATGCTGGGAACTGAAATTCATATAGTTCTGCAGTTGATTTTATTAATTTAGAGATTTTTTTTCTCCCTGTTATCAATCAATTGCTTTAGAAGAAGGTACAATTTCAGTCAACTAGGGTTTTCTTTCAAACTATAAAAGCACACCAGCACACTAAATTAAGAACTCTTATTTTCACTATTATCCCCAAAACACTTACATGTAATATAAAACTGATCAGTAGGAATCCAAAAACAAACAGCACAAATGAAAATGTGATTAATAACCTGTCACTTCACTCCAGATAAGCTCACCCTGACCTCTACAAGCCATTCCCATTTTTATCTTCATACTTAATGACAGGCTGCTCAAGAGAGAGGGTCCACATATATTTGAGGTGTAGTATTTAACTAAGGCACTGTTCATGTTCAGGTGACTTGTGACAGGTTCAGCTTGTGTTAAATGTGTAATGTTATCAGTGGTCAAGTCATAATCATGTGAACTCTGCAGTCGGAGGGGAAATATCCAAAGATGTAATGTAACATATAGATATAAAACATACTGATAGTACAAACCACTCCTTTTCATGCATGTTAAACACATGCACATTTTTTCTCTTTCTCTTCTCTTCTTTTCTGTTTGACTGTTTTATTATGTTTTTAAATCATTGTGTGTATCATTATTTGCATGTTTTCAACTGCATGTTCAAAATAAATCAAATCAAAATTAAAAACTGCGCATCACTTTTTATTGATCTGTCGAAAGCGTTTGACACTGTTGACCACGATATTTTAAAACTTCGACTTCTTCATTCGGGACTTTCGGAGCATGCAGTTGCTTGGTTTGCCAACTACCTTAGCAAAAGGACTCAGTGCATTAAATATGATGGTCTGTGCTCTGAATATCTTACTGTCCACAAGGGGGTGCCGCAGGGCTCGGTATTAGGCCCCCTTTTATTCATTAATTATATAAATGATGTGGGTCTAAATGTGTCAGATGCTAATTTGCACCTTTATGCTGATGACACAATAATTTACTGCTGTGGATCAACTCTTGTTCAGGCTTTTCAGTCCCTCCAGAAAACTTTTGTTGCTGTCCAGAATTCATTACTTGACCTGAAGCTTGTTCTGAATGCAGACAAGATGAAGTTGATGTTGTTATAGAGTTCTAGGAAGTGTCCACAGATGATTCCCTCAGTGTCCACACTGGAGGAAAATGAAATAGAGGTGGTTCACATGTATAAATACCTGGGTGTCTGGATTGATGACTCTCTCACTTTCAAGCCACATGTGGAAAATCTTGTTAAGAAGCTGAGGCTAAAACTTGGTTTTTATTTTTCGAAACAAGTTGTGTTTTTCTTTTAGTGTAAAAAAGCGGCTTGTCGCTGCAACTTTTTTGTCTGTGTTGGATTATGGAGATCTTTTGTATATGAATGCTTCTGCTCAAAGCCTTCGAATGGTTGACACTGTTTACCACGCTTCGTTGAGGTTTATTACGAACTGTAAAATGTCAACGTACCACTGCGAGTTATACACTCGGGTAGGATGGCCAGCTCTATCCACCAGAAGAACTCAACATTGGTATATTTTCATATACAAGGCAATACTTGGACTACTGCCTCCCTACATTTGCTCCTTAACAGCACCGAAAAGTTGTGGTCCTCACTCACTCCGATCACAAGATCATCTGTTGCTTGCAGTCCCATATGTTCGTACTGAACTGGGTAAAAAGGCTTTTGTTTATTCTGCACCTTCTGCGTGGAATATGTTGCAGAAAGACTTTAAATTAACTGAGTTAATCTCATTGAGCACCTTCAAAACAAAACTGCGAGTTCTTGAGGCCGTCTCCACAATTTGCACTTGTTTTTTATAACTTGCTTGTAAATTTAACTATTGTTATTGCTTTTATTCATTTATCTATCTGTTTTTATTTTTTATTTTTCAAATTTTAATTATGTCTTAACTGTGTAATTTTATGTCTTAATTGTGTAATTTTTAAACCTGTGTTTTAACTGTGTTTTATGTGCTGCTGCCTATCTTGGCCAGGACTCCCTTGAAAAAGAGATTCTTAATCTCAACGGGATTTCTCCTGGTTAAATAAAGGTTAAATAAAATAAATAAATAAATAAAAAAAAACAGTGCCACTTACTGCTAACTAAGGAAAAAGAAAATCAATATCTGGGATCTTGACAGAGTGTAAAGTGAATGTGGGCTGCCATGCAGACACAGTGAGTGTTGGGGCTTCAGTCCGAAAAATACAGATACGTAATTTCGAGACGAGGCAGTTTTGAGGTCAGCACCTGGAGCCTTCTGGTGAACTGTGATGGCCGACTAAGGTCACATTGAAAAAGTAGAGTAATTGGAAATTCCTGTGGTCTGTCACAGAGCTGTTTGAAACAGATCTGAAGTCTGGGCTGACTTTTATGAATTCACATTAATTTTAGGTGGCTTTCCCCTTCATCAGCCTGCCTGTACCTGCACACTTTTGTTCTCACGCACGCTCGAGCTTTTCCACTTGAACTGCAATTTGTTGCATCCCAGCCACAGGAAGTCCACATTAAACCCCTTCAAAACACAGTGGCCGGAAGACACAGTGACAGCAGGTTATCATTGCTGATAGTAATCTGTTGAAGCAAGAGTCCTGATGGACACGATGTGTCATGCTCTAAACCTGTAGTGTAAATTCAGTATTCTGCTTATGTTGTTTATAAAGATAAAGAGACTTTATTGTCATTGTGCAAAAGTACAACGAAATTTGTATGGAAGAACACAACAATAGCATGTGGTGGTGAGGTGCACATGGTGCAGAGGGACAAAAGTCATGCAGACACAATGTTGGTAAGATTTTGCCCAGATGGCTATGATTGTACTGGCCTAGTGGTTGGATGGAGTTTAGCCATTTTCAACCCTTAGCTCTACAAGTGCTCTGCCAGGCTATCCACTGTCCATTCTGGGGATACTGTGCACATCCACAGCCTGGTTAATAAAGAAATTTAAAAAACAACAAACAAAAACTAGAGGAACAATAGGGTCCTACGCACTGTAGTGCTTCGGGCCCTAAAAACTACCCAAGCAGAAGCACAAGTCAGTGAGACTTACCTGTTGCCCAGGTGGGCACAGAGCTTATGACCCACATCCAACAGCAGCTGTGATTGTGACAGATGGGGAGAGAAGGAACAGAGGCAGAACTGGTGGTGGAAGCTGATCAGCCAGTTAAACAAGACAAAAAGCATTAGAAAAATACTACTGTCATCCCAAAATGTCCCCACCTGTTGGCGAGGTTGTGTGGCTGGTGTTTCAGAGGGATATGTCCGTCTGACATATTGACATAATAGAACCCTGATCTGAGGCCTGTACAGTAGCAAGATTTGAGGTTATCAAGGAAACTTCAGGTTTAACTTTGGGTTTTTGGCACTACAACAGTGGTTCACTTCTTTCTGCAGTACAGCAGCATGGTAACTTATGCTGAATGCTTAAACTGCTCTGGAGCAGGTCACGTTCCAAATAACAGATCAGCACATATAAAAACGTCTATTTACAACCGATCAGTTCTCCTCAAAAAGGGCAGCAGCATTACTTGGAGAGCTGGCAGAGCTCATGGTGCAGACAGTGAGAAAAGGATCAGTTTCAAAGTCATTTCATTGTTTAATACAGAATAGAATAGAAAGCCTTTATTGTCATTATACAGAGTACAAGATTTAACAAGGCGCTCCCTAAGTGCACCAATATGTTACATACATGTTACGTATATGTTATATGTTACAATAATAAACAAAAAGACTATAAAACACATTTTGTAGCAAAAAGATATACATCATGAGTGGGTTATAAACATTATGAGTGGAGGTAGTTATATTAAACAGAAAATGACAACAGTGAAATTTATGTACATGACAGCAGTGGAGGTTACTTTCAGTGCAGGTTTAGGTTTAGTGTGGTGACAGCTTTGGGAAAGAAGCCGTTTCTGAGTCTGTTCTGGAGCGTATGGACCTGTAGCGCCTGCCAGAGGGCAACACGCCAAAGAGGTGGAAACCGGGGTGAGTGGCGTCCTTTATAATGTTCATGGCCCTGCTGAGACAACGGGAGTTATGGGTGCAGACTACTGTCATCCTGGGAGAGACAACCTCACACTCGCGGACCAATACTAGCAACACTTTTAAACTTACATTCGCTAGTTTTGTCTGTAGGCGCTAAGTCCTTAAACGGGGTCTGAAAAGTCGCTAAATCTAGTGACAAAGTCAGTTAGAAGAACTGGGTTGCAGAACTGCTTTAAGCAGAAAGGTTCGTTTTCTTATTTTGAGATTTCAAAATAAAAACGAAAAATAAACTGTTTACCGTTTTTTTCAGTGCTAATATAAAATGAAAAACGGAAAACAGGCCCTAATTCATTATCGATTATCTGTTATCCGATTTAATTAGATGTGCTTGTAAATGGAAATGAAAATTAAAATACACTCGTGGAAAACTTATTTCTCTATTTCCTGTTCGTTTTGGCTCCGTGACCTGTCTGACTTCTGAAGAGGAGCTAGCAATTTAGCGCTAGCTCTGCCGCTAGCGTTAAATCGCTACTTTGCTTTCTGGCAAAGCTAAAGGAACAGAAAACCTCCAAACCTCCCCAAAAACGTCCTGAAAAGCAGCCAAACGCTAGCGATTAAGCGCTAGCGGCAGAGCTAGGGGCACCACAAGGTCCCTCCAAAGGGACAAATAAGCACCACACTGGTGAAAAGTCCACTGTGAAATTGTGAACAATGTGTGCCAAGCAACATTTGGACCCCACAGTGGGTCTTCATCAGGCCACGGCACACAGCAAGGTCTGCTAACAGTGAGCTAACACTGGAGCTTTAGATACGAGATCCTTCCTCATCAGAAGTCAGACGGGTCACGGAGCCAAAACCAACAGGGAATAGAAAAATAAGTTTTCCATGGGTGTATTTTAATTTTCTTTTCCATTTACAAACACATCTAATTAAATTGGATAACGGATAGAACTAATGGATAATGAATTAGGGCCTGTTTTCCGTTTTTCATTTTGTATTATCACTGAAAAAAACGGGAAACGGTTTATTTTTCGTTTTCATTTTGAAATCTCAAAATAAGAAAACAAATGGCCGCGACATACACGGAAATGCAAATTTGATTGCCTGGTAGCGTCACATGGGGCGCTACACTGACTAGAAGCAGAGAAGCACTATGCCTTAATGTTGCCCAGAAGATAAGGTGACAACAGACATACATGTGAATAACTTTAACCTGTTTGTGTTACCAGGGGGAGGATAAATAAATTTCCAGGATAACTTAACCGTTTCCAGGACATTTGACTTTTTTCTCATTTTCCATATGTTTTCAATGACTGGAAAACTGGTCAATAGGTTTCCAGGTTTTCCACTACACGTGGGAACCCTGAAGGCTTGTCTCTGTCCTCCGTTGAGTGACCCAGTTCTAGTGGGTGGGTCGTTTACTTAGTTGGCTGTGCACTGTGGAATGAACATATCTCTGATGTCAGCAGAGCGGGAGCTTCAAGGTAATTACAGTTAACAGGTAAATTTAATAAGCCATGTTTCACTGATACATTTAATTAATTGTATATATAAGAAATTAGTTATTTATATCCAATTTCAAATAATTAATGAAACATTTATTTAATTAATTAACTGCGTATTTATTTCATTTTGGCACATTACACCCTCCATAGCCAGGTGAAACTACCTGACGAAATATGACTGAAAACAGAAGCAGAATACAAGGTTAAAAAACACGTTCTTCAATTGTTTTGTACATATTTCTCATCCAGGTGGTTGAGGATTCTGAACATGTCTCCACAACAATGGCAGGTGTTTCTAAACTACTCGTTTATAGTTTTTATCGTCTCTTTGAACAATCTAGTTAGCTCTTTGTATGCTAATACTAACAAGAGGCACAAACTGGGGCTAGCTAGTACATTTGCTGCTAGGGACTACAAATGTTAAGTGTGTTTGATTATTTGTGCTTATTGTGCTTTGGCGTTTGTTTGACTACTTTTTATAATTAGTTAAAAAGTTAAAAACCCTTCATTACACATGAATATTCATCTCACGGGGACAATAAGCACCATCCTCGTGCTGACGCTGAAATGAATATCAGTCAGGTAACTCAACTCCTCTCTGATGTCATGAGGAGTAACTGAAACCTTGCTGAAGGCTGCAGCCGTGGACTCGACCGGATCCCCGCCTCTCACCGGGCAAAAATTCCGCTATGGGGAGAGGATCGGCTTCGGGAACATGGCGCACTCACTCTGGATTAACTTTCACTGAGGAAAACTTTGTAAGGTCGCTACAGAGCACACAGCCGCCCGAGACAGAAGTGTGTTGATAAGTTTGACCGCTGGGAAAGCGACGGCTGACCGGGGGCTGCTTCTGGGAGCTGGCTGAGCGTTTTCCTGCCTGCCTCGCTGCTTCTGCTGCTGCGGGATGAAAGTTTACAGCCGGATTTAGCAGAGATGGAAAAGCACAGGACGAGGAAAGAGAAGGTAAGGCCGGTGGAAGCAGTGGCTTTATTTACTGCTCTCACGGTTCAGTGCGATTCGAAGGAGGCTGAGGGATGAAGGAAGCTCGTTTGTGGTAGTTTGCAGACAGTCAGGCTCCTCATCCCAGGTCGAGCTGCCATCCTGCAGGATTTCTTTAGAAACGTCTGTCTGGAGCTCACAGCCCCATCTGATGCCTGTCAGAGGCTGGATGGGGGTCACTGTTCTGCAACTCTTCCACTTAAAAACCAGCTGAAGCCCTCCTGACTGCCAGAGGATCCCAAGAAGTAGATTATGACTAGTTCTAGCGAACGATTTAATGGTCAGAGAACAAGTAAAAGGACTGGGAGCACTTCTAAATGCCATGTATGGAGTTGCAAGGAGTATTCCTATTCATCGCCAGCTATTTCAAAAATCAATAAAGCGGTGTGAGTAATTTTTTTCTTTGGGAAAAAAACAAATTTTCCTGCTTCCAGCTTCTCATTTGGGAACAATTTCTAGTTTCTGTCTGCTTCTGTGACAGTAAACTGAATATCTTTAGGTGCAGATTAAACAAGACATTTGCCATCTTGGGTTTTGGGAAACACTGGTCTTGAGTCTTTGCACAATTCTGACATTTTATAGTCAGAAATAAATAATCAACAATGAAAATGATGTTAGTTGTAGCCCTAATGATTTAATTATGGCCAAAAGCGCTCCAGACATTCCAGATAACACTAACTTCGAATAAATGAACAGAGAGATGTTGAGAGCATAAAGAAAATGAGAAAATATCAAAAGATTTAATTGATAAAAATAAGAAATATGCAGTATGAGATATGACTCAATGAGACCAAACCTAATTCAGTAGCAGACAATCCTTTTAGGATTTGCTTTAAAAGAACTGAGCTGGATCAGACCGTGGGTTTTCTGGGAGTTTCTTCCAGACAATAAAAGGCGTCACAACCTGAAATTGAAGGTGCAGAAAAAAGAAAACAATACTGGCATTGTGTAACCAAATGTGGAAAAAAGGACATTCAGAGATGGATTTATGAGATGACAGTGATTCTCTTTAGAGCAGGGCTGTATAATCATGTATATTATCCAGTAGGTAACTAGAAAAATTAGAGCTGATGTGAAATAGAAATGGTGTCTATTAAATTGAAATCTCAAGCTAATTGTTTTAATGGAGTGGACAAAAAAAATCTGATGTTTATCAATTAGTCTAACTTGTTTTCTGCTTTTCTTTGTCATATAGAAACAAAAAGAGGATGTCTTTGACACAAAAAATAAAACACATATTAATAAATATAATACAAAAGTAAAAGCAGTGAATATAAAGAGTATTTAAAAGCAAGCAGGTGTAAATAAAATCACATGGCTCCAGGTTGTGATGACTCAGTTTATCGAGTAAATAATCAGCAAATTCAATGAAAAGGATTGACTGCAGCTCTAATTATCACCATTTCATAGTTTGTCCTCCAGAGAGCAGTGAGGAGTTTGGTTATTGATTTTAAAAATGTCCTTCTCCAAATGAACCTTATTAAATAATATGTGTTTATGTAAAAGAAAATATTAGTACTGGCCTAAATAACAGTAATGCAACACTATTCATTTGAATTTAAAGTGTCAAAAAACAGTGACTCATTTGTTGTCAGTATCTTTAAATGAAAAATTTTCCTTAGGTGAAAAAATTTAAATTTCTCTAAGATATTTAGTCTATATGATGTACAGCCTATAGAAGTGTCACATACACAGTGGAGAAGCTGGAAGCATGCATGGATAGGATGTTAGCTCTGCTGGAAAAATCAACTTCTGTTTATTTTGATACAGGATGTCATAAAGTTATAACATCTACTTCTTTTGTGAAGTAGAGGTGTTATTTTCAAACATGCTTGCTTCATTTTACCAAACATATTTAATTGATTTGATATTCAACCTGAAGGAGTGTCATAGCATCACATTGGAGAAGCTGGGACAATGTTTGAGTATGAAGATGATGTCAAATTTGCTTGAAACACCATCTTAACTTTAGTCTTCACGTACAAACAGTTTGACCATGGGTCTTTGCAGCTGATGTCATGCCATTCACATATTTGGTTGCAGCCATTGCTTGATGCCTCACCTACAGTATTAAATCATCAAAGCGATACGTTCAGGGGCACAGTTTCCTCTCTTTCAGGTTCTCAGCCCCAGTTTGTGTCGGTCTCTGTCTTATTCTGCAGGAATGTACTCGCTGTGACCTGGGCTGAATGGGGCTGGGAGTAGTAGGCCTGGACAAAGGGGAAGTGTGTGTTTGTGTGTAATCTTGGAAGGACCAGGACAGGATGTTGTGTTCCTGTCTTTTTTTGTCTGTTACAGTGTTCTTGTAAACTTCTGCTTATACACTACTTATTTTCTAATATGTGTGTGCTGTACTGTTAAAGCCAGCGAATACATACATCAGCAGTGACACTTATGGTACGCTGTCTGTGAAAAATGTCCTGCTGAGTGACTTAGTGCTGCTGTCAACGTGTCAGCTGTTTGTGTGTGTACATATAGTCCAATAAAGAAGCAGCTTTATCAATGAACTGCTACAGGAGAACATCAAACAGCACAGACATGCCACAACTCATCACATGCTAATGAAGAAGATAGAGATACAGCATTCTGTACAAAGACAACACACAGCAACTAGCTATAGAATATGACTTTCTGATATTGTACCTTAACATATAAACTTAAATATATTTATAGATACGTTTTTGTGAAAATAAACTATGAAATAACATCATGTTTAAGTGATTCAAACTGTAGTGACTGCATGCTGGCCAGCTGCAGCTTGCAGGGGTAATAAAAGTCATAGCTAAAGCTAATTTACAATTTTTCCTTTTTGTTGTATTTAAAATGATCAACATCATACTTTTTCTTTTGCTTTGTAACCGAGGCGTACATTATATGAGTAATGCAGTCATTAAAGCTAATCCTAGGAAAAAACAACATATAAATGAATGCTACTGAAAGCACTAGCCTAGCACGGTACTGACAATGGCTGCCTCTGTAGCTTGTGACTATATTGAAACTCACATTATGGTAATTAATTTGCTTATCTAAAAGTATTTAGTGTCATTTTAACATATATTTAAGGCTTTAAAGATTGACCTATTAAACTTGAGTTAAGTAGTTTAAATAGAACAGAATGTTCCATTAGGATGATGTTTTGTTAGTTGATACCATGGTGTAAAGAACCTGTACCTTTACTCGAGTACTGTACTTGAGTACTATTTTGGGATACTTGTACTTTACTTAAATATTTTAATTTTCTTCTGCTTTCACTCCATACAATTCAGAGGCAAATATTGGAGTTCTTACTTCACTGCATTCATTGTAGTGCTAGTTCAAAGGGAATCCAAAGGACACTTTGGATTTGTTGGGTTCCCTGATCAAAATAAGTCAGGTCTTCACCTTAGTATGTGAAGTGCTATGAGATAACATCCATCCATCCATTATCTATACACCGCTTAATCCTCTGTAGGGTCGCAGGGGGACTGGAGCCTATCCCAGTCGACTCAGGGTGAAGGCAGGGGACACCCTGGACAGGTCGCCAGTCTATCACAGGGCTACATATAGAGACAAACAAGCACACTCTCATTCACACCTACGGACAATTTAGAATCATCAATTAACCTCAGCATGTTTTTGGACTGTGGGAGGAAGCTGGAGTACCTGGTGAAAACCCACGCATGCACAGGGAGAACATGCAAACTCCACACAGAAAGATCCCAGGCGTCCTAACCGGGACGCGAACCGGGGATCTTCTAGCTGTGAGGCAACGCTGCTAACCACCGAGCCACTGTGCAGCCCCATGAGATAACATGTAAATACTTTAATACACATTTAGATTGTCCAACATGTGGGCTGTGTGAAATATCTTCTTAGGTTCTTTCAAAGTTTTTGGCAATAGTTCATCATCTGGTTGAAGAATCTTGAAATTAAGGTTTTATAACTTGTTCTGTTCCATAACTTGGCTGTGAGCCTTCAAACTACAAACGTTGGGATTTTTAAAATTGTTTTATGTTAACAGTACAGTTCTCAGCATTGTATAAAACACAGTTGAAATTGATGTTAGGACATTTTATTGACTGTATTGGGGCTGAATTTGCACTCATGTTTTAGCACCTTGTATAGAGAAATGCATTTTTCAATGAGTTTAACGTATTTTATGTTTTTTTTAGGGAAGCTTTGCTCCAACTTTTTCTCCCCAGATATCCATTCAGCTAAACCTTTCCCCTCTAATTTAAAACCCCACATTAAATATAATTTTTCAGCACATAAGTGAAGTCGTTGTTCATATAGCTCATCTAAAACAGCAGACTTTGACCCAAAGTGCTTTCCAATAAAGGAGACAAGATAAGGTACATGAGACTGTAACTTTCAATGTGCATAAATTCTTCAAGTATCGGTCACAGTGTGTTCATACACCATCTTTATTTGGATGCACAATTTTTAGTATAGCCTAGGGTTCACGTGTTAATCTGCGTCATACCAACAAACACACCATCACTTTCAACTTGTCTAATACATGTGACACACAGTTTGACTGGTGAGATTACTGGTGCTGTTTACTGGCAAAAACCTGTGCATTGTTATGAGGCTGATGCTGTGAAGCTATGAGACCTCATGCTACAATTAAAATTAGTGCAGGCCTTGAAACGATTGTGTGTTTCTGAATGATGTCACCAAACCACTTCACCTGCACAGGTTTCTGTCTTTTGGTTATTAGAAACACAAACCTGCCAAGCAGTATAGCAACTCTGTACTGTGAGGCGGAGGGCCACACCTCCAGCCACTTCTTGTAGATGCACATGCATAATGCAGATTTTATGGAGGACACCTTTAGATTTTTTAAAATGCCACAAATTAGTTTAACCATCTGAAACCCCAAACTGCTGGTGGGTTTGAAAAGCATGTCGCTTACATGTATATCATTGATCAGCCAGAAACTGTAAAAACAGATCAGATTTTCAGCTTTCAGCAGTCATTGAACTGAGCATGTGGAGCTTGAGAAAATGAACCAAATCTTCACTTAAGATCACTTTATTCTACACGTGTCATAAATCCCCCCCAAAATAAATAGCTTACACTTACCAGATTTTGTAAAAAACTTAAAAGTTCTGCTGCCTTGGTGCAACTGTGAAGCCACTAGGGACTCAGCTGTGACCAACAGTCACATAACAACAATCCGGAGACATTTCAGCTGAACTGCAGGCTGTGTTTTTGAGATCTCGCTACTTCTAGCCATGGTTGTACTGTTTCCACGAAGGTGCAGAGCTTTATATTGCAGTGAGCCCTTCGTGAGGAAAAATGTGACAGGAGCAAAAAACATCCAGAAACTGCTATGAGTTTAGAGAGTGTAATATTGATTTTTAAAATGTGCCATAACACCAGATTTTTGAGGTGAAATCACCCTGACAGAACTGTCCGTGTAATATAAACCACTCAGTGCATCAAACCCTCAAATTTATCTTCCACAGTTTTCACTTTAATTCTGACTTAAAGACATTTTCTGCACTTACAAGCAAACCATTTCATGCACAGGTGCTTCCACACAACACAAGCAGAGAGGTTTCCAGTGTAGCCAAACTTCTGGTTAGAGAGCATTACAACAGAGCAGTGCGTAGAACCCACTCAGCAATGTAAACTGTTTGATTGAAAAAGTACATGCTGAGTATTTTTTTTCGTTTTTCTTCTTGTGCTCTATGAACTGTATTCTAGTTCAGTGATAATAGGCTTAGAGATTTACATCTCACTTCAGTGCACATGATATGTGGCCTCCATTGTTTAGTTCAGTAAATACTGCCCTGGTAACATGTTCCACAGGCTCTCTGTTATATCATATGTGTTACATGTGAACTAAGGTGGCATGGCATGGTCATGAAAATGATCACATACTAAAAGAAATGTCTGAAAAATAAGCACTGGGAACTGTGGAAATTACACCACAGTAATTGGTCTTGTCACTTTGTGGGGGGTCTTCATTCTGCTGTTCACGTTTAACTACATTTAAGCTTAAAAAAATCTGAATATGTGAAAGATTCAGTGGTTTGGCACACAAATTTGTATTCCTTTCAGTGTAAATAACATGCTTTGGGACAGTAATTACATTGTGAAATAAACACTGACAGTAATTACTGGGAAAAAAATATTTTCATAGAACAGCATTTAATACAAGTCTTCAAATATAACTGAAAGATTAATTGAATAAATAAAATATTTTAAAAAATATGATAAAATATTTTAGAGACTTGGGGAAATGTTTGGCTGTCTTTGCTAAGCGTTCAAAATTTAAAGACTTGATAGACTTTAGAATTGCTAAACTGAGTATATTAACAAAGAAGAAAGAAAGAAGAAAACCTGCTCAACAAAAACTTACTTTATTGGTTTATTACAGCATTTTAACCATGATCAAAATAAAGCAAGACTAACAACAACAAAAATACACAAAAATTAAATAAAATAAAATATTAAAAAAAATTAAAGATGTTATTTTGGTACTTGTCAGAACTTTGTGAAGAGATGGTGACATGTTGGTGTGATGTGGATTGTGATATCGCTTCTCTTTTTTAAGATTCCCTTCTTCCTCCTCACTATTTGAAAGACTTTGGCCAGATCTATGCTAAAAGTCAGACTGAAATCTTATTTTTAACAGCCTACAGCTTAGCTGTTTCCAAATTAAAGACATTGCCATCTGCCAGCAACACACTTAATTAAAAATACCAGGAACAAAAAAATGTTCTCTCTAGTAAATGTTATGAGCTAACATGGACAGACTTGGAACAAAGTGCTCTGGCTTACTCATGAAAACTCTGAAGAGGACTCCACACTGCCTTTTCCACTGATGACACTGGTGCCATCAACTTTCTCAGTTGGTTCCACCCCTTTGATTTGGTGTTGATCAGCCTTGCATGCTGATGAAACAGTTGTCCTAATTTGCATACCCTAGTTTCCAATAATCTAAACATTGACAGTGGCTTATGAAAATAAGTTGATTGTGTCCCTCATCTTGTCCCTTGAGGTTGTCACTCAGACAGGGTCCAGCCCGTCATTGGCATTGGTTGGATTCACATTCTACCTGTCCTTCTTCATTGGTGTGATACAGGATTTGGATTTTTAGTGCAGTGTTATAGACGACGTTGGACTTGATAGCCATTTTATTCTTCTCGACTGAGTGATTACTAATGGCAAACTGTTTTAACATTTAATAGCAAGTCTTACTTTATGGATTTAAATAACACTACATTATTTGATAGATTTTCATTGCAACTCTGAAATTCTTAATGCACTCCTAAATTTATTAGCTCGTTAGCAAAGAAGCTACTGAAGCCCTGAATTTTACACGGCAAAACTGCCATTGTTGTGATCATAAACTGTATATGTATCGTATTAGATTGGAAAATTTGAGCCACATAGCACCAGTTTCTGACTGAAAGCTCAGTTTGGTTTGTAAGTGAATGTGAGTTACAGTCTCTCATGATGAAGCAACATTAAAATACTACAGCTAATTATACTTTGCTGTTTACATGCTGTTACTGTCACTAACAAAGCAAGGACTTTGTGCTCGCTGCCTAAACAAGGCAAAGCAGATGTTTTACAAAAGCACCAGATCACAAAACACATGCATGAAACACAGAACAATATGAAGAGGAAAGAGGTCATGATGTGTATAAATAGGCTATATAGGTTTAAATGGTGTAAACCTACAAAGACAGATTCTTAATTCTCATGTGATACAAGTTTACTTGCACTTTATTTGGAGTAAATCATCTGTGCATTTCCATAAAACTTCATGTCTTCTGTTGCTTCTCAAACAAAACAGTTGGGTGATGCATTTGCAAGTTTTAGGAATCCCTCCAGTCTGCATACTTTAAGTGTGTATCCAAACAGTCCAGTGTATGCAGTGTGTGTGTGTGTGTGTGTGTGTGTGCGTGTGTGTGTGTGTGTGCGTGTGAGGGGAATAGAGAGAGATAATGAAGGCCTTGGTGTAAGCTCTGGTGAAAGGACAAATTTGGAAGCACCAGATCAGAGAGGAAGGCAGCGTTTCACTGTTAAAGCTACAGAGAGCAGCAAAGCTCAGTGAGCAGATTTTATACAAAGTTTCAGTCACAGAAGCGAATGAGAAGAACAGAACCCTCATCTTACTGTCTGAAATCCTCCTTTCTCTCTCTGAGGAATTCAAGCCGTTACCACTGAGCAGAACAGAAAAGTGCACGCAGCAGTTTGGTGTCCCATTTGCCAATAACTGCAGTATCATATCATGCAAATGAGGCTGCTGCAGTTTGGTGTTGTCCTCAGTAGAGTCCTGACTGCAATAGGTTGCTTTTATGACTTACGCAACAGCAGCCCAAGGCACACTTACTTTCTCTTTTGAAACTTGTTTCTCAAGTATTTCTTTAAAACACTGTAATCAAAAAGTCTTTTTCATTTGATCAAACTCACCTCTTTGATGTATAATACTGTATGTAAGTAAGTAATTGATATAATGAATAATACTTTATGGTCTAAAACTTAATTTATACATTGGTCAGGTAAATTTATATAAATTTATGGTCTGTTGTTTTAAAGGTATGACTCAAGGTGTAACAAAAAAGAAACAGGACATTGGCTGCTGATCTCGAAGTACATTGTAGTGTTGCCCAATATCTCAACACTGTCTAAGAACAGCAACACTTGGGGGTTTCTAGCTCCAGTCAAGTGCCTTCTGTCACAGAATGAACCTTGAGCAAAGGACTAACATCAAGTTCTTGGCCCCCACCATGTTACAGGATGTGTACAGGGAGCAATCAATGTTGCGTTCACATGTCTGAGTGGTACTAGAGGTTCAGAATGAGGCAGGATGGTATGGAGGAGGATCCAAGACCAGGACGTCATTCTATAAAAAAGGGCACTTAACTGGCCTGGCGCTGAAAATTTGAGTTCTGGACTGAAATTTCACAGAAAATTGTAACTTTTCACTGAAATTAATAAAAAACTAAATAGTTGGGAATTCATTAAACACTTAACAGCTGACGTATTAACTGTCACAGTTCTAGTTTTAGCTAGTTAGTAGTTTTTGAGTCATTTTCTGTAGGGTTAGGGTTAGGGTTGACTATCAGAATAATATTTACCAGACATTTAATCGATGTCTCTTCTTCTCTCTGTGTCCTCTTTTCCTCCCCGTCTGCTCGTCAGTTCTCTCTGTTTGGCTATCGCTCCACCAGCAAGACCCCCAACCCTCCCTCTTCATCCTCCTCCTCCTCCTCTCCCATCATCCCTTCAGCACCGGTTGTGAAGAGGGCAGACCGACTGTCCGGCCCCGGCCCCGGCCCCGGCCCCCTGGCCCTAAGCAAAGCCGAGTTCCTAGAGCGTGTCCGCCGTAGTAACCAGGCCTGCCAGCAGGGGGAGTTCAGTCTGGCTGTTCGTCTCTACAGCGAGGCCTTAACCGCTGACCCGCAGAACTGCATCCTGTACAGCAACCGCTCCGCAGCGTATCTCCGCCTGGGTCAGTACAGCACTGCTCTGGACGATGCAATCAAAGCACGCCTCATCAACCCCAAATGGCCGAAGGTAAGAGGTTTGACCCTCGCTGACCCATCGCAGCTCAATCCCACACTTCAGATGAGAGTGTGATGAAGAGGCTGCAGCTGAGAGATGGAATGGGTTTTATGTAGCAGCAGAGTGGATGGATCCAGTAAGTGGATTTTTGATGGATGTATGGATGGATGAGCTCTTTACATTCCAACCTCTCACACTGTGTGGCAGTGGAAACACAGCTAATTATAAACCCTTATATTCAATATGTGAGTTGCTCTGGATGTTCAGGCTCAATGTCTCAATCTTGTTTGTCAGGAGTTCAGGTGCAGGTCAGCATTAACCCTCTGAACCCCAAAACCTACCGGTGGATTTGAAAGGCACCTTATGTTTTATTAATCGACAAAATGTCAACATTTTTCAGAGCTACAAACTGTAACAGTCTTTAAATGAATCATCTGTAATGTGGTTCAATTTGGAAAATTAAACAAATTACAGCTTAAAATGGTGATGGTTCATCAAAGTCAGTTTATTCCACATCTAGTTAAAAATTCTCCAAAAACATTTTTGCATTAAGTAGATTTAACAAAAAACAACAAAAAAATCAGTGCCCCTTCCTGCAACCATGAAGCCATCAGTGACTCAGCTGTGACCAGCAGTCATGTGACAAAACTTCAGGAACTACTCGGCTTAACTGCAGGCAGTGTTTACACAGATCAGAGAGAAAACAGTTATAGAAATACAATAAAAATGGAAGTTGTAAAATCTATAGTAAAAATGTGAAGCAATTGCTTGGGGTTCTGAGGGTTAAAACATCTTTAGCCCCCTGGTGCTAAATATGATATACCTTTGCTAGTGTAGTTTGACAGTTTACTGGATGGGCTTGGCTACTCAGAATGTCCCTTTCTTTCCAGACCCCATCAGATGGTTTGTTTTGCTATAGTTATCATTGTTGCTTGTGTTCAGTGGCTGTACACAAGCCTGCTATTTAGATGCTGCAGCCCGCATGTTGTGCTTTTATAGCATAATGCTAAGGTTGTGCTGTGTAGTCTTTCTTTGTTTGACAAGTGTTTGACAGGGACAGCACACACATATAACTCAGCATAATGAGATATCCCTGTAAATATGCCGGTGTTGGGAGAAACAATGTGATGACAGTGATGATAGAAAGCTGGACAAGGAGACACACTGCGTATGTTGCTGCTGAGAATTGGCACTCTTTCTCTGAATATGCATCATTAAAGAATGGCAAATAATGAAGTTCACATGTATTTGGAGATGTAACCTGTGGGATGATTCATGTAGTGATGCCTGCATTGTCTCTGAAGCAAACACTGGCGCTAATAATAGTCATAAAATCTGTATTTATGTCACACCTTTCATGCAGTATTTCCACTGCTTGTCTCTGCAGTAGAAAATGTCCTAATGGTACAAATATGTCTCTTGAAAAAACTGTGTGAGTTTACTGTCTTATTATAGACCCAGCTAGAAAACAAGGAGAGCTTTTTCTTCCTTTTATGAGCCTTTATATTAAAGCATAATTCCACTTTATTTAGGATTGTGTGATCTGGCCAAGTCATCATTTATCTATCTTTGGAGGTAGAAACATGATCCACAATCTGAACTATAACCCTCCCCCCTGATTTTGTTGAACTCACGTGATCACATGATTAGTTGTGCATGTGGTGGCCTGAATACAAAGCCTGTCACTTCAACGCTCAGACTTCTGCATCCTGTTTTTACTCAGGTTATATTCTGAATGTTCTGAGTGGGGGTGATCATTTATAAGGCTAATACTTGATCGATTCTTTTGTTGCTTTTCTTTGTCTGCCCTGCTGTCTTCTGTCTACAGTATGAGTTACAGCTCTAAGATGTGTCGTGCGTCCAGTGAGTGTCGTCCTTAATATGTCACAACTAATCGCACTTTTTGCTTAGTTGAGGTGAAGTAGGATAGTTTGACCTAGTGGTCGACCTAGCACCAGCCCGTTATTGTTTTAACCAATTCCTAGTAAAACATGGTAATTTGAAAATGCTGATGCAGCTGCTTCTGTCCATCTGTAGTCACTCTGTGGTCTCCAGCAGTGCGACACCCACAACACTGTCTGATGGGTTAGACAAGTAATGGCTAATCAAAACTGAGGGATAAATGTTAGGAAATCCTTCTAAATAGATACATGTAAAAGATAAATGAACAGAGGCTTTTCAGTGAAGTTTGTGTTGTTCTGAACTTTACTGCAAATGCAGTATATATCGGTTCTAAATATCAGTTGTCAGACTCCCTGATTACTAATTACCCCTGCTAATCCACATAGGGAGCTATTGATATAAAACTATGCATGCTGTGATATCTGACACATGATCCGCTGCCAAAGTTTCTATTTCCAGTGAAGCTGCAACAAATAATCAAATTATTGATTAGTTGTCAACGATTAAACTAACTATTTTGATAGCTGAATAATCAGTTTGAGTATTTTTTTTCTCTGATTCCAGCTTCTTAACTTTGAATATTTCTGGTTTCTTTCCTCCTCTATGACAGTAAACTGAATATCTTTGGGTTGTGGACAAAACAAGACAGTTTGAACTGCTGGCTTGTTTCCGTTGTCAGATTGTAAAACACAATGATGACGTGTCGTCATCCAACACTTGTCTTTTCTGCGTTGCTTATAAAGCGATCATGGTTTTATTACCTATTAGGAGATACACTAAAAAAGAAAATCGTTGGACCGACTTAAAGGAGTTGCTTACATTGGTTGACATTAATATTTTTTCTGATTTTTCTAGTTATTATCTGTAATTTAAGAAAACATTATAATGATATAATAATTTAATCTGTAAAAGAAAAGTTAAAAATGATTCACAATTTTTCAGTCCCTAATATACATTATTTTTATTCCAAATAACAGCAAATATTTGTAAAATAATTATATTTTATAGTGATTTAAATACAATAAAAAACAATTATGATTTTATGGTTAAACGTTGTAAATGAGAAACTAATTGTCATGTAGCCATTATTCATAAATGTGGTCTGTTTTTTAGAGTTAACATGTATATAGATTTTTTCTGTGATTTTACTACATGTAATTTATTTTCAACTACACCTCAGACACCTTCTACACCTTTTACAGTGTAGAATCGTCAAACTGTACATTTTGCGAGGGTCAAAGTGTTAGAAAATTAGTTAGAAGAAGATACGGATTGATTTTTTGTGGAATAACCCACTTGAACACAGTAAGAAGTGAATGATGGTGAGGGCTCAGAGTCTTTAAATGTGTTCGGGGAAGCAGGCAAGCAGGAGTCTGGGGCTGCCAGGCTCTACCTCTGTCTGGACGGCTGGGGCCGGGCCAGCTCCACTCCATTTCCTTTCTCTGTGAGAGAGAATGGACGGAAGTGGTGTTTGGGTGTGTATATGTGTGTGTGTGTGTGTGTGTGTGTGAGGCAGCCTCACACGGCTGTTATTTTGTTTTTAAACCCCAGCCAGGCCTTGGCCTGAGTTTGCCACTTAAAGACAATAACAGAGGCAGCATTCCTGTGTGTGTGTGTGTGTGTGTGTGTGTGTGTGTGTGTGTGTGTGTGTGCTCGTACGGTTGTGGTGTCATTGCTGCATGGGTCAAAGGCAGGGTCAACACTAATGAAGTACCAATGAGAGAGTGTCTTTCTGAGGGGGACGCTTACTTCTGCTTCACTTCCCTCTTTCTGCCCTCCACACAGCCTCCTTCGCTCTCTTTTCTTTTCTCCCTTTCTGTTTGCCTCCCACAGTTTGCCCCGCTGTGCCCCTGTCGACTTCTCTGTTGGCACAACACACTCACTGTACCACACACACACAAAAACTCCGTCAAGGGAACAGAGGGGTGTAGCTGGTCAAAAGTCGTATGTGTTTGTGTGCTTATCTGGATAACAACACTGTACAGAGTGACAACACTTCTTTGCATTTTGATGTAGTTTTCGTGTTGTTTTGTGCAGCTTTATCCTTTTTTTGTGCATTCAGTGCAAAGATTTGAGGAAGCCTTTTGTTTCTTTGTGATTCAAATGAAGCTGCATCACAGAAGTGAAACTGCTGTAGGAGTGAAAGCCTTTCTTTTGAGTGCTTTTCTCAAACAGATGCGATTATTTTGCGTATGAATGTTTGCTGTCATCCCAAACTCGCTCTGTGTTTTCTTGTGTTCCTGCCAGCAGGTGCATTTATTTTTTCAGATCGCTAAGCTCATAGCAGTCTGGGAAAATTCTGTTTCCTCAAAAGAGACTACACAAGCAGAGAGGTCCTTTTGGCCTCTCATGTCCCAAAAAAGTGGAAGACAGTGCTATGGCAGACATAAGGCTGCACTTCTGATCTGTTTTAGGATGAGATAGCTTTTCGTGTCAGCAGGGATGACGAAGCTTCTGGAAATAGTTTTTGGATAATAGAAAACTGGGATGTGGTAGCTAAAAGTTCCAAATTCTTCAAACAACCTCACCAAAATGCCAGTTTACCAGCTGTTCATGGATAGAGATGTTCAGGTTGCCATGTTGTATATTTTTCGTCTTGTCAACAAACTTCATGAAGCGACCAAAACAAACAATTCTAGATAGTTTAATTGTCCCTCAAGGGGAAATTCAAGGTATGGAGTCCAGCAACCAAGCAAACACATCAACAAATGTAAACATGACTGTTTGTATCCAAAGCGTCATATGTGTTCTGTGACATAGATCTGCACTGGTGTCCAAAAACTACTGAAAATACTCCATGTGTTGTTTATTTTGATTCAGTCTGACACTTGAAGTAGTCACCAATAACTGCTGTTTCCTCCTTTTAGAGCAAGGTTTGCTAAAAAGTACAGGTTCAAGATGTCAAGGAAGCTTTGGACAAAAAAAAACATACACTATAATCACCGTCTGCCCTTGAATTTGCCATCTAAATCAGCTACTAGACTTACTTGTGTGATTGTTGATTTCTGTTCCCAAGGCCAATAGTGATCTTTTAATTTCTTGAAGTGTTTTGTTCACTAAAATATCATCATGGACCTTAAAGAAGCATTTTTTATTTATACTAAGACCATTAAAGGCTAATCACACCCTCTTCCCACATCCAAATGAGGTTTTATTTGTCCCGTGTAAATTCTGGTTCATCCAGGTCATGTTATAAGATATTATTTTGTTATTAGAACACTTTTTGGTTCTGATAGACTTCAGTTCCAGCTAATTATTCTCATCCCCAATTCACATGGCTAATGTGTCATTAACGACCCAAGACTCACAGGCCTCAAAGTGTCAATGCTGGTAAAGCTGCCTCGGAAGGATCTCAAGACTGCATTATAAGTACCTGATAAATGATGCTGCTGGCCTCCCCCTTTGCTTAGGGATGGCTGTTATAGTTAATAATAATAATAATAATAATAATAATAATAATAATAATAATAATAATAATAATAAACCTGACATGTTTCGACGGTAACTTCCGTCTTCATCAGAGGTGTCACTAGGTGGTGTGTGACATAGTTAAAACCAGCTGATGTTCCAGCGATATCCTCCAGCGGCGAGCGGACAGCGGGGGGCGGTGCCGACCTGTCAAAATTTGACAGGTGGCACCGCCCCAAAGAACATCAGCTGGTTTTAACTACGTCACACACCACCTAGTGACACCTCTGATGAAGACGGAAGTTACCGTCGAAACATGTCAGGTATTTTTTTGACAAGACGTGTCTGATCACAGAAAGATTTAAACATTATAATAATAATAATAATAATAATAATGCATTTTTTAAAGGTGCCTTTCAAGACTCTCAAGGTAAACAGATAAAAGCACGAAAAAAATATAGAGAGACATACAATAAAAAGCAATAAAATACAATAAAATTTTATAAATACAATGCTAAATATGTGGACTAGATGAATAAATTTGGACTTCAAATAAATATAAAATAAATTTGAACTTTAGTTTGTTGCAACATCAGCCACCCACGTCACCTGTATGGTCATCTGTTCAGGTTCTCCCACTCACAGAGAGTAGGAGAGCCTGAACAGATGAGTTTTGAGTTGGGATTTGAAGAGTAAGAGAGAATCGATACTGCGGAGGTCAGAGGGGAGTGAATTCCATAGTTGGGGGACAGAACAGATGAATGCTGTGCCCTCCATGATAGTGAGATGAGCAGAGGGGGCAGTGAGGCGGATCGATAAGGAGGATCTGAGGGTGCGGGTGGGTATGGTAATGGGGAGGAGGAGGTTGAAAGTGAGAAGTAATTCAAAATCTGATAAAAACATCTAAAGCAGTGTGTTTACTGGATAATCCACAGACTTTGAGGTTGGCACTTTTCGTCTGATCCACTCTCTACTGAAGAAAAAGCCTTTACGAAAATTGTTGACAGTGTGTCCTGTGGATTACCTGAAATACCTGGGACACAACTTCTGCTAAGAGATAATGGCACTGAGTCTTCTCAAAGCTGAGAGCACCACAAAAGAAATCCCCCTGTTATTTCTCTCTCTATAGACTCAAGTACAGTAGTGGCAGAAATCTAAAGAGAAGGAAATGCCAAGTTCAGCTTAAACTATTCCAATGTTAAACACATATTAAGTGTCTTTTGTAGTTTGGTTTAACCAGGCTATTAATCATGAGGGCGTAAGGTGGACGTTACCATCCTAAAGGGTTCCTACATACTGTTCTCTGGGAGTTGTAGCAGGAGTCGGTGCAGATCATCACCAAGCTTTCAATGCTTTGCTCTGAAGTGGCAGCCAACCAGATGGCAGCCAGCTCCGTCTGTTTACCCAGAAGGCCGTGGAGCTGGCCCTGCACCGCTCAGGCTTCCCCTGTCATTAAGAAACTACTCTGCAACCACACGCTGCAAAAATATTACCGACATACGTGCAGAAAGAGCCGGTCTCTTTGAGCAGACTCGGGACCTAAAATGGCGTGTTTCGGAAGCTTCCCCACATGACAGGGTTCATATTATACTGACCGAGGGAGCACGTTCAATTTCCTCGTGCTTTGGTTGTTCCCTGCTCACACAAATTGAAGGTCCCATGATGACCTGACCCAGCGCTGTGTTGGTGTGATAGCAGTGTTGTCTGCTGAGTTTGTGCTGTATGTGAAATTGTGTCATGAAGAGCTCGGTCTGGGTCAGTAGGGTAATCCAGGACTTACTGCAGAGCATGTGAGGAGAGTGAATCAGGAGTCAGTCTCCAGCAGGGAGATGTTTGGCTTTGTGTGCTCCACTTAAATTTCTTTCTGTACACAAAACAACACTGTTTTCCTTCTCCACTAATTTCACCTAGAGACACTGAACCCCCCAGATTCTTATTTGAGCTCTTCTACATATGTAGAAATGCTTGCTGAAAAATCTTTTTGCAGAGAACTGGAGCTGAAATTAGAGTCTAGTAATCAATTAGACAATCAAAAGAAAGCTAGGTGTTGTTTTGAGGCATATTTCCTGCATAAATAGCCTTGTTCTCACCTCTCAAAGAGGATGTTTGATGTTTTTGATGATGATGTTTTTCTTTGTCTTTTGTGGTTAAGGGTTTAGACTGCTGATGAGACATAAAAAGCAATTTATCCCCCTTGGAGGTCGCTGTAACAGGATCAGACCATATCTATTGTTTAAACGCTGCTGCAGTGCTTTTTTTTTTTAAAGGTTTCAGAGTGTAGAACATTCATTGCAGAGGCTTCCTGGTACTACTGTGATTAAAACAGAAGAAGCATTTGTTGTACTTCATTTTTGTTGCATCAAATTTGGTAGAGTTGTAGCCAAAAACCGTAAGAGGAGGTTCAACAACATCTGTGTCGCTGACTCATTATGATATGTCTGTTATTCACTTTCTAATTCAGTGAGACCAAAAGTCACAGACACAAGACTTTTCAGCTAAACTGCAGGATGTGTTTACACAGAGCACGACAGAAACAAATGAAAACAATGCAAAGTAAAATGTCAACAGTGGATAATCAAAAACTGTATTTTGACAGATCATCAGTGCTTATTGAAATTATACATCCATCCATTATCTGTGCATTGCTTAATCCTCTGTAGGGTCGCAGGGGGGCTAGAGCCTATCCCAGCTGACTCGGGTAAAGGAAGGGGGACACCCTGGACAGGTCGCCAGCCTATCACAGGGCTACATATAGAGACAGACAACCAAACACACTCATACTCACACCTATGGACAATTTAGAATAATCAGTTAACCTCAGCATGCTTTTACACTGTGGGAGGAAGCCGGAGTGCCCTGTGAAAACCCACGCTGGGGCAGCATACAAACTCCACACAGAAGGATCCCAGGCGTCCTAACCGGGAAACGAACCAGGGATCTTCTAGCTGTGAGGCGGCGGTGTTAACAACCAAGCCACCATGCAGCCCTTACTGAAATTAGACACAGATGAAAACACAATCATTCAACATATTTGTTGGAAAAACATTTGTAATTACCTAAGAAATTTATGCAAAATGACAGAACCAATACTTCTTTTTTAATTGTCACTAATTGTATCTAATTGTACAAATACATTTACAGTATATTTACAGTATTAAACTTAAATGTAAAAGGTTATCTGTTTCTTGCATTACCTTTTATAATAAGCTCCAAAATACATGCTTTGATCCAGGAACCCACTTAGTTATTTAAGAACCTGCAAAATACACATTCTAGCATGTCATGAACGTTAATGTTGACAGCAGCCACTAGAGAGCAGCACTAGCATGTTGGGAAACTGTGGTCACAGCCTCAGAGAGCTTCAACACAACTTTTCCTTTGTTGCAGCTGTTCAGCAGCTCTCTCATGACCCACATCACATGAGTTATTTGTCAAACATGCACAGTCCATGTAATCCAACACAGACTAATCCAGACTGCCCAGTGCTTTACAGATAGGACACTGTTTGCTTTAGTAGCTGCTCTGATGCCTCGTGGAAGTTTAAATGGCCGCCTGGTGTTCTTTAAGAGGCTGCATTGAAATTATCACGCTGTCTTTTCATTCCATTTCTTCTCTTCTTTTGCTGCACCTTATCGTTCCCATTATCAGCAGCAGGCCCACACTGAAGCTACTTTGGAGCTTTCCGTGTATAAATGAATGTGATAACATGTTTGGAAAAAAGTGCACATCAGCAGCAAATAACCTGCTGCTGCTGCACACAGACAGACTTACACTGCGCCTCGCCTGCAGACTGTAATGAGTTTTAATTTTGCCTAGAAGAGTAGTGGGCCTAATTGTCTGGTACTAATCAGGAGATATGCTCCTCTATTTGCAGTGTTGCTTCATATGCTACTATAAGACAGACACAGCCGGACTCGGCTGAAGCCTGCTGTCTCAGCAACCACCCTGAGCTACTGGAATCTGTTTTACCCGTCCTTTATCCTCCCTCTGCGTACATCTCTCTCTTCCTCGCAGTCGGGGGCCTCGGCTGTCTGAGCAAAGAGAATTGCAGAGGAAGGAGAAAGATAAAGCAGTGGGAGATAATGAAAGAGTGACTTGGCTGGACTTGATCATGGTGTGGTGTGACTGCTATCAGACAGTGAACAAGTGAAAATAAGGGATTTAGGTCACAGCTGGTTTTCAGTCTATAAACAGACTATAAGCAGAAACTGGCCACACAATAAGAGGTGGCTTTAAAGGGCAATGTCAATTTAATACTCCTTTGGTCTTATTTATGTAGTTTTGATCGGTTATGATGACACTGTATTTTTGAGTAAACTGTAAAGATGGGGAAAAATATACAAAGAAGGGCAAGCAGACACTGAGACAGCTGTGAAAAACCCTACTTTATTTGTTTGTATGCACAAAAAAACATCAAGATACGTGGTACATTGGTGGTACAACCAAGAAGTTCAGAGACGGTGTCTATAAAATTCTAAAACTGTACCTGAGTTATATCTGGCTGGCATCCCCATTGAAATCGTCTCACTGTGCAATGATACAGTGTTCCCACAGCTCCTGCAATGCTTGTAACACTTCCAGGAAGTCCTGTTATGAAAACATGTCAAACACCATGTCCTAAACCGTGTGTAAGCCATCGATCATTTAGCTTGAGTTTCATTTTGGGTAAAAGCAAGGAGTCACAGGGAGCTAGAACTAGTGAGTCAGGTGGGTGGAAAGTTAGAATTGTGTTTTTAATAACCCGTGTGTAATCACCATGCTATGACCATTGCACCACGGTTCACCTGTTTTGCTCTGAATGCTCTCCTTCACACTCCTCAGAACATTACAATAAAACTCTCCAATGGAAGTCCGACCCTGGGGGATGAATTCAAGTTGCACAACCCTATGAATGTTGAAAAAAACAATGAGCATGCTCCTCGTGCTGCTGACCTGATGGGTAGTATTGGAGATGTCAGAAATTATAATCCAGTACATGTTCATGCAGGTCAGTTTAACTTCTTGTTTACATATGTCTAATAGATGTGTTGAAATATATGATCATAGATGCTAAAATGAAATGATGATAATTATGTAGAAGACTGAAAATCATGCTAATAAAATGTAGTGTAGCGTACAAAGGAGCAGAACATTCCAAGTCAACACACAGATAATCCAGAAACTGTTTCTCAGAGCCGTAAATTGGATAAGAAACCATTTCAGGAGACAGCTAACCCAATTCACCCCCTTTTTGGAGACAATGGGATGTCTCCCTCCTGCACCAGAATCTGATAAGAGTCATAAAAGTGCCAATGGTGAGGAAAACCACACCTCGGGAGAAGAGGAGATGGCATTCCTCCTAACACAAAGAACTCTCTTTATGATTTGAACTAAACACTTCTAAATAATTAAATCAAAGAATTCAACATCTCTGGAGTGATGATCCCAACATCTGGACTTTGTGATACCAGGTTGATCAGGACCAGCATGGAAGGAGAACATATCGGATCTTAAGTGTTTATTGAGACGCATACACAAGACACTAACACCCCCTTCTCTCTGTCATGGACACCACCATAAAAGACACACAGCGAGAGAGAGACCTTTTATCCTCAGCATGTATACTTCTAAGTCGTATTTTTCTTATAATTGAATGTATATTGCTTGTATTTGTAGTTACATTAATAGTTTACTTTCATGTAGCCTAAAAGTCTACAATTTGTGAGATTATTCTTGTGTTATATCTTTTATTATCATTATCTCTGGAACCATGTGAGATAAACGTGTTATGTTTGGTGTCGTTTTAATCACACATTTAGTGAGATTTCAGATCTGTGATCATCATAGATATTTACCAATTGGATTTGTATGTTTAAGAAATGATCTTAAAGTATGCTCTAAAGGTATTTGGCCTCTGATGTCTCCTGGACAGTGAAGCTCAGACCTCCCCCTGGGATGGACACAGCCATGATTGGTCAGATGCTGATTTGAATTTGGCCCCCAAACTTTCCATATAAAAAGAAAGTCACTGGAATGCAACTTGAGTTTTATTTGTTTCTTTTTAAGGGCTTTCTTTAAGGATTTTTTAATTTGGCTCTTATTGGGCTTTCATTGGGCTAAGTTTCTTGGGTTTTTGCTTTTGTTTCTTTTAAGGGCTAGTTTTTGAGGCTTTTAAAGGCTTTACAGAGTTTTTCTTTACACAGCCCAACTTTAAACAAGGGTTCTTAATATTTACATGAGCTTTGTTTTTCCATGATTAACTTGAAGTTAGACTTCTTAAGTTAACTTTAATAACGCAACAGCATGGACATTTTCTTCTAACTATGAGCTTCGACTCTTAGTGTTTGTACTACATTTTTACAACATGACTACACCAAAGTGCCACCTTATCTCTGCGTTCCTGATCCGACTCATCCAGCAGACCATCACAGCTGGACATCCTGCAGCCTTCTTCTCCCTCCATCAAAGGGCTACGCAAGTATCACTTTCCTTCTGCTAAACAGGTGAATTTATAAATTATGATTGGCTCCTAATTCCAAAGTGATTTTAAATTAATTCAGCTGCTTCCAGTGACGATCACAGTTAATTAGCTTATCTGCATTCATTCGTTCATTCACTGTCTGTTGTTACGTCATTGTTGTTTATTGTTTGTTTGTAGTATTAGTTAATAAATGTTTGTGTATAATTATCATCGGTTCTGCCGTGTATTTCTTTGTTTGGGAACTGGAGGTCAATGAAATCAGAATTTACGACTTTTGGTAATGAGATTGATCAGTACAAGTAGATTTGATAAAATTATGATTATTCAACATAAAATATTCTTGATAAAGGTTTCTTAGCCACCTATTGTAAGACTAAGTGGTGCCCCTTCATTAACAAGTGCAATTTTAATTGTAAAGTGTAGTTACGCTACAGTAGTGATGATATATGCACAAAAAAGTCACTTGAAATAGATGGTCAGTGTGAAAAGTGTCAAAAAGAGCTTTAATGAGGATGTTCTGTGAGCCCACCATGTGTCTTTGCATTTGGTAGGAGACAAAAATTTGCAAGATGTACTCAAAAGATTGTACAGGGTTTGAATTTAACCAATAGCTTGCGAGGATGATCACACAGAATGTGGGGCTGATGACAGGAGGTGAGAATCAGGTGATAATTATTGGAGAAGTCTGTGATGCAGGCAAGCACAGTAGAAAACTTTCTTAAAGTTAAGGCTTTCTGTCACAACTTCATTTGACCTCGAGACCAGCTTGATTCAATGCACTCTACTTTGTGTGGTGTACTATCAGTCGAGTGGACTAAATATCACTTACTCTGCTCAATTTTTCCTTTTGTAAAATGTGTTATGATTATTTGGTGTTAGAGTAAATCACTGAGTGTGATAGTCTGCTTGTTTATATTCATGCATGATACTGTGACATATGCAACGTAAATGTACAGAGGATTATGGGTCAGAATGGTCAGAAAAGGATGCTGGCTTGCAAACTGCAAATCCAAGTGCATGTAGTAGGACTTCCTGGTGTTTTTGGCATGCTACATTTGACATAATATATATTGGGGCATTCTAAATCTTTTTCTGGCACACTATATAGTAAGGTAGTATGGATATTGAAATGTAGTCATGATCTCCTGACGGCTGCTGCTCACACAAGTTGCACACGGATGACCATGACACGCTCCATGAACACACAACATGAGCAGTCCCAGAACTTGCATTGCACGTAGTAATTGTCATTGATTGTGTTGGTGAGAACAGTGTGTCCTCATAGGCGTCTGAAAGTGTCTCCCCAAGGAAAAAACTAAAATTACAACTATAGAAATGAAAAACAATTCAATAAGATACAACACAATGGACAATTAGACACAATTAGAAACCTGAAAGAAATGAAGGCGAATAGTAAAATGATAATGCAGCTTTTCTGTTGTGAACTTATTTCACACTACACACTACATACTTTTTAACTTGAACTGCAGTTTTTGTCTGCAACGAGGGATTATTGCTAAAAGCTGGGCAGCACCCGCCACTAATCTGAAAAAACTGTTGATCTGACTGCACATGTTGGTCTATGCTGAATAGGGGTAGGTATCACAGGGTACCTCAAGATATGATATGATACGATACGATACGATACGATACGATGTAAGATACATGGCTAACGATACCGATGCTATCACGATACAACAACAATCGATATATTGCAAGACAATCACATAACGATACATCACAATATCTATAACTTGGATATATTCATACCTTGTTTCCAGTGTGTGTAACATTTTTCGAAACCCTTCATTTTTGACCACACTGTACAGGCAGAGGTCCTTGCAAATGAACCCAGCAATGGACATTGTAATGCTGGTGGCCCTCGGGGATGAGAAAGGAAGCTTTGATTTAAACATTGTGTTAACGGCTCCAGGCTGACTTGAAACGTTAGTTGCATCAGCCGCTTTCTCGGCCAGGAGTTCAGGATGATGGCGTTGCAGGTGGGTTTGCATGTTTGTGGTGTTCAGTTCAATTTTATTTGTATAGCGTATATTTACAGTATGTCATCACATAGCGCTTAACATAGCAGAAAGAACAGAAAACAGAAAACCCAACAATCCACAGTTGCATTTGGATTCCCTCTGGGCAAGCAGTCAGCGACAGTGGGAATAAACCAAAAAACCCCAGGATAGGGAGGGAGGGGAAAAACCTCCTACAGAACCAGGCTCAGGGAAGGCGGCCATCTGCCTTGACAGGTTGGGTTGGGAGTGGGGATGAGGGGAAGGGGATAGCAGGAGAGGTTGGGGTGTGGATGGCAGGACAGCAAGTGGTGAGGCCAGCAGGTTTTTTCATCATCTACATGGGTATTAAAGTCACCCACTATAATGACCTTATCTGTACTGAGCACTAAATCAGCTAAGAACTCTGAGAATTCAGATAGAAACTCAGAGTAAGGGGCTGGTGGCCGATATACAACTAGCAGGACTGGTTTCTGTGTTTTCCAGTTCAGGTGTGTGAGACTAAGACTAAGGCTTTCAAATGAGTCATAAATAGGTTTTGGTTTCTGATTGATTAATACGTTTGTGTGAAAGATTGCTGCCACTCCTCCCCCTCTGCCTGAACTTCCAGGTATATGAAAATTATTATGATTTCATTTCAACTGACGTATTCTTCATGCTGCAGCCAGGTTTCAGTGAGACACATTAAGTCAATGTGATGATCTGTTACCAGATCATAAACTTAAAGAGATTTAGATGACAGAGATCTAATATTTAATAATCAACATTTAATTGTCCTGTTTTTTGGTTCTGATAAATTTGTATTCATTTGGATAAGGTTGTTTAGAACAGTCCTTCTATTGTTAATGTTAGACTTATAGAATATGAGTGGCTGGGGGACAGACACAGTCTCTATAGGATACTGAGAGGATGACAGCTGTAAGGAAGCAGCAGAGAAGTGTGTAAGACTTCAACTCTGCTTCCTGGTCTCACTTCTGGACCATCAGGGGTTTAGCTTTCTAATAAATCTTTCCGTATTTCTAGATAAGAGAGCTGCACCATCCAAAGTGGGATGTAGGTCCACACACAGTGTTGCCTGTGTACTTTACTTTTGCGAGGCAGTTCTTGCATATGGCATAGTCTTTGTCGAGCTTGCTTGTTCTCTCAATGTTGCCAATGCCGAAATGGGGTCCACACTTTGGACTTACATATGGATGGGGCGTCTCTTACGGTAGCGTTGCTGTCTGTCATTTTACCAGTACAAACGCTTCTTGAGCCGATTCAGTTCCGCTCAAGTCTCCCTCATTCATGTGATAAACGCCACTGTGTGGAGTCATTAAGTAGTGATGCTGGAGAAATGGCAACTGGCAGGGGAATCTGGCAGGGTTTAGAGCGCCTTATTATAATAATTAAAGTATTGATATTTGGTGTATCGATACTCATATCGCACGAGAAGGGATGACGATATATCGCTGTATCGATATTTTGTCCAACCCCTATTGCTGAAGTGATTCAACCCCAGACGCTACTTATTTTGGTGTGTATGAGATAGAAACATGTATTCACCAAGCTTACAAATTGTGTGAGGCCATTGCTTCTAACTAACTGCTAACATCAGCATGTTATGATATTGTATGGCCAAATCTAAATGTTTGGACTTCTTGGACTGGACTGACAGTTGTTCACATTCACAGCTTATTTCAAACACGACCTCATGCAGACTTCCAGACAGTCAGGGTGCAGGCTTCACCAGACTTTGCTAAGGAAATTACCCTCAAGCCATGGTATTATGGATGTGAGGTCTAAAAATAAATCAGAAAAGGCACAAGTATCCATTAAAGTGCAAAGTTTCACTGCAATCAATTCAGTATTTGTTGCTGTATCAGAGTCTGGATTTGGTGGGACAACCAACTGACAGAACGATAGAATGATCTGGATTTAACTGTGTTCTCACTGAGACGCTGCTTTGCTTTAGGATTTGTCATCCTTGCCACAGATGCTGGGTTTTCTTGGTTACCTCTGAGTCGGCTCAGAGTAAATGAGCTGAAAACAGAAAGCGGAGAGGAGAGATAAAGAGCAGAGTGAATGACTCACTAATAGCAGGTTGTGTGCTGCTATTTCCAGGCAGAGGTCGAGGTTAATGAACAATCACTTTTTCAGGACTCCTGTGATGTCTGTGTGGGCGTCTGTGGAGGCGGTTTGAGCTTCAAAGAAAGCACTTTTTGTGAATGTGATAGGAGTGTGTGTAACACAAACAGGGTTCACATCTGGGATTACAGCCTCTCTTTTATTAGTTCACTTAGTAGAGCATAAATCTGCTCAGTTAGTCAGTCTTGTTAGGCATCAGTTGGACTCTGTATCTCTTCGTGGTGGGGCTCCTGTCACATTTTACTGATTATTACCTCTGCCAAGGAGGTTATGTTTTTGCCGGCGTTTGTCTGTTAGTTAGTTTGTTTTTTTGTCTGTTTGTCTGTTAGCAAGATAACTTGAAAAGTTATGATTAGATTTTAATGAAATTTTCAGGATATGTTTGTAATGGGACAATGGACGGGTGATTAAATTACCATCTGGATCCAGGAATTTTTTTAGGGATTCTGGAAATGAGCTGCTTGGCGGATGTCTGTGCTCTCTGAGGCCTTGTCCACACGTAGCCGGTATCTCACAAAACGAAGATATGTTTGTACGATTTGGCCTGTCATCCACACGAAAAGGCAGATTTATGGCATTAAAAATGATTCTTTTAAAAACCTCCATCCAAAGTGAAGATTTGCAAATTCTCTGTTTTTGCGTCTGCATTTGGACACCAATAACTGGAGTTTTTTGTTTTGAAACGTCACTGCCTGTGACAAAATATGTTCTTACGTCACATATGCGACCTGTGTTTACATTCGGAAACAGTATGGATGCCCTCACAAGGTTTTTGCCGCTTTTTTTTTACAGGCACTTTTTTCTTGCTTGTTTTTACAAGCCTAGATACTGCTTCACATTCAACAACACAGACGAAGGACGACGTTAAGGACGGTTATTTTCCATCACTTTGCCATTCCACGTCCGAGAGACGGAAGCTTACTCTGATTGGATAGGATTTGGGGAACTACTGCCACCTAAAGGTCTGGCATTCTTATGAATGTGCTTAAAAACGCACTTATGCGGTTAGGTGTGGATGAATTTGTTTCTAAAAACAAGGTGGTGTGTGCGTAAGTTTTTTTCTAGAAGGAGGGGGCAGGATATTCAGTTTTACAAAAACCTGGCTACGTGTGGACAAAGTCTGAGTGGTTTTCTAGTTATTCGCTGCAATATTAAGACCTGCACTGCTGGAAGTAGAGAAAACTCAAATGTCGTCTGAGCAGTATGACACTGTTACAATGATATTAATCATAAAAAAATCTAAAATGCAAGTTGAATTTCTTTAAACATTTATCTTATAAAAATTCAGAAACTTTGAAACAACATCTGCACAGTCCCCATAAGGTCTACAGTTACTGGGAAAAACTCTACACAGTGTAGATATTTTACTGCTTACATTTTCAATTTGTTGCCATACTAGTCTGTGTAAACACAGCCTGCAGTTCAGCCCAGTTCAGCTAAACTGAAAATGGCGCCGCACTAGTGGCAGCCAATTACAGCAGTTCCGTAAGTTCTTCTGCGTCTTTAGTGTTTAGTAGTGTTGTTAGTACTTTTCGGGTTGTTTTTTTATGCCATATCGACTCCTCAAGCAAGTGTGCAGCTATGGATGTTCATCTTGTTACATTAGTAGTTTGCCTCTTGCTGTTTTTTGTGCTTTTTGACGCGGCCTCAGGAGACCCATTCATTCACGGCACCATTGTTTTCACCCAGGATTAGCTGTTAGCCCTGAGCCACACACCCCTTCGCTATGGGGAGCGACCGGAGATCCCCGCCGAGATGCGAAGAAGGAGGAGAGGCTGCAGAGCTGGAGTGAAGCGCCGACAGCGGAAAAGACGGTATAAACCATGTTTACCGTCTATAATCATGGGGAACGTAAGAACTCTCCCCAACAAGATTGAGGAGCTAACGACGCTAACCCGGCTGCAGAGGGACTATCATGAGTGCAGCCTCATGCGTTTCACTGAGACATGGCTGAATGAACTTTCTCCCGACTCTCACGTTAACCTGGACGGCTTTCAACTTGTGCGGGTGGACAGGAAAGCGAAGGAGAGCGGTAAGAAGAAAGGAGGGGGACTGGCTGTGTTTGTGAATGAGAGATGGTGTCACCCTGGACATATCAGCGGTAAGGAGCAACGCTGCACCAGAGACATTGAACTGCTAGCTGTTTACATTCGGCCATACTATCTCCCGCGGGAACTAAGCTGTGTTCTCGCGATAACAGTGTACATCCACCCCTCGGCTTATGCTACCGCAGCTACAGATCAGATCAACACTGTCGTCTCTTAGCTGCAGACTCAGCACCCTCATCCCTCATCCTCATCTCCGGGGACTTCAATCATGGTTCCCTGTCCTCTGCTCTCCTCACCTTCACCCAGTACGTTAAATGCCACACCAGGGACAATAAAACTTTGGACTTACTGTATGCAAACATCAAGGATGCATACACCTCATCCCCCCTCCCCTCACTTGGTCGCTCAGATTACAACCTTGTCCACCTGATCTCAGACTACACCCCCATGGTGAGCAGGCAGCCACCTGAGAAGAACTCTGTGAAAAAGTGGTCTGATGAGACCAGTGCAAGGCTCAGAGACTGTTTTGAGACGACAGACTGGGAAGCACTCTGCAGCCCCCATGCCGATGACATTGACAGTCTGACCCACTGCATCACGGAGTGTATTAATTTCTGTGTGGAGAACACTGTGCCCTCCAAGCTGGTACGGTGTTTTCCCAACAACAAACCCTGGGTGACCTCCGAGATAAAAGCCCTGCTGAACGAGAAAAAGAGGGTTTTTAGATTGGAGAATAAAGAGGAGCTGCGCAGAGTCCAGAAGGAACTCCGGCTTAAGATCAGGAAGGGGAAGGCCTGTTACAAGAGGAAGCTGGAGGAGCGGCTGGAGCAGAACAACACCAGGGACGTATGGAGAGGACTGCAGAACATCTCTGGCCATGGAAAAGGAGTGGGGAGAGACCAAGCCAGCTGGGACAAGGACTGGGCAGATGAACTGAATCTGTTTTACAATAGATTTGATTCTGCCCCCTCTCTCCCCCTCAACCACCCTGTCCCCTCTTCACACCTCCCCAGACCAGCTCCTGATGACTACTCAGGCTGCCTTCATCAACATCAGACCTGCATCAGCCCACTCCTGCCTCCCCTCACCAGTCCACCACCCCCATTTCGTCCCCCCGGAGACCCTCGCCACCCACCACCCCCTTACCCTCTCCCCAGTCATCCTCCACCCACCTCTCTCTAACATCTGATCAGGTGAGGAGGGAGTTAAAGAAGATCAAGGCAAGGAAGGCCTCGGGCCTGGATGGCATCAGCCCCAGACTGCTGAAGGACTGTGCAGACCAGCTCTGTGGGGTGGTCATGCACATGTTCAATCTGAGCCTGAGTCTGGAGAAAGTCCCGGTCCTGTGGAAGACTTCCTTTGTGGTCCCAGTACCAAAGACTGTGCACCCCAGGGAGCCTAACCACTTCAGGCCTGTTGCCCTGACCTCCCACCTGATGAAGACCATGGAGAGGATCATTCTGAGACACCTGCGACCCCTGGTGAGCACACTGATGGACCCTCTGCAGTTTGCTTACCGCCTGGTATCGGGGTGGACGATGCAGTGATCTACTTGTTGCACAGATCACTGTAACATCTGGAGAACACTGGGAGCACTGTGAGGGTCATGTTCTTTGACTTCTCCAGTGCTTTCAACACCATCCAGCCGTCACTGCTGAGGGTGAAAATGGAAGGAGCTGGGGTGGACCAACACCTGGCTGCATGGACAAAAGGCTATCTCACCAACAGACCACAGTATGTGAGGCTCCGGCACTGTGTGTCTGAAGTGGTGCAGTGCAGCACAGGAGCCCCTCAGGGTATGGTGCTCTCTCCCTTCCTTTTCACCCTTTACACCTCGGACTTCTCACACAGCTCCAAACTGCCGTATCCAGAAGTTCTCTGACGATACAGCCATTGTTGGATGTGTATCTGAGGGGAACGAACTGGAATACAGGACGGTCATCAAGGACTTTGTCAGCTGGTGTGAGATCAACCAGCTTCAGCTGAACGCCAGCAAGACAAAGGAGATGGTGATAAACTTCAGGAGGAAAAGGTAGTGGAGACCTACAAATTCCTGGGTGTTCACCTCAATAACAAACTGGACTGGACTGACAACACCCACGCCCTGTACAAGAAGGGCCAGAGTCGCCTCTGCCTGCTGAGGAGACTGAGGTCCTTCGGTGTGTGCAGGGCTCTTCTCAGGACTTTCTATGACTCTGTGGTAGCTTCTGCTATCTTCTATGCTGTGGTCTGCTGGAGAGGTGGCTGCACTGACAGGGACAGGAAGAGACTCAATAAACTGATCAGGAGGGCGAGCCCTGTCCTGGACTGTCCACTGGACTCCATAGAGGAGGTGGGTGAGAGGAGGATGCTAGCCAAGCTGACATGCATCATGAACAACCCCTCTCATCCCCTGCATGACATTGTGGGGTCTCTGAGCAGCTCCTTCAGCAGCAGACCGATACACCCACGGTGTAAGAAGGAACGCTACCGCAGGTCGTTCATTCCAACAGCCATCAGACTGTACAACACACAACACTAGCACAACCTGAATGTGTTGTAGCTTTTTTGCACTACTCATCTGCTTGCACTATTCATCGTACTTTTTACCATGTGCAATATTATTTATTCAATTTTCCTTGTTAAATATTACTTTCATATTCATACCTCACTTATTGTTGTGTCTTATTGTATATTTAAAGTGTTTCTTTATAGTAGATTGTTTATTTTCTTTTTTATGTATAGGGTATGTTGTGTGTTTTTCTGCTTTTTCTCTGCTGCTGTAACGAGGAAATTTCCCCGTTGTGGGATTAATAGAGTATAATCTAATCTAACCTAATCTAAACAGTCCCTGATTTTTTTTGTCTCTGAAAAAATGGTGACTGTGCATTTTTGCAACCTGAACAAATGTTTCATGCTAATTATTTTCCACATTACCACTAGAAAGACATGACTGAATGTATATTCAATTAAAGCTGCAAGCAGCGTTGGACGGGTTCTCGCTTAGTGCTGGTCAGTGCTTTGATCACGCATGTGAAGTTTAAGGCCAATCAGAGCGTGTATAGTCTTGTTAGACAGCACTTCCTGTTTCATGGCGTGCTGGCGACTGAGACAGGAAATAGTAATATGCATGCCATCAGGCAAGGACTTATATCACCAATGTGAAGTTTCAGGCAGATTGGAGCATGTCTAATTAGATTCCACTTCCTGTTTTGTGCCGGAGGACTGAATTTCAGGGGGCTGCCATGGCCACGCCCTTTGACTTTTGCAGAACATTTTGATAAGTTTTCATCACTAAGGCCTGTTGTATATACTGGTCAAATTTGAGTTGTCTGAGTGACGTCTTATGAGGAGTTCATGACAACAATATCACACTTAACACAAAATGGTGGATTTCCTGTTTGGTTTGGAGAATGGCTGCAACGATTATTTTTGAGCACCTTGATGTGCTACATATGTCTACCAAATGTCAGCAATGTAGGTGAAACGGCCTGCCCGTAGTAGATGAACCAAATGTTGCAGTGTTGCAGGGGGCAATATGGAGCCATTTTGCCACTCTCACATGTGCTATTCCCCCAAAATATATCCACAGCTTTCATGAAACAACAAAGCTGGAGCAGACTGGACACTTTATGTGTGAGTTACAACATCTTTCTAAGGCTTTTTTTGGTTTGTGTGAGGTTCAGATTCAACTTTATTGTCATTGTACATGTCACAGGTACATGTCCTTTTACAACTCAGCCAAATAACCATGCACATTTAAATTAAAAACATGAATCTGTGAATCATTCTAATAGCTCAGTGTTGGATGCAAGATTTATATTTATACATGGTAGTATGCAGTATTTGAGGTATAGACAGTTAAACTCATCTCTCTCTCTCTCTCAGCCTGTGTGTGTGTGTGTGTGTTTTGGGGGAGGGGCAGACAGGCTGCTGCAGCTGGAGGAGACATCAGCAGATTTAAGGCTGATCTGACTCAAAGTTCAGAGGGCCACAGCGGCGACACCCTTTGACTTTTGTGGAAGATTTTGATAACTTTCCATCAGTAAAGCCTGTTGTATATACTGGCCAAATTTCAGGATTATATCACGAAGTTTGAAGCAGTGGTAAGGGCAAATGTCCTTCCTATAACATCCTGTTACCACTAGGTGACGCTATGACTATGACTAAATTTTAAAATGTGGATGTGTTCATACTCAGACTCTTGTCTAGCAGATGAAATTTGGGCCAGATTGGATCATGTGCAGCTGAGATACAAACACTTTAGTAGTCATGGCAAGACATCGAAGTTCGCCACGCCGCCACAGACACACCGTTTGATGACCAGTCACAGTTTTCTCCATGAATCCTCATCAATGTTTTGAGGCTTATGAATTTTTCAGGTGAATACGGTCAACCGGCTAATAATAGGACGTTAAAATGTAACACATGTCATTTCCTGTTGCCAGGAGGTGGCACTATGGCTGTGGGTGGATATTTGCACATGGATGTGATCAGGGCAGGACTCTGATCAAACATGTAAAGTTTGAGGCAGATCGGAGCCTGTAAAGTGTATTTAGACAGCGCTTGAAGTTTTATGGCGAAACATCAAAGTTCAGGAGGCCGCCACGCCCACGCCCACGCCCACGCCCACGGCCATTTTTTCATTTTCTAGGTGGCGCTGTTGAGTCATTTTGCAATGGACATGTGTAATTCCCCCAAAATATCAAATTTTTCGCCAGTCCTCATGTGTGTGCAAATTTTCATGAGTTTTTGAGTGTGTTTAGGCCCTCAAAAGTGCAATTTAAAAGTCCGCCAAATAATAATAATAAGAATCTGAGCGATTTCAATAGTGTTCTTGCACCTCGATGATTTACCCTTGGTGACCCCTGAACTGTGTCTAAAAAAGCAGATAAATGGTGCAACACTGACATCTACTCTTCTAACTGCAGTTTTGTCTCATGGTAGAAAAATCACTCTGTTTCAACCTGGGTCAATCTGTGTAGAACTGGTGGTACACTGCAGCTGCCTGCTGCAGCCAGTATGTACGGTGGCCCTGAAGTGCAAATCACATCAACAAATCACTAACCACAAGTACAAATTCAAAAACACTACAACATTAACTACTGGTGACCCTAAAGGGCAAAATACTACAACAATAACCAAAACACAACTACATGAACCAAACTGGAAGAGGTGGGTACCACTGGGCAACATGAGACGTCGGAAGTGGAAGTTATTCTGCCTGAATGAGAAAACTTTCAAATACAAGTTTTGGGGGAATACTACTGTAATTATGACACAAAATGCACTTTTAAGGTTATTTGAAGTGAGAAAGTGGTTGTATAGACGTCAAATCTGTGCTCATTTTATTAAGATGAAGTCTGTCTAAAAATTTACTCCGACGATGTTGGAGATGTGAGTGTCTCGGTTAGACATCTACAACCAGGAGGTCAGCGCTCACAGTAGCCCGCCGACAGCAGCCTTGTCTCAGCTACACTGTCTCCTGATCTCCTGAGACCCCAACTTTTTTGGGCCATGCATTTTTGATTCACCTTAGTTATTTGGTATTAGTAGGACCAAATGAATATGAAAAATAAGTGGTAGCAGTCATATGAATAGTAATAAGTAATAGCAGATCACAGCCATGGTGTCTCCCAGCAGTCAGTGAGGATGTGGGTTTCTTCATCTGTCCCTCTAGTAGAATTCAGCTTAACACTAGAACAGCCAGAATTCCAGAACTACTAGAACTGCCATGAGCGCTCATTTTGACCGCTAGATTGTAAACTCTATAAACTTTCATGATAAATAACTAAATGAAAGAGTAATGGATTTATTCTGTTATGATGTATTAAAAACAACGATATAACATCAAATATGTATTTCAACAAGTTTAATTATACATTTGTCAATATTCATGTCATCACAAATTGTAGCTAGAAAAGCACTCAGAGAGCACAGACCTCCGCCAAGCAGCTTCAGTCCGCCCCAACACAATCTCCTAATGACAAAATGTCCTTAAAAAACACCCAACATATGTGTGCAATGCTCTGTCCTACCACAAGGTGGCGCTGCAGGGCTTTCTAACACTCCCAATGTTAAAGAATCTTTTAAAAAATTCCTGGATCCAGGCGGTGATCTGGATCCCTCCCAAAACTCCTTGTCCCCATTTCACGGGGGCTGAGGGGGGCAACTCCCACTTCGCTTTCATGTGCGGTCAATATGACCGCCTATGGCTGGAATAGGTACAAATGATTATATCTTCTTTGTCTTTTCTTTAATTCATGAAAAAAATAGGATAGCCTCCTGAGACCCTGCGTCCACATGTGTGGACATGGTATTTTGGCTTCCCTGCACCATAACCCTGACTCTGGAAGTTCAAAAACTTTGAAAACTGCCTGTTGTTCTCTTTAGTCCGACACTCTCCAGGAGCTGTGCGCTGAACCTGGCGGCAGGTCGAGCATGGCTGTGATCTGCTATTACTTATTACTATTCATATAACTGCTACAATTTATTTTTATATTCATTAGGTCCTACTAATCCCAAATAACTAAGGTAAATCAGAAATGCATGGCCCAAAAAAGTTGGGGTCTCAGGAGATCAGGAGACAGTGTAGCTGAGACAAGGCTGCTGTCGGCGGGCTACTGTGAGTGCTGACCTCCTGGTTGTAGATGTCTAACTGAGATACTCACATCTCCAACGTCGTCGGAGTAAATTTTTAGACAGACTTCATCTTAATAAAATGAGCATAGATTTGACGTCTATACAACCACTTTCTCACTTCAAATAACCTTAAAAGTGCATTTTGTGTCATAATTACAGTAGTATTTCCCCAAAACTTGTATTGCCTTTGAAAGTTTTCTCATACAGGCAGAATAACTTCCACTTCAAAAGCCCAACGGCGCCGTCCAATCAGCAACGTCTCATGTTGCCCACTGGTACCCACCTTTTCCAGTTTGGTTCATGTAGTTGTGTTTTGGTTAATGTTGTAGTGTTTTGCACTTTAGGGTCACCAGTAGTCAATACTGTAGTGTTTTTGAATTTGTACTTGTGTATGTAGTTCACTTTTTCAATTTTTACTTGTGTTTAGCCATTTGTTGATGTGGTTTGCACTTCAGGGCCATTCTAAGTATGTGAGGTGTTTATGGAACATCAGTAAAATGTAGGATTTACCAATGAGCAGATGTTCAGCAAGTGTTTAGCCTGTGACCAGTTTATGACTGATATCAGAAGATGACTGGTGAAAATATGAATATATTTTCTGACTGAAATATTTTACAAATATCAAGTCTTGTGTCACTGAAAATCAACGCACCATAAGTCAGTTATACAAAAACAGCTATTCATCAGCAGGCATAGTGGATTAATAGCTGTAGCAATGCTGAACCAAAACAAAGAGGTGTGGTGGGACGACCAAATCATTGGCTGGTGCAACAAGAAAGTTGGTAGCACCACTGCTACTAGTGGAAAAGTTAGTCTGGAGCCCAAATTAAAATATATAATATATATGTTAAAACATGTGCGAGGGCCCGTTCAACGCTGCTTGCAGCTTTAATTTGTTTCTGTATTTGTCATGACAAACTGAGCTGAGACCAACAGTAGGATGTCAAAGAGAGTTTTCAGGTAATCAGATTTTTTTGTCATGTTACTGTTGGTCCCAGCTGAGTCAGTCATGACTTCTTAGGTGTGCGGAAGGCTGCAGATTTTTTTTCTTTATTTTTTGCTAAATCTATTTAGTCTAAAGGTTTATTTGTGGCATGATTTTAAATGAGACATGTAGAATATAGTTATTTTGATGAAATGTCATGATTTTAAGCCTAGATTTGGTTAATTGTCTCAAATGAAACCACGCCACACACGAGTCATTCAAGGTCTGTCAGAAAGCTAAAAATATGGCTATCTGTACTAAATGTATTCTGTCTGTCTTTACAGTTCTAGCCTTCAATAAAAGATAACATGCATTTCAATTCTGCTGGCTGTTTTTGGGGTTCAGAGGGTTAATATACCGTGATATTGTCAAACGACAGCCAATACATCCGAAGAGCGACAAACAAGAAAACCCCTCACTATCAGAGTCAACCTCTGTGTGAAACCTCGTGC
This sequence comes from Dascyllus trimaculatus, assembly GCA_024666655.1. NCBI lineage: Eukaryota > Metazoa > Chordata > Actinopteri > Pomacentridae > Dascyllus > Dascyllus trimaculatus. The sequence goes on from CM045460.1 coordinate 1,582,542, forward strand.
AAGCTCTCGTCACCATTAAACCAAACACGATTATAAGCTCATCTGTTTGGCAGCGCCCCCGAGACGCCAGGCCAGCCTGCCAGGAGCGCCAGCTTCACCAGGCATATGTGCCACCAACTGTCCATCTGAGCAAGCCTCTGTGAAGAGTATCAATAATAACAGAAAATGATTACCAAGCTGACATGAGCCTGTTTATTATTCATCCTAATGGGAAAATGTTGAATCTTGCACGACACATTGTGCAAGCATCAAAGGATTAATGAATGCAGAGCTCAGCAGTTTCACCATCAGATAGGGTTAATTCTCTCTTGTATGTTTCAGCTTATCTTTAACCCAAAGATGAAATTATATATTCATGAATTTAAGTGACACTCTTGAAAAGCTGCATGCAATGGTAGGGAAATTATCTGACTGAAGTAAGCATCAAATATTTTGCTTTCATCCATCCTGTTCGCTGATTATGGAGCATTTACTGAGAATGACAGATTTCATACATTTTAATTTATTTTCTGTTTGTCTCTTTTGGGTATCCTGAATATTTCTGTGGCTGCTTGTTCTTAGACCTTGAAACACAATAGAAAGTTCATTAAAATTGAATATAAGAGAATACTGTTTTGACACATACATTACAGCACATGCAGCATCAGAAAGTAAAAATATATGTGAACATTGCTGCAGCTTAGTACAACTCATTGATTTTTCACACATTGAACACCTAACTGCTTTAGACCCCTCTATCCTGAACTTGAGCTTAGAGAATTATTATAGCAGTCAAAAAAATGAAAGTGTCTGAAACGCAGCCCATTAAGATTATATTTAACCAGCAGCCACCACACCGCTAAAATAATGATTCTTTAACTGACAAGCTCACCAAACCAATGAGTTAAAAACAATAGCTATACTGTGAATTTAGAGATATTTCCATGTAACATAATAGCTCAGATACCCCTTTTCCACCAAGAAGAACCAGGTGCTAGTTCAGTGCTAATTCTGGTGCTTAGTTGGTTCAAATCTCATGCCTCCTAAGAACCTCTTTGATTTTCCATTGACAAGGAGTCAAGTTGGAGCCACGCCATTGCGTGTCACGAGGGGTGGCTGAAAACCCAGGCGCAGACACAAGAGCATGTGGAGACTGGTGGAATTTTCTAAATGATTTATTGATATGAAGACTCGACTTAAACAACAAGTTTGGGGAAACACTAACAGAAGAAACAACAAGAGCAAATCAAACCTAATATAGAAAAGGGGTAAACAACTAAACCTGAGAAATACCTAAACTATCAACTGAGGAGAGATCTAAGGAAAACAGATCTTGAACACTAAAACTAACTAACTAAATGGGGGACAAAGAAAACTGACTATAACTGAAACCTACACCAAAAGAGGAAACTAAACTAAGGGGGACAAAAGAACAGAGAAACCAGACCTAATACTATAAATGGACAAAACTACAAGAAGCAGGAACTATTCAAATGAACAAACAAAACAGTATCAAAGAAAAACAGATACAACATAGCTGAAGCAAGACAAACCAAACAGGGATACTCAAAGAAAAGAAAACTAACTAAAGGGGCAGGCAGGCTGAGGGAAGGCAGACAAGAGGCAGGTTGAAACAGAAGCAGATGGAGGCTGGCTGGGGGCAGGATCCAGGTAGTGAATGTGTCGCTGAGGCAGGGGGTTCTGGTGGCAGCTGATCGTGGGAAGGCGGGCAGGCTGGAGACAGAGTGGGACTGGCAGAGAGTTGCATTGTGTATGGTCTGCCAGAGAATGAGTAGGTGACCTGAGTATTTATGGAAACTGACTGATTGAGCCCAGGTGAGCTGCTGCCTGCAGCTGTCTCCACTCCAGCAATCAAGGAGGCTGCATGCAGGGCTTGTTGATGAGGGAGAGAGTGAAGTAGAGAGAGAGGGAAAGCAGGACTGAGCAAGAGGGAGAGAGAGAGGGAGGAAAGAAAGAGAGAGAGAGAGAGACGGACAGGGGCCGAAGCTGGGTTCATGACATTGCATCACCGTGAAACCACTATGCTTGCATCCATTACAAGCAGTTAAACAACCATTTTAAGCTGATGATAATATCTATGTTTATTTCTATAGATAGTCTTAAGGCTGATTGCGAGGCAGAGGTCACCTGTTACCCAGGCACATCCGTGATCACGCTACTGGTGGGACACAACTGTACCAGATTTCAGCACGCAATAGTGTTTGCAAAACTTCAGTGTGTCCCGGGAGTCATTTCAATACATCTGTGTTCGGACCAGGAAGGTCCTGGAGAAAAAGGACACAAATTACCGTTTTTGTGTCCCTTTCCACCATTGATCGCTGGTCACCATAACCCCACCCCCAGCCCCTGACGTACTTGGTGCTTAGCTCTGGCCCAGCAAAGAGGTGGTGCTTGCTGAGCTCCAGTTCTTAGCAATTGGAGCTGTTGCTTAGGTGGTGGAAACACAAAGAAGTGGTGGTAAGTCAGGCACTGGCTCTGAACTAGCACTGGAACCAGCTCAGTGGAAAAGGTGTAAGAGAGAAAGTTAGAACCGATAGAAAACAGTGGTCAGCCGTTTTCCTCCATGTTGTCAATCACAGATAAAAAGAGTTTTTTCCTGAAGGAGGTGTGGGCAGCAGCAGCTCATTGGCTTTTAAAGCAAAGCACCCAGGATAGAACAGAGCTAAAACTAGATTAATTATCTTTGCAGTATGTTGAGCTAAAACGGTGAAAGACACACTGTGGGGACATGTGAGACTTTAATTCTTTTCCTGGAAAGGGGCACTGTTACGGCCCTGGCCGTCTTGTTTGTGTTGCTATGTTGTCTTGTGGTCGTCCTCTGGCTTCCTGTCAGAGTGGGCGCTCTTCTTCTTTCCAGTCCAGCTTTGCTGATCCTGCCTCCTCCAACTGGTGTCCTGGTCTGATTGGTCCGTGCTGCCGCCTCCTGGTTTTTAAATCCCTCGTTTTCCCTCCAAGGATGGGCAGACTCGACTTGGCAGCAGTGGCTTGTGGTTTTGTGATTTTCGCTAGTGAAAGAACTTTGTCCCCAGATTGGTTGTGTCCTTAGATAGTGTTGGTGTTGTAGTTTTGGGTGGTGGTTTTGTATATTCTCTGGAAATTTGGATGTTTGGTTTATTATTTGTAGATAGGAGCACTGTACATATTTAGCACTGTTTTGTTTTTGTTTTGGCTTTGGCCGTTGTTTTGTTACCTGCACAGCAGGCCTCTTTTTGTTATAATAAATTTGTTGATTGTTAATTTGGAGACAAAGTTTGCCCTTTTTTTGCACTCTTTTATGTTGCGTCCCTGACCCCCTAGACTGGGGCGTAACATAAAGTGGGGGCTCGTCCGTTCCTTTTGATACAATTGGTAAGTTTTTGGTAAGTTTGGTTTGTATTTTCTCATTTGACAGGTAAGATGGCTTTTGACTTTGATGATTTTGTGCAGAATCCTGCGTTAGATAAGCTGGAAAAGTGCACAAAAGCAGACTTGCTTTTGATAGCAAGTTTTTTTCAAATTGATGTGCCTTTGAATGCCCGTAAGGCTGAAATTAAACTGTATTTAATTGTGAAGTTGGTGGAGAAAAGCATTGTGAAGCCTGAGCGTGCGGCGGACAGTGCGACTGACGTTGCAGATGCGGAAGTGGGAGCGGAGGCTGCCACGCCGGCAGTAACTGTCAGCGACCAGGTGAGTGTTGGAGCGAAGGTTCCTTCAGTCAGTCTGGCAGGCACAGATCCGATCGCTCTGATCCAGGCTGGTGTGGATACGGAGGATCTGAAGCTGGCCCTCCGCCTGAAAGAGGTGGAGCTCGAAACAAAAACCCGCGAGGTTGAGCTTATGCATCTCCGCATAAGGGCCCTGGAGCTCGATCCGTCCAACCGGAGAACACCCCACACCGTGAGTATGCCTCTCTCCTCAACTTCTGAACAGTTTGATGTGAGCAGGCACATTGCTCTAGTACCTCAGTTTAGAGAAAGCGAGGTAGATTCGTACTTCAATGCTTTTGAGCGCATTGCAGCTACTTTGAAGTGGCCCAAAGATGTTTGGAGCCTTTTGTTACAGTGTAAGTTGGTGGGAAAAGCGCAGGAGGTCTGTACAACGTTATCAATTGACGAAAGTCTGGATTATGATGTGGTGAAAGCCACAGTGTTGAGAGCTTATGAGCTCGTTCCTGAGGCCTATCGGCAAAAATTTCGTTCTTGTGAGAAGTCTGCGAACCAAACTTACGTAGAGTTTGCGCGTGAAAAATCTCTGCTTTTTGACAAGTGGTGCGCCGCCAGTAAAGTGAGAGACTTTGCTCAGCTTCGTGAACTGCTTTTACTGGAAGAGTTTAAGACATGCCTTCCAGAGAAGATTGTTGTTTATTTGAATGAACAGAAAGTGGATTCATTGTTCAAAGCTGCTGTGTGTGCGGATGAGTTTGCTTTAACGCACCGTGTTGCCTTTTCACCGGTGCAGCGTGAGCACACCCCGGCTGTCAGCCCCGGTAAACATGTTAAAACGGCACCGAAAAGTCCACAGCGCTCTGCCGCTGCTTCTAACAGCCGTGAATGCTTCTACTGCCACGAGACAGGCCATGTGATTGCCAGTTGTCCTGCTCTCCAGCGTAGAGGGCAAAGCCATGGCGCCAGAAAACCTAAGAGTGTAGGTTTTGTGCAACCTGCTCCTACCCAGCCTCCAGTCAACTTGGACAACATGGGTGATGATGTTGACGAGAGTTACCGGCATTTTATTTTTAAGGGTTTTGTCTCTCTGACAGGGAAGGAGGAGGATCAGGTGCCAATTACAATCCTGCGTGATACCGGAGCTACACAGTCTTTAATGTTGCAAACGTTGTTGCCTTTTTCATCTGATTCGTTCTGTGGTTCTGATGCTCTGTTGTGGGGAGTGAAGATGAGCGTTTTGCGAGCTCCACTCCACACCGTGTTTTTGCAATCGCCGCTTGTTTCTGGCTCAGTGCAGATTGGTTTGCGCACTAAGTTGCCTGTGCGAGGGGTTGCCATGATCCTCGGCAATGATCTGGCAGGGGAAAAAGTTTTTCCAAACCCTGAAGTAATTGAAACCCCCGTTGCCGATTCGCATGTTTTTGTTCCTGCTGCTGTCAACCCGACTTCTGTGTTCCCCGCTTGTGCTGTCACACGCGCACAGGCGCGTAAATTTGGTGATGTGTTGGACTTGTCTGATTCTTTTCTGTGTCCTGAAAATACTGTGAGAAGTGCTAAAAATACAGAAACGTCGACAGAAAAAGGTCAAATGTCTGTGTATGATAACCTGTTACCAGCTGATGCTAACATGTGTTTTTCTGTCAGCAGACCAGAATTTATCAAGGCTCAACAGGCTGACCCGTCTCTGGCTGACTGTTTCTCATCTGTGGCCAACACAAGCACTCAAAGTCCCTCTGTGTACAGCGTTAACAATGGTGTGTTAATGCGTACCTGGTGTCCTCCTGCATCTGTAAATTTGGGGTGGGACTCAGTTCAACAAGTGGTGGTCCCTCAACAGTTTCGCTCTGAAGTAATTAGTTTGGCACACGACAACTTTGCAGGCCATTTAGGAATAAAAAAGACTTACCAGCGCATCCTGCGTTATTTCTTTTGGCCAGGTTTGAAAGGTGATGTGACCACGTTCTGTCGTTCATGCCACGTTTGTCAGGTTTGCGGCAAACCAAATCAGGTAATTCCTCCGGCCCCATTGCAACCAATTCCAGTGTTAGGTGAACCATTTGAACACATAATCCTTGATTGTGTAGGTCCGCTTCCGAAATCCAAATCCGGTCATCAGTATCTGCTGACTTTGATGTGCGCCGCTACTCGGTATCCCGAGGCTATCCCGCTGCGCACACTGAAAACCAAAGCCATTATCAGGGCCCTCGTAAATTTCTTTTCCACATTCGGGTTGCCGAAATCCATTCAGACAGACCAAGGCTCAAACTTTCTGTCAAAACTGTTCGCTCAGGTCCTGGCGTCGCTGTCCATTCAGCACCAAAAATCTAGCGCATATCACCCACAGTCCCAGGGCGCACTTGAACGTTTCCATCAGACGTTAAAGTCGATGCTGAGGAAATTCTGTCTGGAGTCAGGAAAAGAGTGGGATGAAGGTTTGCCATTCCTCATGTTAGCTGCACGAGAAAGTGTGCAGGAGTCCACAGGTTTCAGTCCTGCAGAGCTGGTGTTCGGACACACCGTGCGTGGTCCTCTGCGTGTGCTGAGGGAAAAGTACCTGTCGGAGACGGCTGGCTGCAGCCGAAATGTGCTCGATTATGTGAGCTCTTTCAGAGAGCGTCTGCACAAAGCCTGCGAGACCGCGCGCAGTGCTCTTTCAGTGTCTCAGGGGAAAATGAAAAATAAGTTCGACAGGAAAGCTGTGCGGAGAAGTTTTGAAGTTGGAGATAAAGTGTTGTCTCTTCTTCCAATCCCCGGTTCCGCCCTCCAGGCGAAGTTCTCTGGTCCTTATGATGTTGAGAAAAAGTTAAGTGAAACTGATTATGTTATTTTTACCCCTGACCGTCGGAGAAAGTCCCGTGTGTGCCACATTAATATGCTGAAGCCATATTATGTTCGTCCGTCAGTTTCTCCCTCTGTTCCTCCGGCCGTAGTGTCCACGGTTGCGCAGGTGCCTCCGTCTCAGTACAGCCCTGAGAGCGATGGTTTACATCTGAACCATGGAGACTCGTGCACTCGTCTCCAGAACTCAGAGTACCTGAAAAATTTGCAGCATCACTTAGTACATTTAGACTTGCCCGCTCGAAAAGATATTTGTCAGCTTATCGAAGACAATTTACCTTTGTTTTCAGATACTCCGTCTCGTACCACCGCCATCTGTCATGATATTGACGTGGGAGAAAACGCTCCTATTAAGCAGCACGCTTACCGGGTTAACCCCACTAAACGCGCGCTTCTCCAACAAGAGGTTAACTACCTGTTGGAAAATGGACTAGCTGTCCCCAGCTCCAGTGCATGGAGTTCTCCCTGCCTTCTGGTCCCGAAAGTGGACAAAACTCCTCGTTTTTGTACAGACTTTAGAAAAGTCAATAGTGTGACGAAGGCTGACTCCTATCCTCTGCCCCGTATGGAGGACTGTGTGGACAGAGTCGGTGCTGCCAATTTTGTGTCAAAACTAGACCTGTTAAAGGGTTATTGGCAAGTCCCTTTGACTCCCCGTGCTTCTGACATCTCTGCCTTCGTGACTCCAGACAGTTTCCTCCAGTATACGGTGATGCCCTTTGGTCTCAGGAATGCGCCAGCCACTTTCCAGCGCCTGATGCACAAAGTCCTAGGTGGTGTTAGGAACTGTGAGGTTTACCTTGACGACATTGTAGCATATTCTGACACGTGGTCTGAGCACATTAAAACCTTGAGCAGTATCTTTGGTAGGTTGAAGCAGGCTTCCCTCACCTTAAACCTGGCCAAGTGTGAGTTTGGTTGTGCCACTGTGACCTATTTAGGGAAAGAGGTGGGTCAGGGTCAGGTGCGGGCCCTTGCTGACAAAGTCCAGGCCATCCTCGACTTCCCTGTGCCTCGGACACGGCGTGAACTGCGCCGTTTCTTAGGGATGGCTGGTTATTATCGCGGTTTCTGCAGAAATTTCTCTGATGTTGTGGCTCCACTAACTGGTTTAACTAGTACCTCCCGTCCATTTGAATGGTCCTCTGACTGTACAAAAGCCTTTCAGTCCGCCAAAGCCGTCCTCTGTAGTACTCCTGTCCTGGCCGCTCCTAGCTTCGAGCGCCCCTTCAAGATGGAGGTGGACGCGAGCGCCAGCGGTGCAGGGGCGGTGCTGCTGCAGGAGGATAATGGCGGTATTGACCACCCTATTTGCTACTTCTCCAAGAAGTTCAATAGGCACCAGGTACAGTACAGCACCATTGAAAAAGAAGCCCTTTCGTTGTTGCTTGCCTTGCAACACTTTGAGGTTTATGTAGGCTCTAGTCCGTTGCCTGTGGTGGTCTACACAGACCATAATCCCCTCGTGTTTCTGGCCCGGATGAGGAACGGAAACCAGAGACTCATGAGGTGGTCCCTGTTGCTCCAGGATTTTAACCTGGAGATTAAGCACAAAAAAGGTGCAGAAAATGTGTTAGCTGATGCTCTGTCCCGTGTCTCTTCCTGAGGTATCAGGCATTGTAGGGGAATGCCTGATATTTAGGGAGGGGGGTGTTACGGCCCTGGCCGTCTTGTTTGTGTTGCTATGTTGTCTTGTGGTCGTCCTCTGGCTTCCTGTCAGAGTGGGCGCTCTTCTTCTTTCCAGTCCAGCTTTGCTGATCCTGCCTCCTCCAACTGGTGTCCTGGTCTGATTGGTCCGTGCTGCCGCCTCCTGGTTTTTAAATCCCTCGTTTTCCCTCCAAGGATGGGCAGACTCGACTTGGCAGCAGTGGCTTGTGGTTTTGTGATTTTCGCTAGTGAAAGAACTTTGTCCCCAGATTGGTTGTGTCCTTAGATAGTGTTGGTGTTGTAGTTTTGGGTGGTGGTTTTGTATATTCTCTGGAAATTTGGATGTTTGGTTTATTATTTGTAGATAGGAGCACTGTACATATTTAGCACTGTTTTGTTTTTGTTTTGGCTTTGGCCGTTGTTTTGTTACCTGCACAGCAGGCCTCTTTCTGTTATAATAAATTTGTTGATTGTTAATTTGGAGACAAAGTTTGCCCTTTTTTTGCACTCTTTTATGTTGCGTCCCTGACCCCCTAGACTGGGGCGTAACAGGCACAATATGGGACTTTTAATGTTTTAACAGCAAGACACGTTGATTGTTGATTGGTCAGTTCGGCAAATAACAGGAAATTAAACTTGAGAATTTCCTGACATTTGAAGATGTCAGCTTGGGAAAAAATATAGAGAAAAAAAATAGAGAAAAAATCAATGTCACTGAATTATAATTTTTAGTCTCGTAGATAATAAATATAACAGTTATTATTATTTTCAGCCCTAAAGTGTTGAAAATGCAAAAATGCTTTGTTCCCTCAGTAATTTTCTGTTAATTGCAACCTTCATTTTAAAGGTGTGAGTCTCTCCAGTATGTTCTTAGCAGCTTCTCCTCTCTGACGCTCTGCTGCTGGTTTATTCAGAGGAGTGTTATGTCAGCTGGCTAAATATGACCTTCACAAGTGTCCCGAGGGACCGCGACAGGCTCAGTGTGCAGCACTCAGTAACACGCCTGTCAGCCACAAGCTGGTAATATACCCAATATCAGACGAGCTGAGATTACCTGTTGGTGTGTGTGTGTGTGTGTATGTGTGTGTGTGTGTGTGTGTGTGTGTGTGCGTGCGTGCGTGCGTGTGTGTGCTTTAAAGAGCATAATATGCACAATTTAATACAACCTTGCCATAAGGCATGAACAGATCAAATTAGCTTTTAGTTAACTGAAGTGCACCATGGAAACATAAACAGAATGGGCAACACACACACTCACACACACACACATGCACGCACGCACACACACACACACACTTCTAATCTTTGCTGTTGACTACATGTTGTAATTCATTTTCTCATGGAAGAGTTTGAACAGCATTAGTGTTATTTTAAAATGATTTTCACCCCCTCATAGCTGTTGTGCCACTAGTGTACACGATCAATAGGATCTGTGCAGGATGATAACACAGATGTGCTTGATTCAATATGATCTGTGTGTGGTGAGACTTTAGCTTTTAAAGGACTTTTATCTGCAGACATTCTTATCAACATAGACCAAGACCCAAGAATAATGTCTGGCAGGTTGCACTACTGCTTCACAAACATAGTTCATTTGTTTGTTTGTTATTGTTTATTTTGGAGGGACAATGCACAACACATTTATTGTTCCAGATGTACTGTAACAACTCATTTCCATCTGTACTTCCTGGGTGAAGTCCTCTAGTGATGTGGCAGAAATATAAAATATACCACTTGTGAATTAAAAGTGTGAAAAACAAACACAAACATAAAAATGAAAATCTGAATAAAAGTGAAACTGTTTGCTCTGAAGAAACTGTAATAAAAACAAAGAGGTTTTCAGCTGAATAAAAAAAAGATAGAAATTGATGTTGTAATATTATTGATCATTAAGAATTTGTAGGCCTAAAAAGCCCTAAATGATTAAACAAACCGTAATACATGACAATTCATTAATTTTGCCTTGAATTAATTTTTGGATTTGAAGCCACCTTAAAACAGCTAAAACTTAAAAAAAAATAAGAAGTGAACAACATGAATCATACTTATTTCATTCTTAAATGACTGCATATTTTTTAGACATCTCTATGAAAGTCAGTATTTAAGTTTTTTAACCTTTTAATAACACCAAAATTTGAGGCATCACTACCAGAATTTTCTTGGGAATAAAAATCCCTTTAAATAGCACAATTTTAAGGGATTTCTAGCCCATAAAAACATGTAAATATTGAGTATGTAGTATTAAAAAACAAACAAAAAAGATTCCTGAATGGCATAATATTAAGGGACTTCTGTCCTTTAAAACACTGAAAACTGTGCATAAAATACATAAAAAAGCCCTCCGTGATTAGCCGCTGCTGGTGACCTGCGCCCACATGGTAATGCTTTAACTCAGTGACTATATGGCAGCCCCCCCGTGATGATATTTAATTTATTGTATCAATAGTTAATGGTGAATTTCAGGTGTAAATGCCTGAAATTTGTTTAGAATACAAATCCCTCAGAATAGCATCTTTTAAGGGATTTAAAACACATTAAAAACTCACAAACTGTGCATATAATATTTACAAAACCTGACTTTAACCATGAAGGTGTAAATACCTATATGCATTTTGAAATAAAAATCCCTGTGAGTATTTTAGGAGTCTTTACCCCTTAAAAACACCTACAATATTGCATATAATGATGAAACAAAACCTCTTCATATATGCTAGGTGTGTATATTAATTGGAAAAAATAACTTAATAAACCTTGAACTTGAGGTGCAGTACCTCAGTTCCATTTGAAATACATTCCTTATAAAATCACAAGTTGCTGAGATTTGGTTCAATCCATTTTTGCAGCCAGAGCTGATGTGCTGTTGAATGTATTGAACCTTGAACCTATAACTTGAGGGGGCTGATGGTTTTATTAGCCAATCAGTGCTCAACACTGCAGGCGGCACAGAGGTGTTGCCCCCTCCCTTCCTGCTCTCACTCTGTTCCAGAGGAGGGGGAGAGATCAATGTCAAAAGCGTTCGACTCCGTTACCAAATCAATACTTTTCGTTTCTTCAAACAGCACAGACGTGTGCACACAGATAAGTATGACACATCTGGATGGATCTGATAAGCAAACAGCCTCCCTCCTCACGTCGTTTGGTGTCATTTGATTAGCCCACACACTGACCCCCACTGACCCCCATGTGACCAAGTTCTCCAGCACCGCAGCATCTCACCTCTGACCTCCTGACCTTCACTTCACAGCCAGGGATGGGAGAGGATGTGTTTATGTTGTGGGAACATTGATTTACTTTGTGTCAGAAAGATGGAGGTGCTGAAGGTTACACAGGGAATGAATCAGCTGTTTTATGGTCAGATGACCCTTTAGATTAAAAACAGGCAGTGCAGAAACAAGCACTCAGATACTTTGTTCAAGTACGAACATCACAGTCTCAAAGTACTTCAGTACATGTAAAAATCCTGCTCTCAAAGTACTGAAGTAAAGGTAGACTTACATATAATCTAAAGTGTATCTATAAAGTAATTAGGCCTGTTGAAAGTTTACCTTTTTTATTGTTTCTCAACATTGAATCATACTCATTGTGTTTTGGCTTTTATGAAAAGACTTTACAAAAAACCCAACTCTTTCATGCCAAAGTGAAAACATATTTCTACAAAATATTGAAAATGTTTTAAAAATATAAGATGTAAACTAGGACTGAGCCTGTGTGGATAGGTCTCAATCAGCCTTACACATCTGGACACTACAACTTTACCCTTATTGTTAGGTTTTACGTGGGACATTAGTAAACAGCTTTTTTTTTAAGTCCAGACACAAATTCTTAATTGAAATGAGATCTGGGCTCTGACTTGACCACTCCAGAACATTCACCTTGTTTTCTTTAAATGATTTCTATGTAGCTTTGGCTGTATGCCTTGGTTCATTGTCTTGTTGGAAAACAAATCTTGTCCCAAGTCGCAGTTCTTTTGCAGACGGAATCAGGGTCAGTCCTCCAGGATTTCCCTATACTTTGTTGCATTCATTTTTCCCTCCTTCCCATTTTTTGGCCTGCTGGTAAGCAGGATCACTACATCATGATGCTACCACTACCATGCCGCCACAATGAGGGGATAATGAATTTGTGATGATGTGCAGTGCTTGGTGTCCACCAAACATAGTGTCTAATCTGATGGCAAAAAGCTTAATTTCTGGTCGTCAGTACATGTCAGACCAAAGTACTTTCTTCTAGTTAAGTTGCCTTCAGTTGCCACATGCCTTCTGGCAAACTCAAGTTTAGACTTAATGTGAGTTTTTTTTAACAGTGGCTTTGTATTTGCCACTCTCCCATAAAGCTTTGACTTGTGAAGAACAGGCAATAGTTGTTGTGTGCACAGTCTCTCCCATCTCAGTCACTAGAGTTTGTAACACCTTCAAAGGAATCATAGGCGTCTTCGTGGCCTCCCTCAGCAGTCTCTTTCCTGCACAGTTACTCAGTTTTTGAGGACAGCCTACTGTGGACAGATTAACATGTGTTCCATATGCCTTCTATTTCTTAATTATAGATTTCACTGTACTCCAAGGATATTCAATGACATTTTCTTGTATCCATCCCATCACTTATACTTTTTAAACCTTTTCATAGAGTTTGTCTTTTTGGTGTAGTTATAGCAGGAGAACTGACTTACCAGTGACTGGACCTTCCAGATACAGGTGTCTTTATCATGATGCTTCAGTGGCCTGCACCTGCCCACATTCCACCAGCAACACCTCACTCACACCCACCTGAGGGAGAGGGGAAAGGAGGGAGAGGGAGACAAAACAGGGACTGGCTGCCACTACATGGAGCTGGAGGTGGGGGGCGTGACACAGAGCAGTGACATAGTGTGATATAATAAGAAATATATATATATATGAAGTAAATAAAAATGTCAACAACTGCAGGTAATAACCAGAGCAAAGCCTTTCCATTCTAACAATTTTCGCACAGTCTTTCCAAAATGTAATTCCTAGGCTCCACATGATGACAGACAGACCTTGCTATAAATACAGCCCTGCTCCCACCAACTGCACTTCCCCCATCCAGCTGAACGAGAGCATTTCTGATTAAGGAAAGCTCTTCGTCACATCACAGAGAGCTTTCACTGCTGGCAAGAGATGTGTAATTTATCAAAGATCTTTAACAATAGCTTCCTCACTGAGTGCTGGAGTAAAATTGGAAGTGAAGCACTGGTAGATTTGCCCTGATTCCTGTGCTGCCACCTGCACCCGATGATTGCGTTGCTGCTTGGTAAACTTCACTGTCATTAGTGGATGTATGTGTTCATGTACATCTTTTGTTTTCACAGGATGGGATTTAGTGCAGAAATACTCAGACTGGGAATACAACATGCTTAAGTACAGTTTTGATTTACTTGAGCTTTACTTAAGTATTTGCTACTACGATACTGACACACTGACACACTTCAATATTAATAATCTAATGATGTATCATATATCATTCGTCATAGTAACATGATGGAATTTGATGATGGAATGAATTTAGATATTAGTTGCTTATATCTTATGAAAATCAGAAATCCAGTATCTCAAATTAATAGAATAATTCCTCAGAATTATTTACAATATATCAGGAGTGTAACTCTATACCGAACCGAACCTTTCGACAGGCACTTTCGGTTCAGTACAGAGGTCAGTGGCCAATGTACAGAATTGTTTTAATTGTGAACCTCGTAGTGCCCACAGTTGTGGTGGGCCTTCTCTGTCTCACAGTTGTGCAGTATTACGGAACTAAAATCAAGAAGGAGTTTTCAGTGGAACACAGGATGTGAATGGACCGGTTTTTCTCATGCCAGCGCTTCTGTGATGTATGGCTAACGAATGGGATGGCTAATGCTAACAGCAGGAAGCCGGAGCTGGAAGACGCTCCGCCATCGTTAAAATCACCTGTCTGGGATCACTTCGGCTTCCAGTATGAAAAAGGAGTAAAACAAGTGGACAAGATGAAAGCTGTAAGGTGCTCCAAGCGTGAAAAAGTATGGTGTTTATTATTTGTCATCGCTCTGGTTTTACTTGGCCGATCAACACAATTCAAAAACTGGTAGATAGTTTGAAATCCGCACTTTGGACACAAGTTGAAACGGAGACTCAGCGAGGCGTCTTGTTGCTATGTCATCTTAAGTTGGTCGTGTCATTTTGACGCATCGTTGCATCCGTTGACTCCAGAGGGTTCCATACCAAACTGTGACTTCTGTACCGAGGTACGTACCGAAATGTGATTTTTATGCACCGTTACACCCCTACAATATAGAAATGTCCAGTTTCTGAAAAGTATGCTGATTTCTACACTTAACACTTGGATTACGGCATCAGTGTGATTTGGCATGAAGGCTATCAGGGTGTGGCACTGCTGAGGCATTATTGAAGCCCAGGTTGCTTTGATAGCAGCCTTCAGCTCATCTGTATTTTTGAGTTTCTCATCTTCCTCTTGACAATACAACACATGGCGCTCTATGGGATTCCGGTCAGGTGAGTCAGGCTAGCCAATCAAGCACAGTAATGTCATGGTCAGAAAACCATTAGGTCATAGTTTTACCTGGGCAGGTGCGAAGTCCTGCTGGAAAAGGAAATAGGCATCTCCATAAACATTTCAGCAGATGGAAGCACGAAGTTCTGTTGCATTGACTTTGGACTTGAAAAAACACAGTGGACCAACACCAGCAGATGACATGATACCCCAAATTATTACAGACTGAAGTAATTTCACTCTGGACTTGAAACACCTTGGATTCAGAGTCTCTCCACTCTTCCTCCGGACTCTGGGACCTTGAATTCCAAATGAAATGCAAAATTTACTGTCATTTAAAAAGAGGACTTTGGACCACTGTGCAAGAGTCCAGGTCTTTTTCTTCTTAGCCTAAATAAGACGCTTCTGTCGGTGTCTCTGGTTGAAGAGTGGCTTGATATTAAGACAGTTGTGGTGCCTTTACTGAGGATGTCTGTGCTTGGTGGGTGCTCTGACATCTGCCTCAGTTCACTCCTTATGAAGAATCTCAATTTCATGAATCTACTTTTCTTGACAATCCTCTCAAGGCCTGCCATCCTTGTGGAGGGTGTTGATGATCGTCTTCTGGGCGCCTTTCAAGTCAGCAATCTTCCCCTTGATTTTGGTTGCGTGGACTGAACTAGACCAAGTGATACACGGTTCTTATACTATTTAAATAGTAATTTACTCATGACAGTCTTGAGTTTCCAATGACTCCTACAACTCTGAATGATCTGTGATGGAATCATTGAAACCTTTGTGTCGTTGTCACAAAAGACAATCAATGATTGTGTTAAAATTTCTGTAGAAAAAACAGGTACAAAATAAATGTACTATTTTTAGTCTTTATCAAACGTGTTTTTTTCAAATATTGACAGATATCTGTAGACTAGTGTTTTTTTGCTGATTCAAATACTGTAAAAATAGAGACATTTTATGGTCAAGCATTGTAAAAGAACAAGTTACCATTTTTTAAAAAATCAGTTAAAACTATAGAAAGTTTTATCATAGAAGAATTCTGATCTTCCTTACATAACGTGTTAGTCTACGCAATAGTAAAACAGCCCATGCATTTAAGAATCAGTCTGGACAATTTGTGTTTTGCCTTCCTAGCAAAATATATTTGGCAAGTCGGTTAGTTGTATATAAATGTAATTTCTAGGACAACGTTATTCTTCGTAGCCTCCAAAACAACAACATGATGGAAATTTCAAAACCAGAATACAGCACAGTGAAGAAGAGGCAGCTCAGAGATTGCAGTGAAGACTGTCTGTGCAGTGGAGGTGGATAAAAGAGAAACAACAGCAGGTGAAATACCTGCTGTGGCTGCAAAGAAGAATGAGCGGATTAGACAGCAGTGTGTGTGTGTGTGTGTGTGTGTGTGTGTGTGTGTGTGTGTGTGTGTGTGTGTGTATGTGCAGCAGAGAAAGACTGTGTTTGTTGCCATGTATGGGAGCAAAGATGAATGGTCTCATTTGTGCTGGGCGCCTGGAGGCCACACAGACTGATGCAGCCATACTGCTGCAGACTTTATCTCACACTCAGACCATGTCCACACTAAATGCTGATAAATTTGAAAAGACTTTTGTGTGTCAAACAGGTTTCTGTCCACACCAGCATTTTTAGATTTTGCTGTCTGTTTGAAAATGCCAGCGACAAAAGAGAAATGACATTCTTATTGTAGTTTTCTTACTGTTTGTTGTTCTGTCAGTTCTGGTATGTTTTTTGTTTTGTCTTCTTTGTGTAAAATGTTAAAAGATATTTAAATCTGTTCTTGCTGCTCTTTTGGGTTGCAAAATTTCTAAGGTCTTCATCTTAGTATGTGAAGAGCAATGAGACCAAATGCTGTGAATTGGAGCCATATAAATAAAATTGAATTGAAGATAACAGTGCTTCATCTGGAAAGTTGAGGCAACATTGGCAGAGCCACATATGTTTACATGGCTGTGGTAGTTATGGTCGTAGTTAAAGTCACAAATTCAGCTAATGCTGAGCTCAGACTACAGGGGTGTTTGGCTGGCTTTTCCAAGAACTGGAGAAGAAATCTAGTCTGACTGTAGTCTGAAATGATATTCGTCCCAGATTATTTGGTAGTATGAGGGGTTTACAGATCCAGTTTATATCGTCCTGAACTACTTGCAGACTCATTGTGGCCAGTCGCCCCAATAGATATCAAACATGTTTGATACTTACGAGTTAAAATTATTTAGCCTTTTGCGTTTGTTTTTCTCACTGCAAGTGGTATTACAGCAAGTTGTAGTACCAGCAGTCTCTCTTGGACTAGCTGCACCACACTATCATTCTGCTATAGGGGAAAAAACACTCTAGCTTGTTTGTATTTCTTTAAACCAATCACAGTCGCCGTGGGCAGGGCTGAGCAAAGGATGTGGCTTTGGTGTCCACTCAAAATAGTGAAGGGTGGAATTTTTGTGGTGGAACATTTGCAAATAAGGAGATGTGCACTGTGATTAAAATGGATAACCCACTGAAAAAAAACTAGCAGAGCAGCCTGATTCCACAAATCCTGACAAAACTTCAATTTCAGTTTTGTTTCCAATGGTTGCTGCCCCAAGGGTGCTGTTGTTTACCAAGGCAAAGACAATTGTAACACACAGATAGTGGAATGGGGACAATGCCGAATGAAATGATCACCCAATGGCAGGCTCATACCCAGAACCTGCATCTGATGATTCAGACTATTGCACCACAGTCTCCATTTTGTTTGCATCTGCTTGCCCATGAGATCACGTGAGATTGCTCTCTCCTCCATGATTGCTCTTTCTGGCAAGGTAATTTTTAATGTTTTTTACATCCTGTTATGTATGATGAACTATTATTTTCCACTGTGATGTGTACATGCCTGAGAGTAGAGGGGGGAATTTATGGGAAGTTTCTCCTTATGTGTGTGATGCAACCTGATTTCCAAATCTGTCAATCCTAATCCTGTTGCGTTGAGGAGATCTGAGTGGATGATTCAATGATTCTGAAGTAGTAAAGTAATATTAGATGTGATAATAAAATATTGGACATTATTATTGAGTTGGCTGTGATGGACTCCAGCCCCCCTGCGACCCTACAGAGGATTAGGTGGTGTATAGATAATGGATGGATGGATTGCAGCAGCCTGTGATGTCGGCACATGCATTGATACTTTGGTACTTGTCTGAAAAGGTTGCAAGTGTGTTATCTTAAGGGGTCAGTAAACTCAGCCATATGTGGTGCTCAAAGGGTGACCCCCTTCTCCCTACATCTTTTTGTTGTTGAATGAGAAGGATGAAGTCTGACCATATCTATAACTTTCAGAAACTAAAGATCGGATTCACACCCACTCCATGCCGGGACTGTGAGGAGGTGAGAAAATATGCTGAGTTTGAGCTTCTTTCAACAGCTCTCTTCTGTCATTACACAACTATTTGTGGCAAATCTCCATGTGCAACACTGTGAATGTGTTCCAGGAGAGACTGTCTGAAAGTAAGCATTATCTCCATAGTTAAACTATATCACGTTTCCCTCCATGATGGTGGGTTTCTCGCTCCGCCTTTGAAAACATTCTCATTAGAGCCTTATCCCTACCTGGAAGCCTTATTAGCCTCAATGAATTCTACAACAACATAATAAGCTAATATTTTCAGTACATTAAATCATTGCTGTTTTATGCTGGAATAATAAGAACAGACTCAGAGCAGACCAGCTGCTCATATTCATATGATTTCTGAGAATAGAACTATATCAGCTGGTGATCCAGCACAAGATTACAGGTTATTGAGGTAACGTTTGGTGTGTATTAAAACACTGTATTCTGACTGATCAGTTCTCTTGGAAACCAGGATCACTAATCCTGGAAGATCCTGCAGAGCTCAGTGTGCAGAGGGCAAAGTGACAGGGTCTCTGTGGAGGGCATAAGGTTTTAGAGCTGCAGTTTCCAAGTTCCTACATTGTTCTATGGGCCTGTAATCCTAAAACAGAGACTGAGAAAGCACAAAAGCCTTCGTGTTGTAAGATTTTCAAAAAGCCTATCTATCAGTTTAAATTATGTTATATTTACTCTTTAGTTGCCCCAAAACCCTTTTTCTAAACATGCCTTATGTGGGCCAGAGGTATTGATAAACTTAGTAACTAACGTTCACATACGTTATACGTTACTGCACTTTTCTGCAGCTATTATTAATGGGTTTGGCTGCAACAGCATAAGCAGACAGCTGTGTTGCTTTTAGCTTTTTTAATTTTTAAAGATATGCAGCTCTACATCTTCAGTTTTATGACTGGTCATCTGATGCCAACTCCACCTCTTTCGTGTGAATGTGCTCACATCCAGGTTTAGAAACACTGGATTGATTTACTGAGTACATGAGAGGGTTTTTCCCTTTTTAATAATTGCACATGTGCACAAGTCCTGTGTGTGTCGTTTGCCTTATAAATGCAAGATCTTGGTGTTAAATTAGGTCATTCAACAGAACTGCTTTTCTCCAGTCTGTTAAACTACGTACAGTGTCAAATTTGAGCCTCACACTTTGTAATGTGCACAGACATGACTCTGCCCAGCAGTGAGATTGTGTCTTATTCCTCGGACTGACTACACTCAAACAACAGAGACCTATAATTTGACATCAGCTAAAAGGAGAAAAACTTTTAGAAAGTTGTTTAAGTTAATTTGCATTGATTGATTTACCTATTTGGAATATTTTCAATTGCAGAACATCTAGCAGAAGAGCTGTCTAGTACTGACACATAACTAAAATCTTGCAGCATTTCTGGGCAGAATCAACACTGAGCACGTCAGCACTGTCAATTCTTTCTCTTTCCTGTTATTTTCTGTTGCTCTTCTCTGAACTATCAAAGAGAGTTCAAGGTAAAACTCAAACAGTTGTGCGAGTTATGTGTCAAGTGATGAATGAACAGTTCTTTTTTAAATAAAGAGCATCTAAAACATCACATTCAGAAGCAGCATCAGGATGTTTCCTGCACACATCCAGACCAAACACAGCCATTCATTCCAAGAAAAATCAATAAGCTTTCTCTGTGGCAAATGAGGAAATGATATAGGATGGTAAAGGCAAGAAGGAAGAATGTGCACAAGAGGTTAATAAGTGCACAGAAATCTGTGATACTGTGGGTCTGTGTGGTGAGGAGTGATCTCAGAGAGACTTATGCAGGAGCCAAAAAGCAGCCAACACCCTCCACTTCTGCATGTCTTGTGTTACAGCAACCCTGTTCTCAGTTGCAAGTTTTAAGTCTCCTTTAGTACAGCCCGATGTTCATTTGGTAAATTATCCCATTCAGAGGAAAATAGATGATAAAACAGGGCATAGGACTGCGTAGTTCTCCGTTAGATCCACCCTTCACTTGTCATGTCTGATTTCAAAGACCAAGATGGACAACTGGAACATGAGGCTTCCAAACAGTAGTCCAGAAACCAGTCTGTGACGCCCATCTTTTATATACCATGTAAAGGTCAGAATAGCTAAAGCTATCTCTAATGTTATTTACATGGCAATTACGGTACGGTCATGCTTTTATTTTGATAACGTCCTGTTAAGCGGAAGTAAGGTAATGGAAATGTGCTTGGCTAACGCTACGAAGGCGCAAAGAAAAGTTGAAAACTGAGAAAAGGACAACGGAAAAGTCAATAAAGGTTTTAGCTTCAGTCAATGGGAGAACAAGGTTTGTAAATGTCATAGAAAATATACTGATTAACTGGAAATGTTTATTGCTAAAATGTATTACGGATTTGCTAATGGAAAGTTACTAATGTAGGAGTTATGTTGCAGTTAAAAGGTGAACAAATCATAATTGTGGTTTATTTTGTTCTCGCCATAGCTCTTACATTGGTTAATGACAAGGACAGCTCAATAAAGTAATTTTCCATCAGTTTTTGGCCTTCTTTGAATTGACTGGATGCTACATACCATCTGGTAAAACCGCGGAAATAACATTAATTCACCATGTTTACTGTAAAAATAAATAAATATATAGGCCAACTGCACACAGTGTCCACATCACAAATCAGTATTTTTTACAAATGGTGATTTGTTTCGTTACACAAAGTTTGGCCATAAAAATGCAGTTTCACTGTAGTTCAGTCAGCTAAAAATGTCAGTGTTTTATGGATACTTGACATTATTTTTAAAGTTTTTACACTTGATGAACATTATAGTATTCTTTTCTTTTTTAACGTAATTTTTTGGCACCTTGCTGCCAGATTTTGCCAGGTTTTTTTTCAGTATTAACATCGTATTTCAAGTCTTTAGATTCAGCTCCTGCCAACTATTCTCGTAAAGACTTTTAAACATGTTTCATGTTAACAGCCGATATTATACGTTAGCTGAAACATACCAATAAAATAAATAACTTTGCCTGCAGTGTGCTTTGTTTAACACAGCTGCCTCACATCCAGTTTCCTCTGTGGCTCTACGGTCCTACACGAATCCCATCCAGGATTCAAGGGTTAATTAAAACATACCGGCAGCAATCAGTGTGTTAATAATGCAGGTGAACAGCAGGAGCACAACAGAAAAGAAGAAAAGAGACTGTAGAAACAAACACACATATACTAAATCTCTGCAGCCTATACACACACACACACACAGAGTGAGTACATTCATCACTGCCAAGGTGTGTGTTTAGTAGCCATGTTGGCTGTGGAAAGTGCTCCATCAAATTGACTTTCCTGACATGTGGAGTGTGTAGGTGTGCGATCACCAGCGGTGTGTTTATCAGTGAGGTGATGGGTGTATGTAGAGGCAGAGTGATGATGCTTCTCACAGACATGAATAAGACAGAGATTTGATAAAGATATGCAGCTATAGGCTCATTTCTCAACTCTTCTGACAAACATGTCTTCCAGCCTCTGAGAAAAAGGTCAAGGTTCAAAGTTTGGGGTGGACTTTATTATGTCATGACTGGAATACTGTTAGAGAGCCCAGCAGCCAGTTGGAGGCTGTAGGTCACACTGCCGTGCCTCTGCTGCTGTGAATCACAGAGATGTATGAATTACATAGAATTTCATTCCACTTTTGTAACAACAATGCAGAGTGGAAGCATATATTAATGACTTCAGCTTTCATGTGCAAAGCTATTTGCATACCTCTGGTGTCCGTATGTTTGTGTTTCTCCTTTGTTTGCTCCTTGTAACAGGTTGTAAATATGCAGTTTACAGTTTTCATGAAAAAACAATGAGGTTTTTGGCACCAGCCATGAGCATAAACAAATCACACACGCACACAGAAATAAAACAGCTGTTGCATTATTGATGGAGTATGAAGGGTGTGTGCGGTTTAAGATTAGCTAACTCAATATGAAAGGCACCATGTACATGCAAAACATGACCTCACATAGCTGATCATTAGGCACATCTCACAAGTTCGCAAGAAATTAAAGGTGCAAAATCCAGCTAAATATAGAAGTGAATGATTTTGTTCCAGCTACAACCCAGATATCTGCTCTATACATCCCTACCCCTGTCCACAGGAAAAAAAACTCTATGTCTTATATTGATTTTATGATGCTACTTATCAGTTTTCTGCATTAACTGAACCCCAAGCAGGTTTTGGATATGTACTTCTCTAAATTTTATTGACTTGTTTCAAATGAAATATTTTTTAGCTGTGTTTGTTCTGCTGTCTTCTCACTAGGTTTTTAATTAATGCTTTGTACCAGTATTTCAGAGAGGTATCCGTGAACTTTTTTTCTGTCCCTGTTGTTACCATGAAATTCCAGGTGTCACCTATTACTCTATCGCGCTCTTCATATTCTGGGGATAATGTTTTTTTCTTACTGGCAATTTTTGGCTTTTGCGCTATTCTGTTTAACGGGTATTATATACCTCGAGGGATAAGGTAGGCACTTTATGGCCCAGGGAGGAAGCAGACTTGAGCTGTGTTCATGCAACAGTTTTTTGTTATGTGCTTTCATGTCAGTTTACAATGTAATAAAAGTATCGGACACGCTATCAAAGCCTTTCATCTTTTTAGCCACTGACAAATCAGTCTACCAGCGGTTACATATGGTAAATGGTAAATGGTCTGCACTTATATAGCGCTTTTCTCTACCTTAGTGGTATCCAAAGCACTTTACAATGTGTTTCGCATTCACCCATTCACACACACATTCACACTCCAATGGCGACAGAGCTGCCATGCAAGGCGCTAATCTACCATTGGGTGCAACTTGGGGTTCAGTGTCTTGCCCAAGGACACTTCGGCATGCGGAGGGGCCGGGGATCGAACCGCCAACCTTGCAATCAGTGGACAACCCGCTCTACCACCTGAGCCATATTGCCGTCATTTTATCTCCCACTACAAATGTAACTTTGGTCCATTTAGATGCTGATGTGGTTCTTACTCATTCCAGGGCAAGTTTGTTTACGTTGGCTCTTTAGCTGGAGCTCAGCCTGCCAGCTCCTTTCAGTCAAACACAGACATCGACATCTCAGCTGGCATCTCTCTAGCAGGCTGGGTTTTCTAGCAGTTCTGATATTTTCACACTTAAAAAAACGCTCAGACATTATTCTTGACTAAATGTGATTTCATTTGCTTTCTAACTGAACGGTTGCAGATCCTGGTGTGATTACCCAAGCCCACCAATCCCCACCACACATACACACACACTGACAGACACACACACACACGTCTCACATTTAATCACATGCAAACCATTGCAGAGCTATCCTTAGTCTGCAGGGGAGATGTTTCTGCACAGACTCACCTCCCTGAAGCTTGGCACATCATTCCATGTACAACAACAGTGCTTTAAGAAACACACTTTCAGTTGTGCTTTATTGGCATTGAGCATCACACACATTTCATCAAGTGTGTTAGCTGCAGTTTGACCTCATGTGTAACCCACAAGAACGGTCTCCAATTCATGTGTAGCTTTAAACACTCAGCAAGAGCAAACAGTTTACTTGCTTTCAACTGAGGTAATGCTGGGATGTGATTTTTTCATTTTTATTTTTTGCACTAAGCACAATGACAGACCACAGTTGCTACTTCATTGATCTATAATAAAGGAAATACTGCTATATTGATTTGCAAACAAACTACACAGTCTCCCTCAGAATACCCTGCTGATACAGTCCACCTCAACACAGGCTCAGGTTCATTTCACATAAGTTTTTCACTGTAGGAACTTGTATGCCGTTTTTGGCTGATCCTAACCTTTGTGAAGGTCACAACTGCTAGAACCATGTCTGCTGAACTCTACCAACTCTATGGTGAGTACTTCTGAGCAGCCTGGAGTGCCATTGTTCTGTCCACTCTACGCCCTCCCAGTGAAGCAGGCTTCTACTCTCTAACACTGCTGTCAACAACGTTAAATGTGGAAATTAGTTACAGAGACGAAAACCATTTTTGTACCAGGCTGTAACCATGTTTCTTTCTGCTGTAAAGTTAACGTGCGGCACTTCCCTGTTTTTCACAGTTTGTCTTTGATGTTCATATCAACAGAGCAGGAGTCGGTGCTCTCCCTCCAGGCTTTCACCTCAAACAGGGGACCAGTCTTTACAGGCCCCTAACATGCCATTCACATTGGATTTGCATATTGACTATAGGTTTCGTTTTGGTCAGCGACAAAACATTTTATTTTTTCTCACATTTACATACTTACAGACTTGTGATGATGATTTACAACCTATTATGAGTGTGAATTTGTGCTGTGTGTTGCGTGTATGTGTGTACTGTGACTATGTTTATGCCAGCGTGTCTTGTGGGAGGCTGTCAGTCTGTTTGCCTCCACAAGTCATTCTCCTGTGTGCAGGATGCAGATGACAGTCACGTTGTCTGACAAGGACAGGGTATGAAGGAGCATAATGAAATAAAATATTGTTTCCAGCCTCTCACCTCCTTCAATCTGTAGTCTTTCTCATAAACACACACACAGAAACACGCACACCCACACATACTCAAGCAGATACCTGTCACACCTCGTATCAGTCACCAGATCTCATTGTGAAGACCTTGGTTTCTTCCAAAGACAGTAATGCAATATCTTCTCTCCCCAAGTCCCAGTGTATAAATGTAATATATCTGACGCTAGTGAGAAGTTTTTGTAAGTTACTAAAGGGTGGGGCTAAAGGGGTGGAT
The DNA here is from genome assembly GCA_024666655.1 of Dascyllus trimaculatus. NCBI lineage: Eukaryota > Metazoa > Chordata > Actinopteri > Pomacentridae > Dascyllus > Dascyllus trimaculatus. Next base: position 1,607,272 of record CM045460.1, read on the forward strand.
AGGAACATGAGCAGAAGCAAAATGCATGCACTTCAAAGAGACACAAAACAATCACAGAGAGATGCAAAGCCACTTCAAACAGACGCAAAACCACCACAAGGACATGCAAAACCACCAGACATGATGCCAAAACACCTCAGAGATGGTAAGCAATTACAGAGAGATGCAAAATCATCACAAAAGATGCAAAAAATCCACAAAAATATGCCAAGCACTTCACAACAGATGCAAATCAATCACAGATAGATGACTACCTCAAAGAGATGCAAAACAACTGCAGAGATACAAAGCCACCATGAAGAGACGCAAATCCACCTAAAAACAATGTAAAACCTCCACGAAGAGATGTAAAGCACCTCAGAGGGACTTGGTAATAACTATAGGCTATTTCCGTTAACAAATTTCTATCAATATTATTGTACATTAGCAAATTAAAAGTTGGTTATTTGGCAATCATTTATTAAATCATTTATTTAATATTATTAATATTATTAATAATATTAATAATGTACAACTGCTTTTTTCCCAGGAGCCAGAGCTTGAATTTGAGTCTAATGAGTTTTTACTTATTCCCCCAAAATGGCTTCTACACACAGTTTCTATATAGACATCTAATGTTACTCATAAGTTATGTGTTTAGCAGACCAACACACCTCTACACACAGAGAACAAATGGAGTTTAATGAGGTTTAATAAAAGTACTATAAGTGCAAAGCATCACACAATACTCCTCTCTCCTATGTTTCAGTCAAGGATGTTTTATTTGTTTACTGTATGTGACATAAAATGTGAAATACAAAAACTCTCACCTTTAATTAAAGAACGCATGAAACGTGCAGATTGTACAGGTGCCATAACTTCCTACAGTAACTGTTTTCTCACAGTGTGTTCTTCGGGTGACTTCTGCCTGGGACTGCCGATGAAAAATAGCCTCTCTGCTAACTCTGACACATTTAAAAGAATGTTTATTAATGTGCCTGTCCCTGTTAAATAAATCAATAAATAAACAAATTATGTAAGTCAGTTCTGCTTTTCTGTACTTTCTCAAGATTAATATCACTGCCTTTCAGCTGATCAGAGTTCTGTTGAGATTGTCTTCATTTCAGAGAGATAGTGCCTGATGAATTATTCAGTTCAATTGTTCCTGCATTGTAGATTTATTCAAAGATAAATCAGCAGGACGAAGGGCACTTCCACACTTGTGCTCAAGCAAATTTTAGGCCAAAGTCCAGTACGTCTGATGAGATTCAGTGTGTGCCATGCCCGACTACAGTACTGTACAGTAAGATGAACTGTCCTCAGCAGAGCCAACTGGACTATTAGGCAATATAGGCAAATGCTAAGGGCACTGTGGCCTCCAGGGGGCGCCACAAAATCGGGAAAAATTTCACCTTCTGTATAATTATATTAAAAATAGTTATTACGATTAACTCTGAAAATGTAAAAGCTCACATTGATGCAAATGTAAAGAAATGTCCAGTTAATATTACTACAAAACAATGCTGTTCGATATCTTTGGTAAGTGTACGTAAATCACCGATGGAGGGGGCGCCACATTGGGTCGGGCAGGCTCTGGTCCTCAGGTTGGAATAGGTGGACTTGAAACTACACTGAGTACTACTGCGATTTCCAGTCAGCCTAATAACATGAACAGAGTCATAAAATAATAGTATAAAACTATTTTCTCAGTTTTAGACCTATGGGCTGCATCTTTCCACATGTCTGCATGATGGCTCCACATGGAAGAACTGAAATATCTGATTGTGAGACTTACAAAGACGGAAAAGGATAAAGGAAGATTCACGACAGCAGTAATCAGGAGTATAGAACAAACCATAGTACCAAGAATCAGAGCTGCAGTGGTTGTCCTCCTAAAATGACACCACAAACAGAGCACTACTCTCACAATCTAGCTCTGAAGAACAGACAGGCAGCTGCTTCAGACTTGGCCCAGGGATCATCAGTGGAAATCAGAGTTTCTGTGACAACTCAGAAAAAGTGAAGGGCAGTTCATAACATCAACCTCTATGGATGAGGTCCAAAAAACAACAACTTTTTAGTGCAAAACTGCAAGATGAAGCTTTTCTGGAGAACATGAAAAGAAGCCTCGTGAATATAGGGAACACATGCTCTGATCTGATGAGATCAATACAAATGAGATTTTTTAAAATGAGGTCCAGCAGGTTTAGTGTGAACCAGGTCAGCTGCATTACGTTCATGTTGTTGACCCAGTAGTACATCTCAACTATTAGTTTTCAATTTTCAGTCAGAACAAATACCTACTGTAGCAGAAGAAGTAATATAAATATTATGAGGTGATACAATTTTGAATCATTTTACATTTGAGCGATATTGCTTACTTCTGTTGTATACTGTATATACGGTGAGGTTTGCAAGTGAGGCTACAGAAATGATGCTTGATCAACCATTGTTAGTATTTTATTGGAGCCACACTACATCGTTGCTCATAAAAATTAGCCTTTTAAGTAACCGAGGACCTTTTTAACTAACTTGCATGGCTGATATCATCTCAGGTATGTGGTTTCATCATAGACTGAGAGATACAAGCTGATGAACTCATCTGTTGCTAATAGAAGCACTTTTGGAAACGTCCTGAGAATTTTCTCCACTGTAACTTCTCTCACATTCCCGACAGCTAGAGATGTTTATAACCATGCTGAGTTTTCTTAAGCAGTGAGCGACTTGGGTAGTTTACAGTTTATAGGACGGGCAGCTTGTCATCTGCTACCTTGTCCCTTCTTCTTCCTCGTGTCTTTGAGCTACACCCAACTGGTTACACCCGCTTACATCAGCAACACATGCCTTGATCTCCTTGGCCTGTTGGGTTCCTCAGCATGTAATAGAGCCGGTGTCTCATTTATTGCGCAACATGTGCGCTATTAAGAGCTTAAGCCCACATCAATGAGAGAGATGGAGCTGTGTTTCTTCCCGGGTATTGATAAAAACAAAACACGATTAAGGGCAAAGGCAGCAGACAAAGAACTTCTGATGTTCATGAAGCGTGAACATTCCAATGAAACTTCAACTAAAAAAAAAAAGATCTGTGGAATTCGTAGGGCAACTTTCCTTAAGTTACTTCATGAAACAAACATGAAAAACATATGTTCACCATGTTTTTAAGTTTGAGATTTCACTGGCACACTTTCACTTTCTGACACTTACTGCATCAGGATTCCAGACTAACATTTTCCATCGGATGCACAAGTGAGCTTATTTTTTTCATTTAGGTGCACCAACCCCTAATAAATTTGCACCTGAATAAACTGATTAACTAAACAATTGAACTATTTTGCTTATGAATTAATCATTTAAATCATATTTTAAGCAAAAATGCCAAACACTGGGAGGTTTTAGTATCTCATCTGAAAACTTGTAAAAGGTATTTGACTTCCCATCATTGTGTTATTTTTTTTTACCTAACCCTTATAACTAAGAACTTTCCAATGTCCTTGAACTACCAATGTGTAACTTACAGTTTCTTCTGAAAAATCACCCAAATTTAAGCTTGAAATTATGACATTTCATCAAAATTACTTTATTTTACATTCAAAAAAGTCACCGAATATAAACCATCAGCACCGGATTCTGTAAAAAAAAAAAGAATAGAATCCTGCCTTCTTTGGTGCTACTGAGAAGCCACGACTGACTCGGCTGTGAATATTCAGCTGAACTGCAGGCTGTGTCTACAGAGAGGTGTCAGACAACAAGTATGAAAACAAGTTAAAGAGGAAAATAAAACAGAGTCGATCAGTAAAATGGCTGATGTGCATGCAGAGACTCGTGCAGTTTAGAGGAGGAGAGTGTAAGAGAGTGTGTAAGTTGTTACCTAAAGCTACTGTTTCCAAAGTCCCCTAAATGCCTCACATGCAGACTTTCAGCAGACACTACCAATTACTGATCTTCACTTATCTCTCACATATTATGTGACTAATATAAACATTAAGGTGAATGCCAGCAATATTATACAAGGAAAGTCCAACAAATCTAAAGATTCCTTATGAGCAAGCATATTGATGACACCTGAGGAATTACCATCACCAGCTATGTACTGATTATCTTGCAGTTCAACCCAAATGTGCTCTATGTTTGAATGGACTCCTGGTTATATGCTATGGGTAAAATTAGTGTGACTTTTAACTCAGCATCCAGAATTGCTCTGTTACTGAACAGAAAATGACATCGGATCTGATGATCCACGCATGTATTTACCCTTCACAAGTTTTATTTGCAGAGAGACGGTGAACAATAGCCGAGCTGATGTCAGCTGAGATGGCTGCAGTGGTAGAGCCGGGGTTATCACTCAGCTGATGGCCAAATTAAAACCACCGAGGGGCTTCACGCAGAGCTCACAGTGGTAATTCTCCTCTAAATCTAATTTGCCCTTGGTCGTTTATTTCTGGAGATTAGGTTGTTCTTTAAATGACTGACAGTCGCCCACAAGCAGACGCCTCAGACTGTGTGTGTGTTTCTATTATTGGAAATGGGGTTAGTGATCTTCATCCTTCACAACAATTTACCCTCACTGTCACTCTGTGAGCTTCATTTCTGCTATTGATTCAAGGGACCCATTACAATCACGCACAAACAGATTCACTATAATGACACATGAGCCAGAGTCTGACCTTTGTCTCACTTTAAGAGACCATATTTCTGCCAACTGCTGCGGTTTTTATCCAAATTATAACGAAGAAGAAGATACTGGTGAGTAACAGGAGTAAACAGAGAATCAGGTGTTTTGGGGTTTTTTTGGAAAATACTTTGATTTTAGAAGATTTCATTCACTTCATTTCAGTTTTTGCCTGGATTCAATAAATAGACTATTATATGTTAATTAGTACATTTCTTAGGTGATGGTAGAATACAATCATATGTGAAGCCCCCATTTTTCCAAGAAATTTAACACATGTGGACATGTAGAAAATGTTTCACATGTTGATTTCAAGTTTTTTTTCAGTTTTTTAAAAAACAAATAACTGAAGAAATTCAACGTTTTTTTTATTTTTATGGTTCATGACATTTTAACTGTGTCATACTGCACAGAAGACATCATTGAGTTCTCTCTACTTCTATCCATGGTTGTTCTGTTTCCATATAGATGTAGGACTTCAGGCTGCCGTGAAAAATAAGCCCAAAGTGAAGAAAGATGTGAGAGGAGCCAAAAAAAGGGCCAGTGTTCAGAGGGTTAATACACATTCATAGCAATATAAAGCAATATAATGAAACCTTTCAGCTGGTCGATAACAGTGAATTTGCTTTCTCTTCTTCCCTTGTGCACACACAGTACACATCATAACATGACATGTGTCATCCTCTCTCTTTGCTCATTTACTCAGCTTTCCTGTGCAGGCTTGTGGATGTGTGGACTGTCTACCCTGCGTCTTTGTTTATGCAGGGTAAAAGATCCTAGAGGCTTTTCTCTGGGACCTGCATCCTGCCCTCTCAACCTCCCTGATCCACAATAATATCAGCCCCAGCTCCAATTTCAAACAGGCCTCTGCCACCCTGAGTGCCGAGATGCAAACGGAGGTGTAGGGTTCTCCTTGTGCCTCCACTTGTGTTCTCTCAGTGTGCACACAGCCATGTGGTTCCTGTTCTGGGAGGCACACCACAACCATGTAAATCATTTCAGCAAATTCTTCTAAAATGACAAAGCTGCAAACGTTTTGAACTGTCGTCTTTCTTAACGACAATTGCAACTAATAATTATTTTTGAATAACTAATTAGTAATTCGGTCTTTAAAACCTTTGAAACAGTAAAAAAAGCCCATCGCTATGTCATCAGATGATTTGTTTTGTTCAGCCAACACACCAGAATCAAAACATGTTCATAAAATTCATTCAAATTAATATAGGACCAGAAAAAGCAGCACATTCTTCCATTTGTGAAATTAAATATTTAACAAAACAAGGAAAAAGTGCAAGTCTTTGCATTATATATGATAGACCAGGAAACATTTTGGTGTTTTTGTGCATTTAAATTACTTTAAATGCTCATTACATCACCAAAACAGTTAGTTGTTGCTGCTACTAGTTGTCAGGTACAAACAATGCACAGGTTCTCTCTGCTCAGCTGACTTGTTTGTCCGTGTCTCTGAGATACAGCCTTGTGGATTGCAGTGACTGAAGCTTCAAATGAATGATATATTAGAGCCGACAAGTATGACTCTCTAACAATGTGGATGAACCAGTAGACTTGAAAATAAGATTTCACTTTTGAAAGGTTGGGAGAAAATGTTCTAAACTGTAGGGCTGTGTTTAACCAAAGAAAACTCTTCAACCAATCAGCTGGTTGAATTAAAAAAAAACAATTTAACGAAAGCAAGTGTTGTAGGTCAAATAAGCAGTAAGTGTTTCAAATATGACATAGTGTCCGTCAGTTTGGAGCCAACTGTACACTTTCAGTAAGCATGAACTAATTTGGAACTAGCCATCTCCATCAGGCTGGGCCAGTTCTAAAATGTGAAAATGACTGAAGACAGTTTTGTTCCTGAAGGGGGTGTGGACAGCAGCAACTCAGTGGTTTTCAAAGCCAAAAAGCCTGTTTAGAACATTGCTAAACCCAGAGGTTATACAGTTCAGCCGTGGCCAAACGAATCATCTTTGCAGTACTTTGAGCTAAAACACTGAAAAGCACTCTGTGGAAAATATACGACTGATTAATTTGCTGGGAAGGGGCACGATGTTGGACCTTTAAAGGAAACCTAAAAAGACCACACCAAAACTGTAAACGTTCACATCAGAAACCTGGATTTTTATAATCGGTCATTTGTTCTTTAACGTTTCACTGTAAAATGACACTAGTATGTCCTGTGTTTAAACCTGCAAAAATATCACCAGTTTACAGATATTGTTGGTACTTATCAGAAAATGTATGTATACTGATAAATAGTATCTACATTTTTCAGCTGATATTTTATAGATTATACTTGATTTTTTTTTATTACAGAGCTTATCTAGTAAAATTACAGAAAAAAAGTATCTATTTGAATGATGGTTTCAACAAAAAACAGTTCACACAGGCCAAAACTGTACATAACATCCTGCATGTTTGAAAATTTTTATTGTTATTTTATGATATGTGACCATAAAATTACACCATTTTAGTGTATTTATATATGTGTATATATATATATATATACATATATGTACAGATATTTGTTGTTTTTTCAGCCTTCTTTTCAGTTCTTGAACATTGTGCAATCTACCTTTTTTATACAGTGTAAGTACCAAACATCATTGTTCAGGTTAAAATCGGACGCTTTCACTAGTGATAAAACTCCCTTTCCTGGGTTACCAGGCTGAGTCCTGCTCCTTGTGACACAATGACAGAACTGGAAGAAGTTTAATCGAGATTTCACAGTAACTTCTTAGTGTAATTTATTGATATGTGTTTTTCTACACTGTAAAAAACAAATAAACAAACAAACAGGAAATATTTGTAAAAATAATATCTTTAGTTGACTCACATGCCATACAGATGCTGTCATTTTATGGGCAAACACTGAAAAAGAAACACGTGTTTTTATTGTGGACATTATCTACAGGTTGGACCTGGTGACTGTTTCTTGTTTCACATATACATGAATGTTTTTGTGTGATTTCACTGTTCTATTGTTTGCTGTTTAACAAAATGGAAAATTTGTAAAAATAACAGTAGTTTGTTACAAAAATACTGAATTAGAAACTGCTTCTCTGCTTTTTTTAGATGAAGTAGAGCTGTGGATTTGAGGTTTCTGGGCTGTTGTAAGTGACAGTGTGACAGTTTAATGGGAATGAATTGTTGCTGTGAAATGATGAGCCATTTTTACGTTGCGGTCTTGATCCTGACATTGTGCTGGTCACCTGAGTGGGACAGAAGAACAGTTTGTATCTGTGAGGACCTGTTCGAAGTCTGGACCTGTGAGCTCAGATTTATGAAGAGTGGGGGACAGACCTTCCTTTAGGGTTCAGGCCTGGGTCATAATACGGAGAGAAGCACGGGTGTGTGTGTGTGTGTGTATGTGTGTGTGTGAGAGAGTGTGTGAGAGAGAGAGAGAGAGTGAGAGACAGACAGAGAGAGACAGAGAGAGACAGAGAGAGAGAGAGAGAGAGAGGGAGGGAGGGAGGGAGGTAGTCGGTGTTGGGTTTCTCTCTCGGCTCAGTTGCGTCCTCGGAGCCGCTGGAGCTGCCAGACGCACGGATGATGCTCTGTACGACCCGGCGGCTGGACTACAGGACGGCACGCTCTGCTCGGTGTTTCCCGGTGTCTTCCAGCGTCGTTATAACGGGATTATCACTAACTTACTCCTCCAGTTTGCTCTTACGCGTCTGCTCCGGTCCTCCCTCTGACGGGTCCGCCGGCGGACGCAGCCAGTGAACGGCCGCTTTGAGATGCCTTCACCGCCGCGTCCTCATTGCTCCGCACCGGCTGTTGTGACACTTTGATGCCGCTCATATCTGCCTTACAAATATGATGAAATGGCAGCCCCGAAAGAAGGTGAGTGCTTTCTCAGTTGCTCCGAAGTTGCAGCGGAATGTGGCGGCACCGTTTGGATCAACAGGGCTCTTTAAAGAGGCGCACAGAGAGCCGGTCACGGACACTTTATTAAGGATAATCCGTTAAACGGCTGCGTTTCAGAAAGACACTGCAGCAACATGCCTGTTTAGGATTATTGCAGGATTTTATAAGGAGATGAAAAAATTCCACAAAGCTGAATAAAGTCCCTGTAAGCTCAGCAGTCACCACCGAAACACTGTCAGTCCCCACAGGGAGCCCCGAGAATGAACCATGTAGTGAAGGTCACTGTTGGAGCTGCAGAGCCCTAAACATGAACATTACAAAGATAAGAAAGTCAAGATAAGAAAGTACTTTATGGTACCAAAAAGTGCCATCAAGTCATTGTAGAGTCAGTACTGATGCTGCAGACATCACTTCAGCAGTTTGTGTTGTTCTGCCTCCAGCCTCAGTTTAATGACTAAACATGAAGTGGCTGCACCTTTACTAATGGTCTTGGTCTTTCTTTAGAGCTCATCGCTGCCCTCTGTTTATATCACTGTAAATGGATATTGTCATGGTCTTTTTTTCCCCTGACATTTTAGTCATTCATTAATTCTAAGAAGTAAAACAACAGATTGTGATATTCTGACTTTTCCAGGCCAGAGTGAGACACTTTGGCCAAAATGTTTTATGCAGACTATAATGTCAGATGTTTTATGTCTGGATTTGGTACATTTCTGCTCTCTGTAGGTAAATCTTAATGATGTTGCTGATCATCTGACCTCCCTGCAGGTGACTTTTTTGCATTTTTGAAAAAAATGTCTTAACTCTTGGATGGGTTTTGTTGAAACTTGATCCATGTATTTATGGTTTCCAGGGGATACAGTCTGTAACTTTGATGACCCTTACTATTACTTCAACCACCACTGTCAAGTCCATGTTTTAGCTTATCCAGTGAAATATGTCAAGGTTTGCCTATATGTAGTTCAGGCTTTCATGCTTCCAGGCGATAAACCCTAATGACTTTGTTCCTTTCAATTTTACTGGTGGTATTGTATGAGGTTGGCAGTTTTACTTTTTTGGGCTAATGTCTTGACACCTGTCAGATGGATCGCCAAGAAGCTTGGCATAAACATTCATTGTTTCCAGAGGATTAAGTTTACTGCCTTTGATGGTCTCTTGACTGTCCTGAAGTGCCACCAGCAGGTTGATGTTTAAATTATCACGTGAAATCCCTTAACAAGTGATATTGGTATAAAATTTGTTCAGACATTCATTCTCCCAGCAGATGAATCCTGATGACTTTGAGGATCCTCTGACCTCCTTGAAGTTGACATTTTATTCTTTTGTCTCGAAAGTTTACTGACAGATTCAAATTAAGCATGGTACATACATTCAGTCTCCAGAGGATACGAATTTGCTGGCCTTCTGACTTTCCTCTGACCATCGAGTCAGTGGTTTAACTTATCCAGTGAAATATCTCAACATCTACCAGATGTATTAGCGCAAGGTTTTGAGTGAAATATTTAGACATCTACCAAATCTATTGGTACAATCATGCTCCCAGCAGATGAATCGTTGTGGTGTTGGTGATCCTCTGACCTTAGTGAGATTTATATTTTTTCTTTTTCAGTGAAATATCTCAACAACTATTGGATGAATAGCCATGGAATTTGGTGAACACATTTGTGATCCCTTTAGGATAAATTATTAATACTTGCAGTGTCAGACTGTAATGTGTTTCTTGACCAAACATGAAGAAAGTTAACAACATTACCACCAGCCTCAGCTGTATCTTGTCTAATGCTAACTTGCTAACATGCTAGACTAAGATGATGAAAATGGTAAACATACCGGAGTGTTCAGAAAACCTTTACTTTGTAATGCTGCACAAACACTGTCTGCAAACTATATTCATCTTTAATACATAGCAAAGGTAAAAAGTAGAAAAAAGGTCTCAGAGTATTATTTTGCTATTTATTACATTACTGTGATATTATCATTGATGCATTAATGTGTAAGCAGCATTTAGTATCTAGTTTGAACTATTTATATACTTTTGTGGAGCAGATTTTGCAGTTTGAATATAAAGCTTTTATCAGCATAGTGGAGGTGAAATGTAGCTGATAACTGCTGTTAGATACAAGAAGATATTTACCTGTGGCATGTACTGGTGACAAAGTATAAATTTGCAGACGATGGAAATGTTTCCATTCTGTGTTGAATATCTACTTGAGTTAATTATTTTCGTCTACCACAAGTTGGAATGCTTTTTTTAGCGTTTCCCTCAAAGCACAAACTACTGTAGGCTCTTTGTCTTTTCTGTTTGAAGGGTTTTCCATGTAAGAGCAGCCCTTTTCACCGTGCAGGAAAATCTGTCTGAGAAGGCAGTTGCTGATATATTAAAACCTCCTCCGTCTACTGAGTGGGTAGTGTGAACTAACAAGGGATTGGATGCCTACCCAAATTTGTTTCTGGCTCAAAGATCACAGGGAGCGGTAGTTCCTTTGGAAAGAGAACGAGCCCTGATCTTGAAGTGGTTGATCCAGCTGTAAAGACTGGAGAGCTCCCATTGGGGAAAAGTTCTCCTCTCATCCAGAGGACTGTGTGAACTGATAAGGCCATACAGTCAGCTGTTAGAGTGCTAATGGCAGTGATGAGAGGGGATGAGGAGCCATAGATTCATCCTGTATAATCTACTGTAACCAATACCAGTTGTTTGGATGCATTTTTTCTACAAATGCTGATATTTCCAAGACGACCCACAACCACAGGAGCTTCTGTATCTATTTTTAAAGATTTCAGCAAAGTGTTACTGAGCACATGGCCCACAGGTGTGATTTGGAGCTGTGAGGCAACCAAAGACAATCTTGGTCAGTTGAAATCGTACCTGCTCTCCAACCAAAGCAAAAAAAGTCTGAACTTTTCAGTTTGCAAATAGGCTATGTGAACTGGTGATCTGCTGTGGAATTAACACATTGGTCTGCTTTGCTTAAATGATCGACCACGTTGGGTGTTGAGCTGTGATATACAAACTGTTGTTTGTAAAGTTTAGTGTGCAGTATATGGTTAGACCTAGCAGTGCACATCAGGTTGGGCCAGTTCAAAGTCGTGAATATGCGGGGTGTTCACAGGTAACAGGTACTGTTCTTCTTACCATCAAAAATAATGAATTAAACTCGGAAGGCTGTTGATTTTCTTTCTCGCCTGAGATTGTGCGACCGCTGAGATGACCTCTTTGATGTAATGTCACTAGCCCTGTTTCTTACCATATTGTTGTCCAGGCTCCGAAGTATCGCATCAGAAAAAGTTAATTGAAATAACCAAAATCAAAAAAGCATTCCCAGTTTTCACAAAAGTTGTTAAACTCCATTAAGATCGCTTTGACATTTTTGAGAATTAGTTGATGTGATTAATGGGAGACATGGGAGATGGAAACACTCTTCCTACTTAGCTTGATGACTGATCAGTCACTCCTTTTGTTGGTTTTGTGTCCAGACTAGGGCTGCACAATAACAACAGTTGACATTATAGATGTTACGATTGTGATATAAATTACCATTTTAGTAGGAATGATAATTTTTTCCTTTCTTTTTCACGGATACAAATATAAAAAATGATGTGATTTTTGCTGCCGTCTTCCCCAAACAAGGATATTCCCTTATGTCTGGAGAATATTTGCAGGGACATCTCTGTAGCACCACAATACTTCAGTTATAATGGCATGTTATGCCACATTTCACCTTTGTCAAAAGAAAAAACAGCTCGTGTGATTTGGATACTGCACCTAACCAAAATACAGTTTGATAAAACTTAGATTAATTGTTTAGCCCCACTGAAACAAGGCAGATACCAGCTGACATGAGAGCATAGTTACAACTTTTCGATTGTTTTTTCTTTTTCTACAGGTTTTTTTTTTTTTTTTAGCTTTAGGCAAACAGCTGGTTTTGTGCATGGCTTCTTCTACTCTGTTTATTACAGCCATGTGGCCTGTAGTGACACCTTGTGACAATACACAGGCTACTCTGTTAACCCAAAGCAGCAAATGGATACAATTGACATTTCCTTTTTTTAAAAAAAAAAAATAGAAGTTTTTACTACGTTCCAGAACTTAAAATTTAATATTTATATAGGAATTTCCTACGTACTTTAAATTTGTACTACAGCCGCCTTCACAAAATACGTACTGTCTCATGCAGTATGCATACAATTGGGACATAGTACTTCTTCATAATAATGCTCTAAACTCTGACTGTTACAGTCTAAGATGCAAATGAGCTGTTTTCTGTCTGCGTGCTCTTCAGGGCATAAGCTTGTTAATACTCATGTCACACACCGTGACATATGTGATGTAACTGTGTGTAGCAGGACATCCTGGTATGTTTGGCATACTGCATTAGACATACTAGGTTATTGGCTCTACTGAATGTTTTTCTGACAAACTATATAGTATGGGTTTTGTAACGCACACTTTATTTGGAGCCCACTCTGAATAAACATTCAGTTAGCATTAAATAAGTTAGACCCACAAGTCCTCATGAGGTTGGGTCAGTCCAGAGTTGTGAAAATGCGGGGGTGTTCACGAAGAATTTTTTCCACCCACTGCCAAAAAATAATGGATCAATCATGGAAGGATGTAAATGTAGCGCTTTTCCAAAATGGAACAGCCAAATTCATCAGTCGGGCATTGCTAAAAGCTTGAAGCAGAGAGACAGGGCTTGAAGTTTGAACAGATATTATAAAATGGCAATTTTTGTGCTGACAGTGTGCTGGAACTGACCGTAGTGTAGAACTGTGCATTCAAGCAGTGCTGGCTTTGAAGAGGAGATGCGGGATTTGCTGTGTGAAGCCTCCACGCTGACCTGACATCTCTCTCTGGTTTACATGTTGGAACAGCCTTGGGGTCCTCGCTGGGTGACGAAAGCATCTGAAAGAGACTCAGTGGACCACTTGTAGCATATGTTTGCCTGGTTTTAGTTCTACTGTACAACCAATGTTATCTGCTCCTGGACTTTGAGAATCCTTAAAATCTGTCTTTTTAACTCTTGTTGCATAAAAGAGGCTCACATTAAAGCTCACAGGCTTGAGAAGACACAAACACACATTTTCCAGAAAGCAGAGTGAATTAGGACAGTCACTGCAAGATAAGCTGCAATGTATTAACTGGAATCAAACTGGTATATAATGATGTAAGATGCCATAAAATCAATATTCTCTTTTTGCTCAGCGTCATGTACCACAAATTGGAGCCCATGCATGTGCACAAACACACACACATCTACACACCACATACACACTTGTGCAGATCCCCTTTAACACACACAGTTTGCTTCTGGGTCATCTTATCTAAAGAATGAAATTTAATTAAATTAAAATCAGAAAGGAGCAAGCAAAAAGGCATGGTGTGAAAAATATGGATGTCAGAAAGACAGAAATAAAATGTTAGGGAGTGGAATATGCAGAATCAGTCTCCAGTGTGAACCTGGCCTAAAATCTGTCACTGTCAGATTATTGTGGGAAGAGGGGGAATGAAAAGAGAGATGGAGGAGGAGGAACAATGAATAATAATGATTTCAGCTGGGGGCTGCACGATGACTCGGTGGTTAGCAGCGTTGCCTCACAGCTAGAAGATCCCCGGTTCGCCCGCTTAGGACGCCTGGGATCTTTCTGTGTGGAGTTTGCATGTTCTCCCTGTGCATGCGTGGGTTTTCACCGGGTTCTCCAGCTTCCTCCCACAGTCCAAAAACATTCTGAGGTTAACTGATTATTCTAAATTGTCCGTAGGTGTGAATGAGAGTTTGCTTGTTTGTCTCTATATGTAGCCCTGTGATAGGCTAGCGACCTGTCCAGGGTGTCACCTGCCTTCACCCTGAGTCGACTGGGATAGACTCCAGTCCCCCCGCGACCCTACAGAGGATTAAGCGGTGTACAGATAATGGATGGATGGATGGATTTCAGCTGGATTGTATGTGGGATTGTGTGTCTGTCTTTGTGAGTGTATATGAATATAATGTGAAAAATACAGCGGCAGGTGTGTAAAGCACGTCCATATTTGTCCTCAGTGGTGTGTGATTTATGACTATTTATCCCTCCTTGACCCATATAGTTTAAATCCACTGTGAATATATCATATTAAATGCTTAAAGCACAGCTATGTAAAGAAGTTCATTAGCCTTATCTGGTTTTAAGGCTGCCATTTTTTTCTGTATATACAATGGATCAAACAAGTGTATGTGATACTAAAATGGTCTTACACATAATAGAATCCCCTCACTCTGCAGTTCATCTGCTCTTACAGCTGTTTGGTTTGGCTTTTAAGTGTTTTAGTGCCAACAGTAGAGCATAGTGAAACATTTAGCAACTGAAAACTGAAAGCTTTTCCTCAGCAGTTGGTGGAGAACAAACAGCAAGAGACTCTCCACTTAACAAATCCTCAACAAAAACTATGGGACAATTCTGCAACACCAAGAACCCTCAAAAAGTCAGTCGTCAGCTTTGTTCATGCAGGAATGCAGTACAGTGTCACGAAACTTAGTTTTGTGTAACATAAATTAGTTGACATCTACAGACCACAGGAGGCTGTAAAGGACAGGGATGCAAATTTGAAACAGTTTTCTTAATTGATATTTAGCAGCTCTGTCAACTAATTAATGAATAACAAATATTTTTCACTATAAAAACACACATACATATGTGATGCTGGCTGTAGTTAGTATTCCTACGTATCTAGTTAAAACAAACAAGCAGTAATGTCATTTCTGTGAGAGAAGAATGAAGTATGAAGGGTTTTTGATATTAAAGTTTAATCACAGTTGAACTTATTCTGTGATGTATGAGACGCAGACCTTGTGACGTGTGACTCACATGTTTTATTTTTCAGCAGTTTATTCCTTTCTTCGTCTCTCCCTGAGGAACTGATATTTCCCCAGCAGGAGTTCATGAAACATTTCATATTCTTTTCTGCTCGGACACACTGGCAGAGCACTTGGTGTAATGTGTTTACTTACAATGCAGCTAAGCTGCTTAAAGCTACACTCCTGCCTCGGATTTAAGACTTAACCCTCCATCTAAAACCCCTCTGAAGGAGGACTCGTTCAGACACATTGTTTGAATGTGTCCACCAAATAATCACCACATTCTTTTATAATCCAGAGGAAGGATGCGCTGCAGGCTACAGAGTCTGCTCTACATCGAATAACGTGGAAACAAAGAGGAAACACTCAAACAAAAGATAGATGCAATTTGAGTTGAGCAGCTGATGATTCACAAAGCTTGAACACAGCTTCCCCTTCATCCACCAGACAGTTTGTCATTTTTAAAACATGGATGTGATCCTACTTAATCTTTAAGACCTGACTGACTTAAAACATCTCACGTCTTCTCCTCAGTCGAACCACAGTGCACAAATAGCATAAGCACGCCATCCTCTTTCATTTTAGTTCAGTTGTATTTATATTGTGCCAATTAACAGCATAAACCATCTCAGGGCACTTTGCATAGGAAGAGACTTTTCAGCTGAACTGCAGGCTATGTATACAAGGAGCAGAGAGGGCACTCACATGGTAATCTAAGTAGGAAATATCTATTGTTTGCACTGCCACCATTTTTTTCAGTACTGGCAACACTTGTCGGCACTTTGAAAAATGTTGTATGTGATGATTAAAGGTTTTTCAACTAATCCAAAAAAAATTTAAAAAGAAATCAGAAGCATTTCTCTACTTATAGCAATAGTTATGCTGTTTTCAGAGAGATGCAGGATTTTATACTGCAGTGAAGAGTGAGCCCACAGCGAGTAAAGGTGACAGGAGCACAAAACACCCAGACACTGCTTTGAGTTCAGTGGGTTAATAGGAAAATACCTCCGTCAGAACCAGGGTAACCAATGCTGGCCATCCGTCTCCACCGTTTGGGTCACAAGGTAAAATTCAACATATATTCAGTTCAATTAAATTTTATATATATCTCAAGCCAGGACAGTGACTATGTCATAATCCTGCAAATAAAGTGAGCAACAGCAGCCTTTCTACTTTAGCTGTTCATTAACCTCAGTTTGAGTTCAGAAAGGTTTGAAAGGATGCAGGAGACATGACTGATGTGAAGACATCCTGCTTGTAGTACTCCTTGAAATTAAAGCTGCAGAGCTGGCTGTTATTCAGAAAGAGTTGTCCTTCTGATCCTTTAAAATAAATGCACGAGGAGTTATTCTGATTGTGTCCTTAACCCTTGGTGTTCACAGCATAGCAGCCATATTTAATGTACACACCAGCAAAACTAGTCTTCAGGGACGCCTGTTGAGCCTAGAAGGTTAACTAAAATGTGAAGTTTCCCAGGGTTCAGTGATGAATAGAGTTACATTAAAATTGTCCTTGTGTCTGCTGCTTCTCTTTCCTTCTTTGAATTTTCAAAGCAGAAAATGGTTATGCATAAAGGAATTCCCTCAGTGTTGACCAAAGCGAGACTTTCTCTCTCGGAAATGCAGTGCATCTTTGGGCTGAGAGGACAGCACTCCGCCAGGAGCTTGTCATGTTGATGGAGCTGCACGGCTCCAGTATCCTCGGGACATGTTTTTTTTTCTGTCTCTCTGCTCTTGATATACCTCTCCGTTGGGGGGGGGATGGTGGGCCTGCCACATTTCCCCGGGGCATGGCGATTCGGGTATGCGGGGCGCCTTCCTGTTTGCAGCGCTGACTCCCCGTCCACTCGCGCTCTCTGGGTTTGCATCTGGGCTCGGCCTTGGTACCCTCTGGCTGGCTCCTGGTGGTGGCCTGCTTGGGGCGGGTGGGCCTCCATGCCCTGTGCCCTCCGGTCTTGTCCTTGGCGCGCTGGGGGTGTCGGTTGCTGCCTTCTCTTGGTCTCTGGGTCCGTGTGCTTGTCTACGGCCCGGGTGGTCTTCTGGGTGATGCCTCCTGGTGCTCCCCCTGCCCTGGGTGTGGGGGCACTTGGCCAGCCTGGCCCTACTGACTCGTGGTAGTCGCTCCTGGCTTCGGTGTCCCTCACACATGCATGTTCATTCAGGGCTTACCAACTCCTGTCGAGTCCCCTTTCTGAGAGCTGATGGGACCCGCCTGATTGTGCGGAGTCACTCTTCAGACTTTGCACTAAACTCACGCCCTTTATACATTTCTCTCTCACTCCTGTCTCTGTCTACTGTCAGGACTTCTGGTCTCCAATTCGTTTGTGTTGATTATTTGTTCCCAGTTTTCAGATGTGGGATCGGTTGTTGGGAATGACACAGCATTTTACAGCACTCTTATAGGATTCAAATAGCACTGCCTATCTGTACCCTCCCTGTTCGTCTTGTCTTGCCCTGTCCTTCATTTGTTTCCCCCTTAATTCACTGAAGTGCAGCACTGCCCCCTCTGGCTCATGATAGAAAAATTCAATAAAGAATAATAGCTTAGCCTCCAGGGTTAGCCGGTGATGGTCATGCACATGCACTAAATATTAATATATTTTGCTGCAAGACTAAAATATGCATTGATCTCATTAAAGTTGACCCCCTTCTGTGGTGTTAAACGTTGAGTATAAATGCAGACAAAAAAAGAAAAAAAAAAAGATATACCTCTCTGTTTATTTCACGCCTATCACAATGTCTGTTCATAGAGATACCATCTCTTACTGAGGTCTAATCTGTCCCAAGGATGATGTTATTCCCTTTCTTTCTCTGCTCGTTTCAGCTGCTCCTCCCTTTACCCCTTTACTGCTCTCTGGAGAGGAGGAGCACGAATAAAACAGTTTTTCTTTCATGTAAGCAGAATATGGACAAGAGGAGGACCATGTGTGACTACCACATAACCCCCACCTCCTTCCTCCCCATGCTCTGTGTTTTCTTGCCTTTTGTCTTAAAGTTTGTCTGGAACCCCGTTTGAATGAGATAGTGCCGTCACACCTCAGCACACAGCCTCTCTGTAGCTTCTCTGCTACACTTTGCATCCACTGAACCAGAACAGATGTGGAGTAACATCAGGCCAGTCTCACTTCATCTGCCTGTAATGACTCACTTTATCTGTGAATGTGTTTAAAATGTGTCTACTGGGCTTTCTTTTGCTGGCAGCAAAGCTTTTTTGGAACTCTCTTCAAGTGTGTCAAAGTGGGTATGCCTCCTTTCACTCAAAGAAAAACACTTACTCATAGTTTCAGGTTTTCGGTGCCACAGGTCAGGCTGTATAAAGCAGAGATTGTATTTTCAAAATGTGATGTAGCTATCGTTGATCTTTTTTTTCTTTATATGACCAACTCACAAATTGCCAAGAAATTAGACTGATCTACCTTTTTTGCAGAGTTGGCAGATCAACCAAGATGTATTCATACGGTACATGTGCATAGCACTGTGTGTGCTTAATAGAAAACAAGTGGGATTTAAATATTTGTCTTACAGTTGGCTCCGTGCTTCTTTTTACTTGTTTTATTTATTTAGCAGTTCAGTGTGTTGGATCATCAAGCAGTGAGGTTGCAGATGACGAACACCTGAGCACCCTTCATTTAAGACAAGTCTGACACCAGACTATATACTAATATGTCAGTATATCAACACTAATATGTCAACAAAATGAAGCAAACATTTAGAGTCAGGGTCTTCTCCAAAGTTCTGATTTCTGTTTTAAAAAATCTAATTTGGGCTAGTCTGAAGGCCACATGAAGTTTGGAGCTCTGCAGCAATTGACTGTGCAGGAAGTGGGCGACCTCTTTGCACTATGCGCCTCAGCATCCGCTGACCCCTCTCCATCAGTTTACGTGGCCTACCACTTGGTGGCCGAGTTGCTGTTGTTCCCAAACTCTTCCATTTTCTTATAATAAAGCTGACAGTTGACTGTGGAATATTTAGGAGCGAGGAAATTTCACGACTGGATTTGTTGCACAGGTGGCATCCTATGACAGTTCCACGCTGGAATTCACTGAGCTCCTGAGAGCGACCCATTCTTTTACAAATGTTTGTCAAAACAGTCTGCATGCCTAGGTGCTTGATTTTATACACCTGTGGCCAGGCCAAGTGATTAGGACACCTGATTCTGATCATGTGGATGGGTGAGCAAATACTTTTGGTAATAGTGTATGATACCTAATCGGTATATTTAACCATAACATTTTAGAAACCTTGTAACACAAAAACTGGTTGCCTTATGAGAAGCAGTCAGTCAGGGATGTTTTACGGTGATGTCTTTAGTTTAAAATGTCTGCCTCTCTACCTGTAGTGTCTTTCCTTAGAGAGAGTTTCCTTTTAGCCTTCTAGCTCAGTCTTTGTCTGCTCTGTCCTTCACATTTCCTTGTGTTTGTGAGTAATTTTTATTGCTTCTCTATTTGTCTGGAAAAGGCAATACACTGTCCAACAGCTTCACTACAAAGAAAGGAGTGGACTGAAGTGACGTGAGCGCACATGTGCAGACGTACAGCATGTGCACATTTAAGCACTGGACCTGTGATCACAGAGGGAAAGTGAAGAGGTGCCTATAGCCACGCTCTCTGTTCCCTCATGGAGTGGGAGTGGGAGAGTCGCTGTGCAGACGGGGAACTGAGGAGAAATAAATAGCAGAGGGGGAGGTGAAAGGAGGAGACGTAGAGGGAGAGACTGCTCCGTGCCATAATGGGAATAACAGAAAGAATAGGGATAATGTGTGTGCTCTGTGTGTGCATATGTTTGGTAGCTGAACCTATTTATAGCATCCTACCTGCCAGGAGTCTCTGTGGAGCTGACCCAACAGTGCTGGGACGCCACTATTTCACTCTGTGTGTAGGTGTGCTCATGTGGGCCTCGTATACACACATGTGACTGTGATACAACTATTTTTGAAGGGTTTTGGCTTTGAAGCCTCGCTTTATTCAACATGTCAGAACAGAGAACATTGAGGAAACCGAGATTTTACTTACACTGATGCGTGGTTGCCATCTTGTTTTGAGAATCTTTAGAGTTGTTCTGCTTCTGGTGGCTCTTTTCTTCGTGCCTGTAAACAGCAACCAAGGCTTTGAGACACAGAAACATTCATCAGAAATGTTCAGAAATCAGAAAGCTCTTATTAAGTAAAAATTATAACAAGGATGAAAACCTTTGGAAAGAAATCTTGGACCTTTGAAAACTTTCCCATCTCATTTTTCTCTTTGTTTAAACTCTTCAAAAATTACTTCCAGCCATCACCTTAGTTATTAAAAGGCATTAACATAATCTTAATTGTAACAAAATTAAAATAATGTAATATAAATAAACAGAGAAATTTGCCTTATAGTATTGATTTTATTTTTACCTTAGGAAACCAAAAACCAGCCAGTGGGTTTAAATGTCAGGCTATTGTGCTACACCATTATCAGCCACAAACTGTAAAAAGTAGAATTATCAGAGCATGCCGTTCCCTTGAAAAAATGACTAAATCAAAGTTTCAAATTGTGATATTTCATCAAAATCACTTTATTCTACATGTCTCATTTAAGGAAGAGAAGCCATGAATGTCTCAGCTGTGGCCAGTAGTCAGAATTTCCAAGTTGTCAGCTGAACTGCAGGCTGTGTTCAAACAGAGCAGAGAGGAGACAAGGCTGGAAACAAATGAGAGAGACCAAGAGAAAATCACAAAATGTAGCTTGACTCAAAGATGGTAGGAATGGTGACAGAGTGGTATTTTTTTTTCAGTAATGGACCTTTGGAAAGTTGTTCCACATATTTATTCCAGGTTTTTCATTGTTTTCTTTTTTATGATTTATGGCATTATACCTGTGTCATACTTCGCAGAAGACATTTCAGAGTTCTCTCTACTTCTATTTGTGGTTGTGTTGTTTCCATAGAGATGCAGGACTTTATATTGCAGTGAAAAATGAGCCCACAGTAAGTAAAAACATGACATGAGCAAAAAAAAAATGCTCAGAAGCAGCTTGGGGCAAGTTATTTAAAAACAGGAGGTAAATTGAGCTGTTTTTTTTGGTGGGAAGGAGGTGAAAAATAATCCACATACACTGTGGACTGGATTAAAACCACTGACTAGAGCAGGTAACAGCAGATGCAGCTTTAAATGGGGCTTCATCAAGGTGTTCCCTTTTATTCACTTAGAGTCTTTGCTCAGGCTTCACTGTTGAGCAGAGCACCAGAGGCAGTGAGGAGAACAAATGTCTGCTGTAAATAATTCAGATAAAAGCTATTGAAAATGTGACATATTCTCATAAACTGGCGACAGGTTTCCGATACACATTATCAGACTCTTCTAGTCCTGCAGCTACAGGAGTGTGTGTGGGTGTGTGCATGTGAACAGTGTGTTGTGTGTGCCTGTTGTATTCATTGCTTCGGCTTAGCAAGGCAGTCGGGAGGTGCAAATGTCACGCTGTCTGAAAAAGCTAAGCCAACTGACTGTGGAAAGTCTCTGGAGGACTGGGAGGAGGGAGACAAACTGGAAGCCACTTCAGAATATGAAAGTGCTGAGTGAAAGGTGGAAAACAGCACAATTCTCCTCATACAATGGGCGCTCACTAAGACTTTCTGTGTGTTTTGCTCACATGCACACACACCATCCATCTATTGACTATAATCACATTGCAGAGTGTTTCTTCTGCTAAATTGAATTGTAATTGGCAGACAATGGGCGTGACATCACGATTCACTGGCTGGCTCATATAGAAGCAGCTCGTCAAAACTGAGCATAAAGTGGGCCATGCTTACTGATGAGCCCTCAGCGTTAATGAGAGAATAAAGGAGGAAGCAGAGCACATATAGGAAACATGCAGCCAGAGACATACGAAGGAGATGTACTAACACTGGAAATTAATTGCCCTTTGGGATCAGTGCCATTAATAATTATTTTGCGTGACAGCAGCAGCAGAATGTTTACCTCCTCTGCTTATACACAGCCATACCTGAGCCATCTCCTGTGGGGTAATGGAACTTTCATTAGAGGACAATAGTGTAAAAGTGTTCAGATTACTGGAGCAGCACTGTCTCTGGAATTAAATTGAAGTCATTTGCAACAGAAAATATGTTTTGAAAGAAACATATTTTCCAAGACAGGATTACATTTTCTATTAATCTAGTGTGTAAATGTTAATTTATGTATTTGGAAAGTCACACATACATTAATGTACATACATTACAGTCAATCAAAGGAAATGTTGGTCAACTGAAATCACACCTTTTCTCCAACCAGTCATTTGGTCACAGGTTACCTGCCTTGGTCTGCCTGCAGCCTTATTAGCCTCAATGAATTATAAATCAGCATATAAAGTTAGTACTTGAAGCATATTAAATCATTTGAACCTGGTTATTTTATGCTGAAATGATAACAGCAGACGGGAAGCAGACGAGCTGCACATACTGATATGGTTTCTGAAAACAGAGCTATATCAACTGGTCATGCAACACAGGAAGTACTGACGATTAAAGCACAAACAAGTTAGATGCTGTTTTCAGATGATCTGCCATGTTGGATGTTGAGTTGTGATATATAAACGGCTGTTTGCAAAGTTTGGACTCAACTTTTTGTCCGTCAGTTTGAATAAAATGTAGCCACGCTCACAACTTCTTTGACATAGTGTCAGTTCGTTTGGAGCAGGGTTCCAGACTAGTCTTTGGTGCCTGCTAGTGGGACCAGCTGAGCGCATGGTTTGGTTGCATCTCTCCACCCTTTTGTTGTTACAGCGTGGTATTAATCAACCTGACATGCTGATGAATAGCTGCCGCTGGATACGCTAGTTGTGCATTGATGTAAGCATTGATAGTGACTTCAGACTTGACATTGGCAAAACATTTTAATCAGAAATTCCATTAGTTTTGACACCAGTCTTTTCCTGAGGTTGAACAGACTAAACTCCTCACTTGCTGAACATCTGTTTATTGATGCACTACATTTTACTGTCGTCCCCTAAACGCCTCACAGGCAGGTTAAGGTACATGGTGCTAGGCCACTGCAGTTCACCCAGACAGGTGAGTGACCAAAAAATTATTTTGAAAAGAGTGAAGTACTGACACTCAGCCTCACTGCCAATTTTTGCCATTGGTCACTTGCAATATTGCAATAAATTGACTTTACATTGTGCATACATCACAAAAATATATCTTTATTATGGCACAAGGGGAGGTTTCACAATCTCCATGGATTAAAACCAACTTTATTTGAAGTATAGAGATTTTCTATTTACATTTTTCCAACCTCTAAACTCTGCATTTTTTACACTTACATACTTTCCTTGATATGTTCAAGAACATGCCAGAAAGTGGAAAATCTGACTATTTATTCTTTTACATTGGATAAATAGCGTCATTTTGGAGATTTTTAAAACATGCCTTTCAATCAATCAATCAATCAATCAATCAATCAATCAATCAATCAAACTTTATTTAAATAGCACCTTTCATACAATAAAAGCAATTCAAAGTGCTTCACATCAGTTAAAATATAACACAAAAATAAAAAATAAAATAACACAAGAAAACCCATCCCTTCCACCCTCCATTCATGAATATACACCCAACACATGCACGCACACGCACACGCGCACACACACGCGCACACACACACACACACACACACACACACACACACACTCAACCCTAACAGCAGGGAGACAAGGAGACATGGCATGGCACTGAGGAGCAAGGAAAACGCCACCATTGGGGTCGTTCACACTGGGAGGAGCCCCAGGCCATGACCACCGGGGGAGACCCACCCAAAACCCCATGACCCTGACAGACAGGGGGACCCACACCGAGGTGAGGACCCCCCCAACCAGCAGGGCCGAAGGGGCCCGCAGACAGCACCCCCAGCAGCAGACCCGATACACCCCCCAGTGTGGAGGACCCTCCTGAGGAAACACCGGAGTTAAAAATATAAAACTTACAAATATAAAATAAGATAAAATAAGATAAAAAAAATAATAATAATAATTAAAAGGTGTTAAACTCCTACCTTTCAAACTCTCAGGTGCGTTTTGGAGTTTAGAACATTAAAATCTTCTTCTCTATTGATATTTTTAGACTTGCCTAAATATTCGTCTCCTTTCTAAGGCCCATTAATCGTCATCATGAAGAGATAACTGAGCAGTCTGTCTTCTGTTTGTTTACTTGATCTCTGTACGGTTGTGTTTATGATTTTATCTAGATACTTCATGCTTTTATTAATTTACTCTTAACGTCTTATTTATGTCTTTGTTTTCATTCGATCGCTCTTGGTTTTTATTTGATCGTAATCATCCATCAAGCAAGGCCATGATTTCATCTCTCGGTAAATCACTTTGGTTTGTTGTTCTTATAAGTGCTCTATAAATAAACTGGTTGGACTCGTGGCTCTCTGAGGCTACAGCTTTGAGCTAAATGTTAATGTCAGAGAGGGCGTGCATGTCTCATGGCAGTCCATCCTGTTGTTGCTGAGACATTTCACTTGAAAACACAAAAGTCAAACTCACAGTGGAAAAGTCAGAGGATCACCAACGTCAGGATGTCTGCACAAAATCCATCCATCCAGTAGTTGATGAGATATTTCAGTCAGAATAAAGCCTCCAGGCAGCTTATAGTAAGGTCCTAATCCAGGAGGAAAATATCAGCTTCCTCAGAAATGGTGTAAAACTGAAGGAAAAAAAGAAACATGGACAATTCATGATGAAGAGGAGAGTGGGCTAATCACAAGTTTGATTCATCTGATAGGAGTAGTGAGGAAGAAATGAAACCTGCTTTTTCTGTTACCATCGCAGCAGATTGATAGTTCATAACTTCTTATGACAATTCAACATGAGCTTATTTTTCATCCAAAGGTCAGGGGAGGTGTGGTTCAAGAGTTTTTGGAAGAAAAGGGAGGAGAAAAAATGTGTGAGAAAAGAAGGGAAGAAAATATCTGCAGAAGAATGCCTGACTCCAGTCCAGGCATTGTTATGTGAGGATCTGTCCACGCTGACAGCTATGTGAAGGTCTTGTCACCTTTTCAAATGCCATTAACAGTCTGTGTCCACATCTGCTGCAACCTCGCACATATAGGACGCTTCATTTTTTCATTAAATTGCCAAAGCAGCCTGTCATTAAACCTGTTGGGCTTTCCATTCTGTCATGGTATATATATCCAGCTTACAGTGATGACAGGGGCAGATTTGCCATCAAAGTCTTAGTATTTTTGAGATGACACGTACCTTAAGTACATCAAAGTTATTAAAATCAATCAGTTCACTGTGCCAATTGTGTTATCAAGTAATTTATTATGAATTCATAGCACTGCCATAATTGGTTTAGACGACTATTCACAATTTGCTTTAGTAGCCTACTGCCATAAATTGTGCTCTTCCTTTACAACACCTGTGTGAGAGCGGATGTAAACACAGAATTGGGCTTGGCTTGTTCTAATAATAATAATAATTATTATTATTACTATTATAAACAACTGCTGACAATGATCAGTTAAAAATGCCTTGATCCATATTTTATGGTTTCTTTGTGTTTATTGTACCCATCCATTTCATTGCACTTGTCCAGAGTCAGTGACAGAGGTAGCAGGCTAATCAGAACATTTTAGATTCCCTTGCCCAAGCAGTGTTTTCCAGTTCTAGAATGAACTAGTCCTGGTTCATTCATTAGCTTCCAGAAGAAGGGTTTGGCAAATGGTCAGCTGAAGGTAAATGTGTGTTTCTGCATTAAATCCATGTACATTTCTTTCTTTTTCATTCCCATCTGCTGTGTTTGAACCTGATAATCCTGTAATTGGATTAGTCAGGCTGAATAAAAGAGCTGTCAATGAATCAGTTACACTCAGAAAAAATACATGCAGCACTCAATCAGCAAATCAGATTGTCTGTATCATGCTCAGGAACAGGAATGTGCTTGGATAACAAGAAGACCAAAGGCATGGCAGATTAATGACTGGATGCTCTCTGCTCGAAAGCTGCTGCTGCTCTATGAATTATCACAGCTATCAGGATGGATTGGAAACAGAGAGCAGCTCTAATTAGCTTCGTAGGGAATCATTAGGATTGTGTTCTCTCCTTGCCCTGATTCACTGGATGAGAAGTGTGAGCACGAAGGCTTCCCTCGAGTAATCACTGGTCTCAATACCGCTCCGTCTCTCTCCTCCCCTGCCCTCCACCTCTCCTCAACTCTCCCTAGATGATCTGACTCTAATTAAGACAGTGCAACAGTGAGAGAGGAGGAGGGCCGCTGACCCTGCTTACTGTTTGACGTAAGATGTGTGAAAGTAAACAAATGAAACCAAACTTTGAAAGGATATGCACTGCAATTTATACTGACTTCATGCAGACACAACAGCATGATTATTATTGGTTGAGGACAAAGTCCTTTATTTTACCGTCTTAACCCCACAACCTGTCAGAGGGGTTGAAAGACAGTTTTCTTTTAAGAATTTAAAAAATGACACCAACTTCCTCACTGTCCTCTAATTAACTATATGTGATGTGACTTGTCATTACATCAAACTAATTAACCAAATTTAAGCTTAAAGTCATGATTTTTTCATGACAGTCCTGCAGCAGTCATTCACTGCATCAACCATGAATCAACAGTTGACAAGTGTACTTTGGGTTTGTAATTAAATTTAAAAAAAAAAATCTCAAACACGCCAAAAATGTTGTGCTCTTTGCACAGCAGAGAAGCCATTACTGACTTAAAAATTCCGGGGCTTTTCAGGTGAACTGCAGACTGTGTTTACGCAAAGCAGAGAGGAGACAACATCAGAGACTGAGGGGGAAATCAAACTGATACTTGATACTGTGTTGGATCAATAAAATAAATGCAATAAGTCTCAAAAATAATATACTACTGGTACTGTGTTAGCCATAGTGGTGGAAAATCACACTTTCTCTTCTTCCCCTTATGCATTAAACAATCCATTAAGCTGTGTTTCATAGTTTAATGACAATGAACTAGCTTTACCGGGAAGGTCAAGAAAAAACTCAGACAGAACCAGGCTCAGGGACAGAGGCCATCTGCCTTGACTGGTTGGGGTGAGGCAGGTGAATGGTCATTGTGGGGATAGCAGGATAAAATATCAATGTCAGTGCAAAACTGGTGTATGCAAAGACAACTTAGCAGCATGTAAGGTTGATTAACACCACGCTGTACCAACAACAGGGTGGAGAGTATGTGTCACTGCTGCTGTTTATAAGGTTAAAATGAATATTGTGGATGTAACCCAACAATCTTTCTGAGATCTATGTATGTATAATATACATGAAGTACCGCACACTTGTCAATTGTTGATTCATGGTGTGATGCAGTGGATGTCTCTGCTAATAAATCTCAGCTGAAGGATCGTGACATAAAAATGAGCAGTCGTGTTCTCGTAGCTCTTCATACTGACCCCCTGCTTCCCTCCCCAGCAGGTATACTTGCTCCCTCGGGGGTCATAGGTCACTGAGGCAATCAAGCAATCACCCGGCTCGCTGCACGAGTGCATGCACATACACAAACCCAGCTGCCGCCCGATGACTGACAGCCTAATTACCCAGTGCAAGAGAACCAAACTCCAGTGCTGTTCTGCCTTTAACAGGATCAGAAGGCCACTTGTCCTCCTCCCCTCCCCGTCTCCCTTTCATGCATATTTTTTCTTTCAACTGCTGTGATATGAGTGTGTTTCTGGGTGTGCATGCAGTGCAGTGAGAGGGAGACTTCTCTAAAGATGGGGGCTGATACTGTATTCACATACATGAAAGGTCAAGGGAATGACTCAGGGTCTGGGTTCGCAGATAAAGTCGAGCCAAGAGAGACGAAAAAAGGAATTGCTTTTAGTCACTTGGGGACTGCAGCCTGTGTGCTGAGGTTAACTTGGATTACTTGTGTGTGACAGAGAAAATGCTTCCTTTAATTCAGAGCTCTCGCTTCGGAGTAATTCTGTCTGCACGCTGAGGTTAAATGTCTGAGCTGACGTTCCGTCCAGGTTATCCACACACACTGATGAAATGTACTGCGAGGAAAACAGCACTTGTGGTGTTTGTGTGTTCAAGATGGAAGTTGTGTTTACCAGAAGCCAACAAGGTTTGAAGCGAGGGATCAGGTGTTTGAACAGCTGCGGTGAAGAGAGCTTCTGAGCTCTTCAGGAGGAGATAAAAACAGAAAAATGTGTCAGCTGGCCCTTTACATTGACCTCCAGACATCACATTTCAAAGGATGATTGAAAAATGCTCTCTGCTTTACGTCCTCATATGTTGACTTGCATTTAAGAAGTAACTCTCACATCATCAGCAACACATTTAACTCAGAGAGCTTTGATCCTGTGGCCCTGACCAGAATAGATAATGAACCCACAGTGAGTTTGTTTTCCAAAATATGTAACTCATACTACTTACTGTCAAGGGAATTTCACACCTACATTATTTATTTGATTTCTGTTTCTCCAGCAAAATTGCTAGAAACTCCCTTTTTTTCTCTTCAAAGCTGAATTTATTGATTTTTGGCCACTAGGAGGCAGAATTACTCGTTTTGATAATGTGTTGAAGTCTTATTGCCTCCTTTAGGCTTGTAATTCTGGCTGCTTGGTGAACGAACGAATCTTTCAAGCTCATCTTTGTTCCATAACAAACTCCTGAAAACAATATCTGACTATATAGCTACTCAGTGTTTGACTTTGTTAATTTGCCTATTTAGACCTCTGATATGTCAGAAAGTGCACTGAAATACTTCAAAACAATCAGGTTAGAGCCAGGTATTTGGATTCAAGAAGTGAGAAGGGAAGTGTGAACCCTGTTCCCACTTCAGTAATTCTGCTGGCTCAGAATGGGCCTTTGGGGGATGTTTACACAGGACACTAAGGTTAGTCCACGTACAGCAAACAATGCCACTTAACAAAATATCCATAAATTATACAGATTTTCTCCATCTAAACTACATCTGGGAGTAGTTTAGATGTCATGGATCACAAAAAAAAATATCCACATCAGCATATATCTGGTCAAAGTTCAGTCGGGTGATCTGCTGCAGCCATCAGCAGGTTGTGTTGTGCTATAAAGTTGCAAAGCATAACTTTAGTCCTTATCACGTTTGTCAGGGTGTCAGATTTGGGGGAAACAGTATGACCAGTGCCTGATTCTGATATACATTTACCGGCCACTTTATTAAGTACACCTTGCTAATAAAAAGTTGGACCCCCTTTTGCTTTCAGAACTGCCTTAATTCTTTGTGGCACCAAGGAGTTGGAAACATTCCTCAGAGATTTTGGTCCATATTAACATGATAGCATCACACAGTTGCTGCAGATTTGTCGGCTGTACATCCATGATGCCAGTCTCCCATTCCACCACATCCAAAAGAGCTCTATTCTGAGATCTGGTGACTGTGGAGGCCATTTGAGTTTGAGAACTCATTGTCATGTTCAAGAAACCAGTTTAAGATGATCTGAGCTTTGTGACATGGAGCATTATCCTGCTGGAAGTAGCATCAGAAGATGGTCCACTGTGGTCATAAAGGGATGGACATGGTCAGCAACAATGCTCAGGTAGGCTGTGGAGTTTAAACCATACTTAGTTGATATTAATGGGCCCAAAATGTGCCAAGAAAGTATCCCCCAAACTATTACACCAGCAGGGGCCTGAACCGTTGATACAAGGCAGGATGGATCCATGCTTTTATGTTGTTCATGCTAAATTCTGACCCTATCATCTGAATGTGGCAGCTGAAATTTAGACTCATCAGACAAGGCATTGTTTTTCCATCTTCTATTGTCCAGTTTAGTGAGCCTGTGTGACTTTGACTTTGAATAAAATTATTAATCTCTTTATTTATTAACACAGTAAGTGACTGAGATATACCAATACTTCATGACAGTAGAGCCGAGGCTGCGCCAGCAGCGGCCACAGGAGGTGTGCACGAGTGTTTGGATCTCAAAATTATTATCTGGATACCACCACAACGACTAAACATTTGGATATTCAGGTCCAGACCTATCTATAACTTGGATATATTCATACCTTGGTTCCAGTGTGTGTAGCATTTCTGAAATCCTTCATTTTCGACCACACTGTACATGCGGAGGTCCTTGCCAATGAATCCAGTGATGGACGTTGTAATGCTGGTGGCTCTAAGGGATGAGAAAGGAAGCTTTGCTTTAAACATTGTATTAACGGCTACAGGCTGTCTTGAAACGTTAGCTGCATCAGCTGCTTTCTTGGCAAGGAGTCTTCTCTTACGCTACCATCTCTTACGGTAACGTTGCTGCCCAACATTATACCTGTACAAACTTCTTTGGCCAATTAATTTCTGCTCAAGTCTCCCTCATCCGTGTGATAAACGCCAACGTGTGGAGCCATTAAGTAGTGACACTGGGGAAATGGCAGCTGGCAGGGGAATCTGGCAGTGTTTAGAGCGCTTTATTATATTAATTAAAGTATCGATATTTGTCACCAGCATATCGATACTAATATCGCATGAGGAGGGACGACAATATATCACTGTATCGATATTTCATCCCACGCCTAGTTGTAACCAGTGATTATTTCAGTTACTGTTGCCTTTCTGTCTCCAACCAGTCTGCCCATTCTCCTCTGACCCCTCACATCAACAAGGCAATTTCTTACACACAAGTGCTGCTCACTGGACATGTTCTCATTTACGGACCATTCTCTATAAACCCTAGATATGTTTGTGTGTGAAAATCCCAGTAGATCAGCAGTTTCTTTTTTTTTCAGTAACAATTTTATTGGAATTTTAGAACAATATAACAGTTAAAAGACACAACCAGAAAGATAAAGAAATTAAAGCTGCAAGCAGCGTCAGATGGGCCCTCGCTACCCCCCCAGCTTTAATTTCAACTTATTATTCTATGTCAACCTGCCAAAGTCCATTAAATTTAAATCCAGCCTCAGTATGGATGAGTTTGTCCAGTGGCCATATCTAGTCCAGAGGGCTTCCAATTCAGATAAGAGAATCCTTTGGACAATAAATTAAGACTCTCCGCAGGAAGGTAGTCCATGAGTGGTTGCCAAGTGATCAAGTTTATGACGATACAGGCTGATGGTCTACCTGCTGAGCATTGCTGCCTGATGCCCCTCCACCGGTGCCTTTGGACGTGTGCTGCTTTAAACACTTCTTTGGGCATAACCGGGTCATCAGCTGGGGACCACCAGTCATGGATGTTTCGCTCCTTTAACCCCAGTACATCTCCTGGTGGTGGAGCGATGGCAGGGATCCCTCCCTGCCACCCCCTGCTGATGCCCTAGGTGTTATCTGGCCCCCAACTCGCATACTTCCTCCTTAGCCATATCCAAAAGCTGCCCTTCTCTGCCTCCTCCACCGGTTCTTTAATGGCTTTCTGGCAGCCTGCTCCTGTGCATCCCATGTCACGGAGCAGGTGAACAGTTGAGGACCCAACGAAGCCCCTGCATCCCACTTCGATGGGGCGTGTGATGGCTTTCCAGCCAGCCTCCCTGCAGTCTTCCACCAGGTCTGCATACTTACTATGCTTGCGATCATTGGCAGCTTCCATACCGTCCTCCCACGGGACAGTAAGCTCCACCAAGAGGATGGTCTTGCGTGGCTCTGACCACAGGATGAGGTCTGGCCGGAGCGATGTTTCTACTATCTCCCTGGGGAATTTGAGTTACTTTGGGACTTTGGTTACTTTAGTTTTAAAAATGTCGCTAAGCTCTCTTGCTATACAAGACCAGAACTGTAATATGTATTTACACTTCCAAAAAAGATGAATATAGTCCCCTCTCTCTCTGAGACATTTCAGGCATTGCGGTGACAGGTCTGGGTCCATCTTATTCCGGATGAGAGGTGTTATGTGTAATCTATGAAGAATTTTATATTGCAAGAAAACAAATTTTTGATACAATTAAGAGCTTCTTGCCAGTCATCTTCTATGTACTCATTATCTAAGTCCCTTTCCCATTTACGTTTGATATCAAGCAAGCTTGTTGGGCATATGTCATGTAAAAAGTTGTAAAAGGAGGCAATAAAATGGGAAGTTTTCTTGCAGTTAATAAGAAAGGATTCTGGGACACTCAATTTAGGAGTATTGAGGGAGGGGAGACTCAGATCCTTTATAAAATGACGAATCTGTAAATACCCAAAAAAATCCTCCTTGGGAAGGTCATACTGAGATTGAAGTTGCTGAAAAGACATGAGAATACCATCTTTCAATAAGTCTCCAATAACCTTACTGCCTTTGGACTTCCAGAACTCAAAAATTAAGCTGTTATTAGCTGGGATGAAATCCCCATTCCCACAAATAGGTGTCAACATAGAGACCAAATCCTTCCTCCCAGTGAAATTGACTGTATCCCTCCAGACCCTTACAGAACTGTAAACTATCAGGTTAGCTTTAGCCTCTTTCGTGATGCTTTGTCTTTTGCAGTTAAGTAGGCTCCACACAGATAAAGGTAAGCAAGCCCAGGAATCAATACAGAAGGTTGAGTCAAGATATAAGCGAAGCCAACCCCAGATTATCCTTGTATGACAAGCCCACTTATAAAAAAGTATACTGGGGAGGCCAAGACCACCAGCTCTGGTTGGCATTTGTAAAACCTTAATTTTTTTCCCTCAGCTTCTTACCATGCCAGACAAATTCAGAGAACAGTTTTTCAATACTGGAGACCACTTTCCTGGGCATCCATAAGGGCAACATCTGTAAAGGATAGAGAATCCTTGGGAGTACATTCATTTTGATCAGACTGATCCTGCCCATAAAGGATAAAAGGAGATTCGACCAGCGTTATAAGTCTCTTTTAACAGCACATATAGTTGGGGAAATAATTAGTTTCCAGAGTTCAGACAAATTAGGAGATACTTTAATTCCTAGACAAGTAAAACCTGAGTTAGAACACCTAAAAGGGAAATCCTTTGTCAAGTCACCAAGATCTAGCCACCAATAGGCATTGCGTCAGACTTATCGAAATTAACCTTGTATCCAGATACACTACTAAATTCTTCTGGCAATGATATAGTAGCAGGGATTGACCCTTCAGGAGAAGACAAGAAGAGCAAGATATCATCAGCATAGAGAGCTATTTTATATGTAGCACCCCCCACTGAGACACCCTTTACGTCTGCATTAAGTCTAATTGCAAGGGGTTCCAAGGCTAATGCGAATAGTAGTGGGCTTAGTGGACAGCCTTATCTGGTGCCCCTGGCCAGTGGAAAGGGTTCAGAGCGGAGGCCGTTTGTGATAACACTAGCTGTTGGTGAGTTCAGGGTTTCCCCCAGTGCTTTATAAGCCTGGCGGGCCACCAGGCTTTCCTCGCGTCCCCGCCAGGCTAAGCGTCACTTGTTGATTTATTTTAAATAGGTTTTTTATGCCACAAAACAGTGGTACCAAAGACGTTATACAAAGCTTTTAACCGCATCTCGTGAAGCACAATGGCGACATTTTATGGTCGATACGTGAACTTTTTCCGAAGTCGGAGGAGCACTGGAGGAGACGATGAGCCCACTCGTTCATCCCCGGCGAGCCAACCGAGCCGGGGCTCAATGATGAGGCAGAGCCAGCGCGAGTTAGCACGGATGTTAGCACGTCGTCAGAGCAGCCGTCTGCGAGCCGCGATGGTAAACATGGAACTAGTGGATTTAATCCAAAATGGTTAGCTGACCCTAAATTTAGCGGATGGCTCTACCAGACCCAGTATGGTAAACCCAGATGGACTGATGCACTGATCCAACCTGGACCATGTGCGGCAAAAGTAGAAGAGGTCACACAGCACAGCAGACCTGTTCAGCCTCTGAGTTCCCTGGTTTTACCCCTTGGCCATGTTTACACTTTTTTATTTATGTTAATTTATTTTACATTTAAATGTGACCAGCAATGGCTTGTTTTGTTTTAAGATTCACTAGGATGTAACTTAAGTGAAAACAATTGATATTATTTATTTTAATTGTATTTTTTTTTGTGTTTGTTAAAACCATATTTCAGGATTGTGCCTTTTTGTAAGACTCTGGAGCCTATCCCAGTCGACTCAGGGCGAAGACAGGGGACACCCTGGACAGGTCGCCAGTCTATCACAGGGCTACACATACATTTGTGAGCACCTGATCCAATGCTGCTCGAGCTGTATCTAAAAGTTTCCCAAGTGATTTTGTGGGTTTGGACTTAAATTCTTTTTCCAAGTGTTTTACCTTTTCCTCAAGTTCTAGTTGAGTTTTTAGTAACCTTTTTTTCTCTGCAGAGATGTATGATATAATGGATCCTCTTAAATAGCACTTAGCTGTTTCCCATAAAATTGAAGGATTAACATCTGGTGTTTTATTTACTGCCAAAAAGAAATCTAGTTCTTTAGTAATAAAATCTCTAAACTGGGGGTTACTCATGAGATGAGGATTTAAACGCCAGTGTCTAGAAGATGGATTTTTATATGGAGGACAAAAGGTGACACTAACTAATTAGCTATTTGTGTTAACAAGCAATTAAACAAATGTACCTAATAAAGTGTTTGGTGAGTGTACATTCCAATGGTGCAGTTTCGATTCAAAACCTTGTTTTGCATCGTACACACCAGACATTGCTTGATGTCTCACACAGACTGTGCATTGCGCAAATTTGTTTTTTTTGCTGCCATGTAGAGCTCCTACAGAATTATGGATTTTACAGAGTAGTGCATTTTATGATGGCTGGGTGACATCCGCACTTCTTCATCACAATTGTTTGACAAGGATAACAGTTATGTGGGCATGTATGGTACAGTAAAAGCAATGTGTTTGTGTTAGCTTATTGGACAGAAATCTGTATTTTCCTGGTATTTCTGGCCATTTGATAAAGCGCTGGTGATTTTCCTTCCTGCTGGATCTGTGGGAGATGCCAAAAATTCATCTTTGCGAGAAAAACCCTGCATTTTTTGTCAGAGACTTCCACAATGTCTAAAACTCTAGCAGTGTGTACATCTGAATTTGTCCTTCATACAAAATTACACTACAAAAAAACAAATGCTCTCTTATAATCTAACATATCCCAGACCTTTACATGTGCTGTTGTTACAAGATCATCAACATTATTAGCCTCATCTCTGAGCGGCCATAATGTTTTGTATATAATCAGTTAAATGAACCAGCAGTAGTAACACTACTAATAACACCTCTGCTTACTTCCCAGCCCAGTTGTGTCCCCAGAATGCAGTTAATGGTGTGTGTTGTTAATGCAGGCAGAGCTCAGAGCTTTACTGGTTACATCAGACAGACAGCGATGCCTGATCTGTTGGCTCCAGATAAATTCCGTGGTCTTCCAACACATGATGCCAAGGGCGGCACTGATGACCCTGCATATGGTGCACACACTTAGACAACATCGGTATCAACTCAGAGACACACACACAGAAGAGACACACACTCCTCTCTGGCCATGATGGATTTTATGTCAAACACAAGTAGTTTTTTCGATAATTTAAGGCCTTGAACACACACTATAGCCAGCAGACTAGTGAGCCCATCAGACTGGCTCTGCAGGTTTGTGTGGAAGAGCCCACAGCTGTTCGTGTAACATCTTTATTGGTCCCAGTGGAAACAGTGGTTATGACCACTCCAACTCAATTATTGCATCTTAGCTAGTGTCCCAGTGAAACAGTGATAAATATTCATGCAGATTAACCAGAGAACAGTTGGTGGGCGTGCACAGTGTTTGTCAGGGAGGAGGAGAGGTTGGATAGATGCCCAGTTTTGCACTATTATACTTAAATTCCACTACATTTACCTGACATATTTACTGTAGTTACTTTTAGACCAAGATTTTAATAATGTTAAGTTGATAGTAAAAATAGCCTTCACTTGTTACCTATCAAGACACTAGTCTTGAAGTCGACTAGTTGGTTGATATGCTCTCATCCATTGGTCTCCACTGTACTTTAATAAGGATTAAGCTCTACATCAACAGCCTTCCAGAATTAATCCATTATTTTTGGTAACAGGAGGAACAAACTCCTTGCGAATACCCCTGTGTTTTCACAACCAAGAACCAATAGGACACCAGTTGTAAATATAAAACCAAATTTGCCTTTTTGATGACTGGTGGATAGAGGCCAATAGAGCTAAAATGTGTAGGTGTAGTCAAATAATAATTGAACCAATAATGTTGGTAATAATGCATCAATTTAAGGTGTATAATTTAAACTCATATTTCTGCGTTAGTTGATTTAAAACTACATTCAAGTTAAATTAGCTTGTGTAGGATTTCAAGTCATCTCCTCTATCTTAACATGCCTTAGAAGGTTAACAGTGAGAATAAACAGATAAGAAGCTATTACCCAAAACTTAGGTTAGTTTGTTGGATGAACATGATTTAATTCAAAGTTGTCATAACTCAGAAAGAGTGGTGCAAACTGTTTTTTGTGTTTGGCCCAAACATTTTTAGAGTGTAC
This sequence comes from Dascyllus trimaculatus, assembly GCA_024666655.1. NCBI lineage: Eukaryota > Metazoa > Chordata > Actinopteri > Pomacentridae > Dascyllus > Dascyllus trimaculatus. The sequence goes on from CM045460.1 coordinate 1,643,999, forward strand.
TTAACTTTATATTAGGTAGTTAGAACTACAACGTTCCTACATATTCAGTACTTTTGTACTTTTTTATACTTTAAGTACATTTAGGTATTTTGATTATACCATTGGCAAAACATCTAATTAGCTTTTGTTTCACTGTGTGTGTGTGTCTGTTTCCTGTTTTTCTGTTTCCTGTTCTTTCTTACAATGTTTAGCGCTATATGACGACTTGTGTTATAAATATGCGCTATATAAATAAAACTGAATTGAATTAATGTGAACATACAGGATCAGTTACCTCCCACTGTTGAACACCCACACTTCACTGTTTGTGTTCTTTCTACATATTGATTCAGTTTCACAGGTTCAAAAGAGTTTGGTTTTACTGGATGTCTTTAGCAGCTCTCTGTTTCTTATCTGTATTGGATTATATGTTTTGTGTGAAGGTGCTTGCTCAGTGGCATTATTGCTCCACCACAGTGCTTTACAGGTTGACTAGTCTATTATAAAAACCTGTTTGAATCGTGCGAGATGAAAAGAAGCTGCTAATTCCCAGACTGTGAGTAAGTGCTGCTGCAGAGCTCTGCTGGTTTGAATTCACTGGGTTTGATCATACTTCACTGTGGTAATAAGATGCATTAAATTCTTCAAGGAGGCATCCTCACAATACAGATTGCTGTTTTTAATGACTCTCTCAGACCCTCTCAGGCTCTTAAATAATGATCTCACTGTGCAAGTTTTACAGCACACAGCTCACCACTCACCCAGCATGTTGTTAGCTCCCACCGTGTGAGGCATAAGTGGGGTATTGACTTGGCAAAATGAAGCTGCTGTTGTTTAGTGATGGCTGGGTGACATCCGCACTTCTTCATCCCAATTGTTCGACAAGAATAACAGTTATGCTTTATTTCCTGGAAGTGTACGTCTTCAGTTTCTCAATTTCAGTTGCTACAACCTGAATTTTATTTTTGCCATATCTTATGCAGTAATTTACCCTTCATCAAGCCCCACCCTGCTTTGTTACTTTTGCTATGCATGTAAGGTACTGCACATAGCACACTTAATGACTGACCATTGACTTACCATCAGCAATCACGCTTTAAGAAGAAAGAAACCTTTATTTGTCCCAAATACATTTTTTTTCGGTATTATGAAATGTTGTTTTCGGTATTATGAAATGTTGTTTTCACACATTCCAGTTGGGGTAAGAGCACAGGGTCAGCCATGGTATGGCGCCCCTGGAGCAGGAATGGTTAAGGGCCTTGCTCAAGGGCCAACAACGGCCACATTGGGGTTTGATCCTCTGACCTTCTGATCAGTAGCCCGGAGACTTAACCATTGTGCCACCACTGCACACTGTAACTGTGTGATGCAGTGGTAATGTTTTCCAGTTTTCGAGGGCTGACTTTGGAAGTTGAGAGAAGCAACCAAGTGTCACACCAAAGTCACGTCTGTGGTGTCACTTTTAGATGCATTGGTTTACTTTTTAGCGTTACTTTTTATTGAGCATATTGGTGGTAAGTCAAGTCATTAATGAAAAAGGTCAAATGTAAAAGAAGTGATAGCATAAGTATTCACCCCCTTTAAAATGACTCATGTATTTCAGCACACATGCAGCCAGTTTCTGCTCAGATTTACACAGTTAATAAAATGGACATCATCTAAGTGCATTAAATGTGTCTCAAGTGATGGAATATTACACAGAAAGAGTACTGATGGATGTCACCAAGACAACTATGACTCCTCTGAAGGAGTTACAAGCTTCAGTGACTGAGAAGCTTCAGAGACTGTTCTTCACCAGTCAAATCTTGGAGAGTGCTAGAGGGAGAGACACTGTTGAGAAAAGCTCATAATAACCCTTGACTAAAGTTCACCAAAAGGAATGTGGAAGACTCTGAAGTCAACTAAAAGAAGGTTCATTGATCTGATAAGACCTAAATTGAGTTTTTTGGCCATGAGATTAGACACTAAGGTGAATGTTCTAGAGTGGCTGAGTCACATCCAAGACCTGAGTCCAATTGAGATTTTGTGTCTGGACTGAAAAAGGACCATTCACTCTGCTCACTTTCTTTTTTTTTGAGGGGGGAGATTTTTGAAGTATTATTGATAGACAGAGTGAAAGGGGGTAGAGAGGAGAGAGACATGCAGCAAAGGGTCGTGAGCCGGACTCGAACTCACGACTGCTGCTGGCCACCTGCACCCACATGGTAACACCTTCAAGTCAGCAAGCTATACTGCAGCCCACTCCACTCACTTTTCCTATGCAACCTGACAGAGACACATACATCGTATTTCGGCTTCCCTGCACCATAACCCTAACTCTGGAAGTCTGAAAAACTTTGAAAACTCCGCCTATTGTGCTAGCTAGTCCGCAACTCTCCAGGAGCTGTGCACTGAACCTGGTGATGAGTGAAGTACATGGCCGCGATCTGCTATTACTTATTACTATTCATGTTACTACTACTACTAATGACTATTTATTATTCAAAGACAAAGCTTATTTTTTATATTTATTAGGTCCTATTAATCCCAAATAACTAGGGTAAATCAAAAATGCAAGGCCCAGAAAAGGTCGGGTCCTAACAGGCTATATATGTTTTTCAGTGCACTCGTGGTCATTTGAGTTGTTTTACATGTCATCGTAGATGTTTGGATTTCATTTAAGTATTTTTGTGACACATTTTGGTCATTCGTCATCACTTTGTAGAAATTTTGTGTCTGCTGGTACAGTATTTTGCATTTCTTTGTGGCAGTTTTGCATGTTTTGAAGGTTTTGTCACACTTCGGGTATTTTGATAGTTTTGCATCTCCTTCTAGTTTTTTGCATTTAATTTATTATCTATTTGTCGCCACTCTATGTTTCTGAGGTCACTTTGTGTTACATTCAGGGTGTTTGGTCATATTTTGGTTGTTTTGCGTCTCCTTTCAATCACATTTTATGTTTCATTTTACTTATTTTTAATCTCTTTTTTCTCTTTTTAAGCCTTCTGTGTTTCTTTATGGTATTTTTTGTCAGTTTGCTTCTCTTTAAGGTTGCATTTTGTCCCATTTCTATGATTTTAATCATTTTGCATGTCTTTGTCATCCTTTGCGTTTAGTTTCAGTAATTATGTGACAAAACTGAGTGTAATTTTATTAATTTCACATTCTTTGTAGGCATTCTACATCACTTTGTTGTTTTATATCTCCTTGTTGCCATTTTTTCTCTTAGCAGTTGTTTTAAGTGTCGTCATTGTGAAAAATTTTTAAGGTTACTTTTTGTCCAGTGTTGGTCATTTTGATTGTATTCCATGTCTCTCTGCTCATTTGCATTTAGTTTAAGTAGTTTGTGTCACTTTTCGGATGTTCGTCATCTTTTTGTAGCAGTTCTTTCTCTGAGGTCATTATGTGTCACATTTTGGACTTTTGGTTCGTGTATCCCTCTGGTCTCCTTGTTCCCATTTTGACTGTTGTCTCTTCATTTATGTTCTTTTACATCACACTTTAGTTGTTTGTAGATATTTCTGGGATGTGTCCAGCGCCCGCTTGACTCTGTTCAGTCGTCTGTTGATGGTTTGGTGGGTTCAGTTTCATCATAATTGGTTCTATATAATACAACTTCTAATACACCAGGATCAACCTTTAATTAATATACTAAGGCTTCACTGATGACACCACCTTGCTCAGACTCATATTCATTTGTTTGCTGTATTCCAGTGGTTTTCTAGCTGTTATTTGTCTGTTGTGTCTCTTCCATCTCTAACAAACTGCTCAAGGCAACAGTTCTCTCCTCCACCTCTTCTAAACTGCTGAACCTATTCTGCAAAGAGGTTAAATTCACTTTGAGTCCAGACAAAATGAGAGTGAAGGGTTGTTCTGTGTGTTTTCCAGCAGATTCTCTGATTTCCAAAGACATCAATCTCCATCACGTCTGGTTTATGTGATCCTCTCTCGCCTGCGCTTGCACTCTCTCTCTAACACCACTTGTGTTGCCATCTGTTCGCGATTAATGTGAGTTACGAGCGGTAATTGAAGCATCTGTTCATCCGGTGCGCATCCTTTGCTCTGACACACCAACACATGACACCTCTCTCACCATAGCTCTCACTCTCTAATTCACTGTTGTGCCATTGTGTGTCTCTCTCCTTGAACTCATCTATTATCATTTTCAGGTGCTTCACCACTTTGGTCCAGATAGAAATATCTCGACAACTGCTGGGTAGATCACCATAATAATGGTTGATATAGGCATTTGGTGACTCTCTGACTTCATATAACAACATCAGAATGTCAACAATTTCACTGTATCTGACTTTGATAGTCTTCTGACTTTTCTTTAGCGCCACCATGGAATTGGCAGGTGTCAGGATTACTTTGTTAATTGCTTAGCTTCGTTTAGCATCATCATCAGTCAAAACTTTAGTTGTTCCTAATAACCAGTATTTACACCCTGCACAACTGAGCCTCAGCTATTCTGTGTCTCAGTAAATTAGCTATTGTCAGTTTGCTAATGTGCTTATTTCTCTGAACTCCAAGCAGTTTCTGGATTTATTTTGCTCCTTTTTACTCACTGTGGACTCATTTTTCACTGCAATATAAAGTCACCTCTATGGAGACAGAACAGCTATGACTAGAAGGAGAGAGAACTAAGAAATATCTTCTATGCAGTATGACACAAACACAGCCTGCAGTTCAGCCCAGTTCAACCAAAAAGTGACTAGTTTTCTGTGCTCTTGGTCACAGCTGAGTCAGGCGTGACTTCATGGTTACATCAGTAAATGAGATTTCTTTGTGTTTTGCAGGACATGGTTTGAGCAAACGATTTATTTTTGGCAAATTTGAGACAGAATAATGTAATATTAATAATAAATCACAGTTTTAAGCTTAGAATTGATTAGTAATATGACATAAGATCGGACAAGATAAAACTTTATTATTCCTGAAGGAAATTCTTTTGCCAGTAAGTAAACTAAAATAAGACTAGAATAGAAAAGTAGAAATCAATACTGGCAATGACTCTCATGTAGTGAAGTTATAAACCACATGATGATATAATATTACACATTAAAAGAAATATTGCAAATGGAGTTGAAATACTACACATGAAGTTTAAATATTGCACATTACACTGACAGTTAATTTTCCAGACAGAGCAGCACAGCACAGATGAGTAGTTCAACGAATAGTAGAACGTTTTTACGCTTTCTGGCCATAATTAATAGTGTCATTGTGGTGATTTTATAAAAACAAGCTTATAATTAAATGATGAATTCTAACAGTAAAATGAATAAAGAATTTCATGAATAAACTATTTTTTATTACTGATTAACTTCATACTACGGTGCTTTGTAACACTGCAAGCTGTCCTTAGTACTCTTGCAGTTTTTCGAGATGTAGCCTACTACATGTCATTGTTTAGCATCTTAGAGAAGTGCTCTTCTGTGGATTCAGTGTGTCTCAGTGTCTTCTGTCTCTTGATATAATCCCAGACTGCCTTCATGATGTTGATCAGGGCACTGTGGGGGTCACACCATCTGCTGCACGACTCTCTGTTCTTGTGGCTGAAGATTCTTCTTTATGACTCTGACTGAATGTGTGGGTTCTTTGCATGTATGTATGCAATATGTACTGGATTCGCTTATTTTAGTCTTGTTTAAAGTAGTAGTATTCATTGTTACAATCCTAAGAGTGCATTTAACGGACAGGAGAAAAGCATTAACATTAGCTTGGTGCAAAAGCACCATATACACAACAGCACAATAGCATCAGCCAACACTAACAGTAGGCTGAAGCAGTATCTCAGCAAGTTTATTAGTTATTTTTAAAATGTACTTTTAATTTAGTTGGTGTGGGACCAGAACATGACCTTGGTAAATCCTTTGAGGTGAAATGGTGATCTTTTTTTGAAAACAGTTGCTCGTTCACACATTCAGCAGTTATGAAGGAACAATGTCAGTCATTTGAAGTTGTGTTTCAGCCCATCTGTCAAATCCAAATCATATTTTTATTCTGTTTTAGCTCTGTTTTTGGTCTTCATCTGTTGATCAAGGGGTGTCGGTGGATTATATGAACCTTTTTTAAATTTTAGTCCAGCTGTAGCAAATACATGCTGTCATTCAGTAGAACATTTATTGAACCGCTCACTAAAACCCAACAGAAAGTGTCACTAATGTTACATCCACATCACCTGTGGTACATTAACAATGTTAGACTGATACCAGTTTATCTTTTTATTAATGTCAGCTCCTGCATGTATGTTCACAGTTTGTTGCAGCTGCTTTGTTGCTGCTTCTTCTCTTTGTAAGGTGTTTAGTTCATTCTATTTCCACAAACTGGTAACACCTTCAAAAAGGCAGATTTCTGTCTGACGCCTTTCATATTGTCATTTGATAAATTATTGTGCAAACATTCCACCTGTTGTCTCCCGAGTATATCCTGGAACAGGGCAACTGGTCTAGCTCTCCGTTTCTAGGGTTAGATTCTATCTGCCTATAGAACTGAGGCCTATTAGGGTCAGAAGAATAGCTTAAGCTGGAATCGAAGAAATTCGCCTAGCGTCTAACTGTCTCCCTCCAAACGCCTACCCCTCTTACTCTGATAGACAACTACACTAAGTAGCCTCAGTAGTCCAGTTTTCTTATCAGTCACGCTTGTTAACGACAGCTGTCTTCTTAGTAGACATGGCATTTGGTGAATTGCTAGGTCTAGTTTAGAGGTTAGGAAAGAAAACCCCAGGGATACGTTTAAAATACTATATAAATGCTTACTGACCAGAACAACCTTTAAGAACCATCAGATTCATATGTACACAATTACATATCGTTTTACTACCATGAGAAATCCATGAACTTCAGGTAATTCATTTGAAATCCATACTGCTTCTCTTTAAGTGCATAATAAATGTTTATTGCAGGGCAAAGCAGCAGCTTGTGATTAAACACACCAAATACATTAAGAAATTTGATCAGGTTTAAATAATTTGGTTAATATTGCAGAACTGAGCTTTCCTAATTAAATCTCCTAATAGTATGCTTTATAATGGACAGGGCAGACAGTTTGGCCTTTAGCTGCCATGCCCAGTCCTAACCTGATTCTGGTAGAATCTCTTAACAGAAATACCAAACCCCGAACAGAGTCTCAGTAATCCCTTAAAAATTCTCCAGGAGCCAGGGGAAGTGAACAGTCCAGATCCCAATTCAGTCTTGCAACAATTCTTTAAATGTACTTGGGATTAGTTGTGGGAAAGTCGACAAAAAACTTTACAATCACTTGATCATAGAGAATTATTGAAAACTTCAGCACAAATACTTTACTCCAGTTGCTGTTTCTAACTGCCACACAGCCAGAGTTTTAGCCGTTCCTCTTTTCAGCCTTTTAGAATTCTGGTTACAAAGAATCAGTTTTAATCTTCCCAACATTAGAATTACCTTCAAATTTAGTATAAGAATCATTTTAAATCATTATAAATTATTCTAAATCATCACAGCCTCTAACTCATCTTCAAGCTTAAGCACAATCTATATTCTTTTATTATACTTGGCCACCTTATTTGACCTATTTCACACCAGTATCCCTGCTAATGGCTGCTCCTATGATCTCAAACCTTAACTCCACTTGACACACCTTTAAAATAGACTGATTCATTTTCTCCATTAGCGAGGCCCATAGAGCTTCACAGAGTGATCACAGAAATCAGCTGCAGAATTAGTGCTTTCCCTTTCATCGACCCCTTCACTTTAAGTGACACTGAGCTGTCAGCTCACGTTGAAGGGCCTGTCTAAGTGCTCGACTGGGACTCAGTGTGAAATACCTGCAAACCAGACAAGCCAGACACGACCACAGCAGTTAGTGAAGAGACTCTCTATAATCTGACAAGGTTCTTCAGAGATGCTCCAGAACACCGCTGAGAGATGGAGGGGAAAAACGAGACAGAGACTGTGTTTATCAGAGGCGATGGTGTGTGTGTGTGTGTGTGTGTGTGCACCCCCTGTATGTGCTTAGCAGGCAGCGTGGCCAGACTGAGCTAATAGACAGGATGTGTGTGAGCAGCAGGCTGGAGGTGGCGGTGCAGCAGACTCTTCCTGCTGTCACTTTCTGTCTGCCTCTGGCATGTTTACACCCTTGATGGAGGTACAAAGCTCTGACACACACACCTGCACACATCCAAGCCCATCTTTATTGCGCTGCACATCCGCTCACACACTGAGATAATAGCCACCATGCTTTGATTATAACTTTTCCTCCTTTGATATAATCATCCTCATTTGATTGAAATTATCCTCCCTGAAGCTGCAGAATGAATGTCTAAATGTGAAACACTGCTGCAGCCAAATCAGCGTGAAGGCAGCAGATTTGAGGGACAGTGCTAAGTAGAGGTAGGCAGACAGGTGGGGCGTCCATATGTCACCCAGCTACCGGCCCGACTCCTCATCCCCATCCAGCCCTGCTGCTCTCCTATCCAGCCTGGACCCGGGTCAGAGGGCAGGCTGCTGTCTCTCTCTCCTCAGCATGAACACTTGGCATCAGTGTTGAAAGCTAAAACACAGTCGCTCTCTTACATTTCAGCCCTTGCTGACCAGAATATCTGCTTCGAAATAGCTTTCTCAGTGGCAAGAAGAAGATTCTGTCTCACTTTTTATTAGGAACTTGCAACACTGATTAAGCCTTTTGTGTCTCCAGAGGGAGCCTCTGGCAGCTTTGAAGGGCGTGTTATACAGTAATTTAAAAAATCATCAAAACACAAAATTTATCAGAGGCAGAATCTGTGAAAACAGAAAAAAAAATCATTAGAATTTCAACTTTCTGATGGTCCTTGAACTAATCGCATGTGATGTGCGGTTCCTGGAAATTTAATAAAATCTAAGTTTGAAATCCTATTTTTACAAAATCCCTTTATTCTACATGTCTCATCTAAACTGCAACCAAAGTAAACCATCTGCTCTAACCAGCTTTTGTAAAAAAAAAAAAAAAGAGAAAGAAGAAAAATGCACTAATCAGCACAACTGAGAAGCTATGAATCACTCAGCTATGACCATTAGTCACATGACAAAAGTTCTGTGTGTTTTCAACTGAACTACAGGCAGTGTTTAGACAGAGCAGAGAACTGTGGAAACAAACTGCTGACAACACCAGTGACCACTTAAAAAATGTTGTATGTGTTAATTCCAGGCTTTTTAAATGTCTGTAAAATTAAGAAGAAATAAGAAATGTATGTCATTCTGACTGTGTCATACTGCACAAAAGACATGTTTTGAGTCCTCTCTACTTCTAGTCATGGTTGTGCTGTTTCCATAGAGGTGCAGGACTTTATATTGCAGTAAAAAATGAGATGAGGACAAACACCCAGAAACTACTTAATAAATGTCCTTGAGTAATGTCACGTGAGTCTAAAACAGTCTGGATGTGGGGAGTTAAGAGAAGTGATCCTCTGTAGCTGCTCCTTACCTCATTGGTTGATGACACACCTACATGTCTGACTGAACAATTGGTTTATCTTTAACTAAGTTGCGCCGTGGATAATGTAGGCACAAGGTGCTAAAAAGGAAAATAGAAAAGACAATCCTTGTGTTCCAAACTGCATATTTTGTACATTCTTTTGTACATATCGGTACATACTACTACGTCATAACATTGCGCCTTGACTTCTGGCCTTCTTGCTCGTATGTCTGCCGCAGTCAGTCGTAGAAAATGTGAAGTAAAAAGCGAAGGTGCTTTGAGACACAGGACAACACCTGATTCCACCGCCATCTTTCATTGTGGCCTCTGTCATCTGTCAAATGAGCTGTCATCTGTCTGCGCTCTCGGCAACTCAACCTCGTTTATACTCTTTCAAAACATAGTGATGTATCTTGCATTGCACAGAGGATTGTGGGTCAGAATCACCTGAAAAGCATGATGGTTTGCAAACTGAAAACTGCAACCGCATGCAATTGGATGTCCTTTTGTTTTTAGCATACTGCGTTTTACATTGTACGTTTTGAGACTGAGGATTTGTGGCTGATCGACGCAGTTTTTAAATGATTGGTCAGTGGGAACCTATACAAAACATTTTAAAAGAAATATGTAACTTTGATACACAGAGGTGAGTTTTTAGGGTTTTAATCAATGCCAGGCGAGGAGCTTTAGGACCAGTTTTACCTCCTTAACATTATCTGCAGACAAAGAAATAGGGCTGCATCCATAGCTGACACTGGGTACATCTTCTCATGTCAGAAAGTCAGACAATAGTGATAAATCCACATCACAATGCCCCAAAGTTTCAACTGGCATGTTGAAATATCCAGTTTTTATGACCAATAGTCCAGAACTGAAAGATATTATTATCATTGATAACAAAAAATGCAAATATTCACATTTTGAAAGACATGACCAGTTAATCTGAGACATTTAGTTTAAAAATGACTTGATCAGTTCTTAGCATTTATTATGAAAATTGTTAATTAGTTTTCTCTTGATAGACAACTGAAAGACTCAGTAAACTGATTCTGAATGGCATCTCTGTTGCCTGTGTCACTGATGACTGCCCTCTGGTTTGGTCCAATGAATGATGACGTCTCCATGACATTTTGTGCTGTTGCAATACAATTTACTTTATAAACAACATATGTAATCTTTTCAACTTTCCCAACATTTTTCATAAAACACATTTGTATCAGAGAACATCTCCACATTTAAATTTAATGTTTGACTTTTGGTTTTTGAAAAGCACTCTAAAAAGAAAGATTATTGTATCATCAGCGTTGTATTGTCTCCCAAGTATACCCTTTAACAGCTCTCCGTTTCTAGGGTTAGGTTCTAAACTGCTCATAGGTATTACCTAATAAGTTCAGCAGAACAGCTTAAGCTGGTGGTGAGGGGACTCGCCTAGCTCCCACTGTCTCCATCCAGACGCCTACCCCGCTTACTCTGACAGAAAACTAAACTAAGTAGCCTCAAAAGCCTAGCCTTCCAATCAGTCACGTCTGTTAATGACAGCTCCCTCCTCTGTTGACGACAGCACTTGGTGAATTGCTAGGTTAAAGTTTAGAGGTTAGGAAAGGAAAACTCCAGGGATCTGTTTAAAAATCTATTTTACTCATTAACTAGAACAACCTTTCAGAACCTTCAGATCTCATGCACACAAGTGCTTAACTTTTTACATCCATGAGGTGTTTCAGGTGATTAATTTAAAAGTCTGGACAACTTCTCTTTAAAAGCATAATAAAAGTTTATTGATTAATGATAGCAGGGGCAGCAGCAGCTCTTGATCAAACACACAAAATACATTTAAAAATTTGATCAGATTCAAATAATTTGGTTAATATTGCAGAACTGAGCTTTCCTAATTAATTACCCAATTGTGTGTTTTTTGGGGGGAGAGGACAGGCAACCCGGCCGTGGCCACCACGCCCAGTCCTGACTTGGGTGCAATAGAGTCCCTTAAAGGAAATGATAACTCCGTACAAAGTCTCAATATATCCAATAAGTTCCCCACGCATCCCAAGGGGAGTGAACTGTCCAGATCCCAATTCAGTCTTGCAAAAATCCTTTTAATGTCCTTGGGTTCATTGTGGAAAAGTTTCAAAAATCCAACACAATGGCAAAATGAGCTGAGGAAAGTCAAGGACTCTCCTAGCACAGGCTGAACGGTTTGAACAGGCCGCTTCTTCTGCTATCTCTCGCAGAGGGAAGGATATGTTGCTCTGTTCTATCTTCAACACAATTGCAGACTGATCTAGACTGTTCTTTTTCTTAGTAGAGTAAAACTCCACTCATCCTGGACTAAGGTCAGATCGACCCATCTCCTGTGATGTCCTCGGACAACTCCGTTAAATTTGTGTCTGTCTCTCATTTTTATACTTTCTACTTTCTACTACTAGCTCAGTAGCATGATTCATACTTTCCAAAACTTGAGACAGAGACTCATCTTAAAAAATCCGGTCCAGTCTGGGTTTTCCTAACTTCCTCTTTCTGGTTGCTACCCAGTAAGAGGACTGGACTTCCTCTTTTTCTGTCAGCTGCTCAGAGAAACATATTAGAATTACTTCAAATCTCACTGATATTATATATTTCGAATCATCACACCATCTGAATCAACTGAGACAACTTTCCAATCACTTGATCATTAAAAGTTATTGAAAACTTAAGGACACACACTTAAGCATAGACAACTCATCTTCAAGATGGACCGGCTGGGACTATTGTTGTGGACTTCAGGAGAGTGCACACCCAGCATGCTCCTCTCACCATCAACGGTGCTGCTGTGGAGAGGGTGAGCAGCACCAAGTTCCTGGGTGTGCACATCACAGAGGACCTCTCCTGGAGTAACAACACCGCATCACTGGACGGGAAAGCTCACCAGCGCCTCTACTTCCTCCACAAACTGCGTAGAGCAAGAGCCCCAGCCTCCATTATGTGCACCTTTTACAGAGGCACCATCGAAAGCGTCCTGACCAGCTGCATCACTGTATGGTACGGCGCCTGCACCACGTCCTGCCGCAGGACCCTCCACCGTATCGTGAGAACAGCTGAGAAGATCGTTGGTGCCTCTCTCCCATCACTCCACAACAACTACACTTCCCACCTCACCCGCAGAGCCCTCCGCATTGTGGGTGATCCTACCCACCCATCACACAGCTTCTTCAGCCTGCTGTCATCAGGGAGGAGACTGTGGAGCCTTCGGGCCAGGACCAGCAGGCTGAAGGACAGCTTTATCCACCAGGCTGTCAGGACACTGAACTCTCTCCCAGCCCTGCCCCCCTCCCCCTTCTGCCCTCTGCACACACAAACTCCAGACTGAAACCCACCCATTTTTGAATGCTCTTTTGGTTTGTTCTGTAGAATTTTATTTATATAATGTCTTTTTTTTACCTGATGTTTACTGTCCACACTGAGGGTTTGAAGAGTACAGCAATTTCAATGCTCTTTATGTCCTGTACATTTCGCAGTGTTGACAATAAAAAGACTTTGACTCTGACTTTGATTTTACTCCATGTCCTGTTTCTAAACTGCCACACAGCTAAGTTCCTCTTTTCAGCCTGCAGAATTCTGGTTACAAAGAATCATTTTTTATCTTCCCAATAATTCTAAACTGTTTCAAATCATTACTTAACATAAGAATAATTTCAAATCATCATTAAGCCTAAGCGCGATCAGATCATTTTTATTTACTTAGCCTCTGTAAATGGCTGCTCTGGGATCTCAAACCTTGACTCCACTTGACAGTTGCTTTGACTAATGAAGGCTTTCTTATGATGAATAGTTTAAGGCATATGGTCCCAGCTGCAATTACCAACCATTTATCCCACTTTTGTGTTAATCAACAGTGAAATGACGCCGCAGCCGGTTCAGATTCTGCACCGACACCAACACACCGACCACTGAGGGCTTAATGCATTAGATTAGATTTGACCCCTGACACCATTCGTTTCAATGAAGCTGTCTGAAAACGAGGTTGGAACAAAGACAGCGCGGGTGCAGAAAGTGTCAGGCAGGACAGGAGCACCCATGTAATCTTATTCCTCTCCTTTTTTGTCTTCATTCATTCACTGTCATGACAGATTATGCTTACAAGGAGGGAGGGAGGGCAGGATGATGAATGAGAGGAAGAAAAAGGGGGAGGAATGAAAGCGAAGAGAGACGAGACAAGTACGAGACACTGGTCAGCAGTGAGTGGAGAAGGAGAGTGTTTGTGATGTCATCTCCTTGGTTTCTGTGAATTCAATGTCAGGGTTCATTGTAGTCTGGCTGTGAAATGCACGAGGGTCCTAATGAGGCGAGCACTGATTGTGTTTGCGTTTGACAAGGAAAGAGTGTGTACATTACATGCAGCATCAGTGCTCAGCCCTTTAGTTATTTCACTTATGTGGATATCACTGAACATTTGTGGAGGTTTGCTGATCGGAGATATTGGAGAAATCAGAGATAGGTATAGGTATCTCCAATTTACAAGGCCACCCTTTTGTCTCAACCCAGGAGATTCAACAACTTAACCTCTAAGAACCATAGTCATTTGTTAATGTCCCAGTGTGACTCGAGCAACTCTGACGAGTGTTGCTCTCGATTGGCTTCATGTGACTCCTAACGACTCTGACGACTCCAACGACTGTGGTTCCATCATGGAGCACCATGTGAGTCACACCTTTGGAGCATCAATCACCACTGGTCTTAGTAAACACCTCCACAGAGATTAAATACCTGGGTTTCCCACCAGCGAGTCAGACTAATCCAGTCTAATCTGGACATGCATGAACTGATGAAGCCCCTCGGATAAGAGACCAAACGTCTCCACAGACATTCTACTGAGTCCAGTTGCCTTCGATTGGATTGCCCAGAATGACATGTTTTAACAGCTTTTAACTGGCTTTTTTTTTTTTTTTTTAACAAATGACTGTTATTTCACAAAAAAGTACAGTATCCATGAAAAAACTTGCCAAAACCCCAAACAATGTGCACATCAAAAATCAGTATTTTTGTAAATGGTAGTTCGTTTTTATAAACAGTAATTTGTTCTTTCACACCTCACTTGAGCTTCTGTGATATCAATTAAATAAAGTTCTGCAAGAGCCGAATACCGCTAGCAAATCGTCTGTGGTTTTAATGAGTCCAGAGAGCTCCCGCAGAGCTAAAGTATAAGCAGGTTTCTTGTGTTGATGTGTTCTTTTGCAGGGAATTAGCCATTGTCATGATAAAGTCTTTGTCTCAGAACATGAAACGGTTCAAAACAAGTCACTGTTTTGAAGAGACACAATCACAGTATCATGTTCTAAGATCTAAAGAAGACAACTATGAGTGGTTCAAGGAAATACAAACAAGCAGAGCAATTTCCCCCTTAAAGCAGAATGATAGAGTAGTGCAGCCAGACCATAATCTTCTACAGAATGGACTGGCTGAGCAAAACTATTGAGAATGTATACAATGCTAGTGCCTCTTGGTCTGGAAATGTCTTACTGTGTTTTATGACTGTTTCATTCAGGTGAGACTCACTGTCCTCACATTAAAACATATGTTGTGTTTATGTTCGGCAAATACATACAGTACATGCTTGCCAAACATACATGTGAATGCACACAACCAAGTGGATCAATCCAAAACATGAGACTGATCCAATACAAAGGACAACAGGCAGATTTTCAGTCTGCTTCTAAACAGTTTTAACCCTAAAGGCCTCCAGTGGGTCTGACAGTTTATTTCCTGTCCTTTACAGTGTCCTGCTCACTGCTCTGCTGGCAGACCACAGCTAATCCTAAATGCTGCTGCCAGAGTCCTAACAAGAAAGAACAAATTTGATTGCATTATATCCGATCAGATCAGATCCCTACATTGGTTATTTTCAGAATTGTTTATAAAGGTCAGCCCTGCTCACTAGATTTGAACCTATCAGGACTCTCTGGCCTTCAGCCTCAGGACTTGCAATTGTTCCAAATAAAGCAGCTTTTGGTATTTTGGCTGCTGGAAAACCTCACCAGACTCTATTAGATGCGCTCCAACATTAACTCTCTGTACGCTAAGCTGGGTATTTTTTGCTTTGTAACATTTTACTCACTGTGGGCTCTTTTTTCACTGCAATGTTAAGTCCTATGGCACAGTGAAAATACCAAGAATAGTAGTTGAAAAGAATGTATCTTTATTTATTTTACAAAAATTACTGGTCTTGAACATCCGAATTTTCTTTCTTTTGGTGGTATTCGAATAATAATTTTGATATTTGAATATTTGTGCATGCTGCCACCAAGCACTGCTGAGCGTTGCTGAGGCTCTAGTACGCCGCCGAGGCTCTAGTATGCCACAGTGGTTCTAGTACGCCACAGTGGTTCTAGTACGCCACAGTGGTTCTAGTACGCCACAGTGGTTCTAGTACGCGGACCTGCCAACTCCGGTGTGACGCTCCGGTGTCACCCCCCACTCTCCCTGTGTTTTTTTCTGTTTTTACTTTTTTTGTCATTGATAAGCTGTAATTTGGGGAAACTTTTAGAGAGACCATGCCTTACAAGGTTGCTGGTGGATTTGGGGGTTCAGCAGGTTAAACGGTTGTATTTATCAGATGCAGAAACAACTACATGATACTAGCATGGGGCACCCTGCTCTCCAAACACTGAAACAAGTCAATTGCTATTTTATACTGAATCTATGCCAATGTTTCCATTTTTTAAGTACATATTGTGTGTATAATCTGAATCTGCAATATAAATAGTCAGAGCAAAAATCCAGGAAAATTTCTCTCTGGAATGTTTTGGAGCAGAAAAAGTATAAAGAAGTATCAAATTGAAATAGTCATGTAAAGTATGAATATGTGAATATTGTCCTTAACTCATTACCTGAGTAAGTGTACTAAAGCACTGTGTCAGATTGAATTCCCTTTCTTCCTCCCCTGCACAGATCCATTTAGCTCTATTGCTGCTCTATTATGTAATTGTCACAGTCGCTTTTTCGAACCGTGAAGAATGAAAGCAGACGTGGTTCGAAATGTCAAAATACTGAAGATGAAAGCCTCAGCAAAAAATACATTAAGTAAAATGATGATGACTCTTCTTCTCTCCGCAGGCTTACTTTCGTCAGGGGGTTGCTCTGCAGTACCTGGGTCGTCATGCCGACGCCCTAGCAGCGTTCGCCTCTGGCCTCGCCCAAGACCCCAAGAGTCTCCAGCTGCTTGTCGGCATGGTGGAGGCAGCCATGAAATCCCCCCTCAGAGGTAAGCTCGTCTGACAACAAGTCTTCTTCCTCTGCCTCTCTGTCCCTGCTCTGTACCAACAAGTCTGAAACAGCAGGACTCAAGATTCCTACAAACACAGGCAATCAAACAAATGAACAGCATAAGCAACAAACTACAACTTTGTTTTTGAAAGTTACAGGAGAGGAGAGTGAGACTAAGGCACTGGGGAAACTGTCAAGTTTTCTCTTTTGTTCTTTTATTCAGCAGCCCTCCTCTGGGAGCGCGATGTGAGACTGTAAAAGACGCCTCAGATGATTCAGACCACACAAAGAAATAGATGCACATTTGATGTGAGGAGAAGCAGATGAGAGGAAACAGACACTAGTAGAAAAGCGAGATATAGAAAATGAACAAAACAAGCCCGTTACATGGAACAAAAAGGGAAACATGTACAAATTCAAACTGAATCAAGGAGATAAGATGTCATCAGCATCACAACTCACATCTGCTACACTCAAATCTTAACATCGGCCATCCTGTGTCCACCATCAGGTGAGTTTTCCTTTTGACGATGAGCTGACAGGGCTCACATCTACTGCCAAGGAGACAGGCTACAGATTTTCATTCTTCCCATTCACTGTCTGGTAATGCCATTTTGTGTTTCAAGAGACAGTGCATCATGTTGGGCGCTCACCATTTGTATAAAGTTGAAGTCTAAGCTACTTTATCTGACATCAAAACTCCCCACTGTATGAAACAGTACATACAGAGAGGAAAAAGAAGAATTATGAGATTTACAAAGCAGTTTGTGACTTGTGTAGGAGATCAGGCTCTATTTTAGATATTTGAGTTAGGGTTAGTAGGGTTAGGGTTAGGGTTAGAGTGGGCACTTGAAACATTCATCAAGTGCCCACAGGAGTTAGCGGTACCGGGGGACATGGTACCTCTAAATACTATAGATATTTTACTACTTACATTTTCAACAGCCTCTGCAAACTTTTCACACTACTGTGCACATCAACTTTAAAAAGATATTTCATGGGCCGCCGTATAGCTCAGTGTGTTAAGGCGTTACCATGTGGGCGCAGGTCGCCAGCAGCGGTCGTGAGTTTGAGTCCGGTTCGAACCCTTTGCTGCATGTCTCTCTCCTCTCTACCCCCTTTAACCCTGTCTATCAATAAAAGCTTCAAAAGTCTCACCCCAAAAAAATTATATTTAAAAAAAAAAGATATTTCACCATGCAGAATGTATCTTCCAACAACTTGCTGGAATCTTGCTCCACTGTATCCAGTTTTTGAATCAATTATTTTATTGATCCAGTATGTTTTACTTTCTCAGTCTCTTCTATGTTTCCATGCCTGTATACTCTCTGCTCTGTGAAAACACTACCTGCAGTTCAGCCAAAGTCTTTGTCATTTGACTGTTGGTCATGGCTGAGTCACTAATGGTTTCTTAGTTGTGCTGAGGAGGGCAGATTTTTTCGTGTCTTACGGGATTTAAAATCTATGCTCCAATGTATGAGTAAGCATGCAGCATTTGTGCGCTTAACTTAACAGAGACCAGAACTCTTTACAAGCATGCTTGTTGTAAACAGCTGAACACTGTGAAGGGGTTTTGCTGCCATGCCTATTAGCCTGAATTAGCTTCTTGTGGAACTCATGATGAAATATTTACAAGTTAGATTCTGGTGCGTCATTGATCCATCCGCCCACAGCAGTCCCCACTTTTATGTGCAGGTTGAAGATGAAGGAAGAGCATGGACAATCAAGGATGGTTTGAGGGCTCGAATTGGCTCAGGATTATGTTTTTACCTTTCAGCAGTATCAGAATGAGAGTGGGGCTTCTTGGGAATAGCCTTCTAGCCTTCCACTTGGAATTTTGCATATGTTCTTACAGCAGAGAGCAAATTTCGTTGATTATTCACAATGTTTCCCCTTGAGGTCGAGAATGTGGATCCAGATGGCAAGGCATCGAGCACAAGGCCAAAGTTAATGGACCAAAGAAAGCCTTTCTTTTTTTTATACATTTACAAGCAGCAAACAAAAGGCATCCGTTTTATCAGGAAAATGCAGCTGATGGAATAAAAAAACTTTTGAAAAATGATGTGGGCATGTTGTGATCAGTGGCAGCAGCTACAATGTGCAATATGTAAGAGTCCTGCCTGAGCTAGTGCAGAGTTCTGCTGCAGATCTGAGGCGCCACGGGAGGTTTTCTGCCATCGAGGGGCAACAACTTTCAAAACTTGATCTTCAAAGCAAACAAGCTTGCAAGTGTTACTGGGAGTTGCGATACTTGAGTTAGCAGTGGGCAGGGCAACATGTAGGACCACAGATAAGGCCCACAGACTCAGCAGTGAGCACAGCAGGAAGCTGCAGTGTCAACAGCATGGAGGAGGACGCCGTCACTGGTCCTCTGTCTGTCCTGATGTCTTTTCTACAGGTTGATGTGTTGTGGGGAAAGTTGTTTAAAAGTAGAAGTGATTCTTTCAGAAGGATGTCTCAGATTAGCCCTTGAGGCAAAACAGTTTTACTTCACCAACGTATTTACTTAAGACTTCAGGTGCAAATGAGGGCAGCTGTAGTTCATCTCAAGTGTAGCTAAATATGATCCAATGCTGGGCTCAGAAGAAGGTTGTGCTGCTGAACTTGGAGTGTGTATGAATGTGGGCTTTGTAAGACAATATCAGTTCACCCCTCTCTGCCAAAGCTGCTTCCATCTGATTTTACAAACACAGTACATGTAAATCTTGATCATTTCTTCATATTAACATCACAGAACTGTGAATAATGACTCAAAGTGAGTCTGATTTTTTGAAAGTTGAAAAACTATTTTTCCATTTAAAAACATTTTATTGGCTTAATTTTCAAGGTAAGGGTTCTTTTTTCTTGCCCTCTGTATCTCAAAAAGCTACCAGTGTTTTTGAAAAGCATGTTGTTTAAAAGACATCACCCAAATTATGTCATTTATGAAAGCAAAGTGCTCTGTTTGAAATCTTTTTATGGCCTTTGAACTGATCATGTCACATGTGGTTTCACTGGGAAAAGTCAAGTCTAAGATGGAAATTGTGATGTTACATCACTTTTTTCTGCATGCTTTATTTAAAAATGTAACAAAAAGAAACATTTTGGAGATATGAGGAAAAATGTGAGAGGAGGAAAAAAACACAGAGGACCCTTAAAACTTTGACCCTCACCTTCTTTTTTAAACAATGAAAGACTTAAAGCTGGAAAGCGTTCTGCTTGTTGGATTGTCACAGCACACACCGACAACAGAAAAGAAGTAAGAAAGTAGTGTTTGCAGGGAGCGCACTCTTGACAGAATAAGAAAGTACTACTGCTGTGCTGGTGGTGTCTGGAGGTGGTTTCTAACATTTGAAATGTGAGGCTTTGGCCTTTCAAACTACTTTACTCAGATCAGAATGGGCAGATGCCAGTCAACATCCAACTGCAAAATTATCACTCAACCCAGTGAGTGTTAGCAGGTTAATTAAGGAACAGCTGCAACTGCAAACTTGAATTTAATGCATGTGCAGTCTGTAAGATGCTAAACATTCTGAAAGCTGCATTTGTTAGAGAAACACATTTATTTTGGGTAATGAGGAACTTGCTTGAGCTATAAACAAGTAGATGAGAATGTGCACACACTGCAGAGAGGGTAAACAGCCTGATGCTGTCAGCTCAACAAAATGTTTAGTCATCAACACAGTTATGACAAATCACATTTTACTATAAAAATTTGTAAAATGTCTCCCCCTATGAAACACAGTCACACGTTGTCTACCTAATTTTCTCAGACATTACATTTTACATTCAGCTTTGACCAGTCAGCAGTGATAAATCAGGTGCAGCAGCTATTTTTGGTTGTGTTTATTCTGCGACTCGAAACAGGAACGTCTTCGTCACACTAACACAAGTACATAAGAGTCCTGAAGTCAGCAGTGACTTACACAGCAATGCAGCTTTAAAGTTTGGAACAGAAGCTAAAATTGGCCATACTGACCAACCTCAGAGTCAGACTGCATTTTATTCCTTACTAATGCAGCTCTGTATTTGTAAGAGTAAGTGTCTTATTAATTCCTTTCAAAGTATGTAAATATGCACAAACCAAAAGACAGAAAATTTGAACGTTTCTGCTTTTCTTCCATCTTCTGTGTGCACAGCGTCACTACAGCCCTGTAGTACATAAACAAATCCCCTCAAATAGCACACTGTAGTCTAATTGGTGAGCCTGAGTTGGTCCCGTGTAAAGCAGCCGCTGGATTATCTCCACCTACTCTCTGCCTTTTAAGATAGTGCAGCGTGCAGCAGACAGTTGAACTAAAGGACCATCACCCTCAGCTGAACTGGTGGAAAGACTGTGTGGGTCTGAGACTGTACCACCGCAGAGCAGTGACAGTAAAGGACTGATTCATTTTAGATTCGATGTCTGCGTTAACACAGACATTGTGTGCTCAACACAGGCTGCAGTATCTTGTACATGGAAGTTTTGAAAGTAACTGAAGCATGTCATTTCCATTAAAGGTGCAGTCAGTGATTTTAATTCAGTACACTTAAGGACTGCAGCTGCTACCTTTTCTAACTATAAAAATATATTTGAACTGAGTTTACCACTTAACATTAGTCTATTTTTTTTTAGTTCAATTGAGTATTTTGAAATAGAATTTACTATTTATTTAAGTGTATACTAGCTGAGAACCTTGTTACGTGGTTATAGTGCACTGTCACTTTTTTTTTTTTTTAAGATTTATTTTTGGCCTTTTGTGCCTTTATTAGATAGGACAGTGGATAGAATCGGAAATGGGAGAGAGTAGGGAAGGACATGTGGTAAACGCCCGAGGTCGGAATCGAACCCGGGACAGCCGCTACGCCTCTGCACTTGGGTCACGCGACATAACCATTAGGCTAACAGGGCTCCCCCAACACTGTCACATTTTTGAATCTGCCTTTAGAAGGCTCTCTGTTTCATCACCATGCATGTGTTTGCATCCCTGGTCATAGCATTTCAGCACTTTAATTCAGGACTAGTAGTTTTTATGGAAACAAAAAGATCTGAGTATTTCACCACTGATGCAAAGTATTTTACTTAAGTGTTTTTAACTTTTCTGATTCTGATTCTGATTTGTACCTGCTACTTTGGCAGATCAGCTAGATAGCTAGAAAGCTGACGAGTGTGCTGTGAAAGAAAAGGCCACCAAACAGGGCTGCTGGATCTGGCTGCACTGAGGTGTGACAGCGACAGAAAAGGGGAGGAGGCTGCTGCTTGTTCAGTGTAGGCCAGAAACCAGTGGCTCCCTCTGCCTCACCCCTTCTCCACATTCCTTTGTTCTTACTCTTTCTCCATCTTTCACCTTTCCACCCTCCCCTCCTCCAGTACCATCCACTGCCATCTCCTCCACCCTCATCCCTCCTTTTCTGCAGGCTCCCTCCACCTCCTTCTCTCCCTCTCATCACCACTCTTCTTTCTCTGTCTCACCCCCCTTCTCTCCTTCTACCCCTCTTTTTACCGCTCTACCACCTTCACCCCTCTCCCCCTCTATCACTTGCCCTTGACCTTTCCTTCTTTCACCCCCTCTTCGCTCTCTATTACCCCTCTAACTTTCCTTTCACCCTCACCCTCTTTCTCTCACCTTTCTCTCCCCCAGGGCAGCACAGAGGCTCAGTGATTAACACTCCAGCTTCCCTGAGACGCCTCCACCTCCTCCTGGTTGTTTCTGTGAGGAGTCTGTGTTTGAATGGATTTTCCCTGGGAGCTCCGGTGTCCTGGAACAACCCCAAAAACATAAAGTTTAGGCTGATTGGAAACTCTAAATTGCCCTCAAAAACATTAAAAAAGCAAATAAATCAACACTAAGCCAACTCTAAACTGTCTTTGTCCCCAAACCAAAAATGAACAATATCAGTAAAGAACATAACTAATGATATCTCTACATGTTTCTCTGAACCAACACAAAAAACAACCTCAGCATCCTGCCTGTGTTATTGTACGAACACTGGTGGTTCTGATTTAAAAGGCCTGAAGGTCTTCAGGTTTGTTATTATTTTTACTGGACAGGAGTCATATGGTGAAATACAGGTTGGTTTTCAACATGATGAACTTCATTAACATCATGTGTTAACACTGGGAGCTGCTGCTGTGAGTTGTTCAACTACATCTGCTTCTAGCACAAACTGTTATTTACTGGTTATTTTACCAGCAAAATGTCTGAAGACTCATTTCAGGGTTTTTAGATGTTTGTTTGGAAATGTTTATTTCTTAACTGAAGTAAATTAAAATTATTTTAGGTGATGCACATTAGAGTAGCTTTATACTGTCTTTGAAGAATCGTATTTAAAGAATTTAAGGTAGGGCATATAGCTGAGTATACAAAAACTGCATTTGTGTTGTTTGTACCTTAAATATTTGAATATTCACAACTGCAGTTGAAAAAAAAGTTAATTATCAAAAAGTTTATTGTTAAATCAATCAGTGCCTTGAAAGCTAAAACATGAAATATGCATTTGAAGCAAATCTTTTTTTTAAATCTTTGTCAACTTAAAAACTTGTGTTCATAATTATGGTAAATAAGTACAAAACACACAAAAATTCATTTTAAATGATGGACAAAGTAGTGAAAACGTCTTTAACATGAGTAATCAGTTTAAAGACATGCGGGTTCACAGTCACATATATAATACATCATTTCATGATAGAATGTTATATGACTATCCAGCTTTTATGGGGCAGTCTGTTTTATCCTAGATAGCGGTGCTGCTGCAGTGTCTCAGATTTTGAGAATTTCAAAAAATGGGTTAAAACAGTGGAATACTGTAATGTTAAAAACTGTAAAACCAGTGAAGAAAACAGCAGATGTCTGAAAAAATACTGTAGGTTTTGAAGAATTCAAATACTGTAAAACAGAATAGTTTTATGGTCACAAATTGTCAAAGAATGAAAACGTATTTGTAAAAATACAAATTCTTTGATAAGTAGAATGTCTACCGTTATATCCATCAGTATCTACAGTTATGGCATTATTTTCTACAGTCAACATATACATGATTTTTTTCTGTTATGTAATCTGTAATTAAACAAAACATGGAAAATCTATAAGACAACACTTTAAAAAAGATGAACATTTTTCATTGTTTAATATACAGAAGCTCCTTTAGATAATGACAGATATCTTTAAGACTAGGTTTTGTTTTGCTTATTTAAATACTGTAAACAAATAGTGTCATTTTACAGTCAAGCATTGGAAAAGAAAAAAATACAATTTGTAAAAATACTGATTTTTAATGTCACTAATCTTTACAGTTTGGGCCATTTTTTCAGGTTGACATATAGAGAAATATGCGTTTCTGTCATTTTAAGTACAGTTTAAAAAAAAACAACAACAACAAAAACAACTAGAGTTTACAGTTAAATTAAAATGTGTTTTTATGTGCTGGACATCTTGTTTGCGCTGACCTCTCCACCACCAACACATGCTAAATAAATGGCCTTTAAATGGAGCTCATGAACTTTAAGTCATGTGTACTGAATGGTCTTTAGAACATCACTGCTGGAGGCCACTGCCCCCATCCAGGAACCAACGAGGCTAACATTTAGCAAGCTAGCAAGCTGGTAATGTAATGTAGGGAATTCAAAGATGTAACAAAATGATGAGGTCATTTGACATAATGCACACATCCAAGAGAAAAACCACCAAGTGATTCATACATAAATGTATTTGAAAATGACTAGCATCCGTCATCCCAATACATGCTGTTTTGTGCGACTACTTGTTTTACGCTGCAGGTGGAGGATGCAAAGTCACCCTGACCCATAGTGACACAGTAGACACATTAATGGAAGAAAGAGCAGGTTGAAATAAGAAAAATTCTCCTTCAGCTGTTGCACTGCACTCAGAGTAATGAGCCTGATGAGGAGCTAGTTTTGTCTGTCAGGCTCCATACAGGTCACTCTTCAGTATGTTGTAAGTGTCCACCATCATGCTCTGGCTACAATATACTGTAGCCATGGCTTTAAAACCCTCTCAGGTGGATTGAATAACACTGATTATCTTGTTGTAGTGGCAGCTGTGGGTGGGATATATGTCAGTTGAACAGTCAGTTCTTGAACTTGATGCGTTAGAAATAGGAAAAATGGGCAGTATGAGGATGTGAGTGACTTTAACAAACCGGGATGGTAGACAGCTGGGTTAGAGCATCTCCAAACCAGCAGGTGTTATGGGGTGTTTCCTGTATGTGGTAGTACCAGAAGTGGTCCAATAAAGGGCAACCAGTGAACCAGTAACAGGGCCATGAATGCCCAAAAATCACTGATGCTCATGGGGAGTGAAGGTCGGCCCAGAGAAGAGCTACAGTAGCACAAACTGCTGAACACCTTAATGCTGCTATATTAGAAAGGTGTCAGAACACAGAGAGAATCTCTGGGAGCATCTTCAGTGGGCATGTGAGCATCAGAGCCAGACCATTTTGCAGCGGAAGAAGGTAGCCTGGTCTGATGATTTTCTTTTCCATCATGTGGACGGCCTTGTGAGGTGCTTGTATGTTATTCATTTATAACAGTATAGGGAGGGAAGATGGTGAGCCGGTGGAGGCAGTATGATGCTTTGATCAATTGCTTCAGACCACAAACACCCCTTAGTGGTAGCAGTTTTCCCGGATCCCCAGAATAATGGCGCCCTGCCCAACTGCAAACATTGTTCAGGAATGGTGTGAGGAACATGTCAAGAGTTCAAGGTATTGACTTGGCCTCCAAATTCCCCAGATCTCAATCTGATCAAATATCTGTGGAGTCTGATTCATGAAGACCTCACCTCACATCTTGCAGGACTTTAAGGATCTGCTGCTAAAGTCTTGGTGCCTGGTACCAGAGGACACCTTCAGATACTAAGACAAAGACCTACAATATATTAGGCAGGTGGTTTTGATGTTGTGACTCAAAGGTGTATGTATATTAGCCTGTATGCAGCCCAGCAACAAAAAAACTTTAATGTATATTTTATTTACCTGTAATATCTCCTGAACTTCCATCAGAGCTAGCAGGCAAAATCCTTTCTTCTGCTTCCCAGTGTTTTCTCTGTGGACTCTCAAATCTAAGAAGCACCTGATTTAGCTACTTAAAGTTGGAATAAGAACACCTTTCTAGTTAGAATACTTTCTTGTGATTGCAACATGATAAATGATAATTTATTCCCTTTCCTTTCCTAAACAGTACGTTCATGTGTGTGTTTCCCATCTTTGTTTGCAGACTCACTTGAGCCCACCTACCACCAGCTGCAGAAGATGAAGCTGGACAAGAGCCCATTCGTGGTTGTCTCTGTTATCGGCCAGGAGCTGCTGACTCACGGTTTCCATGGAGCCTCGGTTGTGGTGCTTGAGGCAGGGCTCAAGATTGGCACATGCTCATTAAAGCTGCGAGGATCCGTCTTCTCTGCGTTGAGCTCTGCATACTGGTCTTTAGGCAACGTGGAGAAGAGCATGGCCTACATGCAGCAGGACCTGGAGGTCACCAAGACTTTAGGTACAGAAAACGAGAGTGCAATAGCATGTAACGTGTGAACAGACACCTGCAGTGAATGTCACTGTATGTGTTACATGTTTCATCCACAGGTGACCAGTCAGGTGAATGCCGAGCTCATGGGAACCTCGGCTCTGCTCTCTTCTCCAAAAGCAACTACAGAGAAGCACTGGCCAATCACAGAAACCAGTTGGTGCTGGCCATGAAGCTGAAGGACAGAGAGGTACGTTCTGCGTGTGCTGATGCATTTTCATAAACATGTTGTACAGATCTGCTGTCAGTCTTAAAGTTAGAGGTGAAACCCCGATTTTAGTGCATCATGCAGTACGTGTTCAGAAATGAGTGTGAAGAATGTAACAGTTGATATGCAACTTACTCTCCAGCATGGATGGAATATTGCCAAACCATTATTTGAGTAGAAAGGGTCTTTTTTTATGAACTCATTTAATATGCAGCAAAGGAAAATTAAGTTAGTCATAATGTTATCTTGAATCTTAATTTTTCTGCCTGGCTATTAGGCTTGTTTTAGAGTAACTGGTCTGGATTTATCAGATCATTGCACAGTTTTCTTTTACAGTGGTTAAATGATACCAAATATGGAATTAACGTGTTCATCTCAAAAAAACAACTTCTGATTTTTGTAGTAGATGGGATGGAAAAATTAGGGCTTTGTGTCTATTTTCTCAAAATGTAGTTAACTTTTTTGTGATGAAAAACCTATTTATGCAAATTTTGACTGATGACTAGTCACAGTACAGAGAGATGAAGATTTGAAATTGGACGATGTATGCCTTCATGTACACTTGTACACCGGTCAACCACAACATCCTGACCACTGACAGGTGAAGTGAATAACACTGATCATATTGGTACTATGTGGTGTTCTGATGGAAAACCTTGGATTTTAACATCTGTGTTGATCAGACTTAGACACCCAAATAAACATTGTCCCAGAACAAACACACTCCCTCATGCAAATGGAAATCCCAAATGTCACTGGCCTACCCCCGCAGGAAAATGCACCCCACCACATGGAAAAAACATCAACCAATCAGGAACATCTTCAGGAACATGACAATGGCCCAAGATATTGATGTGACCTCCAAACTTCCTAGAGCCCATTGTGATCAAGCATCAACAGGATGCAGTGGAACAAGTTGGATTGACAGAGGCCCCACTGCACAAGCCAGAGCACCCAAAGGATCCACTGCCAACATCCTGGTTCCAGACCCCATAGGACACCGTGAGAGGTCCTCTGGTCCATGCCCAATGGTTCAGAGCATTTTTGCCAAATAATGGGACCAACACAATGTTAGGCAGGTGGTCATAATGTTATGCCTGATCAGTGTATGTCTACACTTACATAGCATGCAACCATTCTAAAGTAAAATCACGGCAACAGGTAGTAAAAATGAACCACCCTACTGACAAGATTTTGCTCCCTGCAACTTCTTCTTCCCCAAATTTAACCTCAGTTTAGAGGATCTCTATTCTGACTCTGTTTAGGAGATCAGCAAACATTGCAGATGGTGCTGGACATGTTTTAAAAGCAGGACTTCCAGGAAGCGTTCCAAACATTGCAGGAGCACTGGGAGCAGTGCATCACTGCACAACCAGACAACTTTGAAGTAGGTGGTGGCCAGATTTTAGGTTATAGTTTCTGCTTTTTATTCAGTTTAGTTCAATTCAAAAAACTTTATTGTCCACTGGGGGCAATTTAATTAATATTTTTTTTATGGACATGGTATTGGAACTTCTTGATCACACTTCCTATCTATTAAGAAGAGACTCTAACCGTGTGGCATTAGAAGGTCTGTCTAGGTTAACCTACAGCAGAGGCAAAGAGTCTTCTGAGAGTCTACAGGTTGTATCATGTTGATGTAGCCTCGATTGTTTTTCAGGAACCTTACTTGATAACTTCAGTTTTTCAGAGTCATGGCTGTTGAAGAATATATGATGTGACAGCATTAGCAGACTGTACTCTTCTCACGTTTGCCAAGATAACATCACCACCACAACCCAAATGAAAACAAAGAACAAACTTCAGATTTTCTCACATATCTCTGCTTGTTGGAAACACCTCAATGTTCTCCTCTAACCTCTCTGTCACTGTCTCAGGCTTTCTGGAAAGCAGTTGTTCTTTGCCTCGGGCCACAGCTCAACTCATCGGCTTTTTTCTGAAGCACTTTGGACAATTGTGAAAACCATAGTTAATCAGATTGCTGTTATAGATTAGACTTTGGCCCTTTTATGTCTCAAAGCACAGAGTAAAGCTGTTAGGTTGTTTGTGTGTGTTTACCTTCGTTTAACTACTCCCATATGTTTGTGTGCGTGTGCATATGTTTGTGTGCTCCCTTTATTTTCTTTTTTAACCTTTTGCCAACTTGTGATGCTGTGTGAATATACAACACTGTGTGAGGGCAGATCCAATTATGTCTCACTTATTTAATATTTTACTTCATCTCATGACTCTGTGCCTGTGGCGCGTTTTCTAGAACGTTTTATTGTCTCTTTAACATTCCAGGAGAAATATGAACAGCCTCGTGTGCGCTGATCGATAATGTTTGATGTCGGCTATTGTTCGATTTTGTTGGCTTTCTCTGCTCTATGTGCAAATAGTTTCATGTGTGCCAGAGTTTGAGTTTGTAAATAAATATATGTGAGGGCTGTGCATGGCAGAACAGAGCTCTGCTGTCGGTTGGATTACTGACTGATGTGCTGACTGATCCTCCGTCTGGTCCTTAACAGCGTTGTCAGAGGGAGATTTACCGACTGTCTGCAACTCTTTACCACTGGGTACATTCCAATATCCATACTACCGCACTATATAGTATGCCAGAAAAAGATTCAGTTTGTCCCAAAATATAATATGTCAAATGCAGTATCTAAAAATAGAAGGATGTCCTGCTATATCCACATGCAGTTGCAAGCTAGCATGCTTTTGTGGCCATTCCACAATCGTCCACAAGTAATTTCCTATTACAAGCTGTGACGGTAGGAGTTTAAGCTACAAGATTATTGCAAAGTACCATGTCCCAGTTGTATGTATACTACATGAAACAGTGTGTACTATGTGAGGGCAGCTGCGGTGTGTACAGAAAGTAAAACCACAGAGTATGGGATTTGGAGCGTAGTGTCTCATGAACACACAGTTTCTATTTTACTTAATTTTAATTTATATATTTTAATTTCTGCATCTATTTTTTTTTTATCAGAGTATGCCACAATAAATCTGTTTTCCAACAGAAACTGATGCTTGTCTTCCAGCCCCACTGACACTGGCTCATTTGACATGACTTGAGGGATTTATCAGACATTGCACAGCTTCATATCACTGTTTTCACATATTAAGGAGTATTCCCCAAGTTAATGTAAACATACTTTGATGTGTAAGATCAAACATGCTCCTTTAAGAATCCAGTTTCTGGGTGGTTAGGGTTAGGTTTGTTGCTCAGGTGTGTTTTATTTTCCTCTCAGTATCTCTAATTTATCACTCGAAGACGGTCTTCAACTCCCACCTCCGGGAGACCTTCTCTAAGATCCCAGGGGAGGTCGGAGACATTGAGTCCGAATGGACCATGTTCTCCACCTCTATTGTTGAAGCTGCTGCTCGGAGCTGTGGTCGCAGGGTCTCTGGTGCCTGTCATGGCGGCAACCCCCAAACCCGGTGGTGGACACCGGAAGTAAGGGATGCCGTCAAGCTGAAGAAGGAGTCCTATCGGGCGTTGTTAGCTCATAGGACTCCTGAGGCAGGCCGGCAGGCCAAGCGAGCCCGGGCCGTTGTGGAGGCAAAAACTCAGGTCTGGGAGGAGTTTGGGGAGGCCATGGAGGAGGACTATCGGTCGGCCCCGAGGAATTTCTGGCAAACCGTCCGGTGCCTCAGGAGGGGGAAGCAGTGCTTCACCAACACTGTTTACAGTGGAGGTAGGGAACTGTTGACCTCAACTGGGGATACCGTCGGGTGGTGGAAAGAATACTTCAAGGATCTCCTCAATCCCGCCATCACGTCTTCCATTGAGGAAGCAGAGGCTGAGTGCCCAGAGGCGGACTTGCCCATCACCTGGGCTGAAGTCTCCGAGGTGGTTGACAAGCTCCTTGGTGGCAGGGCTCCGGGGGTGGATGAGATTCGCCCTGAGTATCTCAAGTCTCTGGATGTGCAGGGACTGTTGTGGTTGACACGTCACTGTAACATCGCGTGGTGGTCGGGGACAGTGCCTCTGGACTGGCAGACTGGGGTGATGGTCCCTCTTTTCAAGAAGGGGGAGGAGGGTGTGTTCCAACTACAGAGGGATCACACTCCTCAGCCTCCCCGGGAAAGTCTATTCCAGGGTACTGGAGAGGAGATCTGGCTGATAGTCAAACCTTGGATTCAGGAGGAACAATGCGGTTTTCATCCCGGTCGTGGAACACTGGACCAGTTCTACACTCTCCATCGGGTGTTCGAGGGTTCATGGGAGTTTGCCCAACCAGTCCACATGTGTTTTGTGGATGTGGAGAAGGCATTCGACCGTGTCCCACATGGCGTCCTGTGGGGAGTGCTCCGGGAGTATGGGGTCCGGGGCCCTTTGCTAAGGGCAGTTCGGTCCCTGTACGACCGGAGCAG
The DNA here is from genome assembly GCA_024666655.1 of Dascyllus trimaculatus. Classification (NCBI taxonomy): domain Eukaryota; kingdom Metazoa; phylum Chordata; class Actinopteri; family Pomacentridae; genus Dascyllus; species Dascyllus trimaculatus. The sequence goes on from CM045460.1 coordinate 1,674,691, forward strand.
GAGCTTGGTTCGCATTTCCAGCAGTAAGTCAGACCTGTTCCCGGTGCACGATGGACTCCAGCAGGGCAGCCCTTTGTTACCGGTTCTGTTCACAACTTTTATGGACAGAATTTCTAGGCGCAGCCAGTGGCCGAAGGGGTCCAGTTTGGAGACCGCAGGATCTCATCCCTGCTTTTTGCGGATGATGTGGCTTCATCGAACCTGGACCTCCAGCGTGCACTGAGGCGGTTTGCAGCCGAGTGCGAAGCGACTGGGATGAGGATTAGCACCTCCAAATCTGAGGCCATGGTTCTCGACCGGAAAAAGGTGGCTTGCCCCCTCCGGGTTGGTGGAGAGATCCTGCCCCAAGTGGAGGAGTTTAAGTATCTTGGGGTCTTGTTCACGAGTGAGGGGAGGATGGAGCGATAATTAGATTGACAGGTGGATCGGTGCAGCATCTGCAGTCATGCGGTCGCTGTACCGGTCCGTCGTGGTGAAGAAGGAGCTAAGCCAAAAGGAGAAGCTCTCAATTTACTGGTCAATCTACGTTCCGACTCTCACCTATGGTCATGAGCTTTGGGTCATGACCGAAAGAACAAGATCCCGGATACAAGCGGCCGAAATGAGTGTCCTCCGCAGGGTGGCTGGGCGCACCCTTCGAGATCGGGTGAGGAGCTCGGTCACCAGGTAGGAGCTCGGAGTAGTGCCGCTACTTTTTATCCAGAGGGGTCAGTTGAGGTGGCTTGGACATCTGTTCCGGATGCCTTTGAGACACCTCGCTGGGGAGGTGTTCCGGGCATGTCCCACGGGGAGGAGGCCTCGGGGTAGACCTAGGACACGCTGGAAGGACTATGTCTCTCGGCTGGCCTGGGAACACCTGGGGGTCCCACCGGAAGAGCTGGAGGAGGTGTCTGGGGCGAGGGAAGTCTGGGCGTCTCTGCTTAGACTGCTCCCCCCGCAACCCGGCCCCGGATAAGCGGAAGATAATGGATGGATGGATGGATATCTCTAATTCGTTTCCATACTTGTCTCCTCTGCTCTGTGTAAACACAGCCTGCAGTTCAGCTGAAACATCTTAGAGATTTTATCAAGCCCAGCTCTTATGATTTCTCAGTTGTGCCAGGGAGCGCAGCATTGTTGGTTTTTAATAGAATCTGTTTAGTGCTGCTTATTTTTGTTAAATTGTTAAATGAAACATAGAGAAAGGTGATTTTGGCGATTTTGAGCTTAGATTTTCCTGACCGAACTGTAATTCATATGACATGCAAAGATCAACTGTCAGTTGAAAAGCTAAGGATCCTTTCTATTTTTCTTTTTAGTTTGGGCTGAGGTAAATGGTGATATTTCTTAAATAGCATGCCTTTCAAACCCATTAGCAGTTTTGGGGTTTCAGAGGGTTACAGTCTGGACAGCGTCTCTCCCTGATTTAGCCTAAGATAAATTTACTTCATGTTGAAGTTGCTTCTGCCTTCCTTCAGCACAATTTCACAGACCTCTTCAGAAATATAAAATTAAACTCAAGGTCTTTTGACTAGTATTGTTATTGCAGCATAGAATATCGGAGGACCGCTCAGCAGACTATTGTACCTATCTTCCAGTAGTTTACTGAATAAGATGCTTGTAACAATTTTATTATAACTGTGCTACAGCTGCTATAATGTTTTTGAGAGAATTCACTGGAAGCTCAATATTACAATAGAACACACACTTTCAGAGACACACACACACTTAATAGCGTGTGATTGCATCCTGGATCTAGAAAGCCCAATTGAAGAGCTGTCAGTAAGACGAATGAGGGTTTGAGCGAGTTCATTTCAATGGAGGCAGCAAGCAGGGCTACAGTATGTCTGGATGTGTTTTTGTCCATGCTGCTTTGTGTTGACAGTTGGTTAAAGCATCTTGGCTGGCTCCCAGCTTTATCACATTAATTTTGCACACACATACAGTACGTAGGTTTGTCTTGAGCAGGATCGAAAGCAGACAGTTGTTTCTCTATCTGAGCGTGTTGCGTGATGGGAGCTGTGAATGCAGCGCAGACTGTGTGTGTTGTTGACAGACGATTATTGAGCTTCTCCTCCACAGGTGCACAGCCTAAGGCGACTCAGACATGGTCATCAACAGAAATCCATATCTCCCACTGTGTGTTTGCTTTGCTAGGGTACATGTGTTTATTTGTGAGCTGGGTGAGTGTTTCCGGACAGCATGCTTCCAAACAAAGACACCACCTGCAGAGAGCTGATATGGATACAACAAAGGCAACACCTACACAAAATATAACCAATTAGTCAGTTGAGAAACTAATATGCTGCAGTTCCTGTATTCAAACAACCGTTTGTGAATTTTCCACCAAAAATGTTGCCTGTTACAGTCATTCTCACAGTTTGAAAAAAATGCATTTTCTCACTGAAAGGTGAGAGTGTAGAATAGTATCAAAGGTTTCCACTTTGAAATAGCCATGTAAGGAAAGAAGGATGGAGGTGTGAATCAGCAACAAGACTCTCATCCAGCAGGCCAGAGTTCACGTTTGTGAACCACTGGATATGTCATTTCAACACCATCCCTTCATTTTCTATGTAAGCAGCCATGAAATGCATTCTGGTAGCATCGCAAGGCATTTCAAAAAACAGTTACCTGTTCTTTATTTGCATGAAGTTGAGGTCTTGGCTACTTTCTGAAAATCGGGCATGCCCAGATAGCACTCAAAGCCTCTTGAAACACTAACGGTTGTTGTTGTAAAATGAACATGATGATACCGGTCCACATGGGCATTTTTACACGCAAAGCATCATGCCGCTCCCCAAAATTGGACGCTTGATGTTCTTTAACTGGAATCTACACAGGACTCACCATTAACAGTTGCTCAAACATTGGCTGCATCTGATTGGACAGTGCTTAACTGGGAGGCTGTCTGGATTTCAAACTGGACCAACATGGCAGCTCGCTCAGAAATGTCCTCTTTTATTACGAGAGAATTTACCAAAATGTGTTTCTGAAAACATTTGAGGCAAGAAATAAGCTATGCAATTGCTTAATCTGTCCTAATTTTAGACTAACAATTTGAAAGTTTTACAAAAGTTTTACAAAAGTTTCTGAAGTTTCAGCAGTGAAGGGACTCTTTAATATACATAGTGTTTCTTTCAAATACTGGCAGATATCTGTGAGATACTAACATTTTTGCTTTTTTAAATATAGTTAACAAACACAGGGTAATTTTACAGCAAAGTGCTGTAAAGGAACAATTGAGCTTTTTCTAAAAATGCAGACTTTTGGTAAATCTTGTCCTGTGCTTTTACAGTTGACATGTAAATTAATATTTTCTCCTGTGATTTTTCTAGTTATATCTGTACAGAGAAAATCTGTAAAAGATCAGCAAATTATTCCAAAAATTACAGTTAAAATGTTTAAACATTCTTCTCTTCTTCCCTCAAACATCTCTGTTTCTCCTCTATGTACTGACACAGTCAGACCAGCAGGTTAACCCCGGTCCATCATTTTGTCCTGATGCATCAGGAGAAGTAGTTTCTTACTTTGTCCCATGCTGATGGTCAAAATCTCGTAATTTTCATCTCTGTTGGCCAGTTTATCGAACTCAGCAGCTCACAGAGGATTCAGTGCCAGCACTAATCTTTCTCCGTCTCTATTCATCTCTCTGCTCCACTGCATTAGATTTAGACACCATCTTCCTGCATTGTACTCACAAGGTTTTACCTGCAAAAGCAGTGGATTATAGATAGATAGATAGATAGATAGATAGATAGATAGATAGATAGATAGATAGATAGATAGATAGATAGATAGATAGATAGACAGACAGACAGACAGACAGACAGACAGACAGACAGACAATACAGACACACTGTGTAGTGTTAAGAGTCCCAGGCACAACATGATTGTATTTTGCAGGGGAAACATTGTGTCCTTGTGGGAAATCAAACACTTGTCTGGCCGGTTGACTGTACACACAGAGGCCTCCTCGTCATTTATTAAATCTGCCTCTCCTGCCCAGAACTCCGGCGGAGAGGTGTCAGCTGGATTTTACGTGTTTACACTCATCACTTTGCTGGGAATTGGGATTTCAGTAGATGTGTGCTGTCGTCTTCTCGCAGCACACACATGAAGAGAAATGAAAAGAGCAGGGTGTCTTGGTGTTAATTAGAAGAAGTAAATTCCACTAAAGGTCAGTTTGGCTGTGTTCAGTGACAGTTTTTAGCACTCATTAAGGCTCTGATTTAAAGGAACGTGGATGTGTAATATCTGTTCATAGGCTGCATTTAAAATGAAGCATCAGTTTTTCCTCATGAACTCTACCAAGGCTGCAACTGTTATTTCGAGTATTGTTAAGTCTCCTTTTGTCCATAAAATGTCAAAAAATGGTTCTCACATTTCCTCTTGACACCCAAACATTCATTCTTAAACAGTTTTATTTGACTTGTAGTGTAAAACACATTTTCAGTCTTCTGTTATATACAACAACAAAAAAGTGTCAATCTCCATAAGTGGCAGAGTGACACCAGATACTATTTAGTATTTCTGCTTGAAAAATGAGAAAAACTAATTTTTAAATACATTTTTAAAAAATGCTGATCTCCTAGTATGTAAAATAAACAACTAATGCAGCTCTATGTCTTAGAATAAAGTTCTGAATGTGGTAATGTTACGGAAATGACAACTGAACCCAAGTGAAGGTGCATCAAAACAGGCCAAGACAAATTAAGATAATAACAGAATTTATTAAACCATAAACAGAGTCAAAACAGAGCTGAAAACTTAGCTGAACTAAGCAAATGACTACATGAAACTATGTAATAGCAATGTGTCGTGGCCGAACACTAACTGCAAGAGCAGAAGCTACGATCTGGCAGGGGATGAAGTGAGGAGCCGGTTTTTATTGTTGAGGTGACGAGTCAGGCGTGCTGCATCGCGGCTGCCCAGTGTTGTGGCTGATTGAATGAGAAGTGGCTGCAGCCAGAGCAGAGAGAGGAGGGGGATGGAAGGAGTCAGGTAGTGGCAGATGCAAGGAAAGGGGAGGGGGTCCTGACAGGTAATCCTTATGCTGTGTTTATTTTAGTTGTTACTGCATACACACTATAAACATAAGTACATTTACTCAAGTACTGACTGTACTTACAGTAACTACAGTTCTGAGTTACTTTTCACTTAATTCCAGAGAGACCATTTTATTCTCCTGCATTTATCTGAAAGCTACTGTTACACAACACATGAAGATTTTGCTTTCTAAACATATAACAATTCATTATTAAAGACTTAAACAGAGTCTCTTTGACTTGTGACCCCTTATCCTTATCACACTTGGGCCACTGGGATTGATAATCCTTGCCCACCCGCCCAAAACACAAAGAAGGAACACTAAAATGACTGCTAACGAGCACACTACTCCACCAAACATTAATCCAGATCATGAGCTTTCCCAGCTTTGACCACAAGCTGCCAGTGCAGAACCAGAACCACAAAAAGCTGTAATAATATCGCACAAATACATATTAACTGTCTGAGCTCTTTCAGTTCCTGGGCGTTTTTGCTTCTGTCATATTGTCCCTCAATGCCGGCTCATTTTAAAGTCCTCTATGGAAACAACACAACCATGACTAGAAGTACAGAGAACAACTTTACACATTATACATTCACACACCATTGGAAAGCTTAAAATTGGATGATTCTTTCTGTTTGAACATTTTTTTGCCCTCATGAATAATGTCATTTGGGCTTTTGTTTCTCCAAACCTGCTGGAAGGTTTTGCAGGTTTTCCTGCCCCTCCTCCTGCTGAGGACATGGCATCCTGGAGGACAGTGCACGGTCTGACAGGGAAGCTTTGTCTTTATGCAAAGATGATTTCTCTCTCTTTGTCCTACAATAACGAGAAAAAAAAACACACACAAAAAACTACAATACTGAACTGTTCAACGATACTGTATTAACCAAAACTCAGAACTCTTGTGTTTTACTATCAAAAGGCACGTTTTATTAAGAGAGTTTGGCGACAGGAACAAGTTGGGGATGGAAAATTAAAAAAAAAAATTTCCCCATAATGCCATAGGGGTAGTGTGTGAGTGTGTATGAGGGAATGACAGTCTCTGGTGAGGTCCACCACTGCAGGACACTGTAAAGCTTCTCTTCCTCAAATACTATTTTAACCTGAATATGTACAAAAGAGAGAAAAGGTTATTTAGAAAAAAGAAAAAAACATCTTACACCGATGCTGTAAGATGCTGCTCATTACACTTTAACATGAGAGTGACTGAACGGTCACTCTCATGTTGAACACTCCTCTAAACCCCTCGAACAGGGACCGACAGAAAGAGAGTGTATGTGTTGATGCTAATAACTACTGTTGAATAATTCAGAGCTCCTTCCCCTCCTCTCTCTCACGTTCTTTAAACTTGCAAACATTTCATTATAGCCTCTGACTTGTTCTTTCCCTGTGTCTGTTCCTCATTGTTTGCTCTGAAAGGTCAAATTCATGCTTTACTTTTTGTGTGTGTGCTGGCGTGCTGCTGCTGCTGGTGTTCCGAAGGCCTCTAACCTAATTACTGTTACTGTGATTGCATGAGAGAGATTATTCTTACAGTGAGAGTGTATACCTCAAGACGGGGTTTATTGATAATTACATCACGCTGCGTATTTACAGATGTGTTTGGGTTCAACACATTGGAGTCGTTATCACCGGTAACACTGTCGGTACAGGCTGTTGGAGGTGTTGTTTCAACCAGCACATTGATTCAGTGGTTCTGTGACAAGATTAGATGCTGCACGCTTTGTGTCTGAACACTTACCAAGTGAACTGTTTGCTTTAAATTCTACATTTACAGTGCCTATGAAAAGTATCCATCCCCCATGGAAGTTTTACTCTTATATTGCTTTCCATCATTGAATCGTGATCAAAATTAATTTGTCTTTTTAGACAAGAATTTACAATGACATAGCCTCTTTCATGTCAAAGGGAAATCAGATTTTTACAAAGTAAGGTCAGTTAATTAGTCAGTGACTGTGTTCACCCCCTTCAAGTCAGTATTCAGTAGATACACCTCTGGCCACAATTACAGCACTGAGCCTGTGTAGATAGGTCTCTATCAGCCTTGCACATCTGGACACTGGAATCTTACTCCATTCTTCTTTGCAAAGCTAACCAAACTCTGTCAGGTTACATGGCGATCATGAGAGAACAGCGCTTTTTAATTCCAGCCACAAAACCTCAGTTTGATTGAGGTCTGGGCTCTGACTCAGCCACTCCAGAACATTCACCTTGTTGTCTTTGAACCATTTCTGTGTAGCGATTGCTGTATGTTTGGAGTTGTTGTCCTGCTGGAAAACAAATCTTCGGTAACACTTTATAATAACGATCATTTATAAGGCATTCATAAGCTATTAATAGATATTAGTAGATAGTTGACTAATCATGAACAAACCACTTATAAACATTTGTGAAATGATTATTAAATCATTCATAAATGATTATTAAATCATTTACAACTTACGTTAAAAGACATTTATGAGCTATTAGTAGATCTTGAACTAATCATGAATAAACCATTTATATACATTTGTAAATGATTATTAAACCAGTTATAAGTTAAGGTGTACAACATTTATATATGATTTATACATTATGAGAAACACTGCATCAACATTGTTTGTACATGATTTATTCATCACCAGCTAATGTTTTTAAAGTGTAGGAGAACAGTTTTGAATGATTTCAGGAAATATCCACTACCACCATTTGTTTATTCATGTTTAACAAATGATTTGTTAGACATTTATAAAATTATATGAATCATTTGTGGATGTTATTGTGGCCCCTAATCTAAAGTGAAAACTATTTATTGTTTACTAATGTTTGTTCATGTTTATTCATGATTTGTGGACCTTTTACTCACCTCTTATGAACCATCTGACTTTTATGAATACAGATACAAAGAAACTTCTCTTTTCATGTTTAACAAATGATTTGTTAGACATTCACAATACATCTATAAATCATTTGCAGATGTTATTATTGCCCCTAATCTAAAGTGAATTCTTTCCATCATTCACAAATATCTATTAATGTTTGCTAAACATTTGTAGACTTTTTCATCACATGTAAGAAATGTTGTAGACAACTTTGGGATCCATCCTTCTGTGTGACATCAAACAGTGACAGAATTAGGAGGACAGACCATAGACATACATACGTAGACGCCGCATTGATCGCTGAACCACACGTCAACGTAGCCGCCATATTGGATGTGGCAAAGGAGAACAGAGGAGATGCCTTATTCATTTGCTGCGTGGAATTGCACCAACCGGTTTTCAGTACAAACCAGACCACATCGGATTACCTTTCACAGGTAAGACTGAAAAAATAATTTTGATTGTATTTGGCCATTATAACATAATTTTACAACCAGAATTTGCCTACTTTGTGGCTAAAACTATGAAGTCCAGCGCATAATACTGTGGATTCCCGCGGTGAAACCAGCCTCCTAACAACGAAGAAGTCTTTCCTATTTAACTAAATTGGCCCAAACTAACCACTCTGAATGTTGTTAGTAGCTTTAGCTAACTTTTCACATACTATGTAGGTTTCCCAAAAATAAAGAGATCAGAAAGCAGTGGAAACAGCTGTCAGACGGGAGGTTTCTCAGCAGGTCCGTCTTCCATGCTCTGCAGTGAGAACTTCAGGCCACAGGATTATACAGGACAGGTCAGATGGTCAGGATAAGAGATGGAGCTCTTCCTTCAGTTTTCTGTTTCCCAGCACATCTCCACAGGGCAGGTCTATAGGCTGTAAGGATTGGATAATTTAATGCCACACTATGCTGAAGATGTTTTTTCCCTTTCTGAATGTGAAGGAATCAGTGATGTATTTTTGTCTTTACTTTAGCCTGTAGCTACCAGGACATCTCAGACCTCAAAAAAGACCCAGGAGACCCTCACTGGACTGTTCCCAGCTTGTCCAAGAGTCCATCAATCACCGAATATCAAAATGATTAATTAAATGAGTTAAACATAAACATTTGTGCTCTCTCTCTCTCTCTCTCTCTCTCTCTCTCTCTCTCTCTCTCTCTCTCTCTCTTCGTGCACATATTTTTTAAATATTTTATTATTAATTTCTTAAAAGTTTGTCTCTACATTATAATTTCTATCAGAATTTTCTATATTTTAAATTTCTATATGTTATAATATAGTCTTTGTTGAATGGGTGCAATTATAACACTAACAATTTTCCCCTGGGCATCAATAAAGTATTTCTGATTCTGATTTATTTAGAAAACCCACCTGTCACATCTACGTTTCAGGATCTGGTTATTATAAACACAGATGCTTAATATTTCAATATTTATCATCATAATAACAGTGTTACATACATTGGTAGCTGTAAAAACTCATAAAAACATTAGAGAAATACATACGTTGGTTTGGTGCTTACCTTTGTTCTAAACATATAAGCAGTAAACATTTATAATCATCACATTAAAAGTTACATATGTTGTTTTTGATGCCTATTTGTTTCCCAGATATATTGGTGTGTGTGGATGGGTGAATAAAGGCATTATGTCATGGTGCAGGGGAGAACCCAAACGCGCACACAGAGCAAACCAGGACTGGATCATGTTTAACTGATTTTATTTTAACAGAACAGAAAATTAACGATACTCACAGAACTTTAAAAAAAACCCTGACTGGGGGAAGTGGCAGGCATGAGGCTGAAGCTGGTGCTATCCAGGTAGCTTAAAGTTTAAAGGTTTGATCCGGCAAGGAGTGAACGGTGGAGCCGGTCTATATCGAGGCGGTGGTGCTTGTGCGCGGCTGCCCGCAGTTGCCGCTGATTAATTGTTAAAAGGCAGCAGCTGCGGGACAGCGGGAACATGTAGGTCAGAACAAGCTAAGTGCTCCAAGAGACGTTGGACTATGGAAGACGGGAAAGGAGCTGTAGCAGCAGCAGCGCAGGTAACATCTGCTAAGCTAACGGCTACAGTTACATATATTGTGGTTACAATTCCACAGTTCTAAAGTCACGTTTGCTAGCTAACTTATCTGTAGACTTATTTTAACTGGCTAAATCTGCTAAACCATCAAGCAAGCGCAAACACTAATTGTTTTTAGCTAGTTAGCTAGTTAGCTATATTAGCTATATGGGCTAGTCTAGCTAACTTTATCAACACAACATGACAGTGTGGTTTGGATAGTTTTGCTAATCCCACATAGTCCGTGCAGATTGATCCAAGGGAATAAGTTAGCGTTACATGAATCATTGAAGAACTTGTGCTACTAAGAATAGTAGCAATTGTTTTAGTTGGTGTTATAACGTCATATAAATGTATGACCCTATTTTTCTTATTGTATGATCCAGGAGGTGTCGGCGGGACAACCACAGGGGGAAAGCTGTGAGGAAGTGGACTGGACACATGGATTTTTTTGCAAGATTAAATTCTTGGTTGCTGTGTTTGTTTTGATAAAATGTTTTATACTCTGATACTCTGTCCTCCTAATTCTGTCACTGTTTGATGTCACAGAGAAGAGTGGATCCCAAAGTTGTCTACAACATTTGTTACATGTGATGAAAAAGTCTACAAATGTTTAGCAAACATTCATAGATATTTGTGAATGATGAATAGAATTCACTTTAGATTAGGTGATATAATGACATCTGCAAAAAAATTATAGATTTTTTTTATGTATGTCATGAAAAGAGAAGTTTCTTGGTATCGGTTTTCATAAAAGTCAGATGGTTCATAAGAGGTGAGTAAAAGGTCCACAAATCATGAATAAACATGAACAAACATTAGTAAACAATGAATAGTTTTCACTTTAGATTAGGGGCCACAATAACATCCACAAATGATTCATGTAATTTTTATGAATGTCTAACAAATCATTTGTTAAACATGAATAAACAAATGGTGGTAGTGGATATTTCCTTAAACCATTCAAAAACTGTTTTCAGTTGATGATGAATAAATCATGTACAAACAATGTTGATGCAGTGTTTCTCATAATGTATAAATCATATATAAATGTTGTACACCTTAACTTTTAACTGGTTTAATGATCATTTACTTATGTATGTAAATGGTTTATTAGTTCAAGATCTGATCTGATGATTTAATAATCATTTATAAATAATTTAATAATCATTTATGAATGTTTTAAGTGGTTTGTTCATGATTAGTTAACTATCTACTAATATCTATTAATAGCTTTCAAATGTCTTATAAATGATCGTTATTATAAAGTGTTACCAAATCTTCGCCCAGGCCACAGTTCTCTTGCTGACTGAATCAGTGCATTAATTTCACCCCCTAACTTTACAAACCCTCCATGCTGACACCACCATGCTTTACAGTGGAGATGGTGTGTTTGTGGTGATGTGCAGTGTTTCATGCCTGCCAAACATTGTGTCTACACTGATGGCGTAAAAGCTCAATGTTGGTCTCATCAGACCAAAGAACCTTCTTTCAGTTGATTTCAGAGTTTTTCACATGCCTTCGGTGAACTCGAGTCGAGATTTAATATGAGCTTTTTACATCAGTGGCTTTTTCTTTGCCACTCTACCATAAAGCCTTGAATGGGCACAGTCTCTCCCATCTCAGCTGAAGTTAAAGTCATAGGTGTCTTGGTGGCCTCCATCATTAGTCTCTTTCTTGCACTCTTTTTTTCCCAGACAAATTTACTCATGTGCCATATTCCTTCCATTTCTTAATGATGAATTCAGTTTTTTATCTATGCCCAGACTTAGGTTTTTTAATAACTCCTTAGTATAGTTAATATAATATAGTTGCTTGGAGTGTTCTTTAAGTCACATTTAAATTGAGATTTGGGACAATAACACTTGATTTTACATTTAGGAATGTACTGTAGCCAGTGCTTGAGAGAGTTTGAGACTTAGTTTGCCACAAGTTGATCCTGTTGTGTGTAAGGACAATTTGTCATCACCGGTGTCTCAAAAAGGTTATTAATTAATGGTGTGTGACAGACAGAAAGTCATTTGCAAACACTTCTTCTTGTTTTGAAGATATTTTCTGAATCGTCTTCTCACCAACTCTATAAATTTGTTGTAAATTTATTTGTGTATGTATTAGCAGTACTTGTGAGCCAGTGTGTTGTGTGTGCATGCTTACTGTATGGACACAGTGATTAACAGAAGATGTGTCAAACAGACTGTGGTGCTCTTGTCTTTATTTTTCTGGCTAATTTGAAATAAAATGTTCCTCGGACCTCTACAGTATTTCCCATGACTCCACTGATCAATACCAATAACCTGCAGATTAGTTAGAAAATGAGTGGCAGGTTTCAGATTACTGAAGCAGGAGCAGGAACTGTTTCTCAATTCTCTCTGTCTAATCAGAGAAGAGTGCACAGGAGTGATCTATCTCTCTCTCTCTCTCTCTCTCTCTCTCTCTCTCTCTCTCTCTCTCTCTCTCTCTGTGTGTGTGTGTGTGTGTGTGTGTGTGTGTGTGTGTCTGAGTTCATAGCCTTGTTTTAATGCATGTGTGAAGACAACGGCAGTGTGAAGTTAAGCTGAGACACTCATCATGATTTGCATGGTGTTGTGCCTGAAGAGAGCTTGTAATTAGGACGAGCGCTGCTAGAAATCATTAGATGGTTCAAAGTGCCATAAAAGTGTCTCATGTGCTTTAACAGAGTAATAATAGAACCTGACGCAGAGCTGCAAAAGTGGTGGTGGCAGAAAGTCTAAATAGGATGTGAAAGATGAGCTGTCACTTGTGGCGCCTTCAAGAAGTCTTCACAGGGGAAAATGTTTGGGACTGGAGGAAGTGATGTCACTTCCTCTCACTTTGCTTATGTTTGTCCTCCCTCTTATTTCACCATCTCTAAACCAGCAATGTCTCCTAGAAAGTGCATTTATATATGACTGATTTGTAACATTTTCTGAAGGAAACATATTGTCACAGACAGAATTACATTTTCTATCAGTGTCATGAGGGAATCTTTACATCTGCAGGCAATCAAAGAAAATCTTGCTGGGCTGAAATTGTACCTGCTCTTTAACCAGTTGTCACAGGGAAAATATTATCTGCAGCTTTTCTGTAGATGAATTATGTTCCATAATGTCCTCTGCCTGCTTGCAATGTGGCCCTAAATGAATTCTAAATCATCCTACCTACTACCCTACCAAGAAGGTTTTGTGCCTTAACTTAATCAAGTAGTTTTGGTGCATAAACTTAACCAATTATTGACAGAAAGGAAGCACAAGGAAGCAGTGAGTAAAAAACAGCAAGTAATAGCAAGTCAAAAAATAATCATGAAATAATGGTCTGAGATGACTGCAGCCCACTGGGTGAAAGTCAACCTCCAAATGTAGAATTCTGTTCCTCTTTGTAAATGCAGAATCACAGCTCCAGCACCGCTCAGCAAGGTGGTAATGAGCTCCTGAGCCTACTAGAAGGTGGAGGAGTGTAATGGAATGTGTGATGATGGTGGTCATTTAATGTGCTGATAACGTCCAGAGAGTTGGTTGTTGACTTGTGATATACAAACTGCTGTTTAAAGAGTTTACACTCAACCTTTTTTCCATTCATCTGAACAAAATGCAGCTACACTAATGACTTCTTTGACCAACGAACTGATGAACTAACCTGGAAACTACAGCCCTAGAAATGTCATTGGTTAATATATTCAGCAAGTCAGTGTAACATGTTTGTTTTCCACCAAAATATCTGATCTTGCAGTGCAATATCAGTTTGAGCATCATTTAGAAGGAAATAGTTTGGTTATGTTAAGGCCCTGGCAGAACTTAGTTAAAGTCCACAGTGGCTGAGATGTGATTATTATATGTCTGTCTCATTCATATCTGTGCTCACTGTCTGTCTCAGCCAGCCATATATTCAAATTTAGAACATGTCATCACCATGTTAAAAGGAAATGTTTCTGGTTACTTACTACATGGTTGTGTCTTCATTTGCTGTATGTGGATAGTTTTCCCACCTTTTTTAGGTCTCTGGATACTAACCTATGCACATTGTGTGTGTATGTGTTTTCAGGCAGCGTCTGACGCTCTCAGCAGTCTGGGACATGTATACACAGCTATCGGTGACTACCCCAACGCACTGGCCAGCCATAAACAGTGTGTGCTGCTGGCGCGACAAACTCAGTGCCAGCTCTCAGAGGCTCGCCAGCTGGGCAACATGGGCGCAGTGTACACAGCTCTGGGAGACTTCACCAACGCTGTCCAGTGCCACGAGCAGCACCTGGACATCGCAAAGGTACGCTGCTAATATAATGCAATTTCATATCATGCTTTAATCTGCTGATTGATCACAGTTGATCTAATAAGTTTATATTAACCCAAAGAGCTCAAGCTTAAAGGATTTAGTGGTTTATTTTGATTCATTACCACATACACAATCCTACTGGCACATTACTTTCTAGAGCAACACCTGTGGTCCCCAATAAAAGCAATTTCCTCTGCAGCACTTGCTGAAAGCTACAGTGGCCAGGTGTTGTCCTAGGAAATTACCAGTGTTGGGACAAAATACTTGGAAAGTGCAGTGAGCTAAGTCCCATCAACCTGGCAAGTAGTTTACCACATCACAACTACTCAATTTATTCATTTATTAACACTGATTTTTATTCCTTTAATTTGCTGCCTATATACAGTGAAAACACATAGGTAGCTTGTAGGTAGCCACTGACTAGCTGCTAGCTGGTGTTTGCAGACTACAGTAACGATTGGTGGTGTCACAGAAGTGCTTTTTACAAATGTGTGTCTGTGTATCTCAGTGGAGTCACAGACTGATGCATGCATGACATAAAAAAGGCATTATATTCATTTGCTTTTCTGCAATATATATTACAATACCATCAATACAATACAAAAAATATAGGAGTTTTCAGCAGGTGGCTTAAATACCTCTATTTGGAATTCAGAAACCAAACCATTCTATGATGATGGGGTTGATTTTGCAATGAGTACATCTGCATTGAAAATAAAAAAGAATTTTAAAAAAGCTGACTGTCAACAAAGGGCCTGTTTGGGTCATCGTCATCCTTTCTGTAGCCAAAAGATTTCTGAACAACTGACCTTGCATTTCTTTTTGCAACCTAATCTTCCTTTTCAGTGCGTCTCTACTGTTCCTGCCGACTTTATTTTACACTGAAACAAAATCTGTTTCAGTCAATGTATCCAAGAGCCCATAAATTGGAATAAATAGTTTTCTATCAGACAGACTTCTCTTGTAGATTGTTTACTGATAAAAAGGAACATATGAGGGTTGTTTGTAAGAAGCAGCAAAAAAGTTATAGCGTTGTGTGTTTGAGTTACTTGTCTTTCTTAACGTTGCACTTCTTGCAGTGTGACTGTTGTGCACTTCAGTGTCCATGCTGAAAGAGGAGTATTGTGCAGCCCTAGAGCAGATACTGAGTTTTATTTCAGATGGCAACAGAAAGTTCTACTGCGCTTGTTGCTCCAGTAATGCTCAGCAGAATGTAACTTGTGTAGATGCTGTCTTCTGCACTGTTGAATCCATGAAAGAGCTTTGCTTCTGAAAAGCTGTTTGATTCAGCAAACAGTGCTGTTCCCACCAGACTACTGAAAAATACACAAACTAATAAGAATGCTACCTGTAGCAGCATATTGTGACACTGCTGTCCAACAGAGGAAATTACTGCACATTTTTTCAAATACACCTTTACATCTGGGATATGTTTTAAAGAAAGAACCACTAGACTTGTGCTGAGTGTCACAGAGATAGCAGGAAGGCTTCAAAAGTTGTTGATTTTGGTCTGTTGGTGGGATTTGTTGCTTTGTCCTTGTCCTAACCTATAGACTGGCATGTAACACGTTTAAAGGGAACTGTAATCAAACTGTAACTGTAAGCAAAGTTGAAGAACCTGTTAGGACAGTGTGCAGAATCTCAGGTGCAAAGCAATAAGACACAGCAACAAGACTGAATTTAAGGATTTCTTTAATACAACAACTATTAACAATTAACTATCCAAACACACACACTAACCCACACCTGGTATGACCAAGCTAGGAGAGTGAACATAACAGATTGAAACTGGACTAATAGAATAGGTATCTTAAAGATACTAACAACTAAACAAATACCTAATAGCAAATGTACTGACTGACAGACAAAGAGCTATTTAGCAGAGTTCAGTCACGACTACGCGCCATCAAATCTGAACTCACAGACTGACTGAGCGGCTACAGGCCAACGAGCAAACAACAAACATTTCTAACCAACTAAACTATTTACAAGACTTATCTGCACCAGCGGAGAGGGGGAATAGACAGGGGTTGGGCAGGCGGAGCATTTGTGGTGATAACGGCAGGGAATGGCGGATGGAGCTGTTCTGAAGAGAGGATCCGGTTGTGGTTTTAGCTGGCAGTGAGAGCTGAGGAGGAGAAGGGAGGGGGAAGAGGGAGAGAGGGAGAGCACTGCCACTACCTGGCCCTAACAGCTGCGGCCGTGACAGAACCACATAGCGTCTGCCTATGTGTTTTCGTATACGGCAGACAATCCTGTTTTATTGTCTTTATGTAATGTGGATGGTGGATTTTTGGAGGAGTCACAATTTGACAAATAGACTAAAATGCGCCCAGAGAGAGTCATATATGAAATATAAAGCCATCCCTTACATCCAGTAACTGGATTTTGGATTATTATGGAGAGAAGTACAACCTGTCTCTGGATGTATCATTAATGGCAGAGTTATTGTATATTTCACCACAAACATAATGGCACTGGCTGTTTAGCCTGTAAGCTGTTATGTAACTTTTGCAATTCCTGCAGATGTTACATAACAGCCACAGCAAAAACACAAATCTGCACATTTCACACTTTACATCCGTTGATAGGATGAGGAGGACGATCATAACACTGCAATCATCTCACTTTATGGAGCTTTCTTTCCTAACATGCAAAGTGACCATCTGTTGATTGTTGAATTGGATTTGTATTTGAATAAAGGTTCCCTCAAGTAAAATCTTCAGACTGATGAAAGTTTATAATGTTGTTGTGACATTTTAGGACTCCTTAGCTGGAAATGTAGCCATCTGCTTGACAATTGGTCTTCAGTTACTTAGCCATTTGCAGTAAAATGAATCTCTTTTTGAACTGAATTTCTTTGTCCGGGATCAAACATGAAAGTCTGCTTCAGGGCTTCAATCCAAACAGTGGTCGTAATCCTTCTTCTTTTTTTTGCATTACTGGAAGGCAAGTCACTTTTGAAGCATTTTTATAAAGGAAGAATACCATGAGTGGTATCTAATCTCTGAGAGCCAGGAAACAGGAAACATAGAAGTTCTAGTGTTCCAAACAGAAACTGAAATGCATGGTATCAAATAGCTCCATATGTGAATATGTCTGACGTCTTTGGCAGACTTTGGAGAACCGGCGTGAGGAGGCGCGAGCATACAGCAACCTGGGCAGTGCCTACCACTCTCAACGGGACTTTGACAAGGCCATATCATACCACACAAAAGTGCTGGAGCTGGCACAGGAGCAGGTCGACAGGGCCATCGAGATGAGGGCATATGCCGGTCTGGGGCATGCTGCCCGATGCATGCAGGTTGGTATAAAACCATCTAAAAATGTGTTTAACTGATGAAAAGGGTTTTCTCTTTCATAAATGTGATGTAAAGGGATGTCATCATTTTGTTTGGATGATCCTCAGGATCTGGAGAGGGCACATCAGTACCACCAGAACCAGCTAGAAATTGCTCAGGAGCTGCAGGACAAAGCAGCACAGGGCCGAGCCTCTTCCAACCTGGGTAGGTTCAACTGAGGGTCATACTGGGGTTAGCAGAATGAAGGTGAAGTGAGTCTGACTGGGTCCGTTTCCTCTTCTATTGTGGTAGTAAACTGGTAAAATAATAATGGTTTAAAATGTTTTTTCTTTTAATTTTCAATGATGAATTGGTGCTGGTGAATTTTAGGCACATGCTAAAACCTATTTCAGGGTTGGTACCAAAATCCCCTATGCAGGAAACAACCTGCCTTACCTGTGATACTTCACTGTCTTGACTTGACTGAGACTGACTCATCTTAGCTCAACTTGGCTTCAACTGGCTGTGAGTTGCTGATATTATTCTTCATCACCACACATCAGAGAAATTGATCAGATTACTGCCGTACGTGTCACTGCCCCATTTCAAGATTTATTAGCTAAGTTTCATAGTTTTGGGGTTTTTTTTCTTGAGCAGCAGCATGGTACAAACACTATTTGTCATATTTAACACAATATGATGTGACCTCTGAGCTACAGTAGAGTTAGGACTGCCACAGCATCAGATTGATGCATATGAAGGCTGTCTTTTAGTTATGTATTTCTACAGATGTTGTCTGTTTTGTTGAGAGCTCGTTTTGCTTTGTGATTGTCACAGATGCTTAAGACAGAAAATTAAAAAAGGAGAAGTGAGCTGGTCTAAGGGGCAGATTTAATCAGCATGTTTAATTTTCATTTTTTTCTGCTGATTATGCGACTGGCTGTTTCTTGCTGAAATGCAATGAGGGAGTTTATTGAAGAATATTAATTTGAAATATTTTCCAGACACAGATCAAACCACAGGTAGTTATTTACACTGAAATATAATGTTTCAGACACTGTCATGAGAAACTATTTTATTTGTTTGTTTATTTTTCGATGGAGGTATTTATTTATTTATTTGGCTTTTTTTTTTGCCGTGATGAGGCTACGGTCAAATTCATTGTTGATTTAGATGAACCAAGGTTGATAAGTGAAAGAAACCTAGATGGGTGGCAGCCACCTTAGAGGTAACATCAAGGATGCTCGATGAAAGAGTTGGATTTTAGAGCCCTGGACAAAACTATACGTTGATTTTAAATTTGTGCACCTCCGCTTTGAAGTTGCAGCGATTCTCTGCTTGTAGTGCTCCTGCAACACTTATAACACTCCCTGGAAGCCCAACTGTGTAAGCATGCCAAGCACCGTCTGTGATCAGCTGAATCTAATAACTGTGTCAAAACAGCAACCCTTCAACTTGAATTTCACTTTGGGGAAGTGGACCGAGTCACAGGGTGACAAATCTGGAGTGTGCCGTGTGCACAGCACAGTTGGAGCACCACATACCTTCAGGTCATAATTCAGATTGTTTAAATGTTTTCCCTCAGATGCCTTTGGACGTTATAGTAGAACTCTGCCTTGACAGTCGCACCCTGAGAGACATGGTGCACAACCACGTGAATGTTAAAGAAAACAGCCAGCATCCTAATGATGCTTCTGACCTGCTCTTCCACTGAGAAAACAGTCGTTTCTTCTCTTGTTGGTAGCTGCTCAGGTCACCAATAATGATTCTCCACATGAAGGCTGGATCATCCTAGCTGCTGACTGACACAGAATGTGATGTTCTCTGCTCTAGTTTGAGTTACAAGGAGAAATCACAAATACGCACATACCAGTGGTCATGAAAACATCTGTAACACAGTTCCTGATGTGGACAGCACATTCAGACCGGTAACAGTTACTACTCACAAAAGCTGCACTCGCACACCATGAATGTGTGAAGAATTAAGACAGATTTGAGTAGTTTTGTTGTAGAATAGTGGAGACTGTGTTTTATTTTAGCTTCTCATTGTTTAAGATGACATCCAACTACAACCTTTTTACCTGGTCCTAACTAACCAACCTCAAATACAAGTATCACAGAAAGCTGGACATATGAAAGAGCAGTTTGAAGTGGTTCATCACATTAGCATATATTGCATTGTATAGTTGTAAGAAGACAAAAAAGGAGAAGCACAACAATGATCGGATGAAGACAACAAAAGCAGGAGATCTATAATCAAGCTGCACTGTCACCCTGGACAACAAGTAGGTGATAACAAGTAGAAACAGGGTAGAAAGATGCATAAAATGCATGTTTTGTGGTATTGAAAAGGAGAAAGAACAAAAAAAATTGAAGATTGGTGCATCATCTATGATAGAAGAAAGGATTTTTGTCAGTCTACAGCAGAGAGACTTTAAATTACTGGTTCATATTCAGTTCAGTCCATGATCTGAGCTGACAGTATATTGTATTGTTTGAAAGTTTCAATAAAAATGCAGCATGATGTCCCAAATACCCACAAACACAGGACACTGCTTTTAGTTCACTAAAAGTTTATAAAAAACAACATACACTTCACACAAAAGGATGGAAGTTGAAGGTAGAAGTGGTATTTTGCAGCACAAAGTTTGCCAACTAACAAGAGTAAAGTATCCGCTGGCGATGGGTTGACATGTTCCTCTCACTTTAAAGACTTTTATCCACTCAAGTTCAACACTAAAATCTATAAAATGTCTGCTAAAGCCAGATGAGAGAAGGCAGGAGCTTGTCTCACAGGCCACATAGAGGATGCACTGTCTCTTTTCTGGAAGTTGTTTTTATTTATGTATTTATGTATTTATGGTCTGTTTGGTAGAGACAAATACAGTGAAAACAGTATCATATTCCATATAGCAAATACTAATTTGCAACATTCATCCAAAGATGGGCTGAAGAAGTTGAAATGTACAGGATGCAAAAGGGCACATTTACATCTCAGTAGACATGAGTACAGAGTGTTTTGCTGGATTAACCAGAGTTTGATAGCTCTCTTTAAAAATTAGGTTCCAGAGCTTTTCTTGTTTCACAGAAAAAATCTTCAGAGCAATAGATGTATGTGGCCCGAGCCCTGTAACCTCATCTGCAAGTAAAAAAAAGAAATTATTTGATCCATGTTTTTAAAATGATTCTTCTGAAGAGATGCTATATACACATCCATCAAAGATAAAGACGATGATTTGTAATAAGATGGGCGTACAACTTAATAATCACTCTGTATGTCGACACAGTATCTGCAGGTCTGGGAAAGTCTTCAAAAGCTCTCAGTTTAGTTTACAAAATGCCTTAAAATCAGAAATCAAGTAAGCCAAACTGGTGCAATGTGCATTAAGAACTCCGCTATATACACGTTACATTATTATGGAAAGCATAATAACCAATTCCATCACATCCATAGTTTATTTTCTAAATTTGCACTCACTTTCTTTGTTGAAGAACCTCAAGCCAAACCTTGACCCTTGCTTCTTTAAAACAGACACTGAGCTGTCTTTATTTTAGACATCTAGAATTCTGTGTGAATCGCTATTTCAAAAGGTGGACGGTGATGCAGTTTTAGATTAACACTCTTGCACTTTTCCCTCCAAACGATTAACTAACTGGAGCCGAAGTCTTTATTTCCATCTGATTAAAGCTTTGACATGGTTTGTGTGCAGCCGCCTCATGAGCTGCTCCCTTGTTAACCATTGACCCGCTCTGTCACTGCTGTCGCCATGGTGACTCAATAGACTGACTGGGCTGTTGTCCTGGACCTGGACAACTCAATCTGCATCGATCTGCAGCATTACAAACAAAGAACTCGTCTTTTGCTGTGTTTTAAACCTGTGTGAGTCCTAATAGGTGCTGCAGCTCAGACAGCTCATTAAGCAAATTCGAGAGCCTTAGATCATGTGATGGTCTGCTGTTTGCATCATCTCTTCTGGCATTTTGAAACCTTATCACATGACTGCAGCAGTGCCTCTCTGGACAATCAACACTCATGTTTTATTAAGCAGGTTTTGGTTTCTGCGGCCGCAGTGATATCCGAGAAGCAGTGAACCCGACTCCACAGCTGAGTGGACAACTCGCCACTCTCTGTGTTTGTATGTACGGCAATGTACAAAAGTTCTAGGCTCAAACATAAGGACATTTTAATTGATCAGTTACCTTTATATTCATTCTCTATGGATTAAAGCTCCACGCCTTCTGCATACAATCTAAACAGTAATTCAAGGGAACTGTTCCATCCATTCAATCATATGCATGGTTGCAAGATAGAAAAATGTCACATTTTCTAAATTCAGTGAACCTTTTTGAGTTACAAACACTATTTTGATGCGTTAGATTGACATAGCAATGTTGGTCATTGCACCATCTTAATATTGTGTGTAAATGAAACTGAAATTTCTTCTACATCCTCAAATAGAAGTGGCTTAATGAAATTGACCTGATAACTTCATTTTTCTTCACCTTGAGTTCAAAATGTTTATCTCTCCACTCTTGTGAACATGTGTAAATAATACATGCCAACACAAAGGGGCAATTCCCAGAAGTGTGAACAGTTATTCTCAAATGCTTCTGTCTCTTCATGTCATCCCAGAATGACTCCAGGATGTTTTTTTCCTTGCTGTGATGGAGGATGACGTTATATCTTCCTTGTCTTCAAACAGAGCTGAAGCTGTGTACAGAGCAATGGCTGTTACTGCTTGGTAAAGCCCAGAGAGATTCTGTGATCCTTGGCTGCCTTGAATTGACTTAAAATCAGCTCGACTCGACTGATCTTGTCCTGGCTTCATTTGACTGCCTTTATGCTTTATTGTGTTTTTTAAATTGTGGTCATTATAAGCACTGTTTAAAATGGTCTACAGTGCTTCTCAAATAGTGGGATGCGTGATGCCAGGGGGGACGCTTGTGACCCCGGGGAACATGCACTACAGGCAGTTCTATGTTGGCAAGCAGAAAGTATTGTAGGGGTTTTGCTAGCAATGGGCCACCATGACAGAAACTTCAGTGATGCTTAATGCTGTCTGGAACAGACGACACCTGTATGACGGCAGATGTAAACAAAGCTTCCAGTTTAAGTTTTTGTCGATACCAATGAGTTCAAAAATGCTTTGACTGATCTTGATCTTTGGCAGTGTATCAGAACATGTCTACAAGATTTCTATCATTTTTTTACTAAAATATTTGCACAAAGCGGCCAACTGGAAGAGATGGCAACACACAGCAAAGCATCTCAGGAATGCCAGAATTCTAATCTGCAATCATTTAAGAGACAATCAAGTGTTGTTGAAATGCAGTCTGGTGCAAACTGTGTTGTGTCACATCTAGGCTGACGTCAACAGGGACGAAACAGCAGTAGCTTATTAACACAGTGCACTTGTGGTATTATGCTGCTGCATGAATGTGAGACTGATTGGAGCCCTTGTTGGTGGTGTTTTATGATGGTAGTTTAACTTCCCTGCATTACACCCTGCTATGAGACCTGTTTCAGGCACTGTGAGTTCATACCGATCTGGAATGTTGACAGCGTCCTTGTTTTTGTGCTGTTTTCATTCACCTCCTCAGTAAATGTCACTGCAGAGCCAGTTTTGTGTTCACTCACCAAGAAGTGGCATATTAACCGTCTGAAGCGAGTAAAAGGAAATCAGTCGGACAGCGGTGGTTCAGTGGATGCTTTGATGTGTGACTAATAGGCGATTGCTGGAGTGGCTGACACTCTCCTGACAGACGAGCTTCAGTCTGTGGTTCAGATCAATGATTCACATCATCATTTATGGATGATTACGCCCCTTTCACTCAGAATGCTGACTTGACTTCCCTTCATTCTCCTCTCGTCTGTCTTCTGTTGCTCTTTTCATCTATTTTCTGCGATTTTTTCCACCTCTTCTTTCCTCCTTTGTTTCCCTCTCTAGTCTCTTATTCTTTCCTTCTCTCCTTCTCCTGTTCACTCCTTTTGTCTTATTTCCTCTCCTCCTTTGTTTCATTCTCTTCCCCCTTTCCTTGATTCTTCCTCTCCCCTTGTTTGTCTTTTTCCTCCCCTCCTTTCTTTTCCTCTTCTTCTTTCACTCTCTTTCTCCTTTAGTTCCCTCTTCTCAAGTCTCTTCATTTCTCATCTCCTTCCTTTCTTTTTCCTTTCTTTCCCTTTCCTTTTGCTTTTCTTTCTCTACTCTCTTCTTCATTTCCTCCTCTCCTTGCCTTTGTTGCTTCCTTCCACTGTTTCTATTTCCATCCTTTCTCCTCCTCTATCCCTTTTCTTCGTTTCGTCTCCTCCTGTCCTCCTCCTTTGTTTCCTCTCACTCTTCATTCTTTCATTGTGTCTATCCTACTTTCACATACCTCCTTCTCTCTGTTTTTCCATTCACCCATTTTCTTCCCTTTGTGTTGTCTTGTGTTTTCTCCTCATCACTTTCTTTCACTTAGTTTTCACTTAGTTCCCCCTCTCCTCTGCTGTAGTTCCCTCTTCTGCCCTCTCCACCTTTGTTTCCTTTTCTTTTCCCTTATTGTCTTTTTTCTTCTTCTCCTCTCACTTGTTTTCCTATGTCTTCCTATCCCTTCACCCCTTTTCTTTCCTTTTTGGTGTTTCCTACTCTTTTCAGTTGCTTCTTCTTCTAAAGTCTCTTATTCATTTCTACTCTTCATGTTTCCTCATCTCCTCCTATTTCCTCCCTTGTTCACTCTTAAACTCCATCTTTCCTTTATTTCTTTGTTTCCAGCTCTCCTCTCCTCCTCTTTTATTTCCTTCTCTTGTATCCTTCTTTCCTTTGTTTCCTTCCCTCATTACCTTGACTCTTTCTTCCTGTTTTTTGTCTTTATTTCTCTTTTCCTCCACTTCCTACCTTATTTTCCTTTGTTCCCTCGTCCTCTTGTGTCCATTCCTCTCATCTGTCCTCCTCTAATTTCTTTCGTCCTCTCCTCCCCTCCTGTCTCGTCTCTTCTTTCCTTCTCCCATGTCCTGTCTCTGTTTGCTCCCTCCTTGTGTCTTATTTCCTCTCTCCTCCGTTGTTTATTCTTATATTCTTTTAGCTGTCGTCTCCTACCTCATTTCCCTCTCTTCTCTCATCTTCTTCCCCTCTTTGTTTCCTCTTCTCCTCCCTTTTCTCTTTTCTCCTTTTGTTTCATTCTCCCCTCTGTACAAACCATGGTCAGTATATCAGCCTAAGCTTCAGTGTAATCTCTCTGTTTTATACAGCACTTCTCTCTAAATCCAAACAATCTGAACAAGGCCATTGTCTGGCTGCCCAGCAGAACTCCTCTGTGGTTTGTGATGGCACCAGTTAAATCCTAATTACCTCTTTTTTTAAATGACAGCACAGCAGCTTCGTGGGCATTCTTCTTACCTTTCATTTAGTTGCTTTGGGACTTCTGGTGTTCCTTGTTCCCCCACAATCCTTTCAAAATGTGGCTGCTGTTCCATTGTTGTTACTTGGAAAAACATTCACTTCACATTCAGTGAGTAGTTTCATGTGTTTCAGAGGAGAAAAGACATGATTCCCAAGCTTAACTTGATCCAAACATACTGTAGACAGCAGCATCAGTACAGAATTTTGCAAAACTCTTAGTTTCCCTCAGGGAGATGTCTGCAACACACTCTCTTTTTGAAAAAAAAACTTGCAAGTGTGATGTAGCATGCTGCTGGAGCTGATGTGATGCAACAGGAAAACAGAAAAAGAGCCTGAGGCCTCATTTCAGCTTCAGATAAACTTTGAGTTAAATTTATGCAGAGAACCAATGATGTGGTTTTGATGTCCCACCACTTATGTAGCTGGCCTGTTCTGACACTTTCCTTGCTACAGCACTGTATTTCTGAAAGAGGAATGAGATGAGGAGCCCCATGGTCTTGCCAGTTTATGGGGTTTATTCTTCCAGCAGTATTGGTCAAAATGAAATATTATCAGTAATGCATCTTCACAGGACCAGGCTTCATGTACATACATGAAATTGCATGTGTTTAGACTCTTTGTATGTAATTAAATATGCTTATATGAAATTACACACAAAGAGTCTAAACACATGCAAAAGGAAAAGTGCTTGTGCAAGTGGTTCAGCAGACTAAAGTGAGTGATGGGCTTCTTTTGGTAAGCATTTGTTCAGACGAAATTTAAAAAGCCCTTTCCAAGATGACAAATTAAAATTGAAAAGAAATGCTGCTCAGTGGCTCGGTGGTTAGCAGCGTCACCTCACAGCTAGAAGATCCCCGGTTCACGTCCCGGTTAGGACGCCTGGAATCTTTCTGTGTGGAGTTTGCATGTTCTACCTGTGCAGTGTGGGTTTTCACTGGGCTCTCCAGCTTCCTCCCACAGTCCAAAAACATGCTGAGGTTAATTGATGACTCTAAATCATCTGTAGGTGTGAGTATGAGTGTGCTTGGTTGTCTGTCTCTAATTGTAGCCCTGTGATAGACTGGCGGCCTGTCCAGGGTGTCCCCTGCCTTCACCCTGAGTCGGCTGGGATAGACTCCAGCCCCCCGGACCCTACAGAGGATTAAGCGGTGTATAGATAATGGATGGATGGACGGATGTTGCATAGGTGGTCACAAACTCTTAACATGTAGTGTGGACAGGGGAGGGTGTGCCGTGGTTCCACAAGGTCCCACCATGACAAAAAGTTCTGTAATGCTTGATGGCCTCCAGAACAGAAGAGCACATTTCAAAATATGATTATTATTATAAACTGCCCAGAGGACAACAATCACAACAGCTGTGATTCTCTCTATTTCCTACTGGTATGTGTTTTTGTATGTGTTGCATTTCTTAATTTAGAGTAGGTATCCTTTAAAGGTGGCATGTGCATGATTTTTAGCATACTATAAATACTTCATTAATATAGAAGCAAAAAATGTAAACATATAGTGGAGTAAATGTGCCCTTAGCAGAGAGTGAAGTCACAGTCTCTCTGCATGTGCTCTAATCCAAGATTTTCTGGCTGTGCATGCATATTAGTGCATATGAGTCCATCGTTGAAGCTCCTTAGATCATGAGTTCCTCCTTTGAACGTGGTTATAAACTGACTAAGAGTGACTTCCCACACCACACTGCAGAAGTGAAAGGGCCGTCTAGCATTTAGAGCATTTAGCCAGAAGTAGAAAACATTTTATGTATGTTATTTACCTAACTTATGTGCACTGGTTTCACTTCAGCTCAGTGTGAGAGTCTCTGCTGTGTTTGTGTGTCTGTTTCCAAACAGACACACAAACTGGGGTAGAACTGACACAAGTGGAGGGACGGAGATACAGGTGATGTCAATATGATGCTTCTTAAATTTACAACTGGCTATAGCTGTTGAAGTTTACAGTTCTAGTGTGGGCTAATGATTTTTTTTTATGTTGGCTCTCATGTATGCAGCCTGTCTGGTAGTAAATGAAATATACTAATAATATAAGGAGGAAGGAGGTGTGGCTGACATGGGTATTTGTTTTAATCTAAAATGCTCCTCTAGAGACATCCAGTGGTTCTGAATGTTGCACACAGAACCTTTAATCTTTGGGCCTTCACTTTTGTAATTGTGCTGTCCTTGGGGCCACCGTACACTACCTCCAAGAGCTAGTTGTTAACTCTGTCTGTCTGTCTTTTAGTGTTGACCCTGCTCACTTTTCCATAGAAGTGGTGACAGCAATCTTGCTCGGTCAGACCTAGTAACCGTTCTGTATCACTTTCAACACAGCACAAGTCTGAACTGCATCCAGTCACTAACAAATAGACACGCACAGTCAAGGCTACTTCAGTCTGTGTAAAGTGATTAAAAGGCTTTTTTTTTTCCACATTTCAGCACCAATGTTCATCCCAAAATATCAAAGAGAGAGGCTTTTCTCTGAGTTCATTAAATACCTGCAGTATGTCTAATACTGAACCCACATGAACATTTCCAAAGCAAGAGAGCTGCGCACATTTGGGCACATGGAACAAGAGTACTGTTTAGGAAACTACAGATAAACTAAGCTGTTAGTTATTTGGATGGTTTGATAAGTTGCTGCTGGTTTAAATTTAGTGTCCTGTACTAACTTGCTGTCTCTCTCCATCACTGTGTGGGCTTTGACTGAATGAAGCGGTGAGGAACATCATCTATAAGTGGCGTATATATGAATGACAGAATGTTGTGACTTTAATGGATTCATGAAGCTGCATAGTTACATATCCTATGTCTAAAGAGGAGCTCGACAGTCAGAAAGACTTAATTCCTGAGCCACACCCAGTTGCATTCATTGATGACTGAGCATTTTCCATCCTGCCGTAGAAAGGTAATCGTAGACTAGCACTCTCCTCCTCTAATCTCTCTGTGCTGTCTCAGCTGAAAACCCTGTCATCAGATCTCTGCTAATTTTCCACACTTCTAATCCCCCCAGCTCACACACAGTGTCCCCTCCACACTGGGGAATCCCACCGTCCTGCAGAACAGCCACAGACTGCTGGCACCCTCACACCTCAGACTCTGTATGTGTGTGTTTACACTTGTGTTTCAGAGTTTATAAGGAGGTGTGTAACTGTAACCAGCTATTCCAGCCAACTCTGCAGGCTTTGCTGTAATCCTCTTAGCCCGAGACCCCGACCAATAGGGTCTCCCTTCCCTTATCAGGAGCCTCCTCCTCTTCCTCACCTAACCCTGTTTCATACATATTGTTGCAGATGAGCTTATGTGGGTCCCCTCTTGTTAGGAGCCGAGCACGACAGGGCACAGGGCAGTGATCAGTGTGAAACACTGAACGCTGCCTTTGCACTGAGTACAAAGGCCCTATTGTTCCTGTTCTGTTTCTTTGGCGGTTTGGCGGTTTGTTTGGCAGTTTATTAGGGTCCGAGCACTACAGTGCGAAGACCCTATTGTTCCTGCTATGTTTCTTTGGCGGTTTGGCAGTTTCTTTTTTAGGGCCCAAGCACGACAGGGCAAAGGCCAGCGGTAAGTGTGAAACACTGAACGCTGCCTTTGAACTGAGTGCAAAGGCCCTATTATTCCTGCTCTGTTTCTTTGGCAGTTTGTTTATTAGGGCCTGAGCTCGAAAAAGCAAAGGCCAGCGATCAGTGTGAAACAATAGGGCCTTTGCCTTGCAGTGCAAAGGCCCTATTGTTCCCTTATGGTTTCTTTCTTTATTAGGGCCCAAGCACTGCAAGGCAAAGGCCCTGTTGTTCCTGCTGGGTTTCTTTCTTTCTTTCTTTATTAGGGTCCAAGCACTACAGTGCGTAGGACCCTATTGTTCCCTTAATGTTTCTTTGGCAGTTTCTTTTTCTTACGCCACTTTGAACCCCAATTTGACCCCCTAAACATACTCAAAAACTCCCAAAATTTGCACACACATCAGGACTGGCAAAAAATTTGATATTATGGGGGAATTACACATATGAATGGCAAAATGACTCAACAGCGCCACCTTGAGAATTGGGCTTTAGTGAAGTTAATACAGCTATTTTCGCCTAAACTCATGAAATTCGGTACACAGGTACAGTAGCCTGAGACAAAAACATTCCTGGTTTTAAAATTTCAAAAAAGCTCAACAGTGCCCCCTACAGCACATGGTGCACAGGCATTGGAATTTAACGAACTCCTCCCAGGATTTTTGTCCGATCTTTCACCAAATTCGCTGTGTGGCATCTAGACCCATCCAGGATGAAAAGTTATTAAAATCGTGTGGCTGCGTCACACGGTGTGGGCGTGGCATAGCGGCCATTTTGAGCAAATTCGCCATGTGGAACGAAATGAGTTTTGGAGGTGAAGTGGTTGACTCTGTCCGTACAGCCAAAATCCATATAACTGTGAGAAAAAACTTCGGGCATGCTGTTCAGTACCGCAGTTATGTGCTCTTTGCATTTGGGCGGAATAGGCGAGTTAGCGAAGTTGAACTCCAGATTGGACTGTTGGACAGGAACGGGAGTGGTGACTTGCTGGGACAGGATTGTAGGAGAAGCGCCAAGGTCAGCAATGATGGCCAATGGTGGGATAAATGCATCTTGCTGAATGATTAGAGGTCTTGGGGCCGAAACGATCTCAACCTATTCTCAAACTTTAAATGGGTAAGAAGCCCGGCTCGCTGGCTTGGAGCCGGGCGTGGAATGCGAGCCACCTAGTGGGCCACTTTTGGTAAGCAGAACTGGCGCTGCGGGATGAACCGAGACTCGTTCTTTACGATGACTGGAACTTTGTATGGCGAGTGGTGTGGAAGTGTTACTAAGCAGCTCTGGACATACAAGCCTCCAGGAAGTGGTGAAGCAGGGTGCTCAATAATGGCCTACGGGTCTGCAGCTGGAGTGATGATCCCAGCAGAACCTTCAAGGACAATGGTCTGGCCGGCTGGAACGATAACAGGAGTTTTGCTCAACAGCCGCACAGATCGTGCGCTACCCACTTGGCTTTGCTGGTGCCTCAACTGCAGGAGCTTCAGAACCGCTTCATATCCCTGGGCAGTGGGTTGGAACTCAGACTGGTCACTGTTGTGGTGTTGTTCATACAACGGTTCAAGCCTGTTCATCCCAATGAGCACTGGAGATGAGCCCTCAGGACGAGCATCCGGGACCACCAGGTCGAGCGTCGGCACATCAAATTCTGCTCCCAGGAAATCCTTGGGAAAGGTGATGGTCAGCTCAATGTATCCCAGATAGGGCACTGACTGTCCTGCAGCCCCCTCGACCTGGAGTAGATCATGCAGCGGCTTCACAGGTTGGTCACTTAGATGTTGATTGTAAAAAGAAACCGGGAGGGTCGTCACCTGTGAACCAGTGTCCAAGAGGCAGTTGCATATTGTCCCAGCTATCCCCACCACAGCAGCACATTTTGATCCCACAAGCCCCTTTGGTAGTCGTGTGGTGTTTGTCTTTGGTCCTTGCTGCGACATTTCAGTACACCTCACAGATGGTTTGTTCTTGGGACTGGTTTGGCCCCTTGTAGCTCCCATCTGTCCCGTGACAGCAGCCAGATTTAGTTTAACTGGTTAGTGGAGGTGTTCTGGTGGGTTCTGGCGAACTGTTTCTTTTTACGGGCAACCAGAGCAGAGTTCGGCTCATTTTCACACTGTAGACGGATATGGCCATCTTCGCCGCACCGAAAACAGAAACCTGGTTTGGGCTGAGATGGTGCAAATCGACGTGGTTGTGCAGTGGTGGCTTTCTGCTTGATGGGAGGTCTACTGTAGAATGGAGGCTTTGCGTTAGAGGGGGTTTTGAACTGGTTAGCAGTTAGCCTGGCTAGTTGCCGCTGGACATCAGCTATCTGTTGTGCCAGCTGCTGAGTGACAGTTGTTAAAGCAGCAACAGCTCCCTCTTCAGGGTCAGGACGAGCGAACTGGGCATGAGCAGTGGCTTTCTGACGCACAGACCCCAGATGTTGCTTCATCCGCACAGTTTAAGCGGCCTCCCAGTCCTCTTCAGTGGAGAAGGAGCAGCTCTGCAAAGGTGTGCGGCTGAGTCCTCTTCTGCTTCAGCTGGAGCTCTGCAATCAAGGTGTTATCCCAGCACCCACGACAAAACTGGTTTAGCAGGTGCCGGTTGATGTCAGACTCCATGACTCCTCCCCTCTTTAGAGCAGCGTTCAGACCAACCTGGAGTCGCTGTAGATAAGCAGATGGTTTCTCACCAGAGTCCTGAAATGTGTCCATAAATCGAGCATAGAGCTCGTCCTCATCCTGCACAGTGCCGTAGGCAGAGTCCAAGGTGTCTATGTACACTGTAGGCCTCGTATCGCATCGTGGCTTAAATGCTTTACTATGTCAGCTGCTGGAGGACACTATTCACTATTCTCCAAGACCTCTGGAGATCGGATATAGATGGTTCCCTCAACATCAAGGCCACTCCGGCCCGCCGGGCCTCACAGTCAGACTCGTGTGGAGGTCCGACCAGAGAACACTCTCAGCCTCTGATGTACTGCACTCTCTTCATTCTTTACAATGTACTCTACTACATAACGCTGTACCTCAGGTGGATGGACATCAATGTTGGAGATTGATGTTGGAGCTGATGGGTTGGTGCTGGGCTGAGGAGCTGACCTGGGAGTGGTGTCTTGGAAGTTGCCTATAGCAGCTGAAGCTGACTGGGTTTTTTGCTCATTGCTCCCTCTGCAATGAATCTTGAGGTGGTGCAGAGAGCTCAGTCTGAACTGGTGACAGTTTGACAGCAGGGTTAGGCTGCAGTGCAGTAACAGACAGTCCAATCTGAGTCATCATTGATTTGAGCACTTCAGCATAAACTACACCGGTCAGTTTTGCTAAATCTTTCAGATCGGACAGATACGACTTTGTTTTGGTTCTGGCAAAATGATTTATGGATACAGCAGATAGCTCAGAAAGATAGAGCGTCTCTTTTGCAGCAGTTAATGTATAAGGCAACAGGGGGCGCAACGCTTCTATAGCCTCCCCATTAGTATATTCAACAATGAGTGCGCCATCAAAATCTGATTCCTCATCATATACTAAATAAGTCTCACGCACAGAACCATACTGTATGAGAAAATCAATTGCTTCGTCACCTACCGACTCTGTTATGCCTTCAACCTGTACAGCATTTGGAATTTTGATGCCACGTTTCAAAAACACATTCATGATAAATATTCCAAAGCAATTAAGCACAAATAAAAAAAAAAATTGCAAAATGGCGTATGCAAATACAGGCATAGACATTAAACACACCCCAATTCCTCCTGGCAAGCTCGCCACGTTTTATGTAGCATGTGCAATGCTAGCTAATGGTGTAAATGTGGAAATAGCAGGCTAGTATCAGAAGTTCTTGACTCGCTCGGAGGGAAAATGGGGTGACCAATGAAACAGACAGAGAATCGCAGTGCTTAATTGTGGTGGGTTTTTTTTTTTTACAGTGTTGGAGTTGTTGAAAGCAGAATATTTACAGTATATACACAGTGCACAATAGTTCAACAATAGTCCAATTGGAGGGTTAAAATTTCCTCCCCAGTCACACACAAGAAGGCCCTGTGACGGCAGGATTAAAAGTCCACAGAACATAAATCCTGAAAATCTATGAGAATTGCACAGGGCAATGGACGTGTGTCAGTGTGTTTGGGGGTGGAGTGGCTGCCGTGCCTCCTACCGCACTGGTGGAGGTTTGCACTGTTGTCCTGGGCTGTGTTCTTTAGGCTCGAGGCCTAGCTCGCCATCGAATCCATGGGACCTGGCCTATACAAAACAGGGCCATGTATTCAGTACAGATTATCTCTGTCACAATTAAATTACTAGTTTCCATGTACATGGTCAACCTTACATACTGCACCGTGTGCAACATGCAATTCATCATTAAATCGTCATTCAGTCACAAACAATTCATCAGAGTACTCTGTCACAGACGTCAGTAATAAATGATTTTGATGTTAAAGTCAACAAACATTTCGCTTCACTGACCATTCACAACATAAAGCAGTGGCGTTACGTAGCATGTTGCTCAGCACTCACCAGTTCCATTTAAAAAGTCAGTCAAAGACTCAGTGTAATCAATCATGGACGGCAGAGGCATCTAAAAAGGTTGGCAGGCATAACAGTTAGCCGTCGGCGGTTCATATCAACAACCAAAGAGTTCACATGTCCAAACACCTACCTGAAGCAGCTCACACATCCGCGGCTCCCGCACTCATTCTGCCTCATAGGGCGCGGCCATATTTGACTGGAGCACGGCACATAAGATCTCTCGTATGTGAGCGAAGTCTCGCGATAGTTTAGAGGCAGACAGTAGAAAATTCCCTGGGTTACAGAAGGGATCCACGTAAAATCCCCAAATCCACACAAATCGTCATTAATCTCAAAAGCTAACGTTTAATATGCAATTCATGAATTACACATATGAATGTCAAAATGACTCAACAGCGCCCCCTTGAAAATTGGGTTTTAATGGAGTTAATACGGGTAGTTTCACATACAGCTATGAAATTTGGTACACATGTACAGTAGCCCTAAAGAAAAATTTCAAAAACATTCCTGCTTTTGAAATTTCAAAAAAGCTCCAGAGCACCCCCTGGAAACGTTGGTGCGCAGGCATTGGAATTCAACAAACTCCTCCCAGGATTTTTATCTGATCTTCACCAAATTCATTGTGTGGCATCTAGACCTATGCACAATGAAAAGTTATTAAAATCTTGTGGCTGCGTCACACGGTGTGGGTATGGCATGCCGGCCATTTTGAGCAAATTTGCCATGTGGAACGAAATGGGTTGAAGGGATCCACCTAATATCACGGAATCCCCACAAATCCTCATTCATCTCAAAAGCTAATGTTTGATATACAATTCATGAATGGACGTGGTCAAAACGCTCCACAGCACCCCCCAAAAGTATTCAAATACTCATATATAATCACTTCTTTATCCTACAAACATGAAAACTGGTACATACATATTGTATCCCAAGACCAACAGACTTGCACAGTTGAAATTCCAATCGGCTCTACGGCGCCCCCTAGACAAGGTTGTGTGGAGACACTGGAATTTAATGAACTCCTCCCAGGATTTTTATCTGATCCTCACCAAATGTGCTGTGTGGCATCTTGACCCCTTAAGAATGAAAAGTTATTAATATCGTGTTGCTGCGTCACACGGTGTGGGTGTGGCAGGGCGGCCATTTTGACCAAATTCGCCACGTGGAACGAAATGGGTTTTGGAGGTGAAGGCATCCATGTAATATCACCAAATCCACACAAATCCTCATTAATCTCAAGAACTAACGTTTGATATACAATTCAGGAATGGGCGTGGTGAAACAGCTCCACAGCGCCCCCTACAAATATTTAACTACTCATATAAAATCCCTACTGTATCGTACACACATCAAATTTGATATACATGCACAATATCCTGATACAAACAGATCTGTACACTTGACATTCTGATCGGCTCCATAGCGCCCCCTAGATATTGCCGTGCGGACACATTGGAATTTAACGAACTCCTCCCAGGATTTTTATCAGAATCTGATGAAATCGGCTGTGTGGCATGTTGACCCCTTCAGGGTCAAAAGTTATTAAAATCTCGTGGCTGCGTCACATGGTGTGGGCGTGACAGGGCGGCCATTTTGAGCCTGTGGCCATGAAGTGTGAGAAGCTCATAACTTGACTGTACATGATCAGATGTGAATGAAACTATGGTTGATGACAGGCTATCCCTCAACACTGTGGTGCAGTCAAACAGCTCCACAGTGCCCCCTACAAACTTCCAAAATTCATATCAAATCTGTGCTTTGTTCTACAGACATGAAATGTCGTACATGTGCAGAGCAGGATGAGACGAACACAATTGCATGCTTTAGACATTCCGATCGTCTCCACAGTGGCGGTGCGGGGGGGGGAGCAAGGGCCCGTTCGACACTGCTTGCAGCTTTAATTTCTCTTACACAAAATTAAACCCCAATTTGACCACCTGAACATGCTCAAAAACTCCCCAAATTTGCCACACACATCAGGACTGGCGAAAAATTTGATATCTTGGGGGAATTACACATATGAATGGGAAAATGACTCAACAGCGCCACCTTGAAAATTGGCCTTTAGTGGAGTTAATACAGCCAGTTTCACTTACAGCTATGAAATTTGGTACACAGGTACAGTAGCGCGAGACAAAAACATTCCTGCTTTTCAAATTGCAAATAAACTCCACACGCCCCCTAGAAAACGTGG
Source organism: Dascyllus trimaculatus (assembly GCA_024666655.1). Taxonomy (NCBI): domain Eukaryota; kingdom Metazoa; phylum Chordata; class Actinopteri; family Pomacentridae; genus Dascyllus; species Dascyllus trimaculatus. Next base: position 1,709,806 of record CM045460.1, read on the forward strand.
TGCGCAGGCATTGGAATTTAACGAACTCCTCCCAGGATTTTTGCCCCATCTTAACCAAATTCCCCGTGTGGCATCTTGACCCCTCCAGGATGAAAAGTTATTAAAATCTTGTGGCTGCGTCACACGGTGTGGGCGTGGCATGGCGGCCATTTTGATCAATTTCACCAAGTGCAACAAAATAGATTTTGGAGGTGAAGGGATTCACGTAATATCACCTAATCCACACGAATCCTCACAAATCTGAAAAACTAATGTTTGATATACAATTCATGAATGGGCATGGTCAAACAGCTCCACAGCGCCCCCTACAAATATTGAAATACTCATAAAAAATCACTGCTTTATCCTACAAACATGAAATTTGTTACACATGCATAGTCTATCGAGACCAACAGATTTGCACAGTCTAAATTCCAATCGGCTCTACGGCGCCCCCTAGACAAGGTCGTTTGGAGACATTGGAATTTAACAAACTCCTCCCAGGATTCTTATCCCATCTTCACCAAATTGGCTGTGTGGCATCTGGACCCCTCCAGGATGAAAAGTTATTAAAATCTCGTGGCTGCGTTACACGGTGGGGGCGTGATAGGGCGGCAATTTTGAGTGTGTTGCCATCAAGTGTGAAAAGTTCATAAGTTGACTGTACATGATCAGATGTGAATGAAACTTGATATGCTTGATGACAGGCTATCCCTCAACACTTGGACACAGCCGAAAAATTCATATCAAATCACTGCTTTGTCCTACAGACATAAAATTTGGTACATGTGCAGAGCAGGATGAGACAAACACAATTGCGTGCTTTAGACATTCCGATCGTCACCACAGCGGCGGTGGGGGGTGGTGAGGGCCAGTTCGACAGTGCTTGCAGCTATAATTATATTTTTAGCTGATTTAAATACAGTGAAACTGTGTAATTCTATAGTCAAACATTGTAAAAGAACAAATTACTATATGTAAAAATACAGGTTTTATTGTGGACATTATTTACAGTTTGGTTATGTTTTTTAAAGTCAAAATATAAATCAGGGGTGGGAAATCCTTGTCCTCGAGGGCCACTATCCAGCATGTTTTAGATGTTTCCCTCTTCCAACACACCTGATTCAAATGATCAGGATCATTATCAGGCTTCTGCAGAGCTTGATGATGAGCTGATCATTTGAATCAGGTGTGTTGGAAGAGGGAAACATCTAAAACATGCTGGATAGTGGCCCTCGAGGACAAGGATTGCCCACCCCTGATGTAAATGAATGACTTATTTTCTGTGATTTTACTAGAAATTACCTGTGATTTAACAAAGCAGGGAACATTTGTAAAATAGTATTCAAAGAAATGATGACAATTTTTCAGTCCTTAATATACATGTTTTTTTTCTTTCAAATGATATCAAGTACGTCTAAAATAATGATTTTTTGCAGATTTAAAAACAGTAAAAATATGGTGTTTTTGCAGTCAAACATAGTAAAAGGAGGAATTATAATTTAAAAATACAGATTTTTCATGTAGACTTTATTTTAGTTTTGGCCTGTTTTTTTAGAGTTACCATTTAAATAAATGATTTATTCTTGTAGTTTTACAAGGTGTTATCTTTAAATTAACAAAACAAGTAAAGTCTGTAAAATGGCAGTAAAATATTCAAAAAATGACAGTTAAAACCATTCATTATGTACAATGTAGAGCTGTAGTGAGCCTGAAAAAAACCTTGATCGACTGGAGTTGTACCCACTTCTTAAAAAATCAGTTGGTTTTAATGAAGAAAATCTGCAGGTTTTCACTTGATCAACTAAACTTTTATCCCCTCCCCCTTCTTCCCCACTCCCAACCCAACCAATCGAGGCAGATGGCCGCTTTCCCTGAGCCTGGTTCTGTCGGAGGTTTTTTTCCCCCCCTTCCTATCCTAGGGGGTTTTTGGTTCCTTCCCACTGTCACTGGCTGCTTGCTCATAGGGAATCCAAAAGCAACTTTGAATGCTTGGCTTTTTTGTTTTCTTTTCTTCCTGGCTATGTTAAGCACTATGAGATGACATATGTTCTAAATATGCACTATATAAATAAAACTGAACTGAATTGAATTGAATGCTCCACAGTGCACTGAGTAGCCACCAGCTAGCCTTAACAGTCTAAATAGATTCTAAGGCAACATTACAAAGCTTGTAACGACACTATAACAAATCATTTCAACCAGGTTATTTAATACTGAAATGATAAACACAGACCCGGAGCAGACCAGCTGCACATATCCATATGGTTTCTGAAGATAGAACTATATCAACTGGTGATGCAGCACAAGAACTATTGAGGAATAAAACACAGACAAGTTAGCTGCTGAATTTAGATGATCTGCCATGTCGGTTGTTGAGCTGTGAAGTTTACACTCATCTTGTTGTCCATCTGTTCGAACAAAATGCAGCCACACCGTTGATTTCTTCGACATGATGTCAGTTAGTTTGGAGCTGACTCCTGTTTTGTTAGTGTCGTCATTCAATAGTAGTCTTCTCCTCTCTAACATCTCCATCAACAACAACAGACCTGCATTGATCTCCTCTGTGCTTATAGAACTGGAGCTGTGTCCAGGAATGAGTACTTGTTGTTGTTGGTGCACTCATATGAAAAATGTACCACAATGGAAACAGAAAGTCTGAAAGGGTCGATTCCAGTGTAGCTCATGTATCAGCCTGCACTGAGTTCCTGCAGTGGCAAGCAGCCTAATGTAACGTAGACTGCCTCAACTCTCTTTCAGTCTCAAACCTTTACAGAGATTTGTGCATTGATGTGGCTGATATTATTCATATTTTTCTTAGTGTCACTAAGTCACTCAATTATTCTCAAAAAATTCAGATTTCAATACCCTGTAAATGAGTTTTTCAAAAATAATTTCATTTTAACAGAAATTTTTAATGCAGCTGGTAGTTTCTTATGAAGGTTGCTCCAAAAGGAGGACATAGTGACTGCACAGATGAATACACATGTAGTGCTGTATTTAGCCTTTACATCTGAAAGACAGTATCAAAACAGACTACAGTGTGTGTTCGTGGTATTGAAGGATCGTGCCACCCAGTTCAGTAGTTTGGTTTACTGGTGTGCAGTGACACATTAGACACACAGTTGATAAACAGAATAAATTCATTGTTGGTTTCAGCCTCTTGGTGGGATTTGTTGACAGTCAAAAACGTACAGACAGAGTTGGACCTGTGCCAGGGGTTTTGGAAGAATCAGCCACAGTTTACACTCAATGAATCAGACCACAGTCTGACATGAAAACCACACGTAACCTCTTCCATCTGGTGTCTCGACACCCCCCATATCCCTGCTTCCTCTCTCCTCACCCCCTCTCATCTGTCCTCAACCGTGTCTTCATTGTTAAATACCATGTATTTTACATACACTATGTTCAGTCAGCAATACGATTTAACAGAGGGAAGCATTTTACTGAAGAAAATTGAGTAAATGTTTTGGTCTGACAAATTCAGATTACTCACTCTATTTAAAAAACAAGGGTGAGTGCACTAGAGTGGCTCACAGGAAGTAATTTACAGTGAAAAGCAAAGAAATCGAAATTCTATATAAACTTTTGTTAAAGATATTGTGCTGTTATACGCTTACATTGGAACACTATTTTCCATGCCAGCAGCATGTACTTTTTAGCCTCCATTGACCCTTTTGATCCCCATTTTAAAACAAGTTCACATTAAATATACTTACATTAAGCTTCATTAAAAAGTTAGGTTGAGACTTAGCTAACTTATGGAGTTTGATCAAGTTCCAGCTCTTAGGTCTAATTATTACATATCTAAAAAACATTCAATACTTCGGCCTGATGCATACAGGAGAAAGTCTGGGTATCAGGACTGGTTCTTCCTTTCTGCATCAAGACTATAATATGTAATAAATTAGTTTAAACACAAGACACTTGTGCTTAAAAAGAAAGGATCCATCCTCCATGAAGGACCTAGGATCCCTAATCTGTCTCTATACCTACCAGTGAGCAGTGATTCCTAACACGTCTCTGGGGGTCATCAGGTGGAAACCTCCCTTCAACGCTGTTTCTCTTACTTAGTCCCACGACACCTCCAGGAGGCTAGGAGGTGAACTCTGGCGTCATAGTCATTTAGTTAACTGCTAAATGCTAATGCTAACTGCTAATTCAACCAGCACTGCCATGTTCAACTGACCCAGGCCCATTTAGGAGATGCTCCTAGTAGTGACCAATGCCGATACTACCATTTAGCTGTTGCAAATGCTACATGCTAATGCTAATCGCTAACTGCTAAAATCCTTCAGTACTACCAACAAACTCACCACCCACAAGGAGACTACAGCCAGATTCGCCTATAATGCTAGTGCTAACTGCTAAATGCCAATGCTAACTGCTAAGATACTATCATACTGTCACAGGTTTAGCTATTTGTAAATGCTACAGTACTGCCATAGGCTTAGATGCCACACACAACTGCTAAGTGCTAAGTGATAATGCAAGAAGACAAACAATATAGTAATAATAAAGTTTGTCTGTGTAGCATTATCAAACCCAGCATTACAAAAGCCAAGCCGACAACAAAAGTAGATGTAAAATTAAACAGATTTAAAAGGCAGGCTTTCAATACAAATAAATCTTTAAAAGTGATTTTAAAGGAGACACTGATGTAGCAGGAAGGTCTTCCTCAGGCCGGAAAAGGAGCTGGAACAGCACACAATCTAAAAAGACAGTTTGTGTGAGTTTTTCTCTCCTCATATACACAAATGTCATTCTCTTCCAGGGCGATTTAAAAGCTCAGTTCACCCAAATAGCTATTGAATTGACAATACCTCGTGTAGTAAAATGGTTATTTGTCCATTTACCACAACCCCAGGTATTACTATATGACTGGCAGCTAAACATTGACAATTCTGCGACAGCTGTTGCTCACACACAAATGAGACGTCTGACTTGTAATTTCCATGTGTACAAATTTTACAAACAAAACACATCAGTAATTTTAGCATTTTCAGTTTTGATCTTACAAGGACATTTTGCTGCTTAAGAAAAAATGTTATTTCTTTATTTTTGCACCATGTGTTATTGTTTCTTCTGTTTAAGTACTTCTCATAGTGACAGTAAATGGTCTGCACCGCCTTTCTACCTTAGTGGTACTCAAAGCGCTTTACAATGTTTCCCATTCACCCATTCACACACACGTTCACACACCAATGGTGACAGAGCTTCCGTACAAGGTGCCTGCCTGCCATTGGGAGCAACCTGGGGTTCAGTGTCTTGCCCAAGGACACTTCGGCATGCGGATGGGCTGGAACCGCCAACCTCATGATCAATGTACAGTCCGCTCTACCACCTGATCCTTAGCCGTACCAGTAACAGTCAGTTTACTCAAAGCCAGAGTATGCAGGGTTGTAGAAACAGCATGGCAGAGCTCGGTCTGTACCTATTTCCCTACTATGTTAAGTGCTGTGAGATGACATGTGTTGTGAATTTGTACTATATAAATAAAACTGAATTGAACTGAGTTGAATTTTGAAAGCAGTCACCTGAAGAAATCTCACCCCCTTGTTTTCCAAGTCCCACAAATACACAAATGGATGCAGTCAGCTGGCAGGATGTTGCTGGTCTATGTGGAAGTGTAAAATCTGCTTGGTCCAGATGTGCAGGGAGGCACAGTTAAACAGGACAGTAGGCCATCCAGTCATGTGAAGCAGGACACATGCAATGACTGGACAGCTTTCCACAGACCTGGGACTGTCACAGATAGCAGTTTTTCTTTTTAGAACACTTGATTTGTCATTTGCTGTCAAGATGTAAAGAAACTTTCAACAAATATAACAAAAAAAAAACTTCTGGAATGCCTCGCCTACTCGAGCTTTAATGTCCTGCAAATTGCACAGAAACTCTAGCAACAGAGTTTAACAGAAAGGGTTTTTCCTCTGGATCACAGTGTTTAGTTTATCCTCCTGAGACCAGACCGAATATTAGTATATTTGCGACTGTTATATAAAAGTAATATAAAAGTAAATCTTGTCAAATTGCATTGATTTGGACATTAATTTCACTGAGATGACCCAGTTATAATTCAGTGTTTACAAAGGAGCTGCAAACTTTAGTCTCAGTTTAGTCTCATTCTGGTTACAACCCAGTTACTGCCATGCATGTTAATAATACACTAACAGCAGGAGGGCGGATTAGAAGTGTTGCGTTTGTGTGTTGTTGAGAGTCTTCACTGTAAACTGCTGTGAAAAATAAGATAAAAATAACAACATGCCACCATCCAAATCATCCTCCATGAGACAAAGTCAGTGGTTTCAAAGTTTACTATTTACAAGGAGCATTTATTGTAGTTTCCAGAGGTGTATTTAACAGTAATCCATCCTTATGCAGCTGAATGATAAATGGTAAATAGTAAATGGTCTGCACTTATATAGTGCCCTTTTCTACCTTAGTGGTATCCAAATGTTTCCCATTCATCCATTCACAAACACATTCACACACCAATGGCAATGAGCCGGGGATCAAACCGCTAAACTTGCGATCAGCGGACAACCTGCTCTACCACTTGAGCCACAGCAGCCCCAATGAATGATAAACATTTAAGTTTAATAATGTGTAAATCTGCATCTTACAACAGTGATTATTCATTAAATATAAAGTCTTACCTGTAGTGCAGTAGATTAGGTTACATTTGTGCATTCTCGTACATTTTTAGCTCTTTTAATGTGATATCTGACGACAACTGTGGCCCCCAGAAATTAGAATATTGCTAGGAAGGGGGAACTGCCAGCCTTCCATTGCATCACAGTGTTGGTGTGATATATGTGTTCAATAATTTAGAGCACAGTCAAAATTAATGCAATCATTTTTGTGATAAATTTAAAATATTTAACACGTTTGAAAAAGAAATGAAGAGACATTAAACAAGAGATTGGGGGAACATTTGAGTGTTCAGTGCTTAGTTTGCTGCTTTCTGGTAAATTTTTCATGCATGAAAGGAAATGTTTTTATCAAAAGGAAAACACAAAATTGGGGTTAATTAAATATATAATGGATATAGTGCAGTAAGGCTACAAGGCATTTGCTTTTAAATAATTGTTCTAGCTTTTCTAGTTTCATATTTGTCCCTGTTAACTCACCACACACATAGATTTGATTGTCTTTTGTTTGGGGGCAGTAACCACCTTAAACAGGCCTTTTTCAAGTCATTTGAAAAATAATTCATTTTAATCTGCAGTTGTCTGAGCCGTTCTGAGTAGTTCAAGGACTGTGTGGAATTTGGATCCATCCAACTATTCCTTCTGTTTTTACAGTTTCTGACTGGCAATTTTACAAAAATAACTTGCCTTTTAAACCGGTGGGTACTAGGGTTCAGAGGGTTATTTAATTTAATTTAACCCCGGAACTTTAATAGCTCACATTCAAACTTCCTGAACATTCAGAACACATACCTACATATGATATATTGTCATGCTTGTGGGCTATACAACGTTTCAATGTTGTTTTCATTCATTTTGGTGAGGGAAGATCCTAACATGACCAGTTTTAAATGGGTCGCTTCTGTCTTTTGAAAAAAGTTTCAGTTATCGCAGGTTTCCTTATAAATGTGACTTAATGAACTTACACGTATACAGAAGTCACCTGGTAAGGCTGGGATCTGTGCAATAAAGTGTTAAATTGCAAATAATGTCAGTGTATAGTTGTCAGTTGAAATGTAGTAAAAGTAAACAGTAAAAGTTGAGCTGTAAATACCTAGCATGTAAAGTCTGTGTCTTCCTCTCTTGTGTCCTGAGCTTCTTCTTTAACTTGTATTCTCTCCTCTAGCTTCGGTCTGCCGTAGCTCTGTAAACTAGGTTGTTGACAGTGGATAAAACACATCATCACAGAATGAGTTGCGTCGACCACTGGGAACCAACTTTTCCAGTTGGTTTTCCCCAGATAGAGAGACACGTCTCTGTATATATGCAGCAGTAAAGTGTGAAGAGCCACGGCAGTAGATATTATTAGATTTGTTGAATCTTCTCACTGTAGCTTTTAAATTATTTACTGCTCTGCACTCACATCCTTTTTACGCCTCTGAAAATCATTTCTATTCACATGCACACACATGTTGGATTTTAATATCTCCTCTGTGTCATTTTGGGAATGTACCACATTCATTGCTCTCCTTCCATGTGCAGTAAATACTGTTTGATGTTCACAACGAATCATATGACTACAGGATTTAATTGGATTTAATAACTTAAGTGGCCTGAATTAGTTACAAACTTGACTAGAGACTTGATTTGACCTGCCTCATTTTGTTGACAGACAACTCGTCTCACATACACTATATTACCAAAAGTATTTGCTCACCTGCCTTGACTCACATATGAACTTAAGTGCCATCCCATTCCTAACCCATAGGGTTCAATATGATGTTGGTCCACCTTTTGCAGCTATTACAGCTTCAACTCTTCTGGGAAGGCTGTCCACAAGGTTGAAGAGTGTGTTCATGGGAATATTTCACCATTCTTCCAGAAGCGCATTGGTGAGGTCACACACTGATGTTGGTGGAGAAGGCCTGGCTCTCAGTCTCCACTCTAATTCATCCCAAAGGTGTTCTATCGGGTTCAGGTCAGGACTCTGTGCAGGCCAGTCAAGTTCATCCACACCAGACTCTGTCATCCATGTCTGTATGGACCTTGCTTTGTGCTCTGGTGCACAGTCATGTTAGAAGAGGAAGGGGCCCGCTCCAAACTGTTCCCACAAGGTCGGGAGCATAGAATTGTCCAAAATGTTTTGGTATCCTGAAGCATTCAAAGTTCCTTTCACTGGAACTAAGGGGCCAAGCCCGACTCCTGAAAAACAACCCCACACCATAATTCCTCCTCCACCAAATTTCACACTTGGCACAATGCAGTCCCAAATGTACCGTTCTCCTGGCAACCTCCAAACCCAGACTGGTCCATCAGATTGCCAGATGGAAAAGTGTGATTCATCACTCCAGAGAATGCGTCTCCACTGCTCTATAGTCCAGTGGCGGCGTGCTTTACACTGTACTGTACTGGGGCTAATCTGAAGGCCACATGAAGTTTGGAGCTCTGCAGCAACTAACTGTGCAGGAAGTCGGCGACCTCTTTGCACTATGCACCTCAGCATCCGCTGACCCCTCTCCTTCAGTTTACGTGGCCTACCACTTGGTGGCCGGGTTGCTGTTGTTCCCAAACTCTTCCATTTTCTTATAATAAAGCTGACAGTTGACTGTGGAATATTTAGGAGCGAGGAAATTTCACGACTGGATTCGTTGCACAGGTGGCATCCTATGACAGTTCCACGCTGGAATTCACTGAGCTCCTGAGAGCGACCCATTCTTTTACAAATGTTTGTCAAAACAGTCTGCATGCCAAGGTGCTTAATTTTATACACCTGTGGCCAGGCCAAGTGATTAGGACACCTGATTCTGATCATTTGGATGGGTGAGCAAATACTTTTGGTAATATAGTGTATAGTGTGACTTTATTTGACTTGTTCCAAATGGCTGAGACCTAATCTGAGCTGCCTCACAGGACTTAGAAACCGCTGCTGACTGAAGTTATCTGAAATAACTAAAAGTCCAGACTAAACTTCTTCAATGACTTGAGCATTGACTTGGACTCGTTTAATGTGACTGGAGCCTTGATTTGACTTGTTTTTAATGATGGAAGACATAGTCTGAACTATCTCAAAGGACTTCAAAACCTCAGCTGATACTACTTTTGAGATTACAACTGGACTTGTTGTTTACCGGCGTCTTAATGTCTTGGTTAGTTCAGCAGTTTGTCTCCTCCTGTTTCTCCTCTCAGGCATCATACACCAGATGAAGGGCGAGTATGAAAAAGCTCTGAAGCTCCACAAAGCCCACCTGTCCTTCGCCCAGGACCTCGGTGACTATGCTGCCCAGGGTCGGGCCTACGGTAACATGGGCAACGCCTATCACGCACAGGGCATCTACGACCAGGCAGTGAGGTACCACCGACAAGAGCTGCAGATCTCTCTGGAGGTGAATCCCCGACACTTCATCGGCAACACTTCGACACTAGTGTGGGAAATAGTGCTGAAGGTGTGTTTGTGTTTCAGGTGAATGATCGTCCATCACAGGCCTCCACACACGGTAACCTTGCTGTAGCCTACCAGGCACTGGGCGCTCATGACCGGGCTCTCCAGCACTACCTGCATCACCTGACTATCGCTCGGGAGCTGCAGGACACTCAGAGTGAATCAAGAGCACTAGGCAAGCCACACCACAGATGCACTTTTTACTGAATGAAACATGAAAACCTTGTAATCTGATTTTGTAATCTTCTGTTTTACAGCAAACCTTGGTAACTTTCACAGCTGGAGGGGTGATTACGCTCAGGCATTGCCTTACTACCAGCAGTACCTGACTCTGGCTCCAGGCCTGCAGGACTTAGAGGGAGAAGGCAAAGTTTGCCACAACCTTGGCTATGCTCACTACTGCCTCGGACAGTACAGAGACGCTGTCAGGTCAGAGAGAAGATTATTCTCTCAGAATTTAACTCAACATAATAGAGAAATTACTTATTTTCCTCGTTATAAACCCTGAAACGTCAGTGTGTCATGTGCTATGCAGCCAGACAGTGACTTTTTTAATCTTAATAATGTAGGAGGAAAATGAAAAAAGGGCAGCATACATACATTTACTGTGCTTTATTCAAAAATGTATTTGCACATAAATTTGCATGTTCCATTAATCAAGCATTCATCACATTGATGTAAAGTGGAAATATCAAAGGAATGTTTTGAATTTTTATCCATTTTCTAGGTATTATGAGCAGGATCTGGCCTTGGCGAAGGACCTCCAAGACAAATTAGCACAGGCAAAAGCCTACTGTAACCTTGGTCTGGCCCACAAGGCGCTGGGGGAGTACAGCAAGGCAGAGGAGTGTCAGAGATACCTTCTCTCTCTAGCACAGGCCCTGGATAACACACAGGTCAATGCTGTGCTCACTCTAATCTGCCAAATCATGTCTTTAATGTAGGAAGCCATTGCTGATCACCGTCTGTGTGGTTGTATTTGTCAGCAGGCAGTTTTCAGAGCTTTTGGGAACCTCGGCGATGTATGTGTGTGTCGTGGTGATCTTCCAGGAGCCGTGAAGTTCTACCAGCAGCAGCTAGCTCTTGCTCAGAAAGTCAGCGATCAGAAGATGGAAGCTGACGCCTACTCAGCTCTTGGTTCAATTCACAGGTAATAAAGTGGTTAAACCAGTGTGTCATCCACAAAAAGGAGCCAATACTACACTACCATGCATACAGTCGAGTGCCAGGAGTGATCTGTTACCTGCGATTTTCATCAACTGAGAAGTCTGGGTTAGAGTCAGAGTTTGTTAAATCTGCTTTCTGGACAGAACACAGCTCTGTCTTCTCTATCTTGCGTATTAACTGTGGGTGCTGCTAAACTATCGCTCTGATTGGGACTGACCAATAGAGATCTATCTTTCATCTCTCAGCGTGGGTTCCACCTTCAAGATTCAGCACAACCACAAGCAAAACTTTCAGATTCACAAACAAAACTTGAATTTGAAAAAACAAACAATAAAATATAAAAAAAAAATTAGGAAATATTTTAGTCATATATTTTTTTCTTTGCAAAAAATATACAACCTATTCTATCTGGTTGCATGATAAACAAACACAAGTATATTCATAGTAGCCTCAACTTTGTTTGGTGGCAGATAGTGAGTACACACAGTTTGACTGAAATGAAAATCTGTGAGATATTTAAATATGTCAACACAGCACAGGATCTTTTAGTGACTCCATTGAAATGATATGCTGTAAACAGAGATCTCTTCCTCCCCAACAGGTGAATGTGGACAGTAAGAAACCAAAATGAAATACATTTGGACTATAAAAAACAAAACACAAGGTTTTAAGTAGGGCAGACCTTGTGTGGTTCATGAAGAACTGTTTTCAGCTCTGGGATTCTTTTCTCTTCCATCCCTCTCTCTTCACCCCTTCCTCCCTCTGCAGGCTTCTCCGCCAGCTGGATACAGCCCTGTCCTTCCACAGCCAGGAGCTGACCGTCAGAAAGGATCTGGGTGATCAGCAGGGGGAGTGCCGCTCCCTCGGCCACCTGGCAGCAGTGCACATGGCCCTGGGAGACTACGCCACAACCTTCCAGTGTTATGAGACCCAGCTGGGCCTGGCGCAGGGGCTCAGGGATGCCCGTCTGGAGGCCCAGGTCCACGGAAACATGGGCATCACTAAAATGAACATGGGGGTGTTTGAAGAGGCTATCGGCTATTTTGAGCAGCAGCTGGCCATGCTGCAGCAGCTGAGTGGAACTGAGAGCATGCTGGACAGAGGCAGGGCCTATGGGAACCTGGCTGACTGCTATGATGCTCTGGGAGACTATGAGGAGGCGATCCAGTACTATGAGAAGCACCTGACAGTAGCTCAGAGTCTCAACCACATCCAGGACCAAGAGAAAGCCTACAGAGGACTCGGCAATGCACACAGGTGGGTGACAGTAATCTTAATGATACTTATCTCCTCCTTGCTGAGTGTATAGATATGAAGCTCAGCATTTTACCAAATTTGAATCCTAATTGTAAAGATTCAGTGAAATTAAGTCGCCTAAAGCAGCATTTATTGAAACAATACAAGCTCCCTGACTTGTCTTGAATTTGTCCCTCTCATCTAACTCACTACAAGCAGATGTACAAGTATATCTTTATATTGCCTTCTGGATTTCTTTTGTGACTTGTAGCTGTAGCAAATTATATATTGCAATTATTTTTTACATTTTTGAACAGAGAAAAATGTGTTACACACATGAATACATCAAGCAAGGAGAAAAAGGCGGGTTTGGTTTCTTTAAAATCATCTCATAACCAAAGTTTGAATCTGTATCTCTTCTTGCAGTAACTCTACATCGTAGCTGCTGAATTTCAGCGCTGCAGACGTCTGTTCACTGTTGTTTGAATATTTAAGTCATTTTTCCGCTAATGCTTCTTCCCATTAGTTTATCCATCTAATGCAGAACAGCATCCTTGAAACAATCATAAACAAGCTTGTCCTGCCTCAAGCATTCAGCACACTTACATATTTTTAATTAGAGTCATGATGATAATGAAAATACTCATAATTCAGCTGAGTACATGTACAATGTAATAAGAAGCTGTAGTGATGATGTGCAGCTACTGTTCAGACAGCATATCCCCACAGTTCTGTTCACTGACAGAAGAACAAGGCTTAATGATGGGTTTCCTTTATCCATCTGTTGTTTCTGCTCTCTGGAGTGTGAATGAGTTATTAATGAGTAGAGAAGAGACACTGATTTATCTCCATGAACTCCTTTGTAGATGCCTCTTCTTAAAATCTGAGAGGGTGCAAAAATCAGACCGGTCCAGCTTGCTTTCTTAAGTTGTTTGTTAGAGCCTCTCGTATAAAACTTGCTAAAAAAAATGCAGGTGTGTTTCTAAGAACAAACGAAATGCAACGAAATAGACAATCAAACTTTGTCTTTTTCTTTCCCTCGTCCCTCTTCAGGTCCATGGGGAGCCTCCAGCAGGCACTGGTGTGCTTTGAGAAGCGGCTGGTGGTGGCCCATGAGCTCGGTGGTGAAGGAGGGGGCAAGGCTCAGGCCTATGGGGAGCTGGGAACCCTGCACAGCCAGCTGGGCAACTACGAGCAGGCCCTGTCCTGCCTGGAGCACCAGCTGAACATCGCACGCACCGCAGGGGTAAGGCTTCACCTGCAGAACATTCTTGTTCCAGGGGCGGATTTCTCTACTTCAGCTACTGAATGGGATGAATTATCATTTATATAGAAAGCACATTATGCACAGAAAATGTAGTAAATCCTGCTTTAACTGTCAGGATAAATCCCTGGAAGCAGAGGCGAGCAACACACTTGGAGGCGTTTATCAGCTGATGGCAGACAACGAGACGGCGCTACAGGTTTGTACAGATTCATGATGCAGCGTTTAACCCTCTGAACCCTGGCCAGTTTCATTTTTCTTTGCTCCTGCCACATTTTTTTCTTGATATGGGGTCATTTTTCACTGTAATATAAAGTCCTACACTTCCATAAAAACAGTACAGCCACAGCTAGAAGTAGAGAGAACTCTGAAATGTCTTCTGAGCAGTGGGACAGAATGTTATAAATCATAAAACAAAGATAAAAACAGTTTTTTAAAGTTTCTGGCTCTGATAAGTGCCATTTGCTGTTTTTTGTGAACAATAACAGCTTTCAAATGCCTTTAAAACCTGCTGGTGGGTTTTGGGATTCAGAGGGTGAAAGGAATAGTATGACATTTGGTGAAATATGCTCATTTTAAAATGTCACTCTCTTGTCTGTACAATGTAAACCTACAACAAGCAGATGATAGGCTTAGCCTGTATAACATGCTAACATGTTTAATTTGTGATAATGTATTGATTACTTAGCTTTAGAGGTGTGGTTTGTGCATCAATCTTCTCTTCAAACTGTATTTCCAGAGTATTTAGTAAAATGTCCAATGAGTCTAAGTTTCTGAGGTCTCCTGCTGCAGTGGCACCAAAGGGCTCTGGATATCGCGGAGCTGACCGGCTGTGTGAGGAGCCAGGGTCGAGCCTACGGTAACCTGGGTCTGACGTTCGAAGCTCTGGGAAAGTATGAGCGGGCCGTGGTCTTCCAGGAGCAGCACCTGAGCGTGGCAGCACAGACCAACGATCTGACAGCTAAAACTCTGGCCTACAGCAGCCTGGGCAGGATACACCACGCACTGCAAAACTACGCTCAGGCTGTCATGTACCTGCAGGAAGGTAAGATCTAATTCATCAAGCAAAATGTTTCAGACAGATTGCCATCACTTTGGCAGGTTGATGAAGCCACAATGTCATGTACCCCATGTCTTTTCATGGGCTGTTTTGATAACTATGATATGATATTTCCAACCTACTGTACAAAAGTGAGCTTAATGGCCTGAATGCACCATTGAAAAAGAGGCAGTTCTGCAGTGGACGGTTGGATCCAGAGGTCTGTAGTCTCTCCTGATTAAGATGCAGAGTGATGGGATTTCCTGATTCTAACGTTTCCACTGTCTTCAAAGGCAGTCTGTTTTTGACATGTATCAACACACTCTCAACTTGCAATGAAATGCGAGCAGAAAGTTAGCCACAGTTTTTCCCCTGCAGTCATGCAAGCTCCATTTAGAGAAGCTCTGGCTCTTAGCACTGACTTTGATCTGCATGTAGGGATCTTCTTTAAAGTCAGAGCTGTTTAGGCCTGAGAACATTGTGAGGTGTATTCCAGAAATCCCCCCAAAAAGCATGAAAGTATTCATGGCACTGGCTAATAGAGGATCAGCTCTCAGCTGTTTATCCCACAGTGTGGTTTCCTTCAGGGAGCTTGTTGTCAATAATCCTGTTTAATTTAACTAGATGACTCTTTGAAACACTCCTCTCTAGTTTTAACAGCGTCCTTGTTTTGAATCCTTTTTAAGACTGAAATCAATTAAAATACAACCTAATTGTAATGGATATTTAAACTGAGTGGTTGTGTTAATTTAAGAACTCCTCCAGTCTCCACCGGGCCTGTAACACCCCGTCACGGTTTGTCACTAACTCACAGCTCCTCCGGATTTTAATTGATCATTAATTCAGCAAGCAGAGAGGATTTGAGCTGAGAGTTGAGGTGAGGACAAAGCTGAAGAAACATTCGCTTGTACGTCTCCAATTAACCTCCCCAACCAAAACGCAGATACATAACATCACAGTGGCAGACGGAGACAAGCAGCCGCAGAGGCGTGAATCAGAACTTGATATTTGATGAGATTCGGCTCAATCTGAGAGCCTAATGAGAACTAAACACAACCTGCCCCGACTGTCTGCGCCTTCACAGCAGGAGAGAAGAAACACATCTGAGACAAACTGAGGAGCAGAGAGGAAGCCAGAACTTTGAATTTGAATGAAAGACAAAAGGAGCAATGAGAGAGAAAGAATGGCAAATGCGAGCGCCATGGGCTCATTCAGTTTGCTTCAGCGCAGCAACAGTTGTCATTAGGGTGGAGGTGGCTGGACTTTGAAGGAGATGACTTTCAGATCAACCTGTGGAAGCAGAGTCTGATCTCCTGTGCTGTGTTTCTCCTCAGGTCTGCGTCTGGCAGAGCAGTTAGGTCGGAGAGAAGATGAAGCAAAGATACGCCATCGACTAGGCCTTTCTCTGTGGGCCAGTGGAAACCTGGAAGAGGCTCAACATCAGGTTTGTGTGTGTGTGTGTGTGTGTGTGTGTGTGTGTGTGTGTGTGTGTGTGTGTGTGTGTGTGTGTGTGTGTGTGTAGAGAGAGAGAGAGCACTCACAGCTTCATATCTACAGTGTCTTAACAAATCAGTTTTCATATATGAGAAATTTGATGTGGTGTTTGGTGCATTACAGTAAACATTGACAAGGATTAAAAATCTGACAAGAAAGCATGTGTTGCAGATTGACAGTAAGTGCTACGAGTCAAGTGTGTAGAGTGTAACAAATCTAAAGAATTTTAAGCAATAAAAAGTAGTCACATATTTACAATGGGCGGGAATGTGCAACTTATTAAACTGAAAATGTACAAAACTACACAGTATATGTGTAAACAACTTGATGTGCAGATAATAATAATAATTAAAGCTGCAAGAAGCGTCGGACGGGCCCTCGCTCCTCACCACTCCTCTCCACACGATCTTGTCTTGGGGGCGCCGTAGAGCCGATTGGAATTTCGACTGCGCAAATCTGTTGGTCTTGGAATACTATATGTATGTACCAGTTTTCATGTTTGTAGGATAAAGCAGTGATTTTATATGAGAATTTGAATATTTGTAGGGGGCGCTGTGGAGCCGTTTGACCACACCCATTCCTGAATTGTATATCAAACGTTAGTTCTAGAGATTTGTGAGGTTTTGTGTGGATTTGGTGATATTACATGGAACCCTTCCCCTCCAAAACCCATTTCGTTCCACATTTTGTTCAAAATGGCCGCCATGCCACGCCCACACTGTGTGACGCAGCCACGAGATTTTAATAACTTTTCATCCTGGAGGGGTCCAGATGCCACACAGCAAATTTGGTGAAGATGGGATAAAAATCCTGGGAGGAGTTTGTTAAATTCCAGTGCCCCCTATAACACCACATGCTCTAGGGGGCGCCGTTGAGCTTTTTTGAAATTTCAAAAGCAGGAATTTTTTTGTCTCGGGCTACTGTACCTGTGTACCAAATTTCATGAGTTTATGTGAAACTAGCCGTATTAACTCCACTAAAGGCCAATTTTCAAGGTGGCGCTATTGAGTCATTTTGCTATTCACGTGTGTAATTCCCCAAAAATATCAAATTTTTCGCCAGTCCTGATTTGTGTGCAAAATTTTGGGAGTTTTTGAGCATGTTTAGGGGGTCAAATTGAGGTTCAATTTGGCGTAAGAAAAAGAAAGGAAGAAAGAAACTCTCTAAGAACAATAGGGCCTTTGCACTGCAAGGCAAAGGCAGCGTTCAGTGTTTCACACTGATCACTGGCCTTTTCCCTTTGGTGCTCGGGCCCTAATGATCCTGTCTGAAAAGCTGTTTGTTAATGTAACGTGTTGAGACAGTGTCTATGGTGGAGGGTGGGAGGAGAGACACAGTGTCGCTGGGGGTTTCTGGCCTTGTTGATGAGGCCATCAAAGCTGCAGTTGGCAGATGTCTGGAAAATGCTAGACAAACTCCTGCAGCTCTCATGGTTCAGGAGGACTTTTAGCCCATTCTTCCTGGCAGAACTGCTTTAGCTCTGTCATGTTCTTTGGACATCCCATGTGTATGGCTGTCTTCAAGTCATTCCATAGCATCTCTGTTGGGTTGAGGTCTGGGCTCTGACTTGGCCACTCCAAAAGGTGGATTTTGTTTTTCTGAAGCCGTTCTGTTGTGGACTTGCTCCGGTGTTTTGGGACATTGTCCTGTTGCATCACCCAACTTCTACAGAGTTTCAGCTGATGTACAGACATTCTCACATTATCCTGAAGAATAATGTTTTGAATTCATCTTCCCCTCAGTGATTAAAAGCTGGCCAGGTCCTGATGCAGCAAAGCAGGCCCAGATCATGATGTTTCCTCCACCACACTTTACAATTGGGATGATGTTTTCATGATGATCTGCAGTGTCCTTTTTACACCAGATGTAGTGCTGTGTGTTCTTTCCAAATAGTTCAGTCTTAGTTTCATCAGTCCACAAAACATTTTGCCAAAACCACTGTGGAGTGACTGTGCTTTTTCACAAACTTCAGGCGTGCAGCAATGTTCTTTCTAGTAAACAGTGGCTTCCTTCATGGTGTCCTGCCATAGACACCCTGCTTGTTCAATGTTTTATGTACTGTAGACTCATCATACAGATGTTACCCAGTTCCAGTGATGCCTTCAAATGTTTGGCTGTCATTCGGGGTTGTTTCTTTTCTCATTGGTGAGTCTTCATTGTGCTCTTGGGGTCATTTTGACTGGGAGCCCACTTCTTGGTAGAGTAGCCACAGTCCTAAAGTGTCTCCATTTGTAGATCATTTGCCTAACTGTAGACTGGAGAATTTATAAAGTCTTTGAAATCACTCTGTAATAGTGCTGTCAATCGATTAAAATATTTAATCGTGATTAATTGCATGAATGTCATAGTTAACTCGCGATTAATTGCAAATTAATCGCACATTTTCTATCTATTCTAAATATCCCTTGAATTATCATGAACTATCATTTTAATACTCTTATCACCATTGTCGCCTGGTTTTGACGTGGAGGTGGAGAATTCGCATCAGCTGTGTGTTTGGCCATCAAGTGGTATTTCAGACTGGATGTGCTACGATGAGAACTCAGTTCACTCTGACAATACACACAGATAACTTGGGTCTTGTCAGTCGACCCATCTTGCAGCTAGGGCTGGACCTGAATATCCGAATATTTGGTCGCTGTGGTGGTATCTGAATAATAATTTTGAGGTCCAAATAGTCGCGCGCACCCCCACCGTCTCCTGGCTGAGCATCTGTGCCAGCGGCACGCGGTTCGGGACGCGGAAACAGAGCCAACAGAAAGGCATGGCGAGCAAGGACACTGCTGCTGTGCCACCGCCAGCAGGAGATATCCATGCTAACTCAGACGGCCAAGTACCCCTGACAGAATCTTGTTCAGCGTCTCGCGCTCACCATACAAAATGGTAGCCTACTCTTTTGCAGCTGGCGAGCAGGCAAGACCAAAAGTGCGTGGGGCGTGTTTATTGTTTTGTTCCCGGTCTACATGCGGATCCTGTAGTTTTTCTAGTGTTACTAGCTGTGGCCACAGCTTGTGAAAGAACTACAAGGTCACTTGGTAAAAAAGAGCGTTAATCTCGTGATAAAAAATTGACGCCGTTAAGATTGATTTGTGTTAACGCATTAATAACGCGATATTTTTGACAGCACTACTTTGTAATCCTTTCCAGCTTTATGTAAATCAATTATATTGATTGTTGATCCTGTGAAAGCTCTTTTTGGTGAGGCATGGCTCACATAAGCGTGTTCTTCTTGTGTGGAGCAAATTCTAAAAGTTTGAGTGGTTTTTATCAGTCAAAGTAGCTCTAGTCCACACCTCCAAACTCATTTTCTTAACAAGACTCCAGGTATGCTAACACCTGACTCCAGTTAGCTTGTTTGAGGTCATTAACTCAAGGGTTCACATACTTTTTC
This sequence comes from Dascyllus trimaculatus, assembly GCA_024666655.1. Classification (NCBI taxonomy): domain Eukaryota; kingdom Metazoa; phylum Chordata; class Actinopteri; family Pomacentridae; genus Dascyllus; species Dascyllus trimaculatus. Next base: position 1,729,447 of record CM045460.1, read on the forward strand.
CACTAGCAGTACGAGGTTTTTATGGCTGTTCTCAATAAAGACGGGAAAGATCAGAATGTTTTGTGTTATTATTTTAGGCACACTGTATTTGTCAATACCCTTGACTTGGATGAAGATCAGATCACATTTTACGACAAATTAATGCAGAAAAACAATGGAATTCCAAAAGCTTCACTTACTTTTTCTTGTCACTGTATCTGTAGAAAGTCAGAAGCTACAGCAGGTTGGAGCTGTTCAAACACACTGTGGCACTGTAACTGTAATTCAGATTAGTCAAAAGTAGAAGCTTTGAAATTTTCTTTTTATGCTGTTTTGCACTTATGGATGAGCTTAATGATTCATTTTTAAATCTGTTAATTTTAATATTTTATTTAAAGTTGCCTAACATCAACAAATCACATAATTTCCACCAGAGTCGAAGTCTGCAGAGGCAGCAGGAATACTTCAATCAACAAAATGTAGTTTTCAAATTTCATGAAAAAAATGGCAAAATTAGCTCTACAGTTAGCCTTAACTGGCCCAACTGCAGTCACTGCAGTCTTTTCCCATGCTCCCTCCTCCCCTAAATTTCACATGGTATCAGTGGTATAACATATTTTACGACTGGATGGGATAAACATCAGATTCTGGTCATAACTCGACTTTGACCAAATATTTAGTTTGTTTTTGTCTGGCAGTAAATTCCTTCAGGTATGTTGGAATGTTCTGGATGTTTGGATCCCATCTTTGGAACGGCACCAGCTGCCTCCTTCATAGAATTACACTTCCTCTCTTATAAAAAACAACTCCTCCACTTGTCTTATAAGCTCTGGTTGGATTTAAACGGCTGCGACAACAAGAGTAGTACCTGTAGCCAAAAAAGCATCGAAGGAGGTTTCCAGGATTTACATAACAGAGTTACAGCCTGGGGATGTAGAAAATGTCATGTAAAGCAGTAGTTTATGCATCATGAAGGAATAGTAAAAGGGAAATACACTTTATGTATGTGCAGTGGCTTCATTTGATGAATGAGTTTAAATATGATGCACTGGTTTATTTAATTTTAAAAAAAAAACTGTTGATATAACAAGGTTTCTGCAGGTCACTGTCCCATATCATGCTCTGCTGCAGCTGCAGTACTGTAGTCTCACCTGCAGTGGGCTGTAATATTCTGTAGTCTTTGCTCTCAGACTTTGCTGTGGAAACTTCATGCAGCCTGAACCATTACCTTTCTATTTACTCTTGTCTGGCATTTTTACCTCCGCCGGGGAGGTTATGTTTTTACCGTCATTTATCTTTTTGTTTCTTTATCTGTTAGCAACTTTATGCAAAAAGTTCTGAGCGGATTGTGATGAAATGTTAAGGAAAGGTGGATAATGGGACAAGGAACAGATGCTTAGATTTTGGTGCTGATCCGGACCATTGTCTGGATCCAGGAATGTTTTCCAGGATTCTTTAGCATTGGGAGATAGAGCAATGTGTATGCATATGTGTATGGAACTCCACAAAAAATGGCCAGACTGCTTGGCAAAAAATACAGGATCAGTTCCTGCTAATTTCTACAACATATCAAAATTCCGGACACTACAATCCAGAACAGGAAAAACTATATGGCCTGTGGAATGGTCACCACTGTAAGGTAATAAATGAAGATCCAGACATGCAGCCAACACCAACATGTAGCTGAGACTCTGCTGAATCAGGAGGATGCCAACAGATCTGTTGTAGAATCAACAGCTATGGAGCTGGATCCAGAAGAAACCACCATTACCCAGAAAGAGATTTTGGTGAATAACTATTGAACTAATGATGATATTGTCGTAGTTTATTGTGCAGCAATAATGTGAAGATGATGAAGAAATTCTCGGATAATACCGTCTTGTTTATATATAAAAAAAGGTTTATTGAAATAAGTACAGCATCTTCAGGCACCATGGTCTGGGTGAAATTCACAGCCAAATAGAATCCATACAGCAAATTGCTTCTTCCACTGGATTATATGGGGAAAGGGCTTTACATAAGACAGGTCACAAGTAACTTATTAAAAGAGTGGGAAAGAACCCCGCATCTTAAGGAGGAAAGAGCCCAGGTCTTATCATAACTCAGTAATTGCTCAAAAGTGTACCTTTGACTTAGGCGTATCAAACCCAAGGTGAAATAACCTTTAAACCAGGAGACAGAACATCAGACACTACGATATCAATGTGAATCCAAATGCTAAGGGTATGTTTTCTTGGTCAAGGAATCTAATAATGTAGATAAAACATTCCTGGGACTGTTATTTCTGAGTGTAAATCCCAATATGGAGTGAAATGAGGTGCTTAGCGGAGGTCTGTGCTCTCAGAGTGCTCTTCTAGTTTTGAATGGAATTTTGCCTCAACGAAGACAAACAACCCGCCCTGTTTGGACATGTTAGTAGTGCTAATTAATCTTAATGATCCTCGTTAACTTTCAGGCTGAAACAAGCAATTGATGACAAGTATTTGCTGGTAAATCAATAGCTTAGGCTGTAACTACACCGTGAAGACAAAAAATAACTCCAAGCAACGCACTGAAAAGGTTATTTAAAAGCTTAAGACAGGGAATGATACAAGAACATTTTACATCACTGAACATCTCTTGGAGTACAGCTAAATGCATCATTAAGAAATGGAAGGACAACCACAATTCATATTTAAAATTTCATTACACTTTAGTACAGGTTTATGAATGGCTTCCATGCAAGATCAGTTCTTAGTGAGGCTTTCCACAGTTCTCCTGTGTGTTTGTAGTGTCACCTGGTGGTTAACACTGTAACTGCATGTGCATTCAGGTTTGAAAGTATGACTGGCAATTAAGTACAGCGTCTTCTGTTCAAAAATAATGAGTTGTGAATATACAGAGAGGTGCCAGCATAATGAAAAAAAGGAAAGTAAGTGAGGAAATACAGCAAATGCCAATGATTCCCTACAGGGAACAAGGGCTCACTTGTGAAAACTCAAGCACCACACCTGTGGTTAATGTGTACATGTGTAGATTTGTAGATGCACTATATGAATCTGTTTGTTTTTTTTTTATCTGTGTGTTACAGTTGTACAGAGCATCTGTGCTATTTGAGGCCATTCGTCATGAGACGCAGCACAGCACAGATTACAAGCTCTCCCTGTTTGATCTACAGACCAGCTCATACCAGGCTCTCCAGAGAGTCCTGGTCAGCCTAGGTAAACTAACCGGCCTCTCCTCTTATTGTGTTGTTACTTGTAAGTGTGAATGACTGTGCTTTGCTTTGTTTTTCTTTTCTTGTTTTCACTCTGAGTGCCTGTTGGCGATGCACAAATTATCACCTGATGTTTTTTGTGAATTTAACCCTCTGAATTCTGAGCAGTTTCTGAGTATTTTTTCCTCCTATCAGATTTTTCCTCACTGTGGACTCATTTTTCACTGCAATATAAAGTCCTGCACACTGTGGAAACAACACGACCATGGCTAAAAGGAGCGCAATCTTTAAATGTGCTCTGTGCTGCATCACACAATTACAAAAAAACATTTTAAAAATTACTTTATTTGATTATTTATTTTTTAAAATCTAAAAAACTTGGAGTCCATATATACAACATTTCCAGGTAGCCATAGGTGTCACAAGCACATAAAAAGTGGTGACTTTACATACTATAGGTATTTAATTATTTATATTTTAAATTTGTTTCCATACTTGTCTCCTCTCTGCTCTGGGTAAACACTGCCTGCAGTTCAGCCTAATAGTCCTTTAATTGTTTTGTCACATGACTATTAGCTACAGCTGAGTCAGACATGGGTTTAATGCAGACAGTCTACTTTTGGAATATTTTTAAACCACAGTTATGTTATAAAGTTATTTTGAGGAAACATCATGATTTGAAGCATAAACTTGGTTGATTTTGCTGAGGACGCTGCATGTCACACACGATTCATTCAAGGAGTGATTTTTTCTTTTTAAACATGCATTTTCAACATGTCAGCAAATTTCGGGGTTCAGAGATTAAAGCAGCTTAACAGTCTGCTCTCTCAAATCTCCCCGTCCAGCTTCATGCCTTGATGTGTCTCTCCCTCTCAGGCCGGCACGATGAGGCTCTGGCCATCGCTGAGCGAGGGCGAACACGTGCCTTTGCTGACCTCCTGGTTGAACGCCAGAGAGGAAATCAGCAAGCAGCAAGCACTGACCCTTACATCCCAGTCACTGTGGAGCACATCCTGGAGACGGTCAACGGTCAGAGGGCCGTGGTCCTCTACTATTCTCTAGCAGGAGGCTTTCTGTACAGCTGGCTGATATCTCCAGGAACAGGTACACTGCCACACTGACACTAAAACACAACAGACAATTTTGTGTCATCAAGAAACAACACCTTCTTCATTTGTCCTGTAAATTAGGCTGTAAAAATCGCATAATTCATGACTTCAGACCTTTCCTCTGTTGTGACCGTACAACTAAAACAAGTTTTTATAAAAATTTCAAAGGAAACAAAGAAAAGCATTCATTATTTAATGAAGCACTTTGTTGGCAGTACTCAGGGTGAAAACTGCTTCCTCAGCTATAGTACCGTAAATGATTCTCTGATGGTGGAAGAAAACATTTAAAGAGTGTTTATGTGTTTAAGTGGTCTTTAATGCCCATATGGTGCACTTGGTTCATGGACAGATTATGAGAGCCCCTGGGCAAAGACCTGTGGAAGGTCTCCCATCTGTCCTACATAGAGGCAAGAGATCCAGACTGAAGGAGTCAAAGAATTGCAAATGACACTGATGTCTTTTGAATGTTTGTTGTCTTTTTGTGTCTCTTTGCTGTTAATGATGGTTTTCCATTTTGTGTTGATTTTGCATCTATTTCCGAACATTCTAATCTCTCTGGCCGTTTTGTGTGGATTTGCTACAGTGTTGTGTCTGTTTGTGGTTATTTTGAAAACTCTTTTTCTTGGTATGCATCTCTGTTTGGATGTTTTGTGTGTTTAAAGTTGTTTTACATCTGTGTTCATTTAGCAGCTCTTTCCCACTGGTTTGTATTTTTATCTGTTCTATGTGTGTCTCCTTACAGTTGTTTAACACATATTTGTGTTCATTTCACATCTCTTTTAGTCAGTTTTAGTCTCTTTCTGGTCATTAGTTTGTCTTTTCAGTCATTTTATGTCTATTTGTGTTCATTTTGCATCTCTTGTGGTTAGTTTTAATCTCTTTCCGGTCTTTTTGTGTATCTTTGTAGTGGTTTTATGTCTATTTGTGTTCATTTTGCATCTCTCTTTTAATATTTTAGATATCTTTCTGGTGTTTTGAGTGTCTTTGCAGTTGTTTTACTTCTGTTGGTGTCAATTTTGCATGTCTTTTTTGATTTTCTTTATAGTTATTGGCCTCTCTTTGTCACTGTTTTGTGACCTTTTTTGTTTCTTAATGTTTGTCTAATTGACATTTCAAACAGAGTGTCTGGACCAGGATTCCTTTCTCCTTGTTCTGTTTTGCGCGCCAGGCCCATTTACTATTCAATCCATGACTTGTTTTTTCAATTTAAGCTATTAACCAGTGTTCTGTGAAGTTTTGTCAGATTTTGTGATGAGAAATAAATAAGTTTTAAGTAGAGGTTTGTAAAATCAGGTGGGAATAGACCTGAAACAAAACATTTCAGCAACCTGCCCAGACAACAGCATGTATGATATGTTCAGTGTCACTAAAATGAAGCATGAGTTATATGTGAGTAACATTCCAAAGTTGTTAAAAACAGGATTTGACTACTTCAATGATGAAGGTTAGGAGGTAAATGATCTGTACTTATTATATTTTCTCCTCAAAGCACTTTGCAATGTGTTTCTCATTCACACACACATTGGCACACCAGTGGCCACAGAGCTGCTATACAAGGTGCCTGCCTGCCATCAGGAACAACTTCAGGCTCAGTGCCGTGTGATTAGTGGACAACCCGCTCTGTCCCCTGAGCCACATGCAGTGCAGAGGTGCAATGGTGGAGAGTGACTCTGCTGTCCTGACTCCTGTGGGGAGTTCAGTCAACCTCTGTGAACCAGCATGAAAAGCACCCTTAAAGTCCTCAAAGAGGCGGCGTGACATTTTCTGTGCACACTCATTCTCCTCGGAGGATGAACCCTTTCATGTTTCCTCTGGTGTTGCCTTCAGGGTGAAATGTCAACTGTGTCTACGCATGTCTGATGACATCTGAATGGTAAACCTTTGGATTGTAATCACTCTGTGGACAAGTGGCCTTTCCTTGAAAGCCGTTTAAATGTTTGTACCTCCTTTATTGGTTAGTCCATCCAACACTTCCACACACTACCAAGGTTTTAGACTTTTATCTGCCAATATCTGCCACTAAGTGTGGAGCATTTTGCATGCAATCTTTAAAGTGCTGCACAAACACCAGTTTTTCCAGTTGCTTGAAGAAATTTGCTGTAGTCTGTGCCCACATACCACCACAACCAACACCCTAACTCACACATGTTCTTCTGATACAACAGGTATCGTGAAGTTTAACGAGGTCTATCTTGGAGAGGCTGGACTGGAAGTGTCAGAGTTCCAGGATGGTGATGGGAGCCCACAGGGAGGAGGAGATCCTCTGTCTTTGGACCAGTACATCTCCAACGCGAGAGAGGCTCTGGGAGTGGACAGCCATTACATCAGGTAGTGATTGCTACAGTGGTTTCTATGGTGATATAGACAGATCTGTTGTTGGTGGCAATGCCAGATTTTTGAGAACACCTTCTAACACAATGAAGCAATCATTTTTGGTGTTCTGTGCCCCACGCTGATAACTTCAGTATGTTAGAAAGTTTGCTATTATATGCATTTTGTACAGACATATAATGGTCTCCAGAGGATCCTACTGGCTTTCATTATCCTGTAACTTTTCCTGCAGCATCACTATGAGCTTGACATTTATGGCTTTCAGTAAAATGTCTTGACCGGATGGATTTGCATGACGTTTGGTACAGATAAAGTGGCAACAGCTCTAGCTGAAAAATGAAGCCAAAAACTGCAGTTCCTTTGAAGTCCTATTGAGGTTGGCTCCAAAAGCAAGTCACTCCTCTCCAGTCTCCAGTGACTCCCATGTTAAAATGTCTGACTTTACAGCAGAAATAAATATGTTTACAGCCTCTGGTATAAAAAAAAATAGCTAATATGGGGGAAAAAAGTATGATCTGTCATGGTAGTTCCCAGTCAGTGGTCTGGCTGCAGCAGCACTCTAAGGAATTACAGTAATCTAGCCTAGAAGTAACAAATACATTAACTTGTTTGCGCAGGTGAAAGCAGGTTGTACTAGAGACTTGTTTTATGTGCAAGTTAAAAGACACGACCTGATCAAAAATAACCCCAAGGTTTCTCATATACACTCAGTGGTACAGACATTCATGTTCCCCTCAGGATGTATGTCTGTGTAGATTGTCAGTCAACCAGGTCGTGGTAATCATATGTGCTTCAGCAGAAAACAAAAAGATGTCTTATTTGTTCTTGAAGACATTTTACCTCCCATTCCAGAGGCTTTGTCAGTTCAAACTGGCTGATGAGGAGTTCCATTTATTATTTGTTGCCCACGATTAACATGGTTCATAGCCTCTTAATGACCCAAGACTCACATCCATCGAGGTGTGAATGGCTGGGGACGGATCTCAGGACTGCACCATGAGCACCCGATAAGTGGTGTTGTAGACTCCCTCCTTTGTTTAGAGAACAAACATCAAACAGACAAGAACAGAAGAGCAGCACGAACAACATTGCCATCCTCATGTATCTTGCATGTCTGAGGAACCTAAAAGGATTTTATCTAACCATAACATACCAGTGCACCCAGCAACACCCAAACACAGACTGCATATGCAGTCCAAGACCTATATGTAGTGGAGACTAAACAACTGCTTCCCAAACACATGGACCAACACAGGAGAGCAGCTCCTCAAAGGACAAACAGTCCAGCTGCATCTGAAAGAAAAAGGATATTTCTTTGAGGACAGTAATGTATCCATTCTGGACATAGAAGACAGTTTGTTTGAGATAGGCCTGAAGGAAGAGATTTATGTTAAACTGGCATCTCTGAACAGAAGAGGAAGTCTACAAGTGCTTACAATGCACTTCACAACCATTAAAACATTGAGTCATGTAAATCTTGGGTGGCTAGTGAGTGATTGTGATTAAGAGGTGAGGATAAATGTCTGGACCTCCCCACCAGTCTGTTTTGCCTTTTGAATTGAAAAGGCCTCTTGGATGAGAGGTGAAACATCTTAAAGAACCAAAAAGAGAAATCCAGTTGCTTTCTGCTGAAACACTTGGGATTACCCTCAGGATGAGTTGTGGTAACTCTGGTCATTCTTTTCTATATGATAAGTTTTTACATTGCTCCATCACAGGTTGGCATTTTTAGTTGTTGTTACCTTACTTTATTTTTTATTCATTTATTTTTTGTCTGCATTTATACTCATCATTTAACAGCACAGAAGGGGGTCAACTTTAATGAGACCAATGCATATTTTAGTCTTGCAGCAAAATATATTAATATTTAGTGCATGTGTGTGGCCATCACCGGCTACCCTTGGAAGCTAAGCTATCATTCTTTATTGAATTTTCCTATCATGAGCCAGAGGGGGCAGTGCTGCACCTCAGTGAATTGAGGGGGAAACAAATGAAGGACAGGGCAAGACAAGACGAACAGGGAGGGTACAGACGGGCAGTGCTATTTGAAACCTATAAGAGTGCTGTGAAATGCTGTGTTATTCCCAACAACCGATCCCATATCTAAAAATTGGGAATAAATAATCAGCACAGAAACGAATTGGAGACCAGAAGTCCTGACAGTATACAGAGACAGGAGTGAGAGAGAAATGTATAAAGGGCGTGAGTTTAGTGCAAAGTCTGAAGAGTGACTCAGCACAATCTGGTGGGTCCCATCAGCTCTCAGAAAGGGGACTCGACAGGAGTTGGTAAGCCCTGAATGAACATGCATGTGTGATGGACACCGAAGCCTATCGCGAGTCAGTAGGGCCAGGCTGGCCAAGTGCCCCCACACCCCGGGCAGGGGGAGCACCAGGAAGCACCACCTAGAAGACCACCCGGGCCGTAGACAAGCACGCAGACCCAGAGACCAAGAGAAGGCAGCAACCGACACCCACAGCGCGCCAAGGACAAGACTGGGGGGCACAGGGCATGGGAGCCCACCCGCCACTCAATGCCCATTCCCAACCACCCCACCCGCAGATGCAAGAGATGCATTCTGTATGTCTTCTGTCTTCCTGCCATATTTCCTGATCCTCAGTCATCATTCCCACAGCTTTCAGGCCTTGCTTGGCCCAAATGGACAGGTCTGTAAATCACTGCCATGTGTCATGTCAGCAAATGTTCCCCCACATAAACCCAGTCTCAACTTTCTGTGAAACCACAGCAATGGGTTTACTGTCGCCATCAGCATTCACTGCAACTGTCACGTGTCTGTGTGTTAGAGTTGTGGTGAATCTAGAGCCTCCCTCCATTTGTATGTGATGACCATGAATCCCGCTCATCCACAGCATGAGAAGTACTTGCACATATGCTGCATTAAAATGTTTTCCAACCAACCAGTGGCGTTTTACTGCTCTCCAGCATGTATGCAGGCTCCAGAAACTGCCATTTTAACACAGATTAAATCTCCCTGAGCGTGTAAAATGTGCAGTCAGAGGATTCCATAAAAAGTAATGGTGTTTGCTAATGGCAAGCCACCAGTCCAGCACACAAGGTCCTGTGATAAAATGCTGCCTATTCCCTCTTTTCATAAAAAATATAAAATAAATATATAAAATAGTTCTTCTCAAATAGATGTCACAGCCAGAGCTGAACTGGCAAAATACTGCAAAAAATTATTTTTATTATGTAACATCTGCTTGCTTTTTACATCCTCAAAATCCAAATGCTTCCTCGCAGCACCTCTTACCTTTAAAGAAAGCTTATGTCATTTTTGTAAGAAGATGTGAGATTTGCCAAAATTTGAACATATAAGCAATACCATGTGCTGAGGGTTTTTGATTCTACAGGCTTACTTGATGTGGTTTGAAAAGTAACTTATTGTGGCTAATGTTAGCAAACCTTAGATTGTCATTGCGGTGCAGCTGACATTACAGACTGACAATCTGATCAGTTGTGGCCACAGAGGCTACAGTTGAGCAAAAGGCTGCAGGGTCTCAGTTTAATAACCAAGTTAATTAGCGTAAGTGATCCAGACTGATTTACTGGGACACAGTGACTTCTCATAACATGACAAAGGGGGTAACATGTTGGTTTTTGGATAGTAAAACTGTGGATGTCAGGAAGAAGAAGAAGAATTACCAATAATGGAATAATGTTTTTTAAAAAATGTGTTGAATGAAATGGGTCTTTAAATACAGATTTAAGTCGTACCACTAAATAATGCCCTCTGTCCGTGTTGCTGTGTGTTTTGCAGAGTTTCCTCCAGCAGTGAGACGGAGAGTGAAGCAGGAGATCTCTTGGAGCAACAGTTTGAGGAGCTGAACAACAAAGTCATCTCTGCCACAGACCCCACAGGCTATCTCCGCATGGTGTCCAGAAACAACCTCTTTAACAGGTCTGGTTTCTATCGATTATCAAAACATCTAAAAAAATCTTCGTTCTGTTGCTGTGAACATTTATAGTCTCCATAAGATGGTTACCTCTAACTTCTGGGCTCTCCTGACTTTAGCCACACCAACTGCCCATTCACTTATCCTGTAACATGCCAGTTCTAGGTTGTGTTACAGAAACAGAGAAGTGGGCCTGTGAAGACACTACAAATTTAAATGTTTGTCTGCCTAAAATAGGAAATGTATTTTGTTCAATATAAATAATTTATGTATCATTTGTAATCCTGTCACTTTCCCAGTCAAGGTGCTGCAAAACTGGACTTACAGTAATCACTGGGACAGTGTGTGTAAAGGCTAGGGGGGGGTCAGATGCAAGTATCTTTATGGAGTTTATGGGGTCTGTTGATTTCAAACAGAGTAAATGTGTGCATTTTATCTCCTATGTGTGTGTTCACACTTCTAACAGAAGCTGTCAGAGCATGACTAGTCTGTACAGCACCACAGTATCTCCAGTGAAGGACGGTGTATCGTCTCCTCCATGCCGTCCGAGTAACACTGGCAAACCTCCTCTTCGAGCCCTGTATGATTTACTCATAGCTCCAATGGAAGGGGTATGTGTGTGTGTGTGTGTGTGTGTGTGTGTGTGTGTGTGTGTGTGTGTGTGTGTGTGTGTGTGCTGGAAAAGAACTAATTTTTCAGTCAGCTGCATATTTGCATTTTCTCTTTTATGCTTTTTTGCCCTGAATGTTTGTGCTGTTTCTCTCTCCAGGGCCTGATGCACAGTAGTGGTCCTGTAGGCAGACACAGACAGCTCATATTAGTTCTGGAGGGAGAATTGTACCTGATCCCCTTCGCCTTGCTGAAAGGCAGCTCCTCTAATGAGTACCTGTATGAGAGGTTCACTCTCATCTCTGTTCCTTCGTTAGCCAGCATTGGAGCCACAATCAAGGTAGGTAACTCATATTTTAATGACATATTTGTCATGAACACTGTGTTGGTCCTTACATCAAACAGGATTTCAGTGGAGGTAACTAATATTTTCTTGTTGACTTCATGTAAATGCAGAAATTTTGTTCATTTCATTCTATCTGAAATATCTGGCTTTTACATAAGATCATTTTAGAACTTGACATTATCTGATGAATTAGTTATTCTACAGCTGAGAGTTTAATCAACTCTTTAACCCCATAAACCCCAAAACCTGCCAATAAGTTTTTTAAAGGCATTTTATGTTTCAAGAAATTACACCATTTATAAAGAGCAAGAAACTGTAAAAACTAAAAGAAATTGTTACGAACGGTGCAGAGACTCAGGCGCAGGCAAAGAAACACGGCACACAGATATATAAAATAACAATGTTTATTACAACAACGGAAACAGAAAATCACTGCACAGCAGGAAACCAAACCAATAAACCAAAACCGAAACTAAAAGCGAGCGAGTGCTGAAAACGAACTAAAAGTAACAACAGAAAGCGAGCTGCAAAAGGCGAGCTGAAAAAACGAACAGGTAACAGAAAGCGAGCTACGAAAACCAACGAGCTGATACAAACAAAAAGCGAGCTACGAAAACCTATGAGCTGATAGCAACCAAGACACTGGGAAACTGAGCCAGACGGGCTAACGCTAATGCTAATGCTAATGCTACTGAACCTGAACGAAGAGGGGGGCACGACGGAGCAGGTGAGCGGAGCAGGTGGGAGCGAAGGCAGGCAGGCAGGCAGGCAGGCTGGGTGGTGAGCTGAGGTCCGGGAGTGGGGGTGGCGATCCACGGCTGGAATCCTGGCGGTGGCTGGGTTACTGGCGGAGTGGAGGCAGTGGTTGAGCTGAACCGGAGGAGGCACACGTGGACGGCAGACGGGGAACCAACTGGAAGCGGAGAGGGAATAGCGTTAGCAATAGCGAGGGTGCAGAGCAAACGGAGCAGACAGAACGAGAGCAGAGGTTGGCAACTGACTGAGGCAAAACGACGGTCTGGCATCGAGGAGCATGTGGAGCGTGGTTATAACCGGGAGAGTGAGAGCTGATCATCCAATCACACGCGTGCCTCCTCCGCTGATTGGAAGTGGCTGCACCTGCCGTGCTCCTCGCTGCCCACACCTTGCTCACGCCCACCTGCAAGAGAGAGAGGGAAAGGGGAAGAGGGAAAAGGGGAAAGGAGACTGCCACTCAGGCAGCAGAGGTGGAGGGCGTGACAGTACCCCCCCCTCTACGTGCACCTCCAGGTGCACGAATCCTCCGGTCAGGTCTCCTCTGGTTGAACTCCCGGATCAGGGCAGGGTCCAGGATCTGGCGTCTGGGTACCCAGGAGCGTTCCTCTGGACCGTATCCCTCCCAGTCCACAAGGTATTGGAGACCACGTCCCCGACGACGAACATCCAGCAGGCGGCGCACGGTGTACGCTGGGGCATTGTCCACCATCCTGGGTGGTGGAGGGGGACGGACAGGGGGGCCAGAGCGCTCTCATTCACTGGTTTAATTTGGGAGACATGAAACGTGGGGTGGATCCTCATCGAGGAGGGCAACTTCAGGCGGACCGCACTGGGATTAATGATGCGCTCAACAACAAAAGGCCCCACGAACCGGGGCGCCATCTTCTTAGACTCCACCCGGAGAGGTAAGTCCTTAGCCCGGAGCCAAACCCTTTGGCCCGGGGAGTAGACAGGGGCAGGAGAACGGTGACGGTTGGCTTGCCCCTCCATTCTCCGCGAAGCCCTTATCAGAGAGGCCCTCGAGCGCCTCCAGACCCGTTCACACCTCCTGAGAAAGGTCTGGAGAGACGGGGTGGAGATCTCCCGTTCTTGGGAGGGGAACATGGGCGGCTGGTATCCCAAGGAACACTGAAACGGAGACAGCCCGGTAGAAGCATTAGACAAGGAGTTGTGCGCATACTCGACCCATGGGAGGAGGCTGCTCCAGGCGGAAGGGTTCTCCGAGGTCATACATCGCAGGAAGGTCTCCAGTGATTGGTTGGTCCGCTCCGTCTGACCATTGGACTGCGGGTGGAAACCAGAGGTTAAACTGACTGTGGCCCCCAACGCAGAGCAGAAATTTCTCCAAACCTCCGACGTGAATTGTGGTCCCCGGTCGGACACTATGTCGGCAGGTATCCCATGGAGTCGGAAAACGTGGTTCACCAGATGATCGGCCGTCTCCCTGGCAGAGGGCAATTTTTCTAAGGGGACAAAATGGGCGGCTTTGGAGAACCGGTCGACAATGGTTAGGATGGCAGTTTTACCTTGGGATGGGGGAAGCCCAGTGACAAAATCCACTGCGATGTGGGACCAGGGTCGATGAGGAATAGGCAGCGGTTGAAGGAGCCCCGAACTCGGCCGATTGGAGGTCTTGCTGGTGGCACAGATGGAACATGCGGCCACGAACTCCTTAGCATCCCTCTCCAGCGTGGGCCACCAGAACTTCTGCCGCAGGACCTCCACGGTGCGTGCAGTCCCAGGATGGCAGGTCAACCGTGAAGAGTGCGCCCAGCTCAGGACCTGAGAGCGAACTGGATCAGGAACAAACAAGCGGTTAGTAGGACCGTTACCTGGGTCGGGGTGCTGTTCTTGGGCCCGGCGAACCACGGACTCGATCTCCCAAGTGAGAGAAGCCACCACACAAGTTCCAGGCAGAATGGGTTCAGGTTCGCCGGGGGTCTCCTGGGAGGAAAACTGGCGGGACAATGCGTCTGGCTTGACGCTCCTGGACCCCGGCCGATACGTGATGGTGAAGTTGAAGCGGCCGAAGAAAAGCGTCCAGCGGGCCTGTCGGGCGTTCAGTCGTTTAGCCGATCGGATGTACTCCAGGTTCCGGTGGTCGGTCCAAACGATGAACGGCTGCTCCGCCCCCTCCAGCCAGTGACGCCATTCCTCCAGAGCTAGCTTCACCGCTAGCAGCTCTCGATTGCCTACGTCATAATTCCTCTCGGCAGGGGACAGCCGCCGAGAGAAAAAGGCACAGGGGTGCATCTTGTTGTCGGCGGGGGAACGTTGAGACAGCACCGCCCCTGCCCCAATGTCCGAAGCATCCACCTCCACCACGAACTGCAAGTGGGGATCAGGCTGCGTCAGGATGGGTGCGGAGGTGAAGCGTTGCTTCAGGGAGTGAAAGGCCTGGTCTGCCTCAGGAGTCCAGGAGAAGGTCCGCTTAACCGAAGTGAGGGAGGTGAGCGGGGCTGCCACTTTGCTGTAGTCCCGGATGAAGCGACGGTAGAAGTTGGCGAAGCCCAGGAAACGCTGCAGCTGCTTCCGATTCTCCGGAATGGGCCAGTCCCTAACAGCGGACAGCTTCAGAGGGTCCATTCTCACCTCCCCCGCCGAGATTATGTACCCCAAGAAGGAAACGGTAGGTACTCCGAACTCACATTTCTCGGCCTTCACGAAGAGTCGGTTCTGCAGCAGCCTCTCGAGGACCTGGCGGACATGGCGGGTGTGTTCCTGGGCGTCTCTCGAGTAGATGAGGATGTCATCTAGGTAGACGAATACGAATCGGTTGATCATGTCCCGGAGCACATCGTTGATCAGGTTCTGGAAGACGGCGGGTGCATTCGTGAGTCCAAAGGGCATGACCAGGTATTCGAAGTGCCCCAGCGGCGTGTTGAATGCCGTCTTCCACTCGTCCCCTTCGCGGATGCGAATGAGGTGGTAGGCGTTGCGGAGGTCCAGCTTGGTGAACACGGATGCCCCGTGCAGGGAGGTGAAGGCGGAGTTGATGAGTGGCAGGGGGTAGGTGTTCTTAATGGTGATGTCGTTGAGACCACGGAAGTCGATGCACGGCCGAAGGGTCTTGTCCTTCTTGTCCACGAAGAAGAATCCTGCCCCCACAGGCGACGAAGACGGGCGGATGATGCCAGCAGCGAGGGAGTCCCGGATGTAGGTCTCCATGGCCCCTTGTTCCGGTTTGGAGAGGTTATACAACCGACTGGTGGGTAAAGTGGCTCCGGGAACGAGCTCAATAGCACAGTCGTAGGGACGATGAGGGGGCAAAGACAAGGCTTTCTCCTTGCTGAACACCGGAGCGAGGTCATGGTACTCGGGAGGGACGGAGTCCAACTTTACCGGGGCGACCGGAACAGGGCTGGTGGCGTCAGCAGGGGTCAGAGCTGAGTGCAGACAGGTCTCATGGCACCGGGGATCCCAGGATATCACTTCCTCTTTCCTCCAGTCGATGTGGGGGTTGTGCGCCCGAAGCCAGGAATAACCCAGGACCATGGGGGGACTGGAGTGATCTATAACGAAAAAGGTCGTCTTCTCCCGATGATTGCCGGCCAAAAACAACGTGACAGGAACAGTTTTCTGCTGTACCTTGGCTAGGTGGAGCCCATTCAAGGCTCGGACCTCCAGGGGGGGCTCCAGGGACTCCAAAGGAATGCCCATCTGACGGGCGAGCTGAAGGTCCAGGAAGTTCTCCTCGGCACCAGAGTCGATGAAGGCTTGTACAGGTACAGACTGGGATTGCCAGCAGAGGGAGGCGGCGAGCTGCAGCCGATTTGGGGAAGACGACGATAGATGGCTCACCTGTATCTCCCCAGCTACTGGTGAGCCCGTGCTTTTACTGTACGCTGGGGACAGGCAGCGAGGTAGTGACCAGTCTTCCCACAGTATAAGCAGGTGTCGGCGTCCCGCCTGCGTTGCCTCTCTTGTGCGGACAGCTGGTTGCGTCCCAGCTGCATGGGCTCAGGGTCAGGAACGATTCGGGAAGAAGGTGGAGGGCTCTGGCAGGTAGACGGAAGGGCCCGTGGAGACTCCGAGCGGAGGGTCCTTTCCCTCCGCCGCTCGCGGACCCGGTTGTCGATCCGGATGGCCAGGTCAATGAGCTGATCCAGACTGCGCACGTCATCTCGGGTAGCCAGCTCATCCTTGAGGCCGTCCTGCAGAGCTGCGTAGAATGCTCCTTGCAGAGCTGCATCGTTCCATCCGCTCCCCGCCGCTGTAGTGCGAAACTCGATGGAAAAGTCCGCCACACTCCGGTTCCCCTGACGCATGGACAGAAGACGGTGACTGGCATCTCTTCCCTGCACCGGGTGGTTGAACACTTTCTTCATCTCGGCGGTGAAAGCGGCATAGGAGCCGCAGATCGCCTCCTGGCGTTCCCACACCGCAGTACCCCACTCTCTCGCTCGGCCTGACAAGAGGCTAACCAGGAAAGCTACTCTGGCCCTATCTGCGGCGTAAGAGTGAGGCTGTAAGTCAAAGACTAACGAAACCTGAGTCAAAAAAGACTGGCAGGAACCAATGTCGCCGTCATAGCGTTCAGGAACGGGCACATGCGGTTCACGAGTTGAACCGCTGGCCGTGAAACTAGCATTAGCTGGATCACTGCTAACGGGTGCGGCCATAGACGTAACGGCAGCAGGAGCCGAATGGGCAGCTAGCGTGCTAATCCTCCCCGTGAGCTGGGAGACCTGATTTATCAGCGCGCGGTTACTCTCCACAAGACTCTGTAGCAAAGAGTCATGCTGCCCTATCACTACGCCCTGGTGAGCTATGGCTTGCTGCAGGTCTATCTCACTAAGGGCAGGACTAGTGCCGGTCTCGTTGCCTGCTGAGCTCATGTTGGCCAGACCGTACTGTTACGAACGGTGCAGAGACTCAGGCGCAGGCAAAGAAACACGGCACACAGATATATAAAATAACAATGTTTATTACAACAACGGAAACAGAAAATCACTGCACAGCAGGAAACCAAACCAATAAACCAAAACCGAAACTAAAAGCGAGCGAGTGCTGAAAACGAACTAAAAGTAACAACAGAAAGCGAGCTGCAAAAGGCGAGCTGAAAAAACGAACAGGTAACAGAAAGCGAGCTACGAAAACCAACGAGCTGATACAAACAAAAAGCGAGCTACGAAAACCTATGAGCTGATAGCAACCAAGACACTGGGAAACTGAGCCAGACGGGCTAACGCTAATGCTAATGCTAATGCTACTGAACCTGAACGAAGAGGGGGGCACGACGGAGCAGGTGAGCGGAGCAGGTGGGAGCGAAGGCAGGCAGGCAGGCAGGCAGGCTGGGTGGTGAGCTGAGGTCCGGGAGTGGGGGTGGCGATCCACGACTGGAATCCTGGCGGTGGCTGGGTTACTGGCGGAGTGGAGGCAGTGGTTGAGCTGAACCGGAGGAGGCACACGTGGACGGCAGACGGGGGACCAACTGGAAGCGGAGAGGGAATAGCGTTAGCAATAGCGAGGGTGCAGAGCAAACGGAGCAGACAGAACGAGAGCAGAGGTTGGCAACTGACTGAGGCAAAACGACGGTCTGGCATCGAGGAGCATGTGGAGCGTGGTTATAACCGGGAGAGTGAGAGCTGATCATCCAATCACACGCGTGCCTCCTCCGCTGATTACAAGTGGCTGCACCTGCCGTGCTCCTCGCTGCCCACACCTTGCTCACGCCCACCTGCAAGAGAGAGAGGGAAAGGGGAAGAGGGAAAAGAAGGGGAAAGGAGACTGCCACTCAGGCAGCAGAGGTGGAGGGCGTGACAGAAATATTTTAAAAAAAAATTTTGTACATGATGGATTGAAAACAGACAAATCATTTGTAATTGCTATTTTACAGATTTTTCTGTTTTGTTAAATTCCAGATAATATCTAGTGAAATTATAAAGAAGAGGTCTTCATTTACATGCTGCCAGTAAAAAAAACACACACAGGCCAAAACTGTAAATAATGTCCACTTAAAAATGTACTATTTTTCCAAAGTATTTTTTTTATTTTATAATGTGTGACTGTAAAATGACTGTGTAATACTGTATTTAAATTCACTACAGTGCCACTACTTTGCAGATATTTACTGTTATTTTCATAGTTTTTACAGATTTTGAGCGTTACAGTATTCCACTGTTTATTCTGCTATTTCACATATTTCTTGTGGCACGACTTGTTGCCAATTTTCACCATTTTTTTTTCTTGTTGCAATGTATAACAGTGTCATGATGTTGTTTTTGGTTCCGTCTTTCAATCCACAGCCTCATCCTCGGCGCAGTGGCCCCTTATTCTGCCCAGACGGAGGCTCGGTGGCTGCAGTGGTCGGGGCCCCTCGCCTGCCCCCGAGTGTCATGGACCGCTGGCTGTGGGGGCCCCTACCTTCAGCCCAGGATGAAGCTCTTTGGCTGGGGGAACAGCTGGGATGTCACCCCCTAACTGGAGCCAATGCCACAAAAGAGCGAGTCTTAGCAGCCCTGACTCAGGCGGAGTGTGTTCACTTTGCGACTCATATATCGTGGAAGCTTGCTGCTCTGGTCCTCGCTCCTGGACAGGAGCATGGTGGAGGGGAGCTGACAGGCGGCTGGCCCAAAGAGAAATCACCATGTGGGGTGTCTGGCGAAGCAGCAAATCAGGATGGGAAGGTTAGGGGTTTGTTGTCGAAGAGTCACAGCAGCCCAGAAAGACTCCAAGCAGCAGATGAACGGAGTGATGACGGGGAAAGTGTGTGTGAAGTGGAGAGTGTGTGTGACAGTCCACCACTGCACAACTTTCTCCTCACCGCCGCTGATATACTGGACCTCTGCCTGACTGTCAAACTGGTGATTCTCAGGTACAGCATAACACAGATTCACACTTACTAAGCATCCTGGGTATGACAGATCTATATGACCTCTGAGTGTCTGTGTCCTCAGGTTGTACCCGGAGTCCAGCAGCAGGGTGACAGCTGATGGGCTGGTGGGTCTGACTCGAGCCTTCTTGGCTGCAGGGGTGCAGTGTGTGTGTGTCTCTTTGTGGCCTGTACCAGTAGCTGCCTCCAAACTGTTCACACACACCCTCTACACAGCGCTGCTCAATGGGACCAAAGCCAGCGCAGCTCTGACCGAGGCTATGAAGACACTGCAGAGCAGCAAGCACTTCTCTCACCCTTCTAACTGGGCAGGTGAGCAAACTACACTGATCTACATACTGAGGCTCGTTCAGACAAAAAGGGACCACACACTCGCTGTCAAATACAAGGGGAAGCTGTTTCCAGTAAAAGAAAAAATCCCACTGTACAGTACCTGTCAACAAACATGAGACTGACTCACTGGCCTCAGAAGCCTGCCATTATTAACAGTTTCAGTTGGCTTTCTCATCTCCTTCCACCATCTATATGCTACCATTTTCAAAATCCCCCTCGCTGCAGGAAGCAGCAACAGCTACCTCCAGGCAGAAACAGTTTCAAGTTTTGCCGAGGATTTGTATCGTGCAGTAAGACAGCCCTGCAGGGTTTTTTATGGATTATCCATATGAATTACACTGCTCATCTCCCTGCATGCAAATATTCCACCTAAAGAATTCCAGCCATCACTATTTTGGGTGAACACTGAAGCCACATCCTTCACTTAGCCCCACCTAAGACAACTTTGATTGGTTTAAAGGAATACAAACATGCCTGTGCATTTTTTCTCCCCTATAGCAGGAGTTAGTCATTAACTCAGTTCATTCAGCTCAAGTCCTTCACGTCCAACCCCTCCCGAGTTACCACCCCAGGGCTCCAGGGGGCCCTAGAGCTCCAGCTTCATCACTTACCTCCTCCCCCTCGGACATATCTTCCATAAATTCAACATCTACTTCCACTGCTTCGCGGATGACACCCAGCTCCATCTCTCTTGCAAACCCACACACACACACACCACCATCCTCATCTACAGCCTTGACACCTCCCTACTGCAGTTCCCTCCTCTTCAGCCTCCCTCAAAAGTCATAAACTCCAGCTGGTTCAAAACTCTGCCGCCCATATCATTACCAGAACCCCTTCATTCCACCACATCACCCCCATCCTACAGCAACTTCATTGGCTCCGGGTCAATCAAAGAATTATCTACAAAATCCTTCTGTACACCTTCAAGTCTATCCACAACCTCACTTCTCCATACCTCTCCGACCGCCTCCATGTTGTCACTCCATCCCGCTCCCTCAGATCCTCGTCCTCCATCCACCTTACTGTACCCTCTGCCCACCTCAGCACCATGGGGAGCACAACTTTCAACCACTCTGCTCCCCAGCTCTGGAACTCACTGCCACCCAACCTCCATAACTCTCCCCATCTTCTAATCAAATCTCAAAACTCATCTGTTCAGACTCGCTACTCACTGTAACTGCTTCACATTGTCCCTCATCCTCTTTATGGTATGTTTTTTTCTTTTTTTATCATATATTATTTATAATATCATACATTATTTTTTAATCACATTTATAACGGCATCGTTTCTGGGTTCTCTTTACTTCTAGCAGTGGTTTTGCTGTTTTCATAGAAGTGCAGGACTTTACTTTGCGGTGAAAAATGAGCCCACAGTGACAAAAAATGTGACAGTAACAAAAGATGGTCAGAAACTTCCTGGGATTCAGAGGGTTAAGAAATACGTTTTGGGAACTAAAGAAAACCTCCCACTACAAACATTACGAAAACTTTGCAGGACTAAGGAGCTCATAAGATCTGCAGCTAAACTCGTGCTGTCAAATACCACAGAACTCCTTCACAGACCTGCGGAGCCTCAACAGGTTGGAGTTGTTTTGACAGCACAGGAGTTAAGGAGTTATTGCCGCTTTAAAATACTGTTAAACTGCAATCTAAGCGAATGAGAACAGAATGATTTTGATCCCCTGGTGTTTGTTTTCCTTCAGGTTACATTCTGATTGGCAGCGATGTGAAGCTGAACAGCCCCATGTCTCTGGTTGGACAAGCGCTGGCAGAGATCCTGCAGTACCCAGAGAGGGCCAGGGACGCCCTGAGAGTGCTGCTGCACCTGGTGAGACAGGAAAACACTTCCAATGTGCACCAGTTATATTCAGTTTAACACTGAGAGACATATTTAGATATCACCTCAATTAGTGAATGGCCGATTTGCCATCAGTATCACTGGAAAACCTGCTATGAACATGACCTTTTAATAATCTGTTAATCCTCAAAGTAATCACTGCTCCAAGCTTAAATGTGAACATTTCTTCTATTTTTTTGTATCTATGATGTGAATGTGATATGTCTGAGAATTTGGGGCTGCTGATTAGACAATCTGAAATTATTAATTTGGGTTTGCATTAATTGTAATGGGCTACTTTCACTATTTTCAGACATCTATAGACCAAATCCCTGAATAATGAAAATAATCTTCAATTTCAGTCCTACTTCTATGTTAAGAACAATGACTGTGGAATGCTTTATAACAGCTGTTTGTCTGATTTCTGCTTTTATGATGGTTCTGATGCATTACATTCCCTCCATCTGCTGAAAATAGTTTAAATATACTAAATGCTGGAGAGGCAGATTAGAAAAAACACTAAGCTCAGCTCTCACCAAGATCAATGCAAATCTGGTGGAGTGTCTATCCAGACCTCCATCAGAGCATGTGGCTGAGAGGTTCAGTTCTGAAGTGAAGAAGCATCTCAGGTTTACGCTGCTCTTCTAGCATTTAAAGTCTAAACTGCTTGTTTCATAAACTTCTTTGGTACCTGCAGTCTAATTTCCTAAAAATTCAACTTGCCCGAATCTTAGTTCTGATTTTTCATTTGGTCCATGTGACGATGGTGTTTAATAACCAGATTACTTCATGCCTAGATCACCACCTCACCTACTGCAAGTTACTTTCTCAGTGCCTTGAAAGTGTAGAAATAGTGTGGCCATGTTCCACAAAGCATTTTACTACAGGGACAACCAGATTGTGTCAAATACAAAACATTCTGCACTTCTAGTAATTCTGCTGTGACCAACAGTCACATCACAAACATTCAGGCACTTTTCAACTGAACTAGAAGAGTTACTTTTACAACCTGCAGTCAGAACAGATAGATGTGGAAGTATAGAATGAATATCTATACAATTTAGAGTCATTATTTTGTCCGGTATCAGTAACCCCTCTGGGCTCCAAAGACATTTCTCAGTTATCTCTCCTTCTTCATGGCTGTGCTGTTTCCATAGAAGTGCAGGACTTTAGATTGCAGTAAAAAATTAGTCCACACAGTGACTAAAAATGTTACAGGAGCAAGCAGCGTACGACGGGCCCTCGCTCCTCACCGCACTCCTCTCCACACAACCGTGTCTCGGGGGCGCTGTAGAGCCCTATTGAATTTCAACTGTGCAAATCTGTTGGTCTTGGAATACTATATGTATGTACCAAATTTCATGTTTGTAGGATGAAGCAATAATTTTATAGGAGTATTTGAATATTTGTAGGGGAGGCTGTGGAGCTGTTTGACCACGTCCATTCCTGAATTGTATATTAAACGTTAGCTTTTGAGATTGATGAGGATTTGTGTGGATTTGGTGATTTTACGTGGATACCTTCACCTCCAAAACTCATTTCGTTCCACATGGCGTATTTGCTCAAAATGGCCGCCATGCCACGCCCACACCGTGTGACGTAGCCACACGATTTTAATAACTTTTTATCCTGGATGGGTCCAGATGCCACACAGTGAATTTGGTGAAGATGGGACAAAAATCCTGGGAGGAGATCGTTAAATTCCAATGCGCACCTCGTGCTGTAGGGGGCGCCATTGAGCTTTTTTGAAATTTTAAAAGCAGGAATGTTTTTGTCTCGGGCTACTGTACCTGTGTACCAAATTTCATGAGTTTACATGAAACTAGCCATATTAACTCCACTAAAGCCCAATTTTCAAGGTGGCGCTATTGAGTCATTTTTCCATTCATATGTATAATTCCCGTAAAATATCAAATTTTTCGCCAGTCCTGATGTGTGTGCAAAATTTGGTGAGTTTTTGAGCATGTTCAGGGGGTCAAACTGGGGTTCAAAGTGGCGTAAGAAAAAGAAACCGCCAAACCGCCAAAGAAACATAACAGGAACAATAGGGTCCTACGCACTGTAGTGCTCGGGCCCTAATAATCTATCCAACATGAAAAAATGAAACCGTGATGAATCACAATGAACTGTGCCTCTTTGTTTCCACAGGTTGAGAAATCTCTGCAGCGCATTCAGAGTGGCCAGTGTAACCCGATGTACACATCGCAGCAGAGTGTAGAGAACAAGGTCTGTGTGCTGATGTCTCTGTCATTGTCTTTAAATGCCAGTCTGTTTGTTTCCTCCGCTTGTGTCCACATGTCCTCTCTCCTGTGGGTCAGGTCGGCGGGGTGCCCGGGTGGCAGGCCCTGCTGTCTGCTGTGGGTTTCCGGTTGGACTTCTCTGGTAGCGGTGCTGGACTCCCTGCGGCAGTGTTCTTCCCCACGTCAGACCCTGGGGATCGGCTGCAACAGTGCAGCACTACTCTGCAGTCGCTGCTGGGTAACAGAGCTGCTCCATGATTTAAAACCTTGTTCACATCAGTCACACTGATAAAATAACGAACTGCTTGTCCTGAACTTGCTGTGGAATTAGATTTAATGTGTGCATATTAGCTAGAGAATCATTCAGACAAGAAAAATTATACTTTTACATATTTTCCCAGTTCATTAAATTACCAACATTATATAGTGTAAACGCAAAAAGAAGTATTAATTTACATGTTGACTGTACAACAACAACCCAAAATTGTACATAATATATTACATAATATTTTATAATGTGGAACCATAAAATTACAGTCTTGCTGCATTTAAATTAGCTAAAAACATTACTGGATTCAAACTTTTAAAATATTTTTCTCTGGCACCCTTGCTGGATTTTAACCATTTTCTTTATAGGATTTTTTTTACAGTGTAGATCTCATATTAAAATCAAGCTCTTTAAATGATCAGCTGTAAAAAGTGAAACTTGGCCATATCGGTTGCTCACGGTTAAGATATTAAACTTCTTTGTGAAGGTCTAAGTGTGCTCCTGTGCTCCTCCAGGTCTGACTCCTCCCGCTCTGCAGGCTCTCTGCAAACTGGTCACAGCATCTGAGGCTGGAGAGCAGCTCATTCATAAGGTACTGCCATGTTGTACAGTACAGCTGTTCATGACAGTGGTGGAGGAAGTACTCAGATACTGTACTCAAGTTGAAGTACTTGACAATGTGGAAATTTTGCATGATTAAGAAAATACACTTTTTTAAAAGCATCAAAAGTTTTTTGAAAAGTCTGGCCTGTGGCTGATATCTTATATAATGTGTCATTATTGGATAAATACACTGCCTATAAAAAGTATTCAGCCCCCTTGGGAGATTCACCCTTTTGTTGCTTTTATACATGAAATCATGGTCAATATAATTTGGCTTTTTTGACAAGAATTCAATTGCTCAAATGGAAGAGGCTGTACATACAACAACTGTAGCCCAGGTTCTTCACCAGTGGAAGCTGTATGGGAGAGTGGCAAAGAGAAAGCCACTGCTGAAAAAAGCTCACCTAGAATTAACCCAAAGGCACTTGGGAGACCCTGAAGTCAACTGGAAGAATGTTCTTTGGTCTGATGAGACAAAAGTAGATTTTTTTGGTCATCAGACTGGACGCTATGTTTGTCGAACACCAAACACTGCACATCACCACAAACACACCATCTCCACCATGAAGCATGGTGGTGGCAGCATCATGATGTGAGGTTGCTTCTCAGCAGCAGGACCTGGAAGGTTTGTAAAGGTAGAGGGGAACATGAATGCTGAAAAATATCACCAAATCCGGCAGGATAATCTCACCCTGGAAGAGAACTACGACTTGGGAGAAGATTGATCTTCCAGCAAGACAACGACCCCAAGCATAAAGCTAAAGCTACACAGACATGGTTCAAAGACAACAAGGTGAATGTTCTGGAGTGGCCAAGTCAAAGCCCAGATCTCAATCCAATCGAGAATTTGAGGATGGACTTGAAAAGAACTGTTCACGCTCGATCCCCAAGCAACCTGACAGAGCTTGAGCTGTTTTGCAAGGAAGAATAGAGAAGAACTGCAGTGTCCAGATGTGCAAGACTGATTGAGACACATCCCCACAGACTCAGTGCTGTGATTGCAGCCAAAGGTACATCTACTAAATACTGACCTGAAGGGGGTGAATATGTATGCAGTCATTTACTGTACCTTATATATTTTGAATTAATTGACATCATTTTATAAAAAATCTGTTTTCACTTTGATATTAAAGATTTTTGGGGGGCAAATTCTTGTTTAAAAAATCCAAATTATATTCACCATGATTTCATGTATAAAAGCAACAAAAGGATGAAACATCCAGGGGGGTGAATACTTTTTATAGGCATTGTCTATAATTGTAAGCAGAATTTTGCTGTTATAGCTGTTTGAGGCGGAATTAGTCTGAACTACATTATATACAGTTAAGGCAAATTCATGGTTTCTGTTCATCAGTACACAGACCATACTGACCTTAAACATGGACAAGCAACTTGTACACAGCTTTATTGTTACTACGATATATCGTATAGAACAGAAGGGCTAAAAATATAACGTCACACATTGTCATACTACCACAAATCATAATAACATGAAATAATCATTGTCAGATGATTCTGAATTGTATCATCTCTAGATAAGTGGATTATTTCTAAGTTCAATAGCTGAGTAGTCCTCTAACAAACAATCAAAGCCTTTTTACTTTAGAAAGATTACTATTGAAAATACAGGCCCTAGAAACTCATTGCAACAAAAGTGAATAAGCCTGTATAACTGAAACTAAATTGAGTAGATCTGTGATCACTATAACTACATAAACATGGTTCTATAATGAGCTGTGAACAGCAGAACTTTCTCACTTTTGGACCTATGGTCCGTGTCTGTCTGCATGTCTGCATCAAGGCTCCTCAGCAAAACATAATAATAATAATAATAATAATAAGAAGAAGAAGAAGAAGAAGGAGAAGGAGAAGAACCTTCTTCAAGGCGATCAATAAATAATCTAACCTTTATTGATCTCCTTCTCCTTATCTGACCCATCCTGTTCGTAGTTAACCTTAACTATATATACTAGGAGCAGTGGGCTGCCGCAGAGCAGCGCCTGAGGACCAATCAGGGGTTAAGGGTTTTTCTCAAGGGTCGTGGTGGACAAGTGGTTGTTCTCACTCTCCGACCTCAATCTCTTGGCAGTCAAGGGACTCGAACCAGCGACCCACCGGTTATAAGTTTGCTTCACAAGCCACTAGGCCACCATTGTCCCCAAAAACATGATATGACATATAAAGATGGCACCAGGAATGCCTGTGGACATACCAGTATGCTGGCTGATAAGATGACTCCCAGCCTGCAGAAGCTTTACAGAAGAGGAATACTCCAGCATGATAATGGTCCAAATCACACAAGAGGTTCTGAAGAAGAACTAAGTGAAAAGTATGACCTAGACTTGAATCCAACAGAACTCCTTTGGGGTCTTTTACAGAGAAAGGGGGTTCAGCACAATCCCTTCAGCAAAGAACAGGTGAAAAAATAGCCTCTGAAGAATGAAATATGTCTCCACAAATCAGTATCCTCTATGCTGAGGAGGATTATGTCTGTCAAGTAGACATATTAGATATTGACAAAATCAAAAATTTGAATGAAAGGTGTACGATCTTTTGTTGCATTGAGTTCCTGCTGTGAGGCTTGTGCTTTAATATAGTAAATCTAAACTGTCAGTTTCAGAGCAGATACCTGCTGTTCCACGTAAAGGTGATGTGATTACTGTAAGGTGATTAGTGACATAGCACAACAGTGTACTCACTTCTCTTCTATACTCTAAGTGTGCTCTGGTGCAGTACTTGAGTAAATGTACGTACTTTCTTTCCACAACTGACTCATGCCAACATATTGCATGTGTTTTTGTTTTTGCTTTTTTCCTGGTGTTCATCTGACATGGTCATGACATGTTCTCCATCTTTTTGTTGCTCCTAACAAGCTGTCAATCATATCCACCATGCAGCAGGTAGAGGAGCATTATTAAAAGGCACCACTATTCATTCCTCATATGCAGCTACGTATATTAGTGACAGGCAGCTGATTGCATCACTGCTTGCTGCAGCTCTCCACTCGGAATCATCAGGCATCATCAGCATAAGCCAGTCATCTGTCATGCATGGCTGAGTGTGCAGTGATTAAACCCAGACTTTACACAGAAGTAAACCACTAAAATTGTGTCTCCTCTTCTCTCATACCCACCTCACCAAGGCGGTTAAAAGCATGGTGGGAATGGTAAGTGTTTCATGATGAAACTTGTGACTTCAGGCACACACAGACACACTAAGTTGCTGTACATAGAGATGTCATTTGAAAGGTCTTTGTGATGTGGGTGCTGCATCAGCCTTGCTTTAACCAGAATTCCTGAATCAAAAAAATGTGTGGTGTGGTTTTAGTTTTGACTCAGTTTTCAAAGAATCCATAGTTAGTAGTCCTTCCTTTCTTACCCATCCTTCCAGTCATCAACTCCTCTGTTCTTTCCAAAGCTTCACCAAGTGCTGGTGCAGTTGCAGTCGGGCGACAAAGAGCAGGACTTTCCACTGGCTCCCATTCAAGTGTCAATAAGTGTGCAGCTCTGGAGGCTCCCAGGCTGCCACGAGTTCCTGGCTGCACTCGGTGAGTCATAGTTAGAGGCTTCACTTCCATTTTTTTGTGCTTTATTATCATTTATTGATTTTCGAGAATGATGTCAGCTGTGGGTATAACAGTGCATGAAGGGAACATATGTAATTGTAAAAAAAAAAAAAAAAAGACCGTCTTAAGCCTTAATACAAACAGAAAAACAAAAGAGATGTTACACAGAGACAAATGTGTCTGAACACTTTTAAAGATATAAGCATTATTAGGCTTCCAGCTATCTACATTTAACTGGATATATATATTTACCTTAAGTAGTCCTCTAGCCAATCATATGTAAAAACAGACAGCCTGAGAAATGATTTTCTTCATGATTTTAATTAGTCTTAGATGCTCATATGGGTTTATAAAGACAGCTAAATAAAGAAAGGTATCTGTTAGAAATGTAGTGATGATGTACTTGATCAGTTTCTTCCATATATATTGTTTTGGTCATTATGAAGCAGTTGAAAACAAGCAAGAGTCTATTCCTATCAAGGTTTCTAGGTTCTAATCATTTCCCAAAAATGTGTTTCTTGGTTAACAAATCATATTAATGCATCATACACTATATTACCAAAAGTATTTGCTCACCCATCCAAATGATCAGAATCAGGTGTCCTAATCACTTGGCCTGGCCACAGGTGTATAAAATCAAACACCTAGGCATGCAGACTGTTTTGACAAACATTTGTAAAAGAATGGGTCGCTCTCAGGAGCTCAGTGAATTCCAGTGTGGAACTGTCATAGGATGCCACCTGTGCAACAAATCCAGTCGGGAAATTTCCTCGCTCCTAAATATTCCAGTCAACTGTCAGCTTTATTATAAGAAAATGGAAGAGTTTGGGAACAACAGCAACTCGGCCACCAAGTGGTAGGCCATGTAAACTGACGGAGAGGGGTCAGCGGATGCTGAGGCGCATAGTGCAAAGAGGTCGCCCACTTCCTGCACAGTTAGTTGCTGCAGAGCTCCAAACTTCATGTGGCCTTCAGAATAGCCCAAGTACAGTACGCAGAGAGCTTCATGGAATGGGTTTCCATGGCAGAGCAGCTGCATCCAAGCCGTACATCACCAAGTGCAATGCGAAGTGCCGGATGCAGTGGTGTAAAGCACGCCGCCACTGGACTATAGAGCAGTGGAGACGCAATCTCTGGAGTGATGAATCACGCTTTTCCATCTGGCAATCTGATGGACCAGTCTGGGTTTGGAGGTTGCCAGGAGAACGGTACATTTGGGACTGCATTGTGCCAAGTGTGAAATTTGGTGGAGGAGGAATTATGGTGTGGGGTTGTTTTTCAGGAGTCGGGCTTGGCCCCTTAGTTCCAGTGAAAGGAACTTTGAATGCTTCAGGATAACAAAACATTTTAGACAATTCTATGCTCCCGACCTTGTGGGAACAGTTTGGAGCGGGCCCCTTCCTCTTCCAACATGACTGTGCACCAGTGCACAAAGCAAGGTCCATACAGACATGGATGACAGAGTCTGGTGTGGATGAACTTGACTGGCCTGCACAGAGTCCTGACCTGAACCCGATAGAACACCTTTGGGATGAATTAGAGCGGAGACTGAGAGCCAGGCCTTCTCCACCAACATCAGTGTGTGACCTCACCAATGCTCTTCTGGAAGAATGGTCAAATATTCCCATGAACACACTCCTCAACCTTGTGGACAGCCTTCCCAGAAGAGTTGAAGCTGTAATAGCTGCAAAAGGTGGACCGACATCATATTGAACCCTATGGGTTAGGAATGGGATGGCACTTAAGTTCATATGTGAGTCAAGGCAGGTGAGCAAATACTTTTGGTAATATAGTGTAGTTTAATCAAAAGTCATTGCCAGCCAAAAAGAAAATCATTTTACTGTTAAACAAAGTCCTCCAGACTTCAACTCTTTAGCTTTTTAATTTATCAGGAGCTGACAGCAGATCAACAGCTCATTAAAACGTCAACTTTACTATTTTACTATTGCACTTTACTTTTTTATTTTATTTTACTTCTTAGCTGTGACTGTGGTGTGTATGTCAGTGTGCAGCTGAATAATTGAATTTTCCTTTGGGGTGAATGAAAGTATTTATTTATCTATCTATCTATCTATCTATCTATCTATCTATCTATCTATCTATCTATCTATCTATCTATCTATCTATCTATCTATCTATCTATCTATCTATCTATCTATCTATTACAAAGTGGTAACATTTTAGAGTTGTAACTGGTTAGAGGAAGAATCTTAATCTGCTTTTTGTTCTTCATATTTTGTGTGCACTGTAAAAAACAAAGCCGTCAAAACTTAAAATATCAAGGAAACTTGATGCAAGAGATTTTTAAGTTTTCTCAACTTTTGATTACCAAAGTTGACTTTACTAAGTTTAATAAGTTTGTGCCAAAGTTCTGCCAACTAGGATTTTCTTGTGCACCCAACTAGATGTTGGGTCTAAATGTTCCAAGTAAAACCTTCCTCCTCCTGCCTGTTTTTGGATTCTTTTTTTTTTTTCGGCCGGGGGAGGGGGGTGGGGCGTTTTTTCCATTTTATTGGGAGAGATACAGAGTGAACGTGGGGAGAGAGAGGAGCATGACACACAGCAAATGGTCTTGAGCCATACTCAAACTCATGACCGCTGCTAAGAGACTGAGCCCATGTTGTATCGCGTTAGCTAAGTGAGCTAAACGGCAGAACAGCCTCCTGCCTGAGCCTTAAGGAGCATGCACGCATGGATGTTATGCTCTTTTACGGGGTTTCCATCCAGGGAAATGTAACTCAAGTAATTTAAACAAATAAATTCTTGTTATTTTCTTATCAAAACTCTAGTAGAGGCAACGATAGTGACAAGTTTGCTGTGCTGACTCATTATTCAATTCAATTCAATTTTATTTATATAGTGCATATTTACAACATATGTCATCACATAGCGCTAAACATTGTAAGGAAGAACAGAAAACAGGAAACAGAAAACCCAGCAATCCAAAGTTGCATTTGGATTCCCTATGAGCAAGCAGTCAGCGACGGTGATAAGGAACCAAAAAAAAACCCCTAGGATAGAGAAGGGGGAAAGAAAACCTCTGACAGAACCAGGCACAGGGAGGACGGCCATCTGCCTGAACCGGTTGGGTTGGGAGTAGGGATGAGGTAGGAGGGAAGGATAGCAGGAGAGGTTGGGGATGGGAGGACAGCAAGTGGTGAGATACAGAGGAATCCATGGAAAGAACAAGCAGGACACAGACCGTCGGGGGGGGATACATAGGTTAGTCATATGTAATGGTGATATATGACAGTACAGAGAGGAGAGGAGAGGAGCCCAGTGCATCGTGTGAGTCCCCCCTCAGTCTGAACCTATGGCAGCATTACTAAGGGACAGCTCAGGTGATCCTGAGCAGCCTTAACTTTAAGTTTTATCAAATAGGAACGTTTTAAGCTTAATCTGAAAAGTAGAGAGGGTGTCTGCCTCCCAAACTCAAACTGGGAGCTGATTCCACAACAGAGGAGCTGATAACTGAAGGCTCTGCCTCCCATTCTACTTCTGGAAACTCTGGGAACCAGAAGTAAACCTGGAGTGTCAGAGCATTATTGTTGGTTGCAAGTGGCAATGTTTAATTTATTAATTAATTAAAAACACTACTGGGAACAACAAATACCTAGCTATAATTTTTACAGTGTGTGTAAAGCCTTAATATCCAAAGTGCCTCATTGCTGCAGCTGTTAAATGCATGTATTGGAGTAAAAAGTACATAATGAAGAGGAGAGCTCAAGTAAGGTCAACTAAAGTAAAGTTCAGTTATTCATTTAGCCTTATTAAGCAATGTCTCTCTTTTCAAATTAGAAAAACAGAGGGAAAAAATTAAGACAGAGATAAAAAATAAAAAGATGTGCTAACAGAGAATGGGCTCTTTGAATTCCTGGATGTTGCTGCGTGTTCATGTGCTGCTGTCACATTTTTACGTACCTCAATGGAAATAGCATGGAAGTCAGATATGTGTTTAGTGCAGTATAACACAGTTAGAATGCTAGAAGAAAGAATGAAAAAGGAGAAATTGGAAGTTAAATTTGAACATGTACAGCATTTTTCTAAGTGCCCACAGGTGCTACCAATATTTTCATGTAATTTGTTTTATTTGTTATTTCCATGCTTGTCTCTTATCTGCTCCAACACAGCCTTACCAATACTGAAAAAAGTGTGGCTATATATATGTTCTAGATATTTTACTGCTACTCACACTACTTTGCACATTAACTGTAGGAAGATATTTCAAAATGCTGGATATATCTTCCAACAACTTGCGTCCTGTCGTCTCCTCTCTGCTCTGTGTATTCACCTGAATTTTGACGTTTTTCCACATGACTGTCAGTGACGGCCTCCCAGTTGTGCGGAGGAGTGCAAAGCATTTAGTTTTTTATAGAATGCGATGCTCACAGTTTGTTGCTGGAGAGTTTTTGAATGAGACATAGAATAAATTAAATTCGGTGAAGTATTATAAATACAAATTTAAACCTTGAGTTGGTTCATTTTTCGCCCACAAAACAACACCTCACACAGGATACATCCCAGGACTATGGGAACACTGAAGTCCTGTGACTCTTTGTTTTGAAAGTTTCTGGTATTTCAGTGATTGTTACAGTATGCCTTTTAAACTTTTGAAGATTTAGGGTTCAGAGGGTCAAATATAAACATTTAATTTCCTGTTTCATTGAAGATACTGCCAAATTAAATCATGAAAATATAAATTAGAAACACAGTGGTATGAGTAACTGAAGTGAGTAATTCAAATGTAAGTCTGCTGTATTTTTATTCTGTTTTTCTATTCTTTCAGTTTGCTGTTTTTCTTTCTTTTTAAACATGCACTACACAAAGCAGTTGTGTTTGTGGTGAAATGTGCAGGATGAATGAACTTGCCTTGCCACTGTCTCTGCCTCTGCCAGGTTTCGATCTGTGTGAAGTTGGTCAGGAGGAGGTGGTGCTGAAGACAGGAAAGCAGGCCAGCAGACGCACCATGCATTTTGCCCTTCAGTCTCTTCTTGCACTGTTTGGTGGGGATCATTTGGAACTTTTGACTTTCTTTCAAATTGAATCTTTTTCTATATTCCACTAATACTCCTCTTTCTTTAGACTCCACAGAGCTTCCCAAGCGTCTGAGCATGGACAGCTCCTCCTCCCTGGAGTCTCTGTCCTCTTCCCAGTCAGCCTCCCAGCCGCACTCTTTACCCCTCTCCTTCAGCTGCTACCCCCATCAGCCCTCCTTCTTACCCCCCGTCTGCCCAGACAACCTCTCCTGCGACGCCATCTCCGTCTACAGCCTCAGCTCCCTTGCCTCCTCTCTCAGCTTTCTGTCTCGACCTGAGCCCGCCGGCAGCGACATCATCAGCCAGCGTTCACACCAGCAGGAACCAGATGGAGCTCGAGGAGGAGCCGGCCTCTACACCTCGCAGCGCCACTCAGGCGGCTTGTCGAGAGGCCGACTGACCACTCACGGAGGAGGATTGACAGGAGAGGGAGAGGATGAGGAGTATGAGGGATACTCTATTATCAGCAGTGAGCCGTTGGGGCGAGGAGGGAGGGAGTGTGACACTCTGCCGCTGCCTGCAGGACACCGACACAGGAGTGGAGGTGGGAGAGGAGCTGCTGGGAGTCATGGATATCCTCTTACTGTTTCCTCCAAGGGAAGCATCAGCACACCTACATCTCCTATCAAAACTCCGTCGCTGCCACTGACAGCTCCCACCAGCCCCAAAATGAAGCCAGAAATGTAAGCCAGCCAGAAAGGAGTTACTATTGTTCTGTCTGAAATGCATGAGCTGTCCTTGAACTCTCTGATCTTTAAAATCTATTGGCAACATTACAAGACATGTTGTCTTACCAAAATAAATGTCCAAAATTACATCTGTAGTGTAAATACAGACAGAACTTCACATGTTCAAGCTCCAGACAGTCCTTGAACTAATCATGTGTGACATGTGGTTTTGTTAGACAAAACATAAGCTTAGAATGATGATGTTTTATAACAATCACTTTAGTCTATATGACTTAAAAATTTGCCAAAGATAAACTGATGTAACTGAGAAGCCATGACTGACTGAGCTGTAACCAACAGTCAGGTGACAAAATTCAGAGAGATTTCAACAGAACAGAGAGGAGACTGAGAGCACAATCAGACAAACCGGATCAATAGAGGACAGACGACAGCAGAGCAACATGTAAATAGTTCAATATTTATAGTATGTAGAGCCACACATGTGGCCACGTGGAACAATGTTGCACATGAATTCCAAGCTTTTTTAAATTTTTTGTAAAATAGCTAATCAAAGACATTAAATTTTCATGGTATTATAAATAATTGTAACAGTCGTACTGCACAGAACACATTTCTGAGTTCTTGCTACTTCTAACCACAGTTGTGCTTTATACTGAAGTGAAAATTAAACCCACAGTGAGTGAAAATAAGACAGGAACAAAGATTGCCCAGGAGCTGGTTGGCGTTCAGAGATTTAAGAGTCAAGCATGAATTAGCGAGCCAACCTCACACCTCTCTTACTGTAGCTGTCAGTTTCGCTCGAGCTTGTTCTTTCAGTTGTGCAAGAAGATCTTTCCTCAGTCCAACTGTGTTTACACAAGGCTGCATAATCATGCGACGGCAGATGCTGTTCACATGGGTCTGCTTTGGATGGAGCGTCATTTTGAATGTTGCTCCCACAAGGAACTGTGGAATAAATTGTCTCCTCTCTTTTTGTAAAGGTTGGATGAGTGTATCTGTGCTAAAGGAGATGAGATCTCAGCTTTTCTGTCCTGTTATATCAAGGTAAAAATAATGGTGACAACAGACACATATTGAATTTATGTCTTTTTGTTTTCCAGCTTGCCTCCTCAGCGGACTGGGAAGGGCAAGGTTAGCAGCTCTGAGTCGGACCAGTCGAGCACTGAGACAGACAGCACGGTGAAATCCCAGGAGGAGAGGATGGGACCTGCAGGACAAATGGATCCCCAGGAACTGGCCCAGAAGATCCTGGAGGAGACCCAGAGCCACATGCAAGCTGTGGAGAGCCTGCAGAAAGCAAACTTCAGAGGGAAGACTCTGCGGGGAGCTGAAGGGAGAGATGAGGCCAGACAGCAATCTCTGTCAACCCCCACAACCCCAAATCTGACCCCCACTGGTGGAGCTCGAGGGTTTCAGCCATCTGAGACCAGTGCATTCAGCCGACCACCCAGCAGGGCCAGTCTGAAGGCTTGTTCCTCTCCACTTTCTAGTCATCCGTCATCCCTCTCCACTTCCATCTCAACTCCTCCCCCGACTCGCCCTAAACCTCCATCCCGCTCCTCTTCACTGCAAAAAATCAGCTCAGGCTACAACAGCCCAGCTTACTCCTCTCCTTCCCTGTCTGTGAAGGAGCAGAGTTCACCTCTCCCTGTGGCTTCTCCAGGTGCGCAGCTCAAACTGAAATACCCCAGTCTGCCATACACCGCCCATATCTCGCCTTCACGCTCTCCTGCCAACAGCGCCCCGTCACCAACCCTTTCCTATTCCTCCACAGGATCATTCTCAGCCTCCTCCAGCCCTGCAAACACCCCCGAGCTGAACCAGACGAAACAGGAGAACAAAGTGCACTCGATGCACAGCTTAAAAACATTCTGGGCCAACACCAGCCAGAAACATGAGGGGCCCTGCCCAGTCAGCTTACTCCGAGGCGGGAATAAAAGAATTAGTACAGTTCAGAAAGATGTTTTGGGTTTGCTAAATCTCTCACCTAGACACGAGTCTGTCAGGAAAAACACAGAGGATCCTGAGAATCACAACACTGATGACAGGCCAAATGGTCACCAAAAACTGGAGGGTAAACCGCCTCCACCTCCATCTGCCAGTCTTCCCACAAACTCTAAAGCAGGCATCAGACTTCCCTCTGGGAATGGCTACAAGTTTCTCTCACCTGGACACTTTTTCCCGTCTTCGAAATGTTGAGAGTTTGGATGTTTGCCCTGCTGACCCAGTCTGCCAGTC
This sequence comes from Dascyllus trimaculatus, assembly GCA_024666655.1. Lineage (NCBI taxonomy): Eukaryota > Metazoa > Chordata > Actinopteri > Pomacentridae > Dascyllus > Dascyllus trimaculatus. The sequence goes on from CM045460.1 coordinate 1,765,334, forward strand.
CTCTGGTTCATTTTCTCTGTGTGTACAACGACTGTCCATTTTTCAGTGAAATACAATTTTAGCAACCTCTGCTGAAGTCGAGGATAAAAAGTACCGTTTCATACTGATTTTACATGTTTTTGTGAAGGGATGTAAATGTTTTGAATGTGATGAATGTGCCTTCTTCTGGATAGAGCTGGAAGGAAAAAATAACTGAGAAAAATGTCTAGCCTCTGGCTTTAATTGTGTTTTCATGACAGACTAGAGAGCATGTGTCTCAATGCCTTCGTGTACACTGAAAAGAAATGCTTTGACTTACAGTCCGTTGACTGAATGAACCTTTTATGTCAATCTGAACGCTCGCTATGTTTGTGTAAGCCGACCTGAATTGATTTATTGTGTAATAATTATTGTTACCAATGGTTATTGTTGTCATTTATTTTGTTAAGTAAACAGTGTTTTCCAGGCATTATTACACATTTTATAAAGACAATTAAAAACAAAAGAAGCAGTAAAGAAAGCGTTTGGATATCTTTTATGCATATTTGGTTTCATGTGTGAGCATCAGCATGATACTTCTTGCTGTATCATTAACTTTATAATGTACAATTTTGCAACTCTGGTAGACTACTATTCAGAAAAATCTCAATTCTCAACGAGTTGTTAAATAAAACTGTTCCTTTTTCCTTGCCTTTCCTTTAATGACATAATTAAGCTAAAGATTCTTCACTCACTGTTTTTGTTTCTAATAACCACGTAACAGTATATCTTAAATTAGATATCAGCGGTTACAATGTTTATCACAGTCCTCTCAGAAACTCAAGGAAAGGGCGTTTTCTGCTACTTTATATGTGTATTTCTCAGTGTTTCAGGCCAAAATATCATACTTTTTATTCTGGTACACATTTAATGTGAAACAGCTGTTGTTAGTTTTCAGATTGCAATTTTATACAACATATGGTCAGTTTGTAAAATATAATGCACTTTTATATATTTAACTACCTAATAGCAAAAACGCTTAAGATTAGCTGCACCTCAGTACAGTAAGTAACAACATTTTGTTGTAAAACCTACTTTTACTTAGGCCTGTTTATGGTAGAACTTTGACTAGTTGAGTATTTTATAGTGTGACATTAAATAGCTCCTACACCATTGCAATTGTGCCTGTATGGACTCTATGTAAATATATTTGTTTTTAGTTGCAATAGTTATAGCCACTATTTATACGCATAGAAATAATAACATGGTTTCTATGGGTTCAGAAAATATATAAACAAGGAGACACATTTGAATAAAGATAAATAACCCAAACTCAGTTAAAAGCCAGACTAAAAATATAGGTCTTGAGTTTGCTGTTAAAAATACACTGTTACTTTCCACCACTGTCATTATCAGTAAATCTGTCATTCATTCCCTTAAAGAGACTGTTATATTAGATGGTCCATACTCTAAACATACAGTTAAAATGACTTATAGTAGCCTACATGGTTAACACAGAAAACATGCTGTTATAGTGAATAGAATACATGGTTAATACAGTAAAGATACTGTTTTTATTGAACACAGTAATGCAGTAAACCTACTGTTAAGATGAATACAATATATGTTTATCACAGTAAATATACTGTTACAGGGAATAAAACACATGGCTATTTCAGTAAGCATACTGTTATAGTGAATATAGAACATTGACAATACAGTAAGCCTATTCATACAGTAAATACAATACATAGCACATACGGTAATCATCATGTTCTGGTGAATTTAGTACACGTTTAATACAGTAAATGACACTTGAATGGTGTGGATGTTTCAGCCAATCAGATTTAACCTGGAGGGCGGAACCAACTTGTTGATAACTCTCTCTGGTGTCGACTCCCAGTGCGCAGCCGCAGCCCGGGTGACGAAGATGGTGCTCATCAAGGAATAGTGAGTCTGAAGTGTTTTTAAAAAATGTCTTTTGGCGCATTTACTGGGGAATTTCCATCTGCCCCGGGGCGTGTTAGTGAGGAGTAAAGTATATATGTGTCGTTTCTTGCTGTCGTTTGCTGTATTTCCGACACCGCAGCCGGTAAAAAGCCAGCTTTAAGCGGGGTGGATCAGGACATGGATAACGGGACGCACCGGTCTTTTTTAGGCGTTGCTAGTGCGAGCTAACGTTAGCTTCTGAGTTGTAGCAGCGGAGGGGATAATTAGCTTCTTAATGAAAACGAGTTACATAAAAAGGCTGCGCTGGTTACACACAACCACGTTCAGTTACTTAACATGACTTTGGTGATTGCATATATCGGCAGTTAACCAGCGAGCAGGGTGTTATACCTGTAAAGTGCCGTAATGTTAAGCTTTAGTCCCGTGAGTGACAGATTAAGGTTCCCTCTCCGTCGGATTTACCATTAATGCTAGCTGGCTAAGTTAGCAGGCTAGCTGCTAGCATGACAATTCCCTGACAGCCGAGTTCATCTGAAAAGCGCACATCTAACAGCGAAGCTATTGCTCAGAGTCAAAGCTGACGTAGCGTTGACACACAGATCGGCAGGATTTAACACATATTATGTAGCATTTTACCTTGGGAGGGCATAACTACTTCACTGTTACTTTGTTGGCGCTAGCTTTACAGAGTTAGCCCTTTAACTGGGCGGCTAATACCAACATAACAGTAATGTTGCTTAGTTAATGCAATTAATCATTGGGCTGCACAAAAATCTGTTTTCTTTGAATTGTGTAGTGGTCATTTAATTCATTGTGTTCTTGGTAAAATTAGCTTTGCTTTATGGCTAGCCTGTCTCAGCTCATATAACGGTACCTGTTGTTAGGAGTGGGCGATAGCAGAAATTTTATATGAAGTAATACAAGATCAAGGATCATCAACACCAATACCAATATCTATACTATTCGAAAAGCAAGTAGTGTACTATCCTAGAAAGGCAAGGCAAACACATCACAGTAGCTAAAATAAATCCATTATAAATAGGCTGCTTCTAAAAATATTGCAATTGCTACCAAACATGAGGCTTTTTTTTTACTAATTGTAATCACGTGCTGATAATACAGCTGCAATACTATTCAATGACTCGATGAGGACTGGCACTAATGGCTGTTTTTCTGTTGATTAAACAAACTGCAATGAAATGGCAAAATATCCATTTAATTCAAGTTATTTTTTAATGACAAACTATGTCATTGTGTAATACAGCACAATACAAAATGTAAAACGTTTATGTGTGTGTATATATATATATATATATATATATATATACATATATATACATATTTACACATAGAGTGCAAAACTGTAGTCAAACGGGAAACTGCAACACGAGGAAAAATAAAATGAAAAGAGGTCTTGTTATTAAGTCAATAGGCATGCTCCCTTATTGCACCGTGCTGCTGCGGTATGTCATTGAAACTCTGCACAGTGTAGAAACCACCTTTTTGCTCTGTGGTAATTTTAAGTACTGTCATACTTTGAAAACTTGGGTCTTTGGACACTTTTACACTGAACAGAGTCAGACTCTGCTGCAGCCACTATTATCTGAAACTGTAGCACTGACTGCAGCTGACTAATGACTGGAGCCTAAAAGATCATGGCACAATAATTATGCAGTGATGCTAAAGCAAAACATTTGCCATAATGAACTGTAGTGATAAAAAAATACAAAAAAAATGTGTCAAATAAGAATACTGATGTTTATGCATTTTCATTGTCAATGTCATTGATTATGGCAACTAATCATGGCAGTAGTAGACTAAAATGCCCTCCTCCATAACAACACACTGAATATGTTTGGGGTTATGGACAAAACAAAACATTTTAGAATGTCATAGTAGGCACTGGGAAACACCAACATTTTTCATAAATTTCTGACATTATATAGACCAAACAACTAATTGACTAATCATGAAAATAACCAACAGATTAATCAACAGTGAAATTTTTTTTTGTTGTAGACCTAGTTTTAACTAAAGAGGTGATCACATCACACATGCACACAATAGCAGCAGAGATGTAAATGTTGGAGTACTAAGAAGAGAGCACATGGTTTGATCTAACTAGAACTGAACCAGTTAGTCACTGGACTGAAAAAAAAATCCACAGTAAAATACTGATACTCAAAAAACTTAGTCCTAGACCTAAGATGATTTATACATTTTGTGGTATTGACTCTATTGACACTATACTCAGAGCAGTTTTATATCAGTAGTACTGAAACCTTCAACTGTTCTGATTTAACCTACTTCTTTTTTGATAAAATAAGTTGTAAATTAATTACTAGCACTAACTTCAGTCACAGCAGGGAAAATCTCCTGAATACACACAGCAGAGTTATATCTAAGGTATAATTATTTTTACACGAGGGCTGCAGCTTACTGCAGCCAAAAATTTGTTCAACCGAAGATACTTAATGTCACATATGACAGAGAACAACAGAAAATCATCACACTTAATGAACTTTGACCAATAGATTTTTGCATCTTTGCTTTCAAGTACGACTTATTGCGTCTATAATAAATGCCGTTTTTGTTCTTTGTAACACATACATGCCTGAACAAAATATGTGTCTACTAAAGCTAGCTGTAAAAGACATGCTGTCTCTCTGGAGCTAGGATATTTATTCTTAACCTTGTAATATTAATAACAATAATGATATTGATAATAATAATTATTATTATTATAATACATTTGTTTGAAAACTAACATGTCTATCAAATCTGGTACACACATGTTCCAGTAGTACATTAATGACAAACTACTTTGATAATTGATTAACTAGGTTGATTAATTTTTTTTTTTAAAGGTAAATTCTCTGGTTAAATGAAGTCAAATTATCTAAGTGTCTTGGCTGTGATGGCTGTGGTTCTGTTACTAGAAATGTCTCAGTAGATTTCTGTTCGTTATATTCACACACTGACTTAGCCTCTACATCTTTCCTTTCTTTCCCTACACAAGAGAATTCTATAAAGAGTTGTGGAGTAGCATGGAGTGTCTTTGTTTACTGTCAGATTTAGCCTGTTCAGTGTGTTTTAGGCAGCGTATTAGAGTGTAGACACGCACCAAATCAAATGCACTGAAACACATTTGACCAAGGTAACCATCTTAACTGACTGACCTGTACTGTTAAATTGACAGCTTACATAATAATGTTGAAGAGAATTGTTATCACTCTTGTGAAATTCAGTTTTTTTCATTGACAGAGAAATGCTGTGTCATACATTTAGGTCCATTAGGTCAACAAATAGTGGAACATTTGTAATTAAATGATTTTTTTGCTAGTTTTTGATTAATTTAGAGTTGCAACTGTGGATTATTTTTCCAGTTAATCTGTGAAATACTTTACTGAATAATTGTTTGGTCTATAAATAGTGACCAAATTGTGAGAATTGTTTCATATTGCCTTAAATGACTTCTTTTACTTTCTTGTCCAGATTATTATAGCTCTCTGCTGTTATTAGTATTGAATGTTAATATAGAAGTCGACCAATATATTTTTTTGCAGAACCTAATAACCAAAAATGTAGAACAACAAGCCTCCAACACAAAGTCTAAATAAAATGCCTTTATTTATTTATGTTTTATGTATGTCTAATTAAAAGAGAAGTTTTCAACATTTGTCCTTCAGTGTTAATTGGCTAATACTTGTGACATGTAACCAATCAGATCATCAGCTGTGAGCAGGATGTTGGTTGAGATCACATAGTGGTAACAACCTCTAAAGTTAATGGCAACCACTATAATCTGGCCAGTGACAAATTGCATATGTCTTCTCTTAAAGAGTGATTAAACAATTGACTTTGGCATTTTTCCAAATGCAACAAAATAGATTCCTTAATTGCAAATAATCAATAAATGCTCACCTGAAGTCAGCCCTTTTTAATGTAATTTCATTAGTTTAGGGTTTGAGGCACATCACAGACCTTTTTATATTTTAGATTTATGTTTGCGTTTGTTGTGTAAAGAAAAACACAAATAGTTTTGATTGGTTATCCTTCCTTTTTTACATACTACACTACAATTGATGCTACAATACATTTGGGATAACAGGGTTTTGCATGCATGAAGGGATTTTTGATGCCTACTAATAATATAGAATTGGGGTTTCATTTGATTAAGATAATAAAACAGTTTCTTCTATGAAAGGGTCAAAAATAACAAAATCTTTTGATCTGTCAAATAAGTTAACACAGTCGCTCCTGAAAGGCCCATTCTGAGCCAGGAAAGCTCTGAATATACTTACACAGAAAAAAATATTGATTGATACAGGAAAACAATAGTCGCTAGAGTATTGCTGAGGGTTTTCCTGATTAATTTCTCATCCTATGCTGGCATATGCTGTTCAGGGAAATTAAGAGGTGTGTAAAACTTAAGTCCAAAGTGAAAGTTCTCAACTCTTCAATGCACCAGATTAAAGTCCTGCTGCAGGATTATAAGCATGGTTACTGTGCTTGATTGGCCTGCTTCAGAATCTCATGCTATTGATGCTTTTGTGAAATTTGTCAGACCCACAATGTTGATTTCTCTCTGTTACAAAAGCTGCAGTGCATACTAGTGTGAGCCAAAACCACAAACACTGCACTCTGCCTTTGTGTTTCCAGTTTTTCAACATTGTTCCTGTTGTCTGGTTCAGTTGTCAAAATCAAATCAAAAATTGTATTATGGCAAACTATGTTGATATTGTGGTTTTGTGTGGCATCCAGATTATGTCTGTATTATCGTTAAAGCCATTTCCTGATAATGAAATTGACACGTGAACTAGGTGATGTAGATGTTCAGGGCTTTTTGTCACTGCATCTATTTTCAGCATCTGACTAGCTGTCCAAAACTAAAAATGTTTGCAATGATACAAAACACAGAAAAGCAGTAATTTCCTATTTGTATTCTTTCAACTCTTGCTTTCATTCAGCTGAAATGCTTTTTTTATTGGCTGCATTCATTAAAAATTCTTGCACAATTATCCTTAAATGTAGATGTCATTGTCAAATTTGATATATTCTCTATTACAGTCTTTATCCTCTTGGCTAAATACATGTCACATAATAGCTTTAAGTTGTTTAAATGGATGTTTTAGTTAAAGAACTTTCTGCCCTAAATTGACTCCATATTGTCAGCCTGTGTACCGCCTCCAGCAGTCAGTCAGTGTGTTTTTAGGTTCAAGGTGGGTGCTATATCTTCCAATCTTAGTGGAAGGTTGGTATGAATTTGTAGGGAAAGAAGTGCTGCCTGAGAGGACAGGAAACCCCAGGCAAGAAAGTCCCGTTTTACTTGTGTGTCTCTTCAGGCAATGCCTTCATTCCATAGTCAAGCTGTGGATAGCTATGGATAATGGAGTCCTGGTTACACTGATCTAACCGCGTCTGTGACTCTGTTGTCATTGCATTAATTGGATTGCAATAGTATATGTTGGAAAAAGTTCTTTTTAAAAAAAAACAATATCATCACATAAATACAACAATTGTCTGTTGTAAATGATCGATTGTCCTCTGACACAATTATTAACACAGATAACTATAGTTTTAGGAAAGTATTTAATAATTTGATTATTACTATTTTTTGGTCTTGCTGTAACTACAAAGTCACTCTTACTGTCTTACTTTTATGATGGCCCTCGGTTATATCTTAAAAATTATCAGGGCTGTTGTTAACCAGTGAAAGTCTTGGTTGGCCTGAAACCTGCATACCTACCATACCTTCAACCAAATGACTGGTTCAACACCTTATCTGTAGATAAACTAAATCTGCACTGCCGCTGCAGTAATTCATTGACTGTGTGAACTGCTAAATTAATTGTCTACTATTCTGATCATCGATTAAGTGGTTTCTTTTTTTAAGTCAAAATTTTCCTGTACCAGCTTTGTAATTTTTAATATTGTCTGGTATCTTTACTCTTCTATGACAGTAAGGTAAATACAATTTGGTTGTTGACAAAACAAGACATTTGTCATCTTGGGCTTTGGGGAACACTGATTGACACTGAGTGCACTTTAACTGCCAGCCTTATTAACCTACATGATTTGTAAATCTACATTAAAAGCTAGTATTTGCAGCATATTTATTAATTTGATCCTAGTTATTTTAGACTGAAAATGATGACAACAGTTTGATAGCAGACCAGTGTGCACCTGTCTTTATTACTATTATTCTTATGATTTCTGAAAACAGAACTGTATTAACTGGTGTTCCAGCACAAGAGCTATTGAGAATTATAACACAGACAAGCTAATCTGCTCTTTTTTCTGTTTTTAAATGATCTGCCATGCTGCTGTCATACATAGATTGCTGTTTGCATAGTTTACACTTGACTTTTTGTCCACACCAGTGACTTCTTTGACACAGTGTGAGTTAGTTTGGAGCCGACTCAGTAAGAGTTCAATAAATGTTAAATAAGTTAGACCTAACAGTTTCCATTAGGTCGGGCCCGTTTAAATTGTGATAATGTGGGGATGTTCACAGGTAGCCTCTTCCTACTGCCACCAAAAAATAATGGATTAATCTTTGAAGGCTGTTGATGTAATGCTTTTCTCCTTATGAACGTCACAGAAATAATTATCCAAGCAATGAGAATTTGGTTGGGTAAGAGCATATCAACCAGCCAATTGACCAGTCGACCTGGAAATTACAGCCCTAGAAATATTACTGCCTCATAATAAGTTCAGCTACAGCCATATGCTATCTTTATATCACATACTTTTGAGTTTTAACATTCAAACTGGGAGATAGATTTTCTTCTTTTAGCATAGAGCCAGAGTTTGCACAAACAGATCTTTAATGTTTGTTTTTTATCTTTGTTTTGACACTCCATGCAACTGTAATGTTTTTACTGCTCAAGCATTTATAGTTATAGTTATATCTTAAACTGTTACAATCAGTGCATAATCACAGTAGTATTTACATTTCTGCCCAGCCTCCAGAATTTGTGTGAAACATCGAAATATGTTTAGTCCATTTTAAGTGTTTAACTTATTTTTCTCTCCATTCCCTTCCGCATCTCTCCTTTGTCTGCTCTTTCAGCCGTGTAGTGTTGCCAGTCTCTGTGGAAGAGGTGAGTACTATTACTTCTATGTCCTCTTTAATATTACATGAGCAACTATTTCAATTCACACAAAACACTCATCTATGCAGGCTTTAATCTGGAGCTCATACTAAGACATAATAGCCTTTGTTACAGTGCACTGGTATTACTGTGACAGGCTGGTAGTGACGGTCCCACAAAGAAGTACTAGACTGAGGTGTGGACTGATGTTTTACACTGAAAACTGTTTTTCATAGTAACTAAGGTGTAAGAGTTTGAGCCAGAACTTGTGGCATCCAATCAATTCAGTTCATTCCAAGTGGAATCATAGAATTGATAAGATATATAAAACTGTTAGCTTCAGTCTATGACCCGCCTAGACAAGATGGTTTATTTTAGATTTTAAGGATATGCTCTGCTTCAGACTTTGATGTTTTATTTCTCTTAAAGACCTGACTTGAATGTCTGACCGTTGGGGTCAGTCAGGCAATGTTTAGGTAATTTTTTGCAGACGTGTCTACTGAGCCTAAAAAGTAAAGTACTGTTTGTTTAGGTTTTATTTGAGCCCAGATCCTTTGTGATGTCCGGTGACATAGTACATTGGTCCAGGTTCACAGCCTTCTCTACTGGTAGAAAACATAGTGGAATGCAGTTAGAAGAGACAGTTTTTACAAGAAATAACACATTTTCTTTAAAAATAAACACAACCAGAGGTGTTGTTACTTTTTGTATCTCTACAGAATGATGCTATCAGGAGTAACATCATTTACACATATCAAATGTAATTTCTTTAGGCCTACACATTCTAATGAAGGGAAAAAGTTCATTTTACCAATCAGGATATCTTCCCGATTTCATAATTTTGTGAGGTTATTAGCAGGCTGACAAAAGGATATTTTGAAGTCTTTTTGTGCACAAGTTCAGCTCAATGCAACCTTGGCTGTGAATGCATAAACGTCAACTTAAGTATACTTTCAATTATCATTAAAATGCTTTGATGTAGTGAGGCCTCATTTACAGTATTGCAGAGTAAAAAATAAACAAAAATATTAGCAAACAAAAAAGAAACCTATACATAAGAATGATGACAAACAATAAAATGTTGAAGCAACAACCAAAGTTAAAACAATACATCAATTGAAACAAAGAGCACTGGAGGTAAAATAAGGCAAACTTAAAAACTTAAATTGCCCTGAGGATAGCACTGCATTCAGAAATACTGGATTAAGACGCATTTAAGCCTAAATGATCCTGGTGTGTGTGTGTGTGTCTGTGTGTATCTGTGTCTGTGTTATATCAAACAAATTTAAGGACAGGGGTCTAGGTTTCTGTGCGGTATCTAGTGACTGTTAGTGGCACTGCATCCTTGAAGCACCTGCACATGCTTCAGGGACTTGCTTGGCCTTTCTACAGTTAATCTGAGGATTTGTCAGTGTAGTTAAGGCTGCATATTCACTGTGTGTCTTCTGTTTCTGTTCCATTTTTTTACAGTATCAAGTAGGGCAGCTGTACTCTGTGGCTGAGGCCAGCAAGAATGAGACAGGAGGAGGAGAAGGCATTGAGGTGCTGAAGAACGAGCCCTATGAGAAGGATGGGGAGAAGGGACAATACACACATAAAATATACCATCTAAAGAGGCAAGTCTGTGAAATGAAATTTCTTTTCAAAAGGTCCTCTGTAAGAGAGAATTTGCAGTTCTGTGTGCCTTGATTTCCAAAGACTACTTCTATTCCCTGATTGCATACCCTATGTTAAGCAGTGGTTGCAATATAAAACTCTCTGATGGGCATGGAGAGATTGGTGAACATTAGTTGCACCCAGTGTTCTAAAACCAATTCAGTGGTCTAAAACCAATTCAGTCATAACTTCTAAGTCCAACCAAATGCCAAAGGTTTCACCAGTTGTAACACCAAGACTTGAACCACTTTCTTGCTAAGACAGGACAGAAATATAATGATACATGTCCAAAGGATGTGTCTTTTCTACCTTTCCCATGCATTGCCCATCTAAGCAGCTGTGCAATGAATTCCTGTAGCAGTACATTGCATTTTTAGATACGTCATGTGCATAAATTTGAGGTCTAGGGTATATTGTGCAAATCAGGGGCATCCACCCGCCACTCACTCCCTCCTGAAACTTCTGAAAACTTTTAAACTAACAGTTGTCCATCAAAATTCAGACAGATTCCACAGCTGCACAGCTTATTTCTTACCTCAAATGCTTCAGGAACACCTTATTGGTGGTCTGATTTTGTAATTTAAGCAAAAGCTTCCAAATGAGCCGGTGTGTTGGTTAGGTTTGGAATCTGAGAGCAGACAGGCCACATGTGAAGCATTTGTCCAGTCAGGGGCAGCCAGTGTTTATTGCAGGGGTGTGTGGCCATATTGGTCTCATATTTAAGAGAACCTGTCAGTCATCTATTGTAACACTGCCAAGTCTCATGCCTTTCAAGCATCCAGCTTTGGAAAGTGATACAACCCTTCACTTCCAAAACGTTCCTGAGGACAAGAGTACAGTGAACATCACTCCATATGCTGATATTGCTGATTTTGTCAATAGACATGTAGCCATGAAAGCATCTCAGTCACATGGGTTACAGCATTGCTGTCCAAGTAGAGTCCAACTCATTTTAGTTTGGTGACCTCTGGTCAGAGGCCATTAAGTATCACAGACGTCTTTGTCATGGTGGCCCTTTGTTAACTGAACCCCCACAATGCCCTTTGCTTGCCAAAATGTAACTGTCTGTATTCTGAGTGACCGCCTCAGTATGAAACATTAAGAGGCTTCATCTGGTGGCACACACAGGTGCTACAGCTAATCTACAATATGTTGTAACATATGTTGCTTGTCTTCTGCCTTATCCAGTTACATATTTACGGTTGATAAAATTATGATTGGTGATTAATCGTTAACATCTGTAAGTCTCACAGCAAAAAACGCCCATGTAGAGCCCTTTTCACAGCTGCTGTGTGAATCTCTGTGCTGATTGAGTAAATAAAGACAACAAGTAAGTCAAACAAGTTTTTTCCCCCTCTTAATGTCCTTGTTGAGTATCAATCTTATCTCTTACATAAACCAAGTAAAATTCACCCTATTGGCTAACGTGAAGGTCCTTCATTGCTTTACTTCCAAAGTACCAACTATTATCTTTGTCCCACGTCCCCAAACCTAAGTAGGTAAGGCACTCTTAAATCTGATGGTGCAACATTTTTGGCAACCACCTAAAAAAGAGATACTAGGTTTGATGACAGCTCTAAATTCTTTTGAAAGAATAAGCAAACATGATGTCATCCATATTTCAAGATCATGTCTCCATGCACACTCTAGAATACATCAGTCACCAATCAGTGAATCTCAAACGTCATCCATCTTCATGTCTTAAACAATTTGAGGTGTTTCATCTTAATCAAAGGTATATCTGTGTAATATCTGTGCTGCATACCGACAGAAAATAAGGTCCAACTGAACTAAAGCTTTTCTAAAGACAAACCTTCATCCTTTTTCGTTTCAGATGTTTCCTCTTATTTTGTCCACCCCTTGTATATTGTATTACTGGTCCTTTGATATTGCAGGAAATAGGTGTAAGAATTTGAACTTGTGGCATCCAATCAATTCAGTTCATTCACAGAACCGACTTAATTGTCTGACTTTTTTATTTATTTGCATTGCAGTAAAGTCCCAGGATATGTGAAGATGATTGCACCAGAGGGAGCTTTAGTTTTTCATGAAAAGGCTTGGAACGCCTACCCGTACTGTCGTACCAGTAAGTTCATGCTTAGTGTCCTTTCATTACAGCAAGCTGACATGATTTGCTAATGTAAATGACTTCATAGTTACATACAATCATGGAATGACTTAAATAGGCATTTTATGGATACAGTTACATCTAACCCTACATATACTCTGATAGTTTTCAGCAATTGATATTTGATACTGATTTTGTCTTTTTCTTTCTCCTTGTTCTCCACCTCCCTCTTTTCCTTTTATCTTTATCTTCTGCAGTTGTGACGGTGAGTTGTTAATTTTTTCTTGTTTTTTTTCAAGGCTGGGTCACACCAAATGGTTAATTCATTAATTAGCTATACCTGCGTATGCTTGAGGCTTGTGGGGTCTGAAGTCTATCCCAGCTGACATTGGTTGCCAGTCAATCAAAAGGCTAACATACAGTGTATATGGAATGACTATCAGTCCTCAATTAGTTAGTTATTTATCAACTGTTAAATTAATCGCCAACTGTTTTGATAACAGATTGAGTCAGCTGAACAGTGTTTTTTTTAATTTCAGCTTCTTAAGTGTGAATATTTCCTGTTTTTTTTTTTTCTCCACTCTTATGGTAAACTGAATATCTGCAGGTGGTGGAGAAAATAAGTCACTGTGGGTCTTTGAAAACAATGACATATTTTTCATTTTCTGACATTGCATTACTCAAACAACTGCTCAATCAATCCAGAAAAAAATCGACCAGGAAAACTAATCATTAATTGCACCCCCACACTTGACAGCGGTTTTGTATTTTCACGGGGATGGAAATTTGTGTCTGTACAAATATGCTTGTTAAGGTTCAATAAAGTTGAATTTGATGCAAAAAGCCAAAATTCCATGAAAACAATTTAGTTGTACCTTAAAAAAACAACAAAATAAATACTTGCAAATGCTGGTTGGACCAGGCCTGTAGGTTTAGTGTATAACTGCTATACACGCAGATATTTGATGCCACTGTCTGTCCTTTTACAAGTGTTTTCACAGTCAAGAATGGCTATATATCACCTGTAAGCCAGCTACTGTAGCTAAGATTAAAAATAGACAGGAACAGAGCACTGCAGCATCACCAGTGTTGTTTCAGCCCTAACGTCTGATTGGCTAATTGGATTTAGCAGTAGGGTTTAAGTACATCTCTCACAACCCTCCATTCATGCTGTACAGTTTGTACTGGCTAAGATCAGCTGCACCTGTCAGTTTAACAGTGGTACTGGATTCCTGTGTAACAGTTTGGCGTAGACTGACTTCATTATCCTCCCTAAGACATCTGTGTTTTCTCTCCTGCTTTTCAGAATGAGTACATGAAGGACGACTTTATGATAAAGATCGAGACGTGGCACAAACCTGACATGGGAACAGTAGAAAATGTAAGTGAGTAGAAAAAGGAAAAGTGGAGGCATGCTGGTGGTAAATAATACTACAGAAATTTATTAGATATTTTACACTCATGACAACTCACGGGGGAAAAAAATTCAGTAGAGGTTTCGTGACTGTTGGCTCCTAATAGGAGTCACACCACAAAAAGACTAGATCCCATGAGAGAATGTATTATTCAACCCTCAATGCCTCTTAAAAACATGCCCCAATGTTTCAGACTCAGTGCTCCCAGTTTATAAGCCTGGCAGTACTGTCATTTTGTTCATCAGTCCTCTAAACTCCCTCCAAAATTGCAAAAGACATAATACAGTTGTTTTCACAGGCTACACATTGTGTAAAAACAGCTGAGCGCCCCTTGAAGCAGACAAAGCAAACTCCCATTTTCTATATTTTTGCATGTGAATGGGGAGAAATAGGTTGACTGTCATGACTGTACAGAAAGGTCCTAGTCACAGTGCACTAGTGTGAGTCTGAATTTGAATCTGATTTGATTCACACGAAAAAAACGATTTGATTTGAGCCTTACTTACGTTTTCTTCTTGTACCAGGTCCATGACCTGGACGAGCAGACATGGCCAACTGTGGAGGTGGTGCCCATAGATATTGCAAGCAAAGATGAAGTGGCTACTGGGGTGAGTTTTTACACTGAGGGTCTTCATTCAACCTTTTTTTTCAGAATAAGGTTTTAAAAAGCAGAATCTTGTTTTTAAGAGTTACACAATTGTACATTCACAGCTACTTCTAACGCGGTCTTCAACAAAGTGTTGAAATATAGTTTATTTGTTGGCCCTAATGTTGCAAGTTTGGAGAGACTTTTCAGTTTATTTAAAGTGAGGTTCCTGGGTGTTTTTTCTTCCTTTCACATTTTCTCCCCTGTGGGCTCATTTTTCTCTGAAATAAATAGTCCTGCACCTCTGAAAAACAGCACAAAGCTATGCTAGAAGTTGAGAGAATTAAGAAATGTCCTCTGTGCAGCATGCCACAGTTAAAATATCAATTATCAAAAAAAGTTTATATTTTTGCTAATTATGTTTTACCCTAAAAAAACTGGAATCACCAGGTATAGCATTTCACCAGACCAACAACTCTAGAAAGATATTTCACCAAGCTAAATATATCAAATTATTCAACAACTTGCAGACAACTTGTTCCTCTGTATATTGTTTTTCAACCAGACTGCATGTATTTTACTGATTCAGTATGTTTCATTAGGCAGGGGGGGAACCTGTGAAACGGCTATAATTACAGCTGAACAGTTGATGAACTCAAAAGATCAATCTGAAACTGTCAGATTCTGAGCTTCAATAGTGATGGGAGAGCATGAGTCTGTGATTGATAGAAGATTTCACTGAAGAGGACTCTCTTCTTGGATTACTGAGATCTCAAGGAAACTTTTCCAACAAATATTGAAAAAGAGGATCAGGGCCATCCTATATTTAGACTGTTATGGTATTAAGTAAGTGGATCAGTGTCACCAGAACACTCAGCCTGAGGAGCAGGTATTGCTAATTGACACCAGTGATTTAAAGCAGGATGTCTCCACCATGAGGAAGACTGTGGTCATACAGGTTCACTGGAGCTTCAAAAGAACCGAAATAGCTGTGCAGATACATCCATTCATGTAACACATTGCTGAACAGAATGAAATACTTTGACTGCAGTTACAAGCTAGAAGTTTTTGTGGAAGTATGTGTGAAGATGTGATCTGGTGGTTGTTTGTGGCATAAATATGTAGATAAGATTACAAAATGAAGAAATAGAGGGATAACTCAGGTCTTTAGCTTTACTCAATTCTCTGCTGCTGGACATTTTGCATTAATAACAGCTGCGGCCTTTTTTGTCCTTTTCTCTCACTTAATAACCCTCATATTAGTCAACTAACCAATAACATAAAAGGACGGTGGAATTGCTACATCTTGTATTGATTCCACTTTGGCTGCAATAACATGACTTTTCTCACTCAGATGTCATATGTCATGTGATTTAGGCTGATTGACACTGATAATCAGGGGTCTGCTCAAAGTGACACTGTCTTAGCGCACTCTTGTTTTTCCTCAGCACGAGTGCTCTGGCTGGAAACCAATAAGTGGCACAGGACTATTTCAGATAGTTGCATTTTATGAGCTAAACTCCCACAATCTAATATATTTTTAATTAGTTAAATTATTAATTCGGCAATTGATTAAGAAGTAATCTTTGACATTCATAATTTCTCCTCCACCTTTGAAATGAGGTGTACAGATTATTAATGGTCAAGGATACTGTTTGCCAATATTCGGAACAGATTTATTTTTCAAGTACAAATGGAAAATTTAATTGTCAAAATTTTGAATAGCACAAAATCAACATTATTTATGTTTTACTTGTTGAATTAAAGATTACTTTTTATAGTATTTATAATATTCACTGTTGATTGGCTATTACTTGTGACATGTAGCCTATCAGAGAGTGCTGTGGGTGGGACATGGCTCAAGACTACAGATTGGGGAAGGAGCTCTGCCAGAGCTGAAGTAGTGCAGTTTTATATTGGTTTATTTATCAGGAATTAAGTAAAAAACATAACAATACTGATAATTGGAAAAATGCTTTAAAAAAAGATAATGTGTTGACCCCTGTTAGTTTCTAATGAGATAACAGATATTTGTTGTTGTTTTTGGCCTAATATATATACATATATATGTGTGTGTGTGTGTGTGTGTGTGTATATATATATATATATATATATATATATATATATATATATGTATATGTATATGTATATATATATGTATATAATTGTTCTCACTCATCAATGAGCTCTTGCATTGTTAATTACCATCAGCTGGCTGCTAATATCATGTAGTCACAACATCCCTGTGAAAGTCTTCACACCATCCAATTCAATCTGTCCCCAGGTTTACTGCCTACCTTCATTATTTGCTGTCAATGGAAATTTAAAAAATATATATTCTACTTGTTATCCAGAAAGTAGTCTCTCAGCTGGAAATTACACCATTAAGGCTTGAATGATGCTGTCAGCTGATTTTTATCCACTGCTTCTGAATCATTGAATGATTGTCTCCAATGCAGTGCAGAAGCTCTGCAGAAGGAGTTTGTGCAGCTGTGAATGTAAAAATGTTCCCAGTAAAACTCCTGTTAGTGCTGACACAGTGTTCCAACAGATGGTTTATTATTCTCTGTCTATGGAGAAGCTCTAGGGTGTACATTATCCATTCATTTCTCTTTTATTTGACTTGATTATCTGTGTCTTTGCTGCTCAGCAAATTGAGACACTAAAACTTGTCTGTGGAATAAAACCGTTTATTGTAAACTGAAAATGAAAAACACCATTATGGCTTATCAATACTTTGTCGGTATGTGTTATGTTAAATAACATGAGAACACATAAATCAAGTCACAGCTGTCATTGAAAACATCTTCTTAGTCTGCGGGGGTCAGCCAGTAATACCTAAACCCTCATGTTAACTGTGGTTTAAAGTCTAAAAGGAGGCATTAAGCCTTTTTCATCCAGGTGGGTCACAGTTGTCACAGTGTTTCTTACACTACCTCCTTTACAATAATGACTTAAGTGGATCAGCGTCGAGACTTAATCTCAATGTCCATCTGCCCCAGGTATTCACTACGCTTCCCCAGCACAGCTGATGGATTAAAACAGCACATTGAGCCTTGAGCTTGGGGGTTGGGATTTGGGGGCGTGCAGTAAAAATACAATTTGCTCTTGATGATAATTCAGTGTTCAAGGGCAAGAGTGTGAACACTGGGGGGAAACTTGAGGTTCGACTAAATGGCTTCAGTGTTACTGACTAGTCCAAAGTTGTTCTCATTAGGAGACACATAGGGAGTGTTTTCAGGAATGAATTCAGTGACTGTTTGGCATTTATGCATAAAGAAGCCAGGTATCCCCAAAATGTTTTGTTAAACTATCAAAGACAGCTTTGTTATGAGCTTTTTCTTTCAGATATTACAATGACTTTTTATTTGCTTATTTGAATTAAGAATTAGAAGAAATTCCTCAAATTTTAACTGGACTAATTCAGACTGCTAACAGCTAATATTACCTTCAGATCAATTTTGAGATGACTGTGGATTAGGGATAAGGGTTTTCCAAGGCCAATACCGATGTCAATTATTGGTCATCAAGAAAGGCCAATTTTTGGACCTGATATACATTGTGTATAATGCTTTAAAAGCACGTGATAGCAGGAACCTGTCACTCATAACTAGACTTCTTCATTAATAAGAGTGATATAACTGAATATGTAAAATAGAAACAGGAGTGATTAAATTAGGACGCTATCCTCTGTTTATGAGGGATCGACTGAGATTGATCAGTTTGTCTCCTGCAGTTACATCTGCTGTTCTTTTGTATTTTCTTAATCTTTCACTGTTCTACCACATTTTTCTACTAAGATTCATGTCTTAAAAAAAATAATTATTGTTTTCCAGACTTTGTTTCAGGGTAATAGTCGGCCAATAAAACGATGATGCAGATAATCAGAACAATGCCAAATATCAGCCACAGTAATCGGTCAGGCCGATAAGCCGTCTATCCCTAGTAGACAATTCTGGGTTTTTTTTGTTTGTTTTTTGTTTTTTTGCATTTTAATATATTGTTCATTTTTGTTCTCTTTCAGGACTACAAGCCAGAGGAAGATCCTTCTCTTTTTCACTCTGTCAAGACAGGCAGAGGACCTCTAGGCCCTGACTGGAAGGTATCTGACGTGAACTTCATCGTGCTCATACTATATCCTTGTACAGCTGTAATTATTGAATACTGCTTTCTTTTTAATTCCTTCTCAGAATGAGCTGAAGACAGATTGTCCCTACATGTGTGCATACAAACTGGTCACTGTCAAGTTCAGATGGTGGGGTCTGCAGACCAAAGTGGAAAACTTCATTCACAGGGTAATAAATACTGTCCTTTCACATCAGAAGTGTTTGTGCTTAATAATATGCTTAAAGCCTTTTTCAATTACATTTATTCTCATTGTGTAACATTTACTTTTGCCATGTTTATTGCCAGGATGATCTGTACTGTCTTGATTACACAGTCATGTTTATTAATTCCAGTGATGGGTGTTGTTTCTACCTTGCCCAGCAGAGGGGGACATGGCTTTGAAAACTTTTTTTTTTTTAAATCTCT
Source organism: Dascyllus trimaculatus (assembly GCA_024666655.1). NCBI lineage: Eukaryota > Metazoa > Chordata > Actinopteri > Pomacentridae > Dascyllus > Dascyllus trimaculatus. The sequence continues at coordinate 1,784,597 of CM045460.1, forward strand.
GTTCATGTTTGAAATAGAAAGCAGTAAACTGATAAAATGTCAGGGAAGAGATAAGAGGGGGAGAAGCAACATTTTTCCTCACTGTCGGCTATTTCCCTGCAAGACAGAGTCATGCACTTCTGTAGAACAGCACAGCTAGCTGTTTCCAGCTGCACAAACAGCTAAAAGTAGAGAGAACTCAGAAATGTCTTCTGTGCAGCACAAGATCCTGGAAAATGATGGGGGTTCTACCTGCGTTAGATATTTAACTATTTACATTTTTATGGCCTCTGTTAACTAAGCATTTTCCCCACTATTCTGCACATTAACTCTAGAAAGACATTTCACCATGCTCAATGCTTATCCAACTGCTTTCTGACAGTTTACTCCTGTGTGTACTGTTATTAATCTAGTATAATTTATTTTCCTTTTTTGTTTCCTCTCTGTTCTGTGGAAACACAGCTTGCACTTCAACTGAAAACTCAGATTTATTTTTATTTTGTAGTTTCTGGCTCTGATAAACTGTATCATTTATTTTTTTTAAACGGTGTGCCTTTCAAAAATCTGTTATTTCCTGTCCTTCTTTCCACAGCAAGAAAAACGTATTTTCACCAACTTCCACCGCCAGCTGTTCTGTTGGATTGACAAATGGGTGGGTTTGACCATGGAGGACATCAGGAGGATGGAAGAGGAGACTCAGAAAGAGCTGGAAGAAGTAAATAACTCAGCAACTTTCTTCTTAGAATTTAACTGGAATGTACTGCCCTCCTCTTGGTGTGATTATTAAGGTTTAAATCCAACATTGTTCCTTCTTTGGCAATGTTTGAAATGATAATGTTATGACCAGACTGCTGGAGGGACAACACATCACACTTAACATACTTGATTTAACCCTTTACTCCTGAATTTCACATCAGATGCGTCAGAAAGGAGATGTGCGAGGCACCTCTGCAACAGACGAGTAGAGGCTCGTCGCTGTAGGTCAGACACTAGAGGCAGGCTGAGTAAGTTTCAACACAGGAGAGGTGGTGGTGCTGCTGCATGGATCATTCTCCACCCTTTTCATTCTGCTGTCCGTCTGCTGTTTAACTTTTCCGTCACTTTTTGGGACAGTCAGCTTTGTTTTCAGATCTTTTTTATGTTCTTTCCATTCTAACCTTTTTCTGTTTTCATCTCATGAACCCTTTTGAACTGTGGATCAGCTAATCCAGGGCGAGACCTGCCATCAGTAGTCGATTCAAGTAGTCTGAGAAATAATTGTATATAATAATTTTTTGGCAAAAATACAAAAAAATGTGATGCTACAAGATTCTCTCATGAGGATTTGATTCTTTTTCTGTCATAAGTGACGACAGTCTCAATATTTTGAGTTGCAAATCTAAAAAAAATATTGTCCTTTTTTTCCTCTAAGAAAAGAAATGACGAGAGCACCATTAAAGTACAGGACCCATTCCTAGTTATGTGTGGAGCCTCTTTGATTGATCCATCAGATTCTGTTGTCATTGTCTTTTTCCTGGCTGCTATTCATCAACTCATATTTGTAATTTTCACTCAGATTTTGAACATTTTTTTGCAGCTCTTGTGTCCTGCACGCTTCTCTTTGCTGTGTTTGTTTTCCTCATGTTTTGTGATTATGGGAATCAAATTAACCTTCCGGAAATGTTTTCCTTTAAATTTGTTGGAATTTCACTGCATGCATATTGCTAATTGCAAACAGATTGAACAGGGCATCTGCTGGTCTTAAAGTCTTTAAAAACACTGAAATCAATGTACTTAAAAAGACTTTAGAAGGTCTTAAAAAGTTGTATAATTTATTTGTAAAATACTGTTATCTAACTAATCCCTTTTCTGCCCCTTATCTGGGTGCAGGTTATGTTAATCGAGCATGTAAACAAACAAAATAAGACTTAACTGTCAATACACTTGTGTATTTAATAGATGTCAATAGCCTCATTGTGCCTTTTGATTTTCCATCACTCTTTGACTGCTGTGGCTGTTAAAATGTTATCAAGTTACATTGTATGTGGTGTTAAAAAGGCCTTTAGTGGCCATTTAAATTTGGGAACCTGCAGAAACCCTGTTTAAACATCTTTAACCCTAACCAGAACACAGAACCTGACTACTTTCCCTTCTCTCTGTCCCTCAGCTGCGTAAAACAGGTCCGATTCGAGGCACCAGTGCTGCTCATGAGCAATGAGGCAAATCAACCAAACCCTGTCATGATGATGTCATCGGAGACACGCCCACCATGCTGAGGAAGTGGCCCCGACGTCGCCTCTTCTGTCTCTTCTGTCTCACATGATTCATTGGGGGGTTTGACACGATTGGTTAACAGTACTGTACAGATCCTCCCCCAATCACACACCTCCTGTTCACTCAGAAAACAACAAAAAAAACATTCAACAGTTTTGCATACATATAAAAAGAAAAAAAAACTCTTTGCACAGAACGTAAATTGCCTGATATGTAATTGTTAGTTGATTATTACAATGGGCTTTGTTTTTATTCAGGTGTGTAAACCGTGACTCAGACAGTCAAGCCTTTTAAATTCATTAGAATGTTGTTTTTAGCTCCCATAAAAATTAGTAGGACTTCAGCCGGTATTGGACCATTTATCCCTACCTTCCCTTGTATTATAACCGTTTGTCTCTACTTTAATCCTCGTCTCTCCTCTCAGTATTGTCTGTACTCTTGTCCTGAAAAAAGTTTGTCTCGAATCCCTCCCCCTATGTCTCACTGTCCCACTGTCTGGCAGTTGGTTGGGAATATTTCTGTTACAATTTCGAGGTGGATCCAAGCAGATATAATGCTCATGCATGATAGATAATTCTTTGCTATTGTTTTCCCCACACATGCACACCGACCCTCCTCCTCCTCCTCCTCCTCCTCCTCCTCCTCCTCTTCTTCTTCCTCCTCCATCACAAGTGCATGTGGACAACAGCAATTCCTCACTTAAACTGTCATTGCATGGTTGCTGCAATGCAGCTTCGCTCAAGTGGACTGTATGTGTTGACCAGAGAGCGGGTTAGCGCCCTCTAGGAGAGTCTGTACAATACACTCGTGTGCATATGTGTGCTTGTTCGTGTTTTCAACTGCCTTCACTCTCAAAGGACTGTCACTCTTGGGACTGAGATGGATAATGTTCAGCTTAAAATCGAGGCTTGTAAACTTGACCTCCTGAACTTTGCCTCATGCTGTCGCTGCATGGCCTTCCTCCTTGGCTAGGGCTTTAACTGGAGCGCTCCCACGGCCTCCACAAAAGCTTTTTTCTTTTTCTTTTTCTTTTTTAAAAACTCAAATAAGGATGAGAGTCTGTGCGTTGCTGCGTGCATGAATCAAGGTAGTTTTTTTATATCTTTCTCAAACTACTGTTTCCTCTCTCAACTGACAGAGCAAATGGGTCCAGGCAGATCTGCCGTGTTTGTTGCATTCTGGGTGTTTAGTTTTTTTTATTTTCACCATGTATAGTGATTTTTTTAAAGCTTTTCATCCACAAGAAAATATGAGATCAGTCTGAACTTTTGTGGACTGTGTCTAGTTAAGGGTGAAATTGCTTCGGTTAAATAAACTGCAGTTAAGATCGCTTTTGGGTGATCTAGTATGAGCATCTTTATCCAGCTCAATACTTTGTTTTGTTGTGATTTTTTTTTTCCATTTAGTTTTTTTGTGTGGCTGCATTGACTTGAGGTTTTATCACAGCAGAAGCTCTTTGTCTTGAGCTTACCACAGATCCTGTCAAATTCTAGGAAAAAAATCTTTAGTGATGTTTTATATGATCATGACGTAGCTTTGTTAAGACTTTGGATCAGGTGCGTGTCTCCAAAATTCTTAGGTTTGTGTTATAACCTGTCTGTGTTGAAAAGAGAGTTATAAGTGTACTTTATGATGATAGGCCCATTATAGAAGTGGACAGATTGTACATACACACACTGACTTGAATGGGATATTCACAGATTCGTCATTCAATACTGTACTGCTAACTTTAAGGAGGTTATACTGTTGTAAAAACAGGGAATGGACAGTGTGCTGTGTTGGTTTAACTGTACCTCATCCATGCTTATGAATGTACAGCTGCACAGATGAGTGGATTGATGTTGCAGGATTTTTCACACCTGTACAAGCATGACATGGACCCGTTATATCACCAGTACATGAGGACAAATGGATTTACTAAAACACTAGATTTGCATGCTCAGCATTTTCTTTAATTCTTTACATTTTCTTCTCTGATCATGTTTGAGCTGAGCTTTAGAGAAGCTCTCAGACAAAAAGGGAAATGTCCTTTACATGGTCAGCTTCTCCTCAACGTCAAACTGGACTCAGCTCGACCTCAGATTCACAGACGAGGAGTGAAAAGCCTGAGTGAGTTTGATGCTGACGGGGAGTTGCCCTGCAGGCTGTGTGATGTACAGATTTGTAGCATTACCAGCGATGCCAGCCAGACTGTGAGGGGAGGGATGGAAGCTTAGGGAACAGATGGAGTCCAAAATACTGTTTTCTTTATGTAATCATGAATAAGCACTTGCAAAATCTACTGTTTTTTTTCTTTTATGTTTTCTCTTTTTTTGTTTGTTTTTGAAAGACAAAGATTCACAGTGTATTCAATTTTCTTTTTTCTGATACGGCAACATTCAGGGGAATTAGTAGTGAATGTAATACAATTAGTTCCTTTTTTCTTTTCACAGCTTTCCAGCTGTGACAGAAGGTCTAGACAATGGAACATAACAGAATATCTAATAAATTTGAACAAATAAGAGAATCGGCTCTCTGATGTCTGTCTGACTGTTTTGTGTGTCTACTCTCAGGGTGAGTATTTATTGCTTTTTTGTGTGCATTTTTAATCGTTTCACTGTACTCCCAGTAATAATTAGATTTGGGAAGTAGGTAAACCACATCCAGACTTATATCTAGGATAAATAAACACGACACATCGGGCTGCAATTTGAAACAAAGGGTCTGAATATTTGTATAAATGAGAAATTTTAACCTGCAAAAAGTTGGCATGAGATATTTAGTGTAGACTGACATTCAAAAAAGACTTTAATTGTTTTAAAATAAAAATGTGAAACGGTGCAAAAATTAAGGGGTCTGAACACCTTCTGAATCCACTGCATATAAAAACACCTTTAGGTTTTTTTGGAGATCTGAAACTAAATACAACATCCAACATTCTGAAAAAGTATCAGGAATTTAGGTCTTTAGATAATATCACTGGTTCTTTAGATGCTCACAAAAACATGGTGTGGAGGTGCAGACTTGAAAAAAATATGGGCATAAATCTTACATATAATGAGAGATAATTTTGTCACTTTATGTAAATATGTTTTTAAGAGCATAAAATATAAATGTGTAAATATGTTTAAATAGCGTACCTTTTCTCTGTAATTTTACAGATTTTTCTACACAATGTTGAAACAAGCACTGTCAACTTGTAGATAATCTGTGTAAACTTTCAATTGTAATTTTTAAAATTTATTTTTACAGTTTGGCATAGTGCAGGACAAGAGGACTGATATACTCTAGAAGCTGCATTTTCTCAAAAATTAGTATTAGTCTTTTTAATTTGAAAAAAAATGGCACTAGTTCAAATGTATCATTCACGTGTATCGTCTTGGTGGCAAGAAGAAACTCACTAATCAAATAGAAGTTCACTATGAATCAAAATCTGGCTGTTGTCTGTTATTAAATTCTTTATTCTAACCTAAATCAACATCTGGAATTAATAATAATAAAACCTTTTTACCCACTAAGTCAAAATTGGGATTATGTGATAAGTTTGGCTTTTTACATTATAATTTTGACTTTGTGCGTCTAGCTCCAATTTGTGTCCTTTGTGTGTTAAGAGTACATTCAGGTCAAAGTGCTAAGTACGGCTTTCTAGTTATTTGACTGGTGTTGTTTGAAAATCACAGATGGCTGTCTAGAAATACTGTAAAAAAAAAAAAAAAAAAAAAAGCTGTTCTGACCATATTTACTAAAACTTTTCAAACAATCTGGATAGAAAAATATTCAACTCAATGAATGAAAAAAAGCCTTTTTCAAAACTCTGTGCAGCAACTGTGACCCTATTTTTAATCCAGTTAATGAGAATAAGAATAATATAATCATTTAAGCAACTTTCATTCAGCACATGCAGCTTTGCCAAGTGCTTTACCATTAAAAATAAAATAAAGAACAATCAAGATACATAGAATACAAATGTAAAAGCAGGAAACCAAAATAACATCAAAAAGCAAGCAGGTATAGTCAAGTCAAGTCAAATGACCATCAATTATATAGCACATTAGAACCATAGTCATTGTGCCAAAGTGCTTTCTCAGTGGAAGAAATTACACTGGCATTACATTCATCCATCCATCCATCCATCATCTATACACTGTTTAGTCCTCTGTAGGGTCGCAGGGGGCTGGAGTCCATCCCAGCTGACTCAGGGTGAAGGGAGAACATGCAAAATCCACACAGAAAGATCCAAGGGACACAAACCAGGGATCTTGTATCTGTGAGGCGACAGTGCTAACAACCCTACAGGCATCACTATTTCACCTCATTTGAATATTGAGGTTAAGACCCTACAGTGTTGGTTATGATGTGAATTTGCCTGAGCAATTTAAATATCAAGGATTTAAATACAACTTTACCTGAATACTATTAATATTTGAGCTAAGACCCCACAATATTAATTATGGAGGCAGACCTGGCTAATTTAGAATTGCAGATAGGTTAAAAATTGGAAACATCTGAGACACAAATAAAAACTAAATTATGAGATATTAAAGAACATTTATACCAGTACCATTTGCAATATTACTTTCTCAACAGTTTGTTCAACATCACTCTCAGTATCAGAGTACAATATTTCTATTGTAGTTATAGTATAGCCCCAGATAAGTTAAATGCGACCTCCCTGTTATAAAATGTTTGCTATTTTCCTGGCACTAATGGCCTTCTATACCTTTGTGCTCTCAGCAAAGAAAAAATCCTTTAATCGCTCCGGAGTCGGCTCAGAACACGCATGCGTGGACATTTACCCAGCAGGTAAACTCCACCATGGCGGCGAGAGGCCATGTGCAGGACCCCAACGACAGGAGGCTCAGACCCATATACGGTAAGGTCTCAATGAGAAGGCAGATATCTGTGCATGTTCGGGGGTTTGGTGAAGACAGGTGAGCTCTGTACCGGTGCATGTGTGTAAACTGGTGGCTGCTGGAGCCAGCGGGACAGCGGTGAGGCCCCTCCAGCTCCAGCCGCGGACTGTGCTGCCTGCAGCGCCCAATGACAGTGCACCTTACCCGGTCTACCACCCAGCCGGGGTGAGACAACATGGCGGGTGTCTGGATGAAACCGTGTATTCCCGAGTTAAGCTCGTCCTCAGGCTCGGTGGTGTTATAATGCTGAACGGTGTGGAGATTTTTGTCGTCCGCTTCTCAAAGTCGAAGAGCTTTCTCCTTCTGCTAACGGTTTGACAGCTAGCCTAGCATGCTAGTGTGTCAGCTAACCAGCTAACTCATTGAAAGCTGCAGCTGGGTTAAAAGTAAAGTGTTTGTGTGTTTGCTTCATATTTGAATATATTTCAACTGATATTAGCATCCAATCAGGTGACGGCTATTTGTAGGTAATTTATGTTACACGGTTATCTTTCAGCTAGCATTATGTTCATAATAGTTTTAAGGACAATGCTTTAAGCTAACTCCTGTACATACGATGTAACAGCAGCTAGCCTGCTGTGGTGTGGAGCTGTCACAGCTCACTGTCTTTTCAATAAAGGCTGTACCCGAGATGGTTAGGATTTTTACACGTTTCAGGCTTTACCCAGTCCAAACATCTTTAGATTTTAACATGGTATTTGCATTGGTTCCAGGTTATTTCAGAGCAAAGCAAATATAAAGTGTGAGAAACTGGTTAAGTAATGTCATCTCACTTTCTTTCTGTGCTTTTCACATGATCCACATTAATATCACAGTGCATACAGGCTCTCTGGACAAAATTGTTAGTCTTAGTTATCAAGAATTACAGCTACAATCATAAAGGTGTCCATTTGACATTAGTTTTGCGAACCACTGAGCTAGACCCTAGTTGCCAGTTTTGGCTACCAGCTAAGTGAGATTTGTTTATCTTGCAGGTTATTTAGAGATGTCTTGATCAAGTGTTTTTACTCCAGATCTGATCAGAGCCAATTTATATTTAGTATCTGCTGTTACAGAGTCCTAATCCAGTACCATTTTCCTACAGAGTACACACTTCATGTAACCTACTTTTAATCAATTGTAACAGCATATCTGCCTCTCAGTGGTATATGTAACAGAGTTACCTTATCATCCCCAAATCATGTCCGTTTACAGAAATGTGCGCTGTGCTCAATTTGTGTTACCAATTAATAATCTGTAGATTAACAGTGCTGCAGATTATTAAGAAGCACATTCGAAATTAGCGTCCTGAGCCTTCCTGACACAAATTGTGCACTGGCTTTACAACACCTCTCAGAAGAACATTTTACTGCTTAAAGCTTGCTCTTCTATAGCTCTGGAGACAAATTTCTGATTCTCATTTCAGGGTTGTGGATAGTCTGATGTGTTACTCATATTTTCTCCCAAAACCAGGAGAAATAGGTGAGACTTCAGGAAAATGCCTTCCTAACTTTGACTAATGGCTCCATTTTTTTCTCAGTTGAGCTACATATGAGCTGTATATGCAGCACAACACAAAATGTAAAAGGTTTACATATTAAAAGTGAAAATGAAATTTAAAAGGGCTAGATGTTTTAAAAGTATCTAAATTCTATGAAAGTATTGCAAAATTGCAGCACAGCCATCGTCTTTCCCTTATGTGTCTCTTCCATTCTGTCATCTGACAACAGAAACAGAAAAATATGTAAATAATAACAACTATTTGGAATTTAGCTGTGGTAAAAACAGTGTATGTCAGCACAGAGAGCAGGAGGGATACAAACAGATGCCTCCTGTGTATTTTTTCTTTCAAACTCTGTATATGTAAAAACTGCCTTTTTGTTCTGTGATAATTTGGAGTACTCCCAGACTTTGGAAGCTTTGAGTTTTGGAAACTTACACTGAACTAGGTCAAACTTGTCTAAAACTGTAGTGCTGACCAATGAGTGGAGCCAAAAATGACTGATGCCATGATGCAACAATTATGCAGTGATACTGAAGAACAAGATTTGTTATGAAGTGAAGGAAACAAAACGTTACTTAAAAATATCGATCTCTACATCATTGATTTTGCCAATTCATTGCAGTAGTTTTACTATACTATATGTAAAGGTGTGCCTCATGAGAAAAAAACATTTGAGAATCACGGAGCCAGACCAGAGTTGCCAGTTTTGGCTACCAGTGGAATGACATTGGTATTAGTACTCTGTAATGTGGGTGACCAGTCCTTCAAATAGTCCAAAGGAGGAGATGCAGGTACAACAATGTACCTGCACTGAGAGGGGCTGGACTCTCCACTTCTCTGGAGTTGCCCACGGTGAGAGGCGGCAGGTTGGTATGGGCTTGTTCACAGCCTCACAGCTCAGCCACGTGTTGGAGTTTACCCAAGTAAACGAGAGGGGTCGCGTCCCTGCACATTCAGGTAGAGGACAGATCTCTGTTGTCTTGGACTATGGGCCCAACAGGAGTGCAGAGTACCCGGCCTTCTTGGAGTCCCTGGACGGGGTACTGTGCTCTGACTGGGGACTCCTTTGTTTTACTGGGGGACTTCAACGCCCATGTGGGCAACGACAGTGTGACCTGGAGCAGGGTAATTGGGATGAACGGCTTCCCCGATCTGAACCCGAGTGGTGTTCTGTTATTGGACTTCTGTGCTAGTTACAGTTTGTCCACAACGAACACCATGTTCGAGCACAGGGGTGTCCACAAGTGCATGTGGCACCAGGACATCCTAGGCCGGAGGTTGATGATAGACTTTGTAGTCACCTGATTTCCGGCCGCGAGTCTTGGACAGTTGGGTGAAGAGAGGGGCTGAACTGTAAACCAATCACCACCTGGTGGTGAGTTGGATCTGCTGGCAGGGGAGGAAGCCGGACAGACTCGGCAGGCCCAAACGTGTTGTGAGGGTCTGTTGGGAATGTCTAGCAGAACCCTCTGCCAGCGCAGTCTTCAACTCCGACCATCAGGAGAGTTTCTCTCAGATCCTGTGTTTTCTCTCCCATCAAGTGTTGTTAGCTCATGGGACTTCTGAGGCAGCTGACGGGTACCGGCAGTCCAAGCATGCCACGACCTGGGCTGTTGTGGAGGCAAAAACTCAGGTTTGGGAGGAGTTGGGGGAAGCCATGGGGGAGGACTATCGGTCGGCCTTGAGGAAATTCTGGCAAACCGTCCAGCGCCTCAGGAGGGGGATGTAGCTCTTCACCAACACTGTTTACATTGGAGGTGGGGAGCTGTTGACCTCAACTGGGGATGTTGAGCAGTGGAAGGAATACTTTGAGCATCTCCTCAATCCTGCCATCATGTCTTTCGCTGAGGAAGCAGAGGCTGAGTTGTCAGAGGTAGACTCGTCCATCACCCAAGCTGAAGTCACCGAGGTGCTTGGAAAACTCCTCAGTGGCAGGGCACTGGGGGTGGATGAGATTCTCCCCGAGTACCTCAAGTTTCTGAATGTGCAAGGACTGGCATGGTTTACATGTCTCCGTGACATCGCGTGGCGGTTGGGGACAGTACCTCTGGACTGGCAGACAGGGTGGTGATCCCTCTTTTGAAGAATGGGGACCGGAGGGTGTGTTCCAACTACAAGGGGATCACACTTCTCAGCCTCCCCGGGAAAGTCTATTCCAGAGTACTGGAGAGGAGGATCCGGCCGATAGGTGAACTTTGGTTTCAGGAGGAACAATGCAGTTTTCGTCCCGGTCATGGAACACTGGACCAGCTCTGTACTCTCCATCGGGTGCTCAAACGTTCATGGGAGTTCACCCAACCAGTCCACATGTGCTTTGTGAATTTGGAGAAAGTGTTTGACTGTGTCCCTCGTAGCATCGTGTGGAGGGTGCTCCGGGAGTATGGGGTCCGGGGCTCTTTGCTGAGGACAGTCTGGTCCCTGTACGACTGGAGCAGGAGCCTGATTCATATTGCTGACAGTAAATCATAACTGTTTCCAGTGCACGTTGGACTCCTCAGGGTTTCCCCCAGAAAACTTGCTAAGCCCGGTGGTAGAGAAGCCCACCGGCCGCCCACCGTGTTTTTGTTAAAAAAAAAAAAAAAGTTAAAAGTTGACAAGAATTTTAAAATTCTGACTATTATGTGTTATTACAAGCCATTTATTAACAATACTTAACCGTAGAATCTTACAAAAAGGCACAATCTTGAAATACGGTTTTAACAAACACAAAAAAACACAATTAAAATAAATAATATCAATTGTTTTCACTTAACTTAAATTCTAGTGAATCTTAAAACAAGCCATTGCTGGTCACATTTAAAAGTAAAATAAATTAACCTAAATAAAAAACTACAAACATGGCCAAGGGGTAAAACCAGGGAACTCAGAGGCTGAACAGGTCTGCTGTGCTGTGTAAACTCCACTACTTTTGCTGCACATGGTTCAGGTTGGATCAGTGCATTAATCCGTCTGGGTTTACCATACTGGGTCTGGTAGAACCATCCGCTAAATTTAGGGTCAGCTAACCATTTTGGATTAAATCCACTAGTTGGATGTTTACCATCGCGGCTCGCAGAAGGCTGCTCCGACGACGTGCTAACATCCGTGCTAACATCCGTGCTAACTCCACTGGCTCTGCCTCATCATGGAGCCGCGGCTCGGTCGGCTCGCCGGGGATGAACTCCCCTTGGCCTGGGGGTGAACGAGCGACTCATCGTCTCCTCTAGAGCTTCTCCGACTTTGGAAAAAGTTCACGTATCGACCATAAAATATCGCCATTGCGCTTTCAACCGTATCATTAGAAGCTCTGTACATCGTCTTTGCTATCACTGATTTGGTGCACAAAAAAAACCTATTTAAAATAAATAAACAAGTGACGCTTAGCCTGGCGGGGGGGCAAGGAAAGCCTGGCGGCCCGCCAGGCTTATAAAGCACTGGGGGAAACCCTGACTCCTGCAAGGCTGCCGTTTGTCTCCGGTTCTGTTCATAACTTTTATGAACAGAATTTGTAGGCGCAGCCAGGGGCCAGAGGGGGTCCGGTTTGGGGACCGCAGGATCTCATCTCTGCTTTTTGCGGATGATGTGGTCCTGTTGACTTTATCAAGCCAGGACCTTCAGCGTGTGCTGGGGCGTTTTGCAGCCGAGTGTGAGACAACTGGGATGAAAATCAGCACCTCCAAATCTGAGGACATGGAAAAGGGTGGCTTGACCTCTCTGGGTCAGTGGAGAGCCCCTTCTTCAAGTGGAGGAGTTTAAGTATCTCGGGGTCTTGTTCACGAGTGAGGGGAGGATGGAGCGTGAGATTGACAGGTGGATCGGTGCAGTGTCTGCAACCATGCGGTGGCTGTATTGGTCCATTGTGCTGAAGAAGGAGCTAAGCCGAAAGGTGAAGCTCTTGATTTACCGGTCAATCTAAGTTCCTACCCTCACCTGCTGTCATGAGCTTTGGGTCACCACTGAAAGAACGAGATCCCTGATACAAGTGGTCCAAATGAGTTTCCTCCGCAGGGTGGCTGGGCACACCCTCAGAGATACACTATATTACCAAAAGTATTTGCTCACCTGCCTTGACTCACATATGAACTTAAGTGCCATCCCATTCCTAACCCATAGGGTTCAATATGATGTCCGTCCACCTTTTGCAGCTATTACAGCTTCAACTCTTCTGGGAAGGCTGTCCACAAGGTTGAGGAGTGTGTTCATGGGAAGATTTGACCATTCTTCCAGAAGCGCATTGGTGAGGTCACACACTGATGTTGGTGGAGAAGGCCTGGCTCTCAGTCTCCGCTCTAATTCATCCCAAAGGTGTTCTATCGGGTTCAGGTCAGGACTCTGAGCAGGCCAGTCAAGTTCATCCACACCAGACTCTGTCATCCATGTCTGTATGGACCTTGCTTTGTGCACTGGTGCACAGTCATGTTAGAAGAGGAAGGGGCCCGCTCCAAACTGTTCCCACAAGGTCTGGAGCATAGAATTGTCCAAAATGTTTTGGTATCCTGAAGCATTCAAAGTTCCTTTCACTGGAACTAAGGGGCCAAGCCCGACTCCTGAAAAACAACCCCACACCATAATTCCTCCTCCACCAAATTTCACACTTGGCACAATGCAGTCCGAAATGTACCGTTCTCCTGGCAACCTCCAAACCCAGACTGGTCCATCAGATTGGCAGATGGAAAAGCGTGATTCATCACTCCAGAGAATGCGTCTCCACTGCTCTACAGTCCAGTGGCGGCGTGCTTTACAGCACTGCATCCAGCACTTCGCATTGCACTTGGTGATGTACGATTTGGATGCAGCTGCTCTGCCATGGAAACCCATTCCATGAAGCTCTCCTTCTGTATTCAGCAGTGCACCTGGATAACCAGACGGTGCTGCAGTAGCACAGAATGCTCTCAGTCGTACTTCTGTAGAAGTTGATGAGAAGCTGTGAGGTGAGTTTGGCCTTTCTCAGCCTCTGCAGAAAGAAAAGTCTCTGCTGGGCCTTCTTCACTAGGTGGGAGGTGTTGACAGTCCATGTGAGATCACTGGTGATGTGGAGACCCAGGAACTTGATGTTGCTGACCCTCTCCACCTCCTCTCCATTTATGCAAAGAAGTGGGGGGGTCACTTTACTGGTTCTCCTGAAGTCCACAATGATCTCTTTTGTCTTGGTGGTATTCAGCACCAGGTCACTTTGGAGCACCAGCTGACCAGGTGCTGGACTTCCTCCCTATAGTGGGTCTCATTGTTGTCAGATATTAATCCCACTATGGTGGTGTTGTCAGCAAACTTCACAATCGTGTTGGAGGGGTGGATGGGGGTACAGTCATGTGTAAAAACTGTGAAGAGAGCTGGGCTGAGGACGCAGCCCACTAAGCTGAATAGTCGGGAGCTCCGAGCCGCTGCATCCGTGCGCGCCGCCATCTTGGTCCATTTGGATGGGTGAGCAAATACTTTTGGTAACATAGTGTAGGGTGAGAAGCTCAGTCACCAAGGAGGAGCTCAGAGTAGAGCCACTACTTCTCCATGTCAAGAAGAGTCAGGTGAGGTGGCTTTGACATCTGTTCTGTATGCCTTCGGGGATGCCTCGTTGGGGAGGTGTTCTGGGCATGTCCTACCGGGAGGACGGACATGCCCGTGGTCTAAGCAGCCCGCTTAGACCGCTTAGACTGCAGCCTCCCCGACCCGGCCCCGGATAAGCGGTGGACAATGGATGAAGGAATGGAGATGCAGGTGCTAGAGATGGAAGAAAGTTTACCCATTACATGTAAATACACAATAAACCAATATAAAACTACTTGTTATAATCATACTAAATCTGCTGTCTGTGTCAGTTAACTTATTAATGGAAATTACTGTCTTGCACATGTTTGATGAATACATTAACAAAATATGCAAGTGCAGAGTAATGTGAAGTCTTATCTGCTGCTTAAATGATGCATGGAGGAACCAGAATGTACTTGCATTTTTGATCAACGATATTATCTTATTTTTGAATGGACTGTACAGTATGTGCCACTAAATATCAGACCTTTGACAGCGTTTCTTGATGAGTGTTAGCTTTGTACTTATGGAAGAAATGCAGTGCTTCAAGGAGCTGAGCTGAGAATCGACAGCTTTTGAAATATTACTTTTGTTGCATTTTACCAAGCAGCAGTGAATTTTAGTTTAATTAAAGTTTTGTTTTAAAGAAATAAAATATTTTAAAAGTTAACGTCCTTTTAATTCAGTCTTTGCAGCTTCAGTGCTGCTCAGTTTGGCTGCAGGCCATGACCTTATCAACTCCCGCTACTAATGATACGTCAGGGTTCCTCCAGCTTCTGTTGGTTTTACACAACTTTTTTCTTGTGTGATGACCGTTTGAACAGAGAGAATAGACATGACATAATCACAGTGTACTGTCTGGCACAGTTAATTTTGGTACTCAGCTGTCCTGAAGAGGCTGAACTGTGGTGTCTGTGTGGGAGTGTGTGCATCCACATAGTTGATCATACAAGAACAACTAAACAGAGACATAGTGTACATACATAATTATGGTGGCAGCTGTACTGGGGCTTCAGCTAACAGTTTAATTTCTCATTATCTAGTAGACTGCTAATTATTTTTTGAATTATAGATTTTTTTGTCCTATAAAATGACCATTATCTTTTCTTGGACTGAAGTATTTGGGGAAAATATTTAATTGTGATTTGATTTGCCATATAATTTTTTTAAGTCAAGCTTCAGCTCAATATTCATGTTTGAATAGATTTAAAACCTGTGATGGAGCATTGCCACATGACATACCTTCAAAATATAAACTGATCTGTATCCTAATACAAAGAGAAGAACTTCAAGATATGAATTGCTTTCAACTAGAGCTGCAGCGATTAATTTAATAGTCAACTGGCTGATAACTATTCAGTTAATCGCCCGCTATTTTGATAAATAAATTATTACTCAGTAATTTTTTGGTAAATAATATCAAAATTCTCTGGTTGCAGCTTCTTAAATTTGATATTTTCAGGTTTCTTTCCTTCTCTGTGACTGTAAACTGAATATCTTTGGGTTGTGGACAAAACAAGACACTAATAATAATAAAAAAAAATACATCCTGGGGCAGACATACTATATACTGTATATCCTAAACTGCATCCGAAGTGCATTGTTTTAAATCAAGATTTCAATTTATTTTAATCAAAATGGCTTTAGAATAACGTTCCGTCAGTTGACTGTCTTGTTCCTTGTTTTTCCACAGATTACCTTGATAATGGCAACAATAAAATGGCAATACAGCAGGCAGATAAGCTGCTGAAGAAACATAAGGATCTGCACTGTGCCAAGGTGGGTGACTAAATTACTGTTCTTGCTGAAAGTGTTGAGTTTTGTTTTTTTTCTGTGAGGACTCCTCCACTGCTGGCATTAATCTACATGGATCTAATGAAATGTAAATTTCTCTCTGGAACCTGTGATCAGTGCTTTGTAAACAGGACAGATGTGCAGACTGGCACCTCAAACATCAGCAGCTGATGTTGGCAGTATTCAGATCCTTCATATAAGTAGCTATACTACACCAGAAAAAGATGGTACTCATGTATGACAACTCTGTCAGCAGTTAACTGTTTTGTACCCTTCTAGGGTATTGTATTGATGGGTCAGTATGCTTGGGCCATTTTAATATTGCAGCTGGTCAAGGGGAGCTAGTCAGTTTTATCACCTGTGTTTTTTCATTTTTTCAAAGAAATTTACCTTTCATTTTAGTGTTTTTTAAAATTATTTAACAAACTCTAACTGTATTATACTATACCGAAAACATTTCTGAGTTCTCTCTACATCTAGCCATGGTTGTGTTGTTTCCAGAGATAGTAAAGTGGTTATGTGTGCAGTCAGATATTCTCTGTGGATACTTATAAACATCACCTTGCACATTTATGTTATCTCCCTCCACAGTTCCATCTATAACTCCTTTTTCTTGTCTTCCAGGTCCTGAAGGCAATCGGTCTCCAGAGGACTGGAAAACAGGATGAAGCTTTCACTTTGGCCCAGGAGGTGGCCACTCTAGAGCCTACTGACGACAACTCACTTCAAGCTCTGACTATACTGTACAGAGAGATGCATCGTCGTGAGTATATACGCACAGACATGAAGGCTGGTAATAATACTGGAGCGACAGCTTTTTTAAAATTGTGTGTTGTGTTTGCAGCGGAGTTGGTCACTAAGCTGTATGAGGCTGCAGTGAAAAAGGTTCCTCTCAGCGAGGAGTACCACTCTCACCTCTTCATGGCTTACGCTAGGGTGGGAGAGTACAAGAAGATGCAGCAGGTGAGCAAGCTAATATGCTCATCTGTGAATAATAAGATGGTTGATGAAACGTTGTTGATGACTAAGTTTTTGCTATTTACAGGCAGGGATGGCCTTGTATAAAATTGTCCCCAAGAATCCTTATTATTTCTGGTCTGTAATGAGCCTGGTGATGCAGGTAAGGGCAGACTTTCATGACGCAGATTCCTGGAACGTTTACACTAATCTGGAAATAACCTGAAAATGCTGTGTTGTTTGTTGCTAAGGCAATCTCGGCACAGGATGAAAAACTGGCCCAGACTATGTTCCTGCCTCTGGCTGAGCGCATGGTGGAGAAAATGGTGAAGGAGGAGAAGATTGAAGCAGAAGCAGAGGTGAGTATGGGTGTCTGTACACCCTAGAGTGTTACAATATTGTTTTATCTCCACTGTCACCATGAAAACTGCAATAAAAAAATCATCAGGGTGACCTGATGATTTGAAATTGATTAATTGTTCAGCCCTAAATCAATATCCTCTCATGTTTGATTTTATCAAACCTACAGCTTTGGAAATATTTGTTAGATGACTGTGATCTCTCTCTTTACTCTCTTTCTTTGTAAGGTTGTAGATGCTGTTCTGCTGATTTGAAGCTGGTTAGCAACAGCTATCTGACTGTATCGCTCTCTGTTAAAGATGGCTGTCTTAATGTCTTAATCTAATATAGTAATTGTTTTGCATGTGTATATATTTTTAAAGCTGTGTTTTTCTTACCTGACAGGTTAAGCCAGTATAAGTTATGTGTGTTTTGTGATATGTAATTTGCTGCTGCAGCACTGCAGTTTTTCATAGTGGATCAATAAAGTACTCTATCAAGATATTATAAGACTTACTCCATGTCTATTAGAAAAAGCTCTAATTATTTAAACACAATGATGGAATTCAGATATGATAATTTTTCAAAGATGGAGGCCTGTTGTCTAAACTTTGTAAAGAAAGAGGCACGTGGTTTAATGATTATTTCCAAAGCTCTAAATTTAAGTGTGACGTCTTTGACTTCCATCTACAGCCGCAGTGTTGTACTCCTGAGGCTGCTGCTGGATGAGCAGCTGAGGTGCAGAGACTGGATGTGCACCTTATAATGTCCGTGTGTAGTCGAGCAAAGGCTACTTAATTTCTGTCACATAAGTGAACAGTGACTCATTGCTGCATACAAACCAGAACATGGAGTACACACTCTGTGTTTTTAGGCTGTTGACACAGTCAGTGATTTTTATAGGTCTTTTTGAGAATCTCATCGAGGCATTCTGTGACAGCAGTTACTCTTGACAAATTATTTCCTCCCTGGTCCGTCTTTCACATATTTTCTCACCAGAAACAAACCATAATCCATTTACTCTCCTTTGAACTGACGTTAAACCAATGCTGTCTCCTTTCCAAAGATCACATGTTGGGAAAAGACAAATGTCTATAATATAATATGACCCTGACTTGGTGAAACGTATTCTCCTCAAAAATGTACGTCCTCATATTTGTGGCAGTAGAAAGAACATGTCATTTTATTTTTAACTTTGCTGTGTCCTGGTCGTATTTACAGATGTTTTTGGCTTTCTATGTGTGACTGCAGGTGCAGCTGTATTTTATGATCCTGGAACGTTTGGGAAAATGTGTTGAGGCTCTCGAAGTGATCAGGGGTCCACTTGGGGGTATGTGGATGTGTGCTTTTTTATTTATCTTCTGTTCCTCTACTTGAAAGATGTAAATAATTGGAACGTTTCTTTATATTTCTTTACACACAGGATGTGTTATTGAAAAATCTACATAGAATCTTTGAATGTTATTTACAAGGACATATTAATACGCATCTATGTAAATGTGCCAGTGTTTGCCAGCAGCTTACATCTAGGCTGCAGACTTTTAGTGTTCTTAACCATTGAAGTAGCAGGAAATGACAATAATAATGTTAGGCAGTAACTTTCATGAGCTGCATCAATGTTTTATTCATGGTCAGTTTCTTTAGGAAGTTAGGCTAAGCACAAAGACTCACAAATGGAATACAAAGTTAGCAACTAATAATATTCTTAATAAAATGATAGGGCAGTTCAAATATCTCTGCACCTTAAATTTGTGTACTGGGCCTTTGCTGACTGAGCCTGTCAGCTTCACAGCAAAGTCCCTGTCGTCTTTTAAAACTCAGTTTTATCATTTGGCTTCTTCCTAATAGATAGAAATTGTTGTATTCCTTTAAACTATTTTATCTTATTACAGCTTAAGCTCTTGTTCGTATTAGTTTATTATATGCTTTTATCATAAAGCACTTTTACCCCTTCAACACTGAGCTGGTTCCAGTGCTAGTTTGGAGCCAGAGCCTGACTTAGCACCAGTTCTTTGTGTTTCCACCTTCTAAGCACTGGCTCCAGGTTCTAAAAACTGATGCTTAGCAAAGCACCAACTCTTTGCTGGTCCAGAGCTAAGCACCGAGTACATCAGGGGCTGGGGGTGGGGTTATGGTGACCAACCATCAACGGTGGAAAGGGACACACAAGCGCTAATTAGTGTCCTTGTTCTCCAGGACGTCCCTGGTCTGATCGCAGATGTACTGGAATGACTCCACGGACACATGGAGGTTTTGCACAAACTGTTGTGCTGAAATCCAGTACAATTGTGTCTCACCAGTAGCACGATCATGGATGTGTCCAGACAACAGGCGACCTCTGCCTCGCAATCAGCCTTAAAACCGTATATAGAGATAAACATAGATATTATCATCAACTTATTGCGTTTGTTTAACTGCTATATAATGGATGCAAGCGTAGTGGTTTTACGGTGACCCAATGGCTCCAACTTGGCTCCTTGCCAATGGAAAAGCAAACAGCTTAGGAGGAACGAGATTTGAATCAACTAAGCACCAGCACTGAACTAATACCTGGTTCTTCTTGGTGGAAAAGGGGTATTTGTAACTTTGAAAGGTGCTGTATGAATAAAGTTTGCTTTTGTTATTATCCCTCCACAGACAAGCTGACCAGTGAGCTGCAGAGCAGAGAAAACAAGTGTATGATGCTCTACCAGCGACTGCAACGATGGCCTGAGTGTAACGCCTTGGCCCACAAGCTGCTACTCAAAAAGTGAGTACAAATCCACGTTTTAAAGTTTTTAAATGCTCCTGATCTGTTTGAGATGAAAGCTGACAACTGAAAAATCGTTGTTCATCACTCCAAAGCCGACGAATCAGAATATTAAATGACATTATGCTAAAAAACGTACATGTCCACCCATCCAAACCAGAACACTAGAGGAAAAACAAATAAGGTGATCTGTATCTGTACTCCTAATATATTTGGTTGTCAGTACTTTATATTGTTCTCTGCCTTGACAGTTTAAAATGAATCAGATAATAGTGGCACAGATGGATGCAATGACCTGACGTACCTGCTGATACTTTGATCACAGTGCTGTTATTCACAGAGCATTAATTGCTGAAAATATAATTCAGCCTGACACAGTTTGCAGTTCAGAATTTATTCCACACACTGAGAACTGCAGATGTCAGACAGTGGTAACAAACTGCCACGTTTCTCTTTCTAGTCCTGATGATTGGCAGTTTTATCCCTCCTACTTCGACTCCCTCTTTCACCTGATGGATCAGTCGTGGAGCCCGCCAGAAGAAGGCGAACAGTGAGTACAAGTGTTTGAATGTATGAATGCATAAAAGTGTGTCTCTGTGTCATTACTGCAGCATAACCTTTTGATGACAGCTACATGAAAAGAAGTCCCTGACAGGTAGTTGGTTTCAATCCTTATTTCCTGCAGGGTAATAAAGATGACTGAATAATTAGGCCTACAGGATCATGAGATTTAGTTGACAGTTATTTGTCATACAATTAGTTGTCTTACAGTTTTCACTGCAATTATAAGTTTCTGCATCTCTATGGAAACGGCACAAACATAGAGAGAGAGAAACCTAGAAGTAGAAAGAACTCAGTAATGTCGTCTATGCAGTATGACAGTTAGAATGCCGTAATATAAAAAAAGACAAACTAAAGCTGAATTTCTTTGACTATTTTTCTAAATTTGAAATCTTTAGTTACAAATACTGAAAAAAAATAGTGGCTACACATACTACAGATGTTTAACTGTTTACATTTTTACAACTTCTGCAAACTGTGTTTTTCGTACAACTCTGAAAAATGAAAAATAACCGTGGTCAGCTCAAACAGTTGCAATCAAACACTTCTGTAGTAATTGTGACAGGTCTCTGAGTGATTAAATAAACATATTCTTCAACCAGACAAGGAGAATTTATAAACACCTTGAGCTTGTAAATATTGAATGAGTGCAGTTGTTGTTGAATGGCTGTAAGGTTTAGCAGTACTGTTCTCCAGACTTTGGAAGGCAGCAAGAGAATAATGGATAAATCTAAAATCATCCTGATCTGTGCTTTTGTGTGTCTCCAGCTGCTCAGAGGGTTCGGTGCATCACACTGTGGCTGAAGTGGTGAGGTTTGTGGAGGAGAGAATTAAGGGCGAGGATGGCAAAGATTCTCGTTCGCTCAGAGGGCCGTATTTAGCTCGGCTCGAATTAATGCACAGACTGAGAGAACGAGGCTGTCCTGAAGAAAGCCTGCTTGGTAAAACCCACAGCTTGTGTAAACTATGTAAATGCACCAGGTGCTGTTGACTGTTACCTGTTACCTGTTGACTTGTATGTGACCGTCTGTTGTTTGGCTTTAAACAGGTGAGCCTTTAGAGCTGATGGTACAGTTCTTTGGGAAGTTTGGAGACAAGCCCTGCTGCATCACTGACCTGAAAATATATCTACATCTGCTCTCTCCTGAGCAGCATGTTCAGGTAAGACAGAATTACAGCGGCGCTGTCGATCTGCCTCTGGTGAAGTGAAGGACTTGGCTGTGAAACATCATCCTCACGTTGACATTTCAGTTCATTAATCGTCTGAGTGAAGCGGTGCCACTGGGAGAGCAGGGAGAGGAAGGATTTGCTTTTCCAGAGGACACCAAAGCGCTGCAGAGACACTTGTGTGTGTGTCAGCTGAGTCGAGCACTCGGCTTGCATCACTCCCTCGACGTGGATGGAAAACTGCGGCTTATCACTGAGCTCAAGGCTCACTACCATCACGGGCTCAAGTTTGGTAAGAGCATCACTTTAATTCATCCTTAGACCTCTCTGCATTAACATTTGGGCAGGGTAATCAGATTGTACACAGAACAGGCTGATCCAATCAACTGAAACAGACAGATCTGAGATACTGCTAACAGCAAAGTCTGAATACATTTCTTGATCCACCAACACAGTTGCTCTGATAACAGCAGCACCATAATGATGAACCTCACTGCAGTAAATGTGTAATAGTAATGTTTTAGAGTAGTCCAGAAACTAAAAGTCACTTTTCCACATTGTAATGTGTGTTGTAGGCCTGTACTGTTTATTGGTTGGTCGATATGCTCTCATCAGACCACATAATCATAGGGCAATCACTGGTGGGTTTTCGCTAAGGACAAACGAAAATAGCATAAATAGCCTTCCAAGAATAATCTTTTATTTTAGGTGGTGGGAGAAAACGCCTATCTGTCAATACCCCTGCATTTTCTCAACTTTAAACTGGGCTAACCTAATGGAGACTGCTGGGTCAAACTCTTTTAGGCTGCATTCATACAGCTGCCCTTACAGAGTACATACTGTTTCATGGGGCTGGACCCAAATATCCGAATACTCGGTCATTGTGGTGGCATCCGAATAATAATTTTGAGATCCGAATAGTTGTGCTCTTTTTTTGACTGGTACTGTATTGACATGACTATACAGATGATTGTGGGTCAGAAGGCCCAGAAAACATGCTGGCTTGCAAACTGCCAAACGATACAGATAATCGGGAAAATGCATAGTGTCGGATATGATAATTGGCTATATGTTAATAAGTCAGTTCCTAATTGGCACCATGTCAAAGAAATAGTCAGTGTGGATGCATTTTTTCAAACGAAAATACAAAAAGTTAGTGTAAACTTTGAGGACAGTGTTTTATGTCACAGCACAACATCAGGTTAAATTGTCTGTGTTCTGTTCCTTAGTAGTTCTTGTGCTGGATCACCAGCTGATGTAGATCTGCTTTCAGAAATTGTATGAATATGAGCTGCTGGTCTGCTTCCAGGCTGTTGTTATCATTTATATCAGTATACTGGCAAGAAGAAGGAGCTTTTTTTCAATTATTTCTTGCACATGGTAGCACAGCAACACAGTCGGCATGTTTCAGTACACATTAGATGTGAGGAATGCAGACGTGGGAAGGAAGACTAAAAGCCAGAAAGATGGGTCGTCTTTTCTGCAAAATGGTGACAATCTGCTGAGTTCTCCTGCCTCGCTTTGTTTCTCCTGTGGTTTCTCTCTGCATCGCTGCTTTCTCTTTTATTCATTTAAGAGTAAGGGAATTCTGTCACAGGAACCCAGTTTAAGTATCAGTAAACGTTAATTTGTTTAATTGATACTGCTGGCACTCGCTGCTTTCATACAACATGAATGATTGCTGTACAAAAGTTACAGAAACGTCAAACCTTGTGTGTGAATGTTTGTTGTTTCTGGGCCAAAAGAAAGTAGAGGGGAAAGCAGGGACTTTCACAATTTGAGGAACTAAATTTAGACATCTGTTTTTGTTTCTGAAAGTGCAAGTTAACATTTTTCAGTTCCTTAACCTGAGTGTAATCTTTGACAAAAATGTGACCTTTCATTCACACAGTAATCAGCTTGTACAAACTTGAGTTTTCTGCCTCAAGAACATTGCAAAAAAGAAGAGAGGATGAGCTGTTCACTGTCAATCAAACAATTTTACAGTAAATGTAAAGCATCCTAGCATGAGGTGACATTCTGGTGCCATCACTTCTATTGCAATTATACATATTTAGCTGTAGCAATCCCTATTAATAATTTACATTGTTATGAGGGACAGGTACCTTGTTACATGCTGTTCATATAGAACATTTGCTGTAATTTGGTTGTATGGTTTTGTTGATTACCAGTAGTCAGCATTGGTATCAGCCCTAAAAGAGGGAGAACATATTGCTCAGTCCCTAGTTGAAATAATGGAACTGGTATAAAGACAAACAGTATGTACACAATTTGGTTATTGTATATGTCCACCAACCATATCATCATGATCCATTGTTCAGTGTTTAACGTGTGTTAACATACAGCAAAATAGAATCCAGTTTTTCGTTTGTTTGCATCTAGACGGTTGTAGTATAACACAAGATATCTGTTTTAAGGTGTAAGCATGATTATTGATATCATATTTCAGCATAATTGGTTAGCACTTGGTAGCACTATGGGTACTGACAGATGTATCTGCAGCAACAAGAAATGAAGAATCAGGAGTTGCCATTTAATGGTGTTTGCACACTTCTTGCAGTGTGTCTATATCTATGTATATATATAGAGAGATTTGTTTCTGAATATTTACTTTCTAATGTACAATTGACAAAAAAACTTTTTTGGCTGATGGATAGAAAAAATGTTGATGATTATACCTGTTAATAATGAACAAAATTGATAATCAGTTAGTAATTTAGTCATGTGTCAAGCAAAGTTAGTAAAAAAATGCCACATATTTCTAGATTTCAGTATTTCTAAAAGGAAGCTTTCCTGCTTTTCTGTCTTATATATGACTGTCAGCTGAGTATTTGGGCCTGTTTGGTTTGCTTGTTCTGTTTGGCTGGGACATATGAAGCAGTTGCCTTCAGCTAGGCAGTATTTGTCAATTTATGACCAAACGATAAATCCAAAAAAATAATTGGTACAATAACCAGCAGTGAAAATAATTAGCTGCACCCCTGATTTACTTTGTTCGAGTTTTGTGTTTTTAGAGAAGGTTTATATTGCTTTAAAATGTAAGGTGTAAAAGAAAACTGTAGAACTGTATAGTGGAACTGGTGTAAACACAAACATGTTTACTGATGTTATCCTGTCAATGGTGAGTGCCTCCGTTTGTTCTGACTTGGTGATGTCTGTTTCACAGGGAAAAACGCATTGAAGACGGAGCTGCAGTTCTCTGATATGTATTGTCTCATGGCAGCTCATGTATACATTGACCTATGGAAAGAGACTGGTGAGGTTCTTTCTGAGATTTCAATTCCAGATCTGTCTCTCCTTAAGTCATGCGGATTCTAATTGTGTTTCCTGTGTGTTTGTAGGGGATGAGAACATGGCGTGGCAGTGTTTGGGCCTCGTTCAGGAGGGTTTGTCTCACAGCTCATCTAACGCCCAGTTCAAGCTGCTGCTTCTGCTCCTCTACTGTCACCTAGGAGCATTTGAGCCTGTTGTGGACCTTTACTCCAGCCTGGACGCCAAGCATGTACAGCACGACACCATAGGGTCAGTGCATAAGCACAGTTACCTCTGCTTGTATTTATCAAGCACCTCAGATTTTCTTTTGGAATCCTCCTAAAAGTGAAGCTAAACCAGATTTGTGATATAACCTGCCCTGGTTAGTGAGTCAATTCTAGTTCAGAGTGCTTGTAATAGTCACAGCTGAAATTACTTTCTTTAGTTTAAATCATACGTCCTCTTCTGCATGAGCTTCGTCTCTTCTTCCTCAGTTTATCAGTGCAGTGTGACATTTAGCCTATGTCAGGAAATTGTGACAGTTTTTTTGACAGTTTGAGAGATATATATATGTATATATATATATATATATATATATACAATAAAAACATGTTAACAGCAAAACATATGTCTATATCAAGGCCCACCCATCTCGTCCAGTTATATTAAGGACATGGGGAGACAAGACGAACAGGGAGGGTACAGACAGGCAGTGCTATAAGAATCCTATAAGAGTGCTGTAACATGCTGTGTTATTCCCAACAACTGATCCCACATCTGAAAACTGGAAACAAATAATCAACACAGAAACTAATTGGACACCAGAAGTCTTGACAGTATACAGACTTAGGACCCCAGAGGACAGGAGTAAAGGAAAAATGTATAGAGGGCATGAGTTTAGTGCAAAGTCTGAAGAGTGACTCCGCACAATCTGCTACGCTTGTAATGCTGCCGAGTCCTGTTACGGTATATAGACATGTCAAGCATCGTCTGTGATGAGCTGAATCTCCTAAACTGCTTAAAATGCCAACCCTGCAACTTGAGTTTCATTTTTTGGAAGGAGGAAAGAAAGAAACCTTCATTTGTCACAAATAAATTTTTTACAGCATTGTGAAATGTAGTTTTCGCATATCCCAGTTGGGGTCAGTGTGCAGGGTCAGCCATGGCACGGTGCCCCTGAAGCAGGAAGGGTTAAGGGCCTTGCTCAAGGGCCCAACAGTGGTTGCATTGGCATTTGATCCTCTGACCTTCTGATCAGTAGCCCAGAGACATAACTGTTGCTCCACCACTGCCCCAAAAGAAAGATGTCACAGTGTCAAATCTGGTGGTGGGTAGCATGAGTAGAGTGCCACAATTGTGCTGTTGTAGCCAAAAAAAAAGTACAGCGTGTGATTACCACACTGTGACCATCCACATGGCACTACACCACAGCTACGATCATCTGTGCCACAAGTTTTCCCTCAGACACTTCAGGACATCACAGCAGAACTACACCTGTGAAAACTGCTGTTTGGTCTCCTGATGGTAGATGATCAGAATCAGATATTGCCAATGTGCATTTGCCAGTGGTCACAAATATGTCTTGTGGAGAGAGTGTGCGCTCTGTTTTGCATCCTGCACAAGGACTGTTGATAAAAAAGATTAATGAATACCGTGTTCTCCAAGATTGGTGCACTTATGTGTCCCATCTCCTGCAAGCTCCTAAAGATGTAGAACACTTCTGAAGCTTTTAGAAATATAAGCCTTAAGTATGACCAAAAACGTCTACTCCAAGAGGCTTGATGAATACGAACCCTGATCAGCATTTCCTAGAAAAAGACTTGAGTGTAGAAATGATTGTTTTCATCTTTCAGGTTTCTGTTAACACGGTATGCTGAGTCGTTGGGTCAGTTTGCTGCTGCCTCCCAGTCCTGTAATTTCTCCCTCAGGTTTTTCCATTCTAACCAGAAAGATGTAAGTCTGATCCTCTTTAATTTAATTTCAGACACTTTTAAATCCAGGACCTGACGCTCATGTTACCTTCTTCTGCCTTTTCTTTCTGCCAGACCTCAGAGTATATTATTCAGGCGTATAAGTATGGAGCGTTTGAGAAAATCCCAGAGTTCATTGCTTTGAGAAACCGGTTGAACCAGTCGCTGCACTTTGCACAGGTCCGTACTGAGAGGATGCTGCTGGACCTGTTTCTGGAGGCAGATGTGTAAGAATTCACTAAACATACCAAATTTTAGCAGCTCATGCTGCGGAGCTGAATTCTTGATTTAGACTTTTTGTTTATTGTTTTGTTTTTCAGTGTGTTAAGTCTGGAGGAGAGTGTCAAGGCCATGTCTTTGTCTGCAGAAGACGACATCCCCTGGGATAATATGAGGGACAACAGAGACCTTACCGTTTTTACCAGCTGGGACCCTAAAGAGAGGTATATAATAATTTTTAGGACATTTTTTGCTGCAGAGATGCTGTACTCCCAAATGTACTCGTATACCTCTTCTTTTTAAAGACAATTGACTGATGAGCATCGGCGCCAGTCTCTTGAGGAGGAGTCTGTTTGGCTGAGGATACGTTCTCTGACGCTTCGCCTCCTTGCATCATTGGCTGCACTGGGATACACGCCGTCACAACAGAACTCTGAGATATCCAATGAGAACGGAGTCGGAGACAAGATGTCAGTCCTCAGCAGCCTGCTGTCCGAGCTCAACCAGACCCTGCAGACAGCGGCTCAGATAGCAGAAAAACGCATACAGGTGTGTTCTAAATTATTAAACCTCAGTGTGGTTATATATTTTCATATCCAACCAGAACTGGAGGATCTCGACATAAAGATCAGCTCCTTACATGTCCACATGTGACACTGCTGCTTATCAAAGGTTTGTTCCTTGTAGGGATCGGTGCAGGAGAACTTTGTTGCACAGTTTAATCCCCTACTTTCACTTTTTGCGCAGGAATTCAATTCATCATTTGTAACCGTTGTTGCTGCTCTGAAACGTTGTGAACAGATTGTAGTAATTAGTTATTTAGCAGTACCAGTGTTAACACTTATGTTTGCATATAGATGTATATTTGCTGCATCAGTAAGTTTGTAAAAAGCCAAGTTAAAAATGTATCACTGCTCTTAATCATCTCGTCAGACTCAGATGGTGAAAAAAGTTCACTTGTTGCAAAATAAATCACTTGTTTGACTTATGCTTTCATGATGCATGATGTAATTGTAGTATCTGTCACACTGGCAGGCCTGTTGTTCTTTGAGTCTTTTGACCAAGCCATCATGTCTGTTGTCATGATGCTTTTCCAAGTTAGAAGTGTTGGATCCCTCAGTTGTGCACTGGTGAAACATCTTTATAGAAGGGCTTTGTTGTGTCCGTTGGCTCGCTCTGTCAACTGTAAGTGAAATAATGCCCTATTTTTGCTTCGTGCGTCTGCTTTATGTGCATCCATGGATGGTGACCATGTTGTATTGACACGTTTTGTCAATTTCAAAGTTGCTTATGAGAGAAGAACACTGTTGGCACGCCCACTATTCCTGCAGAGAGTGAATACAGAGTGCTGCATTTACACACTGCCAAGCTGTCAACAAGATTTATGGCAGGATATCATGGTACCTGTCTTGTATCATTTTACCATGTGATACGTGTCCTCAATCAGATTGACGTGAGACAGATGGTTAAAACACAGCTGTGAAACACTTAGTGTAGATGCAGCTTTAGTGTCAAAAAATCTGTCACATACTTTTGAGAGGGTATCTAACTGTTAAATATCTAGGCCCTATTCCTCTTCCCATCAGTGCTCAGTGTTGTCTAAGTAAGAAGATGCTGCTGTATGAACCATCTTGTCTAAAAGCAGATCTGCACCCTTTGCAGTAGGTCAATGTTTAGGCATCCTTCTGTTCCTCTGGGGCTACTTTTACAAAACATACTCAGGCTAAAAGTAGCTTTTAACAGGCTTAGTTTTTTGAGACATAAGTAAGGTGCACATCACTACTTCGCTAAATTTAGGAGACTAAAGTTTTGGGCCAAACCCTGCAGGTGCATTTACAATATGCTTCAGTGTTAAAAATGAGTGGAGTGGTTTGCTGTAATGATGTTTTTGTGTTTGCAGTATCCATTCTTGGGACCACCCTCCACTCGCCTGGCTCCAGCTCTGTCCAGTGGGAGCTGTCAGTGTCAGGCTGCAGCCCTACAGCTGTCTGTCCATCTGCAGGAGCTCGAGACAGCTGGGCTTGGTAAGAAAACTGAACCCAGATGAATCACACCACCACCGTGATGCTGTCTGATGCTTTTGTACTCACCACTCCCTCTTTTTATCCGCTTAGATGAGTCGTCAGAGCTTCAGACGCAGATCTGTAACGGTTTCAAATCATTAGTAGTTCAGCTTCAAGGTGAGTTGACAGTAGTTTTATGTTTTTTATCAGCAGTTGAATAAATTCTGTTGTGCTTCATGTTTTCCTCTTCTATTCACAGAAATACTGAATAAATGCCAAGGGGATTTATTGGAAATGAAAGAAAGCACATTAAAAACCCGGCCCTCCTTACTAGAAAACCAAATCTTCTTTGTTGAGGTGAGACATCCCTGCTTCAATTTGTGTTTTCTTACCTCTACTAAATCTGATACGATCAGGTTGTAACATGTTGTTCTGCACAGACGGTGTGCATAGTCTTGTGGATGGCTAGTTACTGTGCCAAGATCCTCCAACCTCTCAAGACAAGTCTACAGAAGAAGAAAAAGAAGAAAAAGGATGCAAACACAGCTCTGGTACAGTTGACCCTTTTTAATCCTCTGATACATCCACCTGCAGACTTGATCAGTGCTCTTTAATGATACCTCTCCACTGGCGATTGTGTCCGTGCAGCCAGTGGTGGTGTGTGGCTTCCAGGAGCTGACGGGGAGCTTACAGGACCTGCTCAACCAGGCTTTGGAGCATATAAAGGAGCAGGAAACTGGCATTACAGCCCTTAAACTGGCCAGTTTAACCTTGGAAGGATACACACAGGTGAATGTGCAGACACAAGGACAATTGGTTCTTTGTTTCTTCTTTTCTGCTTTCTCAAAACAGTTATTTTCAGCTAGTTTTCTAAAATTGAACAAACTCGTGTTTGACTAGGTACCCAAAGATTTAAGTGTGTGTTTTTATTTTTTTCAAAAAAGTCGTAAGTCAAACCAGTAATTTACTTAGAACGTCGAAAAGTTTGGCTAAATTAAATGTTTCTTTGATAATACAAATACATAAATATATTAAAGTTATTAAAATTAATCGAATATACAGTCGTGAACAAAAGTTTACAGCAGTTTCTAAAGTCAGTGTTTATCATAGCAGTCTTGAGTTTTCAATGACGCCTACAACTACTGTTTATGACTGTATAAATAGGAAATAGAGACAAAAATGTGTGTCTGCATCCAAGCTGTTCCTTGATGTTACGTAGGTGTTCACAAAGCTTTTGTAAAACTCCAGTATGGCACATCTGAAATGTTTTTTGGGGGCGTACCGTGGATCCACCAGCTCTAAAAG
The DNA here is from genome assembly GCA_024666655.1 of Dascyllus trimaculatus. Lineage (NCBI taxonomy): Eukaryota > Metazoa > Chordata > Actinopteri > Pomacentridae > Dascyllus > Dascyllus trimaculatus. Next base: position 1,815,022 of record CM045460.1, read on the forward strand.
AAAGTGAAAACTTGTGTTCCCTACATCAGAAATATGTTGTAGATTGAGTGTAGTACCTGGTTGTTCCACCAGGTGGAGCCTCTTACTGTTTAATACTGTAGCAACCCAGAGAGGCAGTCATTCAGACTATAGGAAGTTCTGTGTTGGCAGGAAGAGAGTGTTGTGGGGGTCAACTAAGAGCAGGCCACCATGACAAAGACTTCTGCTTAATGTCTTCCAGCCAAAACGTTTGTGTTTTAGACAAGCTGAGTTTAACAAGGAAAGCTTTTCTGTACAGGGGTTTATGTCACAGAGCTGCCTTTGAATTCCAAATGGTGTTTGCTAACTTCTGTGAAACTTAATGTCCTCCGCCCACAGCTGATGTATTTTGCAGTATAAGAGAAAGTTTCCCATCAAACTGTCATGTTGGTTTGGTTTGAAATCCAGCAGCACACAGCCTACCATTGTTGTGGTAGCACATAACCTGTAGTTCACCAAAATGTGTTTGTGTGGACATTTGAGGTTAGAAAAAAGTTGTGCAGCTGCCGGATCTGTCTTTATTTCAGATTGACAATGGCTGGTTTAAAACTTTTTCAGAAGTTTCCAGAGGTGGCAGGACGCCATGTCTCTCAAAACACAACGCAGCACTACCAGAATGCTTTGCACAGCTGCTTACATAGATAATGAATGTGAAGAAATGATGGATCCTGTGGACACTGCTGAAAGGACAGATGCACCTGATCATTATGTCATAGAGAGGTTCTGCTGTGTGTGATTTCCAGCTGGCCTCTGAAGTTTTCTCTTCTCATGTGTTTTAGGAGGAGGCATCGTTTACGAAGGCTGCTATGGACAAGGTGCAGAGCAGTTACCTGCGCTCACTACAAGAGGTGGGAGATCTGCTTAAGAAGAGAGCAGAAACTATAAAGAACCTCAAGATCTGAACAGCCTCACTCACCCCAAAATAACATGACTGTACTCCCACCATCAGCCCAAAAACCCCACACCACCACCTACTGTCGGCCCACCAGCTAACCTACCAGTTCCACCGACTCAACCCTCCTGTGCCCTCAGTCATTTCTGACCTCCCTCCTCTTTCTCACTCAGCGTTTGTTAGCTCTCAGTCTGGATTTTCTTTTTTTCTTCACTTCCACGTACACCTCTGGAACATTTGCAACTCTTATAGCACATAAGCTTGTAAAGTCATGAATTTATACCGCAGTTATAAATGAAAATGAGAAAAAAAGGCGCACTCCTTTAAAAAAAGTATATATAGATCAAATTAGGAAAAATGAATACGCAGTTTTAGAAGAAGCTAATCTAATAAATTATTGTACATAGTGAAGAGCAACTACCACAGCTCCTTGAGAATATGAGACACAATAAACCACTATCCTGTTTGTTGGTCAGTTATGTTTCCTCTTTATTCCTCACTTTGTTTTTTCCAACAAGAACAATCGAACGCTCTAAACTCTGAGGAGGAAAGGTTCTTTAATGTGCTGCTTTTCCAGCTGTTTCCCTCCTTCAAGAGGAAACATGCACAATTTTGCATTAAACTTATGCACGCTGGAAATATGGACACCTGGCTATGAGCAGAAAGCCTTCGGACTGACATTTCCCATTTGATAATTATTTTGTCTCTTCTTTTTTCTTTCTTTTTTCCCCATGTATCTTGTGTGTCGCTTTGGTACTGAACCACCTCTATAGTTGAAGTATTATAAAGAGCAATGTTGGGATGAGTTAAATAACCAGGATTTTTTTTTTAAGTGGAATTGTCTGCCGCTTTTTTTTATATAATAATACTGGTAGAAGTGATGCTTGTAAACATTGTGGAATTGGCACAAAGAAGAAATCAGGCATTATAATCCTTTAAGGCTGGACTGAATTATTTAAGAGACCATGTGTGACTATCTTAACATGAATGCTCACCAAAAACATGACTTTCTACTGATGCTGCAGGCGTGTAATGTCTGTGTCATTCTGCATCATCTTGACTTCCAGTTAAAATCATGACTGCAACTTTCATGGATACCCACATACAGTATATACCAGAGGTGATTACACCCCTATGAAATGTCCCTTAATTGTCAAATGATTCTAATTTGATCACCTCAGTGACAGCGTTATTTTTGAGTTGAACAGTAGGTTTTTGCTCTCGTGTAAAACTAAAAACGAACGGTGTAAATTTACTGTATTAACAATACTTGCACAGTGGCAACTCAATGCAACAAAAGTCAGTACACTTTTCATGACTGATTTTTTTCATTATTTTGTGTACCCACCTTTATTTTGATGCCAGACTTGACCCTCCTTGACATGGAGGATACAAATTTGTGGAGAGATGTTCCCTCGTTCTTCAGTTCTTTTAGCTGCTCTTTGCTGGAGCCGTTGTGGATTTCTCCCTTTCTCTTTGAGATATAAAGGTGTTCTATTAAATTCAAGTCAGGAGACATACTTGTCCAGGTCATCGTTTTCACTTTGGTCTTCTGTAGAAACTCTTGTGTGATTTTGTGATTTGGAAGGTTATCATGCTGGAATATTCCTGCCAAGCTTCTGCAGACTGGAAGTCATCTTGTCAGACAGTATGTTGGTATATTTACAGACAAATAATTGTGCTGTCTGTTGATATCATTTCTCCAACACCTTTTACACTCACCCATCCCCATATCATCACACTCTTACCGTTGTGTTTCACTGTCAGGATTTTGCATTCACTGTAGTAGTTTTGACCAGGCTCAAACCTAACATCGTGGTTAACAAGCTGTTAGGTGAGAGCCCAGTCATCATGGGCTCATCGTGATGAGAGAATGAGTCCAAATATTCATCAGGCTTCTTTCATGTTCGTTGGCAAAATTTAATCCTGTGGTTTTATGTCAAACAGGAAGCAAGGGGTTTTTTTTCTTGGACGTCGCCCATAGAGGTTGATGTTACGAACTGTCCTTCAATTTTTCTGAGTTGTCACAAAAACTTAGATTTCCACTGATAATCCCTGTGCCAAGTGTGAAGCAGCTCCATCTGTTCCTCAGAGCTAGATTGTGAAATGAATGCTCTGTTTATGGCATCATGTTTAGACAGCGACCCTGATCCATGGTACTATGGTGAGCTCTGTACATCCTGATTACTGCTGCAGTTGTGTTTTCACTGATTTTTAGTGGCTCATGATCTTCTTGTGAAGTGTCACAATCAGATTTTTCAGTTTCAGTTCCATAGGTCCAAAACTGAGCAAGTGCTGCTGTTTGCAGCTCATTGCTTGTCTATTAAGGCTAACTGCAAATCACAGGTGTGCTCAGCTTATTCCAGTATTTACAAGGGTGTTCCACTTTGTTGCTTTGAGTTTCTACTTTTGTGCCTGCATTTTCAATATGGTCTTTTTAAAGTATTTGTTTTTAATTGTTCATTAGAGGGAATGCACTACTTCTCAACTTGTCAAACAATACAGTTACTGAGAGCTGATACAGTTTTACATGATTCGACTTTAAAGTGAGATTAAACTGGGGTGTACTCACTCCTGTTGTATGATTTCTGACACAACAAACTTACAAGTACAAATGCACCAATTAATGTGACTTGAGTCTATGTTCAAGCCTAGAGCATTCACTCTGTATTTTTAGCCCACTTGCAGCTTTTTAGAAATCCTTCTCTTTTGTCTCAAACCCAGCAAAATGTGTTTCAAACATTGGACCTAATTTGTAAATAAAAGTCAAGGCAGCCTTTTCAGATTACGGTGTGCAAGGAACTTTAGTGTGTTTTAAAAGCAGCTGCAGTAGATACTATGAGATTTTTGTCCTGTGTTAATGTTTTTGTCATTCCCGTTTTAGTCACCCATCCCAAAAAACATGACTCGTGAACCAAAAGTGTCATCAGCTGCAGCACCTTCTCAGTTTATTAGAAATCACCAATGAGAAGTCACCCTGACGAAAGAAGCAGACTGCTGGCACTGCAGGAAGTGTGCAATCGGGATTTTTGTGTTACTGTTTTATCCAGAATTTGGCAGAGCAGTGTGAAAATGTGAGTGAATTCCTCTCCTCCCTGTAAGTCTTGTATGTGCATCTGCTAATAAATGCCTTTTTTGAAGACTCAAGCCCATCTGTTTGAATGGACCCGCGGCTGAAGAGAAGATGTTTGTGATCTGACTACGTGTTGTTGTTGACGTTCAGAATAATGGTTGACAATCTGGAGTGTCATCTCACCACCTTCTTTTGTTAGAAAATGGAAAACAGAAACACTGGAATGTCAAAGCTTTTTTAAATAAAAAAAGTCAATGTGACAATGTTGCTGTGCTGTGTATCAATCTCTTTATCAGAGCCTGAGTACTGAGTGGTGCTCTTGTAAGACTTTTTTTAAATAAACATTTTTATTTCATTTCAAGGGTACAGGTTCAAACATCAAAACATAAACTACATTTCACCCAGAGACATCAAGGTACTAAGGATTAACAGCTTAACAAATGACTACTCGTATACATATGAGACAAACATACATACATGTAAACATGCGGATGGCATTGTGGAAAGTAATATCTCAAGGGGCATCAGAGACATGGACCAGGTAGTGGCAAACTAAAAGTAGATGTGCCCAGATATCTCAGTTTGTGCCAGTCTATATAGACCCCTCCATAGAGCCTGGGCCCCATCCTCACCTATATAGTCCAGAAAAGGATTCCAAATATTGAACAATTTAAATGGATTGTCTTTCAGCCAGAAGCTTACTGCTTCAAGAGGGACAAGTTCCATAATGTTCCTGATCCAGAGTGAAGTAGTAGGGACAGTGTCCAATATCCAGCTGGAATAGAACACATCTCCTGGCACCAAACGGCAACACCTTAAGCAGCTTCGGTGAGGAAAGGGTTGGGTTCACTGCAGTGAGCTGAGCACCCAAAATGCAGGAAGTGGGTTCTAGGGATAGTTTCTTCCTTGTTAGACTGTTGTTATTCCAAATTACATTAGACTAACAGATTTGAGGGGCTAAATGTGCTGAAAAGCTTCTGAAACTTTGCCTCAAAAGTGGAGAAAATGTTCATTTTTATTGTTCCTTGGCACAAATGCATCAAATTAGCTGCCTACAAGGATTTAAAGTGGCAACTGATACATTAGGGGTTTCACTACATGAGCTAAATTTGACAGACGTATGAAAAAGCCTCTTGGAGTGCTGCTCTAAGTCAAATAGAAAGTCGGCGTGCACAGAGGTGCGAGGGCCCAAACATCACGATTTGCAACTTTTTTAACAATAGAATTGTAGTTGTTTTTCATGTAATAATGGATTGGTAGAGAAGCACTCAGATACTTTACTCAAGTAAGAGTAGCAATAGACTGTAAAAATGCTTTGTTGAAGTCAAAATGCTGTATCAAAATTGTGCTCAAGTAAAAGTGCATGCAGTCTTTTTTTTTTTTTTACATTTTTAGGCAAACAAACATGTGATTCTGTCAGGATCCCTGCTCCAGCCCGTGCTCCCCCCTCACTCTCCTTTACACGCTCTCTGTCAGCCCAGCCCAGTCTGCTGGCTCCTTCATTACAGGATTGGAGGCAGCTGCAGAGAGCAGCACACCTGGACTTGGTCAACTCTCTTAAATACTCAGGCAACTCACTCTGCCTCTGCCAGACCATAGGACAATGTTCCCTGTTGACTGCTGGACCCTGCTCTGTCTCCCACCTGTTCCCTGTCCGCTTGCCTGCACTTCTGCACATCTGCCTGCCTCACCTGGACTTCTGTCACCCAAACTCGCAGCCTGCATTCCCAAGATCCTGCCCGCCCCTTTAGTTAGATTTAGGTTTGTGAATAAACCTGTTTTGTCGTGCTTTAGTTTATTCTCATCTGTTTTCTGTTCTTATTCTGTTTGTTAGTTTGAGTTATTCCTTGGTTTTTGCAGTTTTGGCCTTTTTCTGTATTAAGTCTGGTTTTCCTCAATCTGTTCTCCCTCTTTAGTTTAGCTTTATTTCTCTGTAGTGGTTTTAGTTTGTAGTCTGTGGTTTTCTTAGGTTTTTCTGCTGTTAGAGTTTTATTTGGTTGATTCTCTAGTTTGGTAAGAGGTTTGGTTCAGCTTGCTCTTGGGTTTAGTTCTTTATTCTACAAAGGTTTCAGTTTTAGTCCTGTTTCCCTGTCTTGTTAGTTTAGTGTTTGAGTTCGTCCTTGGATCCCTCCTGTGATTGTGTAATTCTTGATTTTTGTAGTTTTGCTCCTTGTTTCGTTGGTTCTTGCTTGGTTTTGATTTAATAAATCCCCTTAAACTCTGTTTGCTTCTGCCTGTTCTGTGTCTGCACTTGGGTTCAAACCCTCATCCCTGTGTCAGATTTTTTGAAACAGCACCTGTTGGTGAAGGTGATAAATTACACTCCAAAAAAGGAGCTTTTTCAGTCATTTATTCAACAAAAATATCAATAGATGTAATATTCTGATGTGGGAAAAGTAACTAAAGCCTTGGCATCAGCAGTTTTGCTGCATTTAGCTGAAATAACTAGTAGGCGTTTGATGTAATTGTCCACCTGTCTCACATCAGCTGGCAAGTATTGCATGCAACTTTTAGACAAATGGCCTCACTTTGTTATTATTAACTGATATTTCTGATTGAACAACAAAATGGATGTTATCCACTTTAACACAGAAAATACAGACGGCATCCTATCGGACAAGACAACATGTAAGGCAAGGGGTGTAGAACCGAGCTGCAGCCACACAAATCTACATTTTCCCCCTTAACTAAACCCAGTGGCTGGCCGATCAATACAAGTTCACCATACCATAATTTTCCACAGCAGAGCCAGCTGGCCCCTTAGGCAATATAGGCAAATGCTAAGGGCACTGTGGCCTCCAGGGGCGCCACAAAACCGGGAAAAATTTCACCTTCAGTATAATTATGTTAAATCTAGTCATTACTATTAAAATGGAAAAGCTCACATGCCCGATTAATATCACTACAAAATGATGCTATTCGATTTCTTTTGTAAGCTTAGGTAAATCGCAGATGGATGTAAAATCTTGCCTGAAGCCCCACACTGCGTAGGGCCAGCTCTGTTCCATAGGTTTGAATAAATTGTGAGTTTACCCTGATTTTTTTTTTTAGAAATACTATTAAAATGTTGAGATTTTACTTTTTTTGGTTACCTGTTCATGTAATTTCCAGCCGGAATAAACCATTTGGTTATATAAAAATTCGCTCAATCAAAATCTGACATGGCTATTAATAATTTGGCATTAACTCTGTATTGATTGTTTTTTTGTTTGTTTTTTAAAAATTGTATTTTTTACTTTCTTTTGTCACTTGTTTATGTCATTTGCAGCCAGAAGAAGCCTATTGTTCAAGTATAATTTCACTATAAATTAAAATTTCTCATAGATGCGAATAATTTTAGGCTTAACTGTATATTGTTTTTTAATAAAAAATAAAATAATGTACATTTTCTCTAAATAAGTAAGGATGCAGTTCAAGTTAGTCCCTGAAGGGGGCAGCAAGGCGCCTGAGGTTAAATTGTGCTGCTTCATGTTGTGCTGCGACGAAGAGCAACATGCGAGAAACAGCTGTGAACAGCGACAGAGCGACTAGCCGAAGTTTAGTACAGTTCTAGTGTGTTAGCTGTCAAAAACGAATGTCATTTTTGTATTTATAAGAGGCGAAGACAAAAACAGGAAGACTAACTTGCACGTTGTGTAACTGAACTGATTTGCATTTGCTTCGGCTGCCCTGACGCACTAGTTATATTTAGCTTAAAAGCTTGCTAGTCACACAGCTAGCCGTGTTAGCTGCTCTAGCTCTAGCTTAGCTGTCTGTCACCCGAGTTGTTTTGTTCTCTGTAAAAGTGGCACCTTCTTTTATAACACATGAGTGTGTCGCTGGTCGTTATCCGTCTGGAATTAGCCGACCAGTCTCCTTCTCCACAGGGTTTCCAGTACTCCGCTGGTGAGTTCTCAAAACGCTTAAAGTTAGCCAGGCAGCCGCTAGCCTTTGTTTTGTTGTCACCAAGTGCCATTATTGATTGAACTAGCCTAAGTGCATCAGCATGTATTGTGTGTGAATAATGTATGGTCAGAGGTGTTGTTGGGATCTTGGCACATTAGAGGCCTAGCCAAGCAAATCTTTAGATGTAACCTGATAATCGAACCATTGTGTGTTATTTCAGAGCAAGTGTGACACTGTGCTTTAGGCAACGAAAAGTCATCCTACTTCCTTGCTATGCTCAGCCCATATTCAGTACTAATAAGACAGTGAGTGCACGATAGCTAGACCAGTGGTTCTCTAACGGTGTACATTGGAATTAATCTTATTTGTAATGATTTACATCATGTAGCTATACCCTTTTTACAAGTGAGTGTTGGAAATGTTTGCTTTAACAGATGTACAGTAGAAGTGTTTGTTAAAAGGGAGTTGTCTTCCACTGTAGGCAGTATGCTTGCCCTGACAGACTCTTTGGAGTTATTGGGTTTTTTATGTAGAATTTTTGTATTGTCTTAACCTTAATAATCAGATGTCGTCAGGCAATTTGTTGCCTAATTTGCAAGATAATATATGATCCTGATCTTTGTACTTACATTAATCAGGTAAATGTGTATTTTTATGGTATTGTAGGGGCCTAACCTTAATATTCAAATAGTCATAATGCCAGTGTTATTTCAGTACTGGAAAGCGCTTTGGTTCAACAGCCGTGGTTAAATTATAATTATTATGTTCATTAGGTTAGCCGAACTTTTCACTAGTCCAGGAGAGGAACTGCACCTGTCAGTGAAGGAGCAAAGTTCATGCATGAAGTCGCATATCACAATATCCTGAATAAATGACTAATAATAATCAAACAAACAAAAACTCTGTCACAACTTATCTAACTACAGCAACTTACAGTACAACACCAAAATGGCATAGGAGATAGAGAATTTATCAGGAAAAAGTATTGACTGTGTAAAGTTGAATGAACAAAGTAATAATCAAAAATAAAGCAACTATAGTAAGAAAATATTATGAGCTCTGTAAATAATCTCTCTCATTGGAACAATTATGCCATTGATGACTCAGGAGCAACATTGTTTTGCACATTCTGCTCTCAAGGTAAAGTCATAAGAAAAAAATAACTTTTGGGTCAGACACATTGCATAACCTATATTCTAAATTGCAGCCATCGTGGCTTGATAATGATATTGTTTAAAATTGTGAATTAAACTAGAGATTGTTTAAACCTTTAACCCTAGTGGACACAACCATGTCACTGCTGTAGATGCCCGCTATGATGCAGTCTTCGTAATGAAACGCATGACGAGACAGAAAAACAGTTTAACTTTTTTAAACAGATCAGACAGTGAAATAGTATCCCAATGTTTTTGATCAATTATCATATTATTTTCAAGGTCTTCAACACATTAGTAGACTGACTCATGAACAGATATAGAGTTAATTTTTTCTTTCTTTTGTAAATAAAAAATTTAGAATAGATTATTTTTAAAACACTCAGGCCTTGGATATTGAGACCTAATGACACCACTGTATATGGCTCTGACATGGGGACATTCCAGTTTGTCCATTACAGATTACATGAACTCTAATTAATAAAACTGGAAAATGAACTATTTCTCTGGTCATATGTGCAGTTGAAGGCATGTCAGAGGAGGAGCTTCAGGAGAAAGCTCTGGGTTTGGCCAAACACACTCTGAGTGGAAAGACCGACCTGGAGAGAGCAGCCGTCCTGCACCAGCACATTGGCAGCAGGGCCATGGGGGACATGGTTATAGAAACCTTTGAACCCAGCCCAGGTAAGCACATGCATGCTGTTAGATAAACAGACAAGTTATTATCCTTTGGGATGAGTTGACTATGACTCAGAGTTACTGCCAGATGTAGCAGCATCCTAACAACAGCTGATGCTGATGCTTTTAAAGACTTGAGTTTGCAGCTCTGACACTGCTAAATTTCCCTTTTAGATAAAGGAGGAGGTGAAGAGTCGAACAGTGAACTTCAGGATGCAAAGACTGAAGCAGACAGTCAGGAGGGTACAGAGGGTTCACAGGACAGCAGCAGTCCGGCAGGCACTGCTCCAGACTCCCCCTCCAAACAGCTGCCTGACCAGATCTCTTTCTTTAGCGGGAACCCCTCAGTGGAGATCATCCATGGCATCATGCATCTCTACAAGACCAAGTAAGTCATATCTGGAAGTAATATTCCTTCTGATCTGTATGAGCAGTTGATGTGTTGTCCAGTTGTAATACACTGCCAGATTAAACCTCGGCAGATTTACAAAGTGGAGAGATGGCAAGACACTTTATATGATTTCATTCATTGTGACGGAATGCAAAAAGCGCTTAAGAAAAAAAAGTGATTTTATGGGATCAATGGCTCTGACACTCTTAGTTAACAGTTGCCATTTTTTGTTTCTTGTCTCTCTCATCAGAAGAGATCAGTGTAATAAACATTAAGCATCACTTCCACTGTTTAAAATGACAAACACCACTGGTGGAAGCTCAAAACAACTGTCCCGCTGCTAACTATCTTGTCTCCCACATGGGGACTGAACAGGTCGCTGCTGTGGCGGCCTTCGATGTCATTCTCTACCCTCTGCAGGGAGTCTGTTGTCGCACAGATCGACTCCATCTTCACCGCCTTGGACTGCAGCTGGTGGCAGTCATTAGTTATCTCATCAGGCAGACTTTAAGGAGAGAGCAGAATGACAGTTACCATCGCCAGCTGCAGTCTAAAATGGTCAGGATGGAATCTATCCACAGGATGCTAGACTGAATGGCATAGAGGACTGTGACAACAGCGACATGACCAGTCTGCAGGTGGAAAACATGAGCCGGAATGGGCTGGAGCTAGCTGAACTTGGAGGGGAAAAAAAGTATATTGAGTCATTCCATGCCCACTCACCTAGGACCCCCACTTGTGGTCATGGATTTTCTTGAACAAAAATCAGTCAAAAACTTCTACTTAAACCATGGAATCTTGCAAAATCCCACAGCTCTACTCCAAATACTTTCTGAGTAATGAATTTTTGAAAGTAATCAAATTTGATCACTTTAGCGATTCTTTTAAAGCCTCTTTAAAGCCTCACCAGCTGCTTATTTTTCACAGGATTTGGCTGATTTTTTTAATGAATATCCAGAAACTTCAAGAAAAAGATGGAAATTCTTACCATGTCAATAGCTTATGCTGTTTTTTACAGATATTAAAATCTTATAAATCTAGAATGTATCATAAAAATAAAAAAGTTTAATTTTCAAAATTCATATCTCCACTAATATTCACTCAGTTCCAACTGAATTTTTGTTGTGGGTAGAAACAACTTAGTTTTGGCTTATCTAAATGTCATTTGGTGCTCCATCTAAAAGTGACTGCCACAGGTCTTCCTAAAATTAGCCTTTTCTTGTAATAGTAATGTGAAAGTGATCAGCTGAGTACTTCTGAGTCTGGGTTCAGAGTGTCAGAGACGTAAATACTCTAAATTACAGTTAGGGTTAGAGAAACGTAATAAAAGATTACTCTGCTTTGGATTGGGATATTCCTATTATTTGTTGCTCTAGAAGTCTGATGTTTTTTGTATGGAATGTTTATATTTTATTTTGTCTTTCTGAAGCAAAATGACTTCACTGACTGAGGATGTCAGACGCAGTGCGATGGTGTGCATCCTGACTGTCCCAGCCACCATGACCAGTCATGACCTCATGAAACTCATGGCACCATTTAATGATGTCATGGAACATATGAAGATCATACGGGACTCCACTCCCAACCAGTACATGGTTCTCATTAAGTTCTGTACACAGGTAGGTTTTCCGCACTTTTTTCCCTTTGCAAGTGAAGCTGGAAATATAATACTGTTTGATTTTAATGTTACACATTTTTTGGCTCAGTACAATACAATTCAAAAAACTTTACTTGTCCTCTGGGGGCAATTGAAGGAACGTAGAGCAGAATAAATAAACAAATGGATAGGTTAAGGTGCAGGTTGACTGAACATAAATAAGTTTAGTGCCATGTCTGTGTTGCATGGAATATGCAGTGTCCCAATGCAAGGGGGGGGATCACAAGCAGGATAAAGGTAATAAAATGTCTGTGATCTTAATAGAATTGCTGTCGCTGAGGCTTACATCGCTGAAGTAGGCAGATTTCATGATTTGAAAGTAACCCCATGAATCTGTGATGAAGTATTACATGTATTCTCCCAAGAATAACATAATTTGGGGAAAAGGCAGTTTGGAATGTACGAATGTGCCCTCCTCTGAGCAATAGCTTAAGTAAAGGGTTTAGACATGTGTGCTTCTTTATGTAGTTTAGAAGGAGTGTTGTGAAGCTGATGTAAAATATTTAATTGAAATAGCCTTGAATTTACAGTATGTTTAACTTTGCACAGGCCACTTAACAGTTTCTCAATCAGTTCCAGGTTTGAACTCAGGTTGACATGATAATAGAGCCCTAGAAATGGTTCAGTAAAAAAACTTTTAAAAATGGCACAGAGATTGACATTTCATTCACTGTATGATTTACATCTACTGTCTTTTTCAGGCAGATGCAGACAGTTTTTACACAGCCTGCAATGGCCGCCAGTTCAACTCAATAGAAGAGGCAGTGTGCCAACTGGTGTATGTGGAGCGGGCAGAGGTTATAAAGTCTGAAGAGGTAAATCGAACATCTTATCACTTCATTATTTAGTCTGCAAGAACAGGTTCTCTAGCTATGTAACTAAACACCAAGCAAAAATGTAGCATTGCACTGCCCTAAATGTATCACCTGTGACCTCATCCAGTGTCACTGTCGGGTGTGACTGTGATTGTTAACTACATCCAACAGTGATGGTCTTGCAGGACACCTGTACATCACTGCAGACAGGTGAGGAGTGAAACCACACGAGGTCAGCAGAGAGTTATAACTGAGCATAACTGAGGAGTTTCTGGAAGCTTGGGAAGATTGGACCTTGCCATGAAGTAATAGCGAAGCTTGAACGTCAGTAAAAGCAGGTGCATTGAAGTTAAAGGAGAGTATGTTGAAAACTAATGCAAGAACCATATTTCTCCTGTGACATTTTCTTTTCTGCAACTTTCTGAAGCACCCTACTATTTTCAGATATCATATGAATATGTGCAGTGTCACTCTGGTCTGCTCCCAGTCAATTCTTATCATTTCAGTACAAAATATCAAAGCTCAACTGATGTAAAACACTGCAAATGTTTACATTTTATGTTGATTTAGAATTTAGTTAGGCTAATGAGGCTAGCAGGTTCACTCAATGCACTCTACTTGGGATTAGAAGTTCAGCTCAGTCAAAAAATTATAAGCTATGGCAGGGGGGCCGCCCTGATAGCCTAATGGTTATGTTGCGTGACCCAAGTGCAGAGGCGTAGCGGCTGTCCCAGGTTCGATTCCGACCTCGGGCGTTTACCACATGTCCTTCCCTACTCTCTCCCGTTTCCGATTCTATCCACTGTCCTATCTAATAAAGGCACAAAAGGCCAAAAATAAATCTTTAAAAAAATATATATAAGCTACTTCAATTAATCAATGATTAAGTTTTATTTTAATTCAGTTACATTTATATAGCACAAATTCACAACATATGTCATCTTACAGCGCTTGGCATAGTAAGATACATACCTTACAACAGAAAGCCCAACAACCCAAAGTTACTTTTTGATTCCCTGTGAGAAAGCAGTCACCGACGGTAGGAAGGAACAAAAAAAACCCTAGGATAAGGAGGAGGGGAAAGACCTCAGACAGAACCAGGTTCCTCTGCCTTGTCTGGTTGTGAGTGGGGATGAAGGGGGTGAGGGATAGCAGGAGGTGTTGGGGTGGGGTTGGCAGGATAGCAGGTGGTGAGGCCAGCAGCTACAGATCAGAGATGTGTAGCTCCAAATCCAGAGACATGCGCAGAGAGAACAAGCACAGGACACAGGACCTCGGGGGAAACATGGAGTTAGTGATACATAATAGTGATATATAACAGTATAGAGAGAAGAGAGGAGAGGAGCCCAGTACATCATGGGAATCCCCCAGCAGTCTAAATCAATAGCAGCATAACTAAGGAACAGCTCAGCTGATCCTGAGCAGCTCTAACTATAAGCTTTATCAAAGAGGAAAGTTTTAAGCCTAATCTCAAAAGTAGAGAGGGTGTCTGCCTCCTGAACCCAAACTGAAAGCTGATTCCACAAGGTATGTACAAAGTAAATAATACTGGTTCTAACACAGGACCCTGTGGAACTCCATAACTAACTCTAATACAGGTGGAAGAATCATCATTGACATGAAGAAACTGGAATCTGTCTGATAAATATGATTTAAACCAGTTTAGTGCTGTTCCTTTAATCCCAGTAACATGTTCCAGTCTCTGTAATAAGATGCTGTAATCAACTGTATCAAATGCAGCACTGAGCTCCAGTAGAACAAGTATAGAAACTAGTCCACTGTCTGAGGCTATAAGAAGATCATTAGTGACCCTTACCAGTGCTGTCTCTGTACTATGGTGGATTCTAAATCCTGACTGAAACTCTTTAGACAAACTATTTCTATAGAGATAATCACATAACTAGCTTGCAACAATATTTCCAAGAATTTCAGAAATAAAAGGGAGGTTGGATATGGGCCAACTAGTCCTATTTGGGTTTTTTTTTTGTTTTTTTTGCAAATATGTCGTGGTTCTAGTCAGTGTCCTGCTGATTTCCTGCTTTTTTCAGTTTTGTATAAATGTAAACATTTGACTGTGCTCAAACAAAATAAATGTTTTGAAGATGTCACATTGGACTGTGGACTCAGTGGTAGAGCTGGGGGTGAAAAAAGACAGAAATGAGCGAAGTCAGTGATTGTTCAGGACTGCAAACTTTTGACTCCACGTAGCTCACAGGTTCCTCCCCTCCCATTCTGTTTCCCCCTCTTTCCTCTCCTTCCTCACCTCAGGGAGCCAGCCTGCCGGTGATGGAGCTGACCGAGCTGCCTAAGTGCACCGTGTGCCTGGAAAGAATGGACGAGTCTGTCAACGGCATCCTCACCACTCTCTGCAACCACAGCTTTCACAGCCAGTGTCTCCAGCGGTGGGAAGATGCCTCGTGAGTTTGTACATGCACATATCCTCCTGTTTGTGTTACATACAAATAAATATCACCATGTTGTCAAATGTTTAGTCCCTCTGCTATTTAAAGTACATTATATTTGTGGCTATCACTAGTATTTTTACCTTAAAAATAAGCTTATTTCTGACATCCTTCACATAAAAAGGAAATAAAAATGAGTTATTTCATCAATTTTTTCTTGATCAGTGTCACTCCTTCTGAATGTGTTATGACAAAGTTAAATATAGAACCTTCTTACTAATGGCAGAGTCACATGCTCTCCACCAGATTCCCAGTGTGCTGGTTTTTTCTCCAGGCTTCATGCCATGTGTTGTTTGTTTTCATCCAGCTCTTTTCATGTATTTCACAAAGGACCTCTGCACGCAGTTCTGACAATAGCTGTATGCCTGCTGTGTTTTCAGGTGTCCCGTATGTAGGTACTGTCAAACACCAGAGCCAGTGGAAGAGAACAAATGTTTTGAGTGTGGTGTGCAGGAGGTAACTGATATTACGCTCTGTTACTGTATATCTCATTGGAGTAACTTTTTAAAGAAAATCTTTTATTAAACTCTCTTTTTGCGGTTTTCTCCATAGAACCTGTGGATTTGTTTGATCTGCGGGCACATTGGTTGTGGCCGCTACGTTAGCCGGCATGCCTACAAGCACTTTGAGGAAACACAGCATACTTACGCCATGCAGCTCACCAACCACCGTGTCTGGGACTACGCAGGAGGTACTGAATCTGTGCTGGTGATGTGTGTTTGCTTGTGTAAATAGATACATGTTGCTAGTTGAGGATGGTGACAGTAAATTGCAATGTTAATTTGTTTGGAGCAAAAATGTGCAGAAGAACACACGATGAGAAATAGACCTGTTATTACCTTTTTAAGATTCTGTTGGCAGCATACTGTTCTGCTGTACAGACTGCAGCAACAAGAGTAGAGTGTATAATATGCAAAAAATATCATAAATATATGATTTTGATTGTGACTCGGATATGAGTCACAATATTAGTGAGAATGGTATTTATTTCATTTCTTGACCTCTAAAAAACTCTAAAGCTGTAAGTTTTGATGCCATCTGTACCAAACAAGCACTTTCCCTTGTGTCTGGAAAATATGATTTTTTTGCCGGGGCATCTCTGTGGCACCATAGTGCTTCTTTTATAATGGTAGTTTGTCACACATTTTACACTTTGCAGTTCCTATACGGGCATATACATAAACCTAAACTCTGTTTTGCACATATTGCCGATCTGTAACAAGCTACTAAACTGTTAAAACCATTGACTGTATATAAAGAGGGTAAAACACACCAGACTCACTGCAAAAACAAACTTGGATTATTTTCCTTATCAGTGATCAAGCATGGCTGGGTGAAATATGGGACTTAGGGATGCTTGTTAGAACAAAAGGATTTTCATCAGTGTTTTTTGTTCAATTTTTGTGGTTAACGTTCTGAACCCTAGGTTGTGTCTGGGTGTATTTGCTCCTGTCACTTTTTTCCTCACTGTGGGATCATTTTTCCCTAGATAATCCTGTACCTCTATGGAAACAGCACGAACATGGCTAGAAGTAGAGAGACCTTGAATTGTCCTCATGCAGTATAAAATTTATATTATTTTACAAAAATTGAAACAAACTGGAATCAGCATGTGAAGTATTTTCCCAAATGCCCAGAAGTTTTACCAGTATTTAAAAACAGTATGGCTCCACATACTGTAGACATTTAACATGTTTCTTTTTTACCTTGTCTCCTCTCTGCTCTGTGTAAACACAGCCTGCAGTTCAGCTGAAAAGTCTTTGAATTTTAGTTACATGACTGTTCACAGCCAAGTCAGTCATGGCTTCTCAGTTGTGCTGAGGAGAGCACAATATTTATTTCTTTACTACTTCTAGTCAGTGCAAACACTTTATTTTGGCAGAAATTTTAAATAAGACATGTAGAATGTAGTAATTTTGATGTAATATCCTGATTTTAAGCTTAGATTTGTTACGTTTTCCAGTGAAATGGCAAGTCACGGATGAGTAGCTTTGAGACAGTTGAGGAAAAAATCTGACACTTCTTTCTGTATTTACAGTTTCTGTCTCTGATAAATGGTGTAGTTTTGACAAATTATTTTTAAAAAGACAACAGGTCTTTCAAACCCCAGGTTTTGTGGTTCAGAAGGTTAATGGATTTTTTTATTGCTATAAATTGTCAGAAAATAGTGAAATAACTTCAAGGTGATGCATTCAGTTTGCTTGCCTCGTTTAGCCGGCAGTCCAAAACCTGAAGATAATCATTTTCTCATAAAATGAAACAGAAGAAGATTCTCAGGTTTGAGGAGCTGGAACTAGAATGTTTTACATTTGTTCTTTATAGATGTTTAGCATGATCGGTCTGTTGTAATAAGTATAAGCCAGTTGATTTTCTGTTTATCAGTAAATCAACTCCTTGTACTTGTTACCTAGATAACTATGTGCATCGGCTCGTGGCCAGTAAGACTGACGGGAAGATGGTGCAGTATGAATGTGAAGGAGACACCTGCCAAGCTGAGAAAATTGATGCACTCCAACTAGAGGTAAGAGTTTACTTTTGTTTGCATTTTGTTTGTAACGTCAGTGTAAAAAGGTTCTAATGAGTTCTCCCTGTGTGCAGTACTCATACCTGCTGACGAGTCAGCTGGAGTCTCAGAGGATTTACTGGGAGAATAAGATTGTTCATCTGGAGAAGGAGACGGCCGAGGAGGTACTGAAGGACTCATGAAGCGCTGGCTTTGAAGTCTCTGAATAGGTTCAAGTGTGTTTATTAGCTGATATGAGACTCTTTAGATATAATTGTGCTTGTATAACTCCTGTCTATATGTACGTCTTTCAGATTAACAACATGAAGTCAAAATTTAAAGAGACACTGGAACGCTGTGACAACTTGGAGCAACGACTGGGAGAAATAACCAAAGAAAAGCAGAGCATGGAGAAAAAGTAGGTGTTGCATTACACATATGTGGACTAATCAGTCCAACCACAGTAGTTTACTGTATCACTTTCTGCTGTCTGTGAAATGATATGCTTCATCTGTCTTTATACTGTAAATGTACTATATACTGTAATGAAATAACTTCATATGCATATCACCTTTTGCACACTCAAAATGCTGTACTAAAGAAAACGACTACAATGTTTAAATACGTGTTCAAAAAGGAGTTGAGCAAAACACAGGGGCAATCAAGCACACACCTATGGATGGGAATTGATGAGATTTTTACGATTCCAATTCCATTTTCAATTCTGCTTAACGACTCGGTTCTTCTCGGTTCTTCTCTTATTGATTCTCATTGACGTGCTAACATTGTCACTGCTGCTAGGTTGAGATTCACTCCGGAGTGTATCAAAAACATGACATTCATTCAAAGTTATCGCATGCTGTGTGTGCAAATGTTTCTGCATATTGGTAGTATTTCCTCCCTTTGATGAAATAATAGTTGCCCTGTTGTCATCCTTTCTCGTGAAATGTAACCAAACTTTGGAGCGTTTGTGCCGCTTGGGCGCCATGTTTCCTGCTGGCCGCACTGGTGAATGACGTCACCACGCATGTGGCGTAGCTTGCGTAAGCTATGCCACATGCGTGGTGACGTCATTCACACCCACTAGAATCGATAAGGGAATCATTTGCAAAAATAGCAATTCCAAAGAATGGAAATACTGGGAACCGGTTCTCAACAAGAACCAGTTTTCGATTCCCATCCCTAGACACACCCATTTCCCCAAATGTCCCCCAGATGTTTTTTTCCACAGATTTAGGTGAAAAATTTCAGGAAACAGCCAGATCCCATGTCCTGAATTATTAACTGGGACAGTGAAGCAATTGTGGTTTAAATACCATATTTTAAGTTATGTATTGCCACAATACATTCTTTTCCCTGCAGACACTTTGACATGACACGACAGAACAAGTTCTGCTGTAATTGATTACTTTAATTAGGTGTGTCAGTTTGTTGGTCTTACATGTTTGAATGTTGACTCACACATGTTATTGCTTTTCCTACAATGAAAGGTCAAATAACTATTTATAAATAAGTTCTGAAAAGCTATTGTTTATTATAGCTTGGCTCTAATGGTCTGAAGTACATGATGAAACTTTAAATATACCCTAATTTATTTTAAGGCTTTACATCGAAGACACTACAGGGGTTGTTTTTGTAGAGATGTTAGTGAGATACCGCTCCACTGTATTTCAGGTTCACTCAGTTGAACAGTCGAGTGGTGAAGCTGAGCCAGGAGCTGAAGGAGGAGCAGGAGATGAACAGCTGTCTGAGAGCCAATCAGATGCAGCTGCAGTCACAGCTGACAGAGGAGGAACGCAAAGGAAAGGAGAACGGTGAGTGAGGAGAGGAGAGGTAGTGATGAAACTGTATCCAAATGGTTTCTAAACTATCCAGACTATTTAAATTATTTTCCAGGCACCATCACAGCACAGTAGTGAAACTCTTCTATATCACACTGGGGGGGGGGGCTGAAATGATCAGCTCATCATCAAGCTCTGCAGAAGCTTGGTAATGATCCTGATCATTTGAATCAGGTGTGTTGGAAGAGGGAAACATCTAAAACATGCAGGATGGTGGCCCTCCAGGACCAGGATTGGACACCCCTGATCTATAGTATGTTGAAGCCATTTTTTCCAGTGTTGCTAACACCTGTGTGCACATGAAAAGCTGTTGGACACATTAATTCATTTTTTTTAATTGTTGGAAAACAAATATTCAAAGTAATTCAACTTTCCTTTTTTTTTTTTTTACAATTTATGGCTAAAAAAACCATCTCATGCTGCTCTGAGGGCCTTTCTGAGTTCTCTATAGTTGTATCCTTGGTTGTGCTGTTTCCATAGAGGTGCAGGACTTTATATTACAGTGAAAAATGGAAAAGAGAGCCACAAAATGCTCAAAAAATGAGTTCAGAGGGTTATTCTGTGAAATCGCCCATGACCACCAGCTAAAAATGGCAACCTGCTACCTGAATGATTTGTACACTACTTTTTACAAATACGAGAAAGGACCAGTCACACATTTGTTAGCATATCTTGGCATCTGTTGTATCTGAACTTAGTTGCACAGGTGTGATCCAATCATGTTTACATTGTGGTAAGGGAGAGCAGCAGTGTAATACAAGCATATTGAGGTGGACATAAGGCAGTAACAGTAGATATTTAATCTGGTTTATTTTAGTCGATACGGAGCCATTATTAGCTCATCTGTTCCTGGTTCCAAACAATCACCTATGTATAAATTATTGCTCCAGACACAAGTTTGTAAGTGTCATTAATGTCAAAATTAAGATTCCAGAGCGACAGGACAACGCTATGGAAGAATGGCTAACAGAAAAGTATAAACCGTTCAAATATGGTAATATTCACATTGAGAAAAAGTCACACAAGCTTGAAGCGAGATAAGTCCTTTTTATTATTGTACCTGCAGGCAAATAAATACTTCCTCTTTACACTGTAATATTTGCAAATCACAAACAAATTGCTGCTACCCATGAAGCCGAGGATGTAGGCGAACATAGTTGCACTCTGAAGGTCGGTAGGAGTTGCATAAATAAGGACAGTAAGTGTTTTTACAGCAGGTGGACAAAGTGATATGCTTAACAGAATCTTTGCCTGTAAATTTATCACCTCATTGAACAAAAAAAGTCATATTTACTGCAGTAAAAGATATTTTACAAATCTTCCCGAGTAACTGTGCAGCTTTTTATTATGGGAACATTATGAGATCCCTGTTTGCCCTGTGTACAGAGTGACGTTTAGCACAGGAAAGATTTCATCACTACTTTGCCAAAGGGCAGCATAAATGTCAAGTCAAAGGTTTGAATGGAAAATTTAGGTCCACAGTATAAGTGTACCTGTATTTTTACTTCAGCATGTAGCTCTGAGGATGAGGAATGTGTAAACAAATGTCCCACGGTCCATGTCCTCTCTGTTTATGTGAAAGGATGGAACACACACTTTGTGCCATTTTACGTCTTTTAAAGAATTTAAAACACAGTCTTTGCAATATATATGCTGTCCTGTTGGAGTCAAATAATAATATAATAACCGCAGTTTTTCTGTTCATGTGTAGTAACGTGACTGTGGTTAGAGTTCAGTGAGGGGATGTTATGGTTACACACATTTGACTCTTACTGGCTCCCTCATTTAGGTGACTAAAGCTAAATGAACACTTGTGTTAATATACACCAATCAACCACAACACTGACAGGTAAAGTGAATAACATTGATCATATTGGTACTACAGTCATGTGAAAAATTGGGACACCCAATGAAAGCCTGTGTGTTTTTTAAACATATTAACACATATGGATATTGAATATCAATTTTAACAGTACTGAGAGATAGAAGTAATATAACTAAACAATTCAAACTGAAGAAAATACATTTAAAAACTAAGAAATGGAGAGTCCTGGAATGGCCGAGTCAAAGCCCAGAGCTTAATCCTATTAAGATGCTGTGGGGTGACTTGAAACGGGCTGTACATGCAAGTAACCCCTCGAACATCTCACAGCTGAAGAAATGTGCGTTGAGGGGTGTGGCAAACTTTCCTCAAACCGATGTCAGAGACTGGTAGATGGCTACAGGGTGTCCTAACTTTTTCCTTAGTTAGAATACGCATCTTTGTTGACATCTTTTGTTTAATGAGTAAAACAAGGTGAATTTTTTGTTTACCTGCAATTAAACATCTTTCTTTTCCAGAGATAAATAGAAACAAGATTAGACATTGATATGTGAATATTTCTTAATAAAAAACTGAATGTTTAAGGGGGTCTCCTAATTTTTTCACATGACTGTATGTGGTGTTCTCCTGGACAACCTTGGATTTTAACATACATGTTGATGAGACTCAGACACCCAAATAAACATTGTCCCACAACAAGCACACTCCCTCATGTAAATGGAAATCCCAAATGTCACTGGACTACCCCTGCAAGAAAATGCACCCCACCACATGGAGACAACATCAAACAATCAGGAACATGTTGAGGAACATGACAATGGCCCAACATGTTGATTTGACCTCCAGACTTCCTAGAGCCCATAATGATCAAGCATCAACAGGATGCAGTGGAACCAGTTGGATTGACAGAGGCCCCACTGCACAAGCCAGAGTACCCAAAGGATCCACCGCCAATGTCCTGGTTCCAGACCCCATAGGACACCGTGAGAGGTCCTCTGGTCCATGCCCAATGGTTCAGAGCATTTTGGAGCACATAAGGGGACCAACACAATATTAGGCAGGTGGTCATAATGTTATGGCTGATGGGTGTATTCATGGTGTTTCTGAGGTGTTGCATTGTAAATATAATGCTGAGGGAGTGGGTAAATTAAAAGATGTATAAGTGATAAGATTTTAAGTTTTGGTCAAAGCTCATTGAAGCAGACAGATTCGGATAAAGAGAACTTGTCTAAGTGTTCACCTTCAGAAGAGCGAAAGGAGAGTGAATGCTGGATTTGAATGATAATGTGGCTCGGTAAATGCTGGACATGTAAAAAAGAAACTGCTAACATATCAACATAAAAAAGTGTGCAATGCTGTGTTCATAGCTGCTGCTCCGACAGGCCAATTCATGCTTCACCTTATGCCCCAGGTCCATAAACAGCCCAGAGTTTGTGTTTGTGTGTTGCATGAACTGTACACACTGCAGTCATGCCATCTGCACCTATGTAGGCATTATAACTGCGTCATACAACACAGAAGACACTTTTTAGTTCTCTGTACTTCTAATCATGGTTATACTGATTCCATAGAGCTGCAGGACTGTTATTGCAGTGAAAAGTGAGCACACAGTGAGGGAAAATGTGACGGGAGCAAAAACAATTCCCAGAAACTGCTTGGAGTTTAGAAAGTTAAAAAACTGTAGTACACTGACAGTGTGTCTTTTCTTCTATAACATGCTCAACATCTGTTTCATTGTCTGTTGTTTCTTCTGCAGGAGATCGTAAGGACGTGACGATAGCAGAGCTGCAGGAGCAGCTCAGAGACGTGATGTTTTACCTGGAGACCCAGCAGCAGATCGAACACCTGCCTCCAGAGGCTCGCAGTGAAATCCAGGAGGGACAGATCAACATCCCGGCTGGCCCATCAGACAGTGGTCTGGTAGGAGCAGGCCCCTCCTCCAGCAGGGGCAGAAGAGGCCGGGGCAGGAAGAGAAAGTAGAGCAGAAACTGTACAGCAGCCTCTCTGTACTTTTGTTACCGTGTCGGCATCGTTGTGGCTCCCCAGAAAGCACTCAGAAAGGATGACTTCATGAAGAAAGAGTAAATAGTGATATTTACGTGCACAATCTCCCACTAATGTCACTTTTGAAGAATCAAGTAGGGCATGTGGGAAGATCACTCAGCCATTATAGACATCTGTGATGGGATGTAAATACATTCTGCTGTTTTCAAACCCTAAGAGTATCTATTTTGGTCATAAGTATTATTTATTTGATCAAAAATCTGTTTCTCTGTGCCCTGTTTAGTACCATGTTCTCTTTTTAAAGTCGGCTTGGCATTTTTTTATTTCTTTAAAATATAAAGGTGAGAGATGTTTGCTTTGTGTAAAGGAAAAATAATGACCTCATTTTGTCATTGTTCAACTATTTTTGTCTATTCTTGAGTAAGATTGAACATTAATTTCTAAGTAGTTTCCAAATAGATAGGAGAGGGAGACACACACACACATATACATATATATATATATATATATACATATATATATATATATATGTATATATATATATATATACATATATATATATATATATATGTATATATAGAGAGAGAGAGAGAGGGAGAGGGGAGGACGAAGCATATTTTCACTGTGTAGGTCAGTGATTCCCAACCAGAAATGTGAGTACTGCTATACCAGGAAGGCAGGGAGTAGCTCAGGTAACATGAAAAGTATTCAAATATATAGTGTCATTTTTAATTTTTCATAGTACCCACTAAACCATCGGTACAAAGGAATTGCCTCCAACCTCAGCACCAACCTGAGTACTGTACTTGTTCAATTTTGATATACTTGTACTTCATTTTTTTCTTTTACTCCATTTTCATTTCAGATATAAATATTTTGCTTTTTACTGTACAGTAATGCTTTATTTTACAAGTCTAATATTTTCCAGCTAATTTCGCACAATCGTTTCCACTTTAACAAAAGTTTGCTGTATATTAGAAGGTCCAACACAATATTCATTATAAAGACTACCAAACCTGCTTGACCTTTTCTGACTATAATGATTATAATGAGTGGGTACTCAGGGTTTCTCTTGCAAAGATGAATTTGTGAGGCTTTGCAAAGTTTCCAGTATCCAGTTTCATGAATGGAACTTTCTTTTCATACACTTTTTTAATCAAATCTTCAGAAATATACAACGATGCATAGATTTCTGTCCGATAAGGTGACGCCGACATGTTTTCTTTATTGTACGTAGACTGATTGTGCTTGCTGTTGTGCATTGTGGCTTCTCAAAGGCCTTCTGAGCAGAAAAACCCTGAATACTGTACAAACTAACACTTACAGTAACTTACAGTTACTACAGAATCATTCAGAACTTTGTTGTAAATATCAGTGTTATTAACAACTGAATTCCATATTGTACTGCAAAAGGTTCGGCCAAAATAGCTGAAAAAACTGTCAAATTAAGAGTTACACACTCCTCCACTGTTATTGGCAGCTGTAGTTTCTTTACATACAAAACATATATTCATCTTCTAGAATATGATGGATCAGTATAAAGCAGTAGAAATTAGCTGATTAACCAGCTAGTTGACTGACAAAGGTGTAAAGGCTTTTTTAGATTTAAAAGTACAAATACTCTTGTTTAAGGTTCACAAAATGCAGCTGGCTGCAGTCGTTTTCAATTGTAAATCATGAATGATGCATGTAGGTTTTGAGAAATTATGATAAGCACTTTTAATGTGCCAAATTCTTAGTTAGCCCTGCTCATGTCACATTTTCACTCCCTGTGGGCACATTTTTCACTCCAATAAAGTCATTCACCTTAATGAGAATAGCACAACTGTGACAAGATGGAGAGAGAACTCTTTGGTGGAGTATAACAAATTGTAGTGCCATTAATCATAAATAAGAAAAAGAAAAGGTTTTTTTTTATTTATTATTTATTTCACAAACATGAAAAATCAGGAATCAACATCTACAGCTTTTTTCTTTAAAGGTCCACTGGTGTTACCAACCCTGGAAAACCTGTATAATCTCAGCATTCTTCACACTGCTCTGGACATCAACTCTAGAAACGTGTTTCACCATGCTGGTTGTATCGTCAAACAACTTGCCCCCTCTGCATACCAGTTTTGAGCCATGTCTTTCAAACCAGTCGGCATGTTTTAGGGTTTATGAAAACAAATCTACAGTTTAAACAGTTTTAAAAACAACCGTTAGTTGGAGCCCTAGTTATTGTTATGGTTATAAAAAATGTGATGAATGTGATTAATTGATTGAGCAGCTACAACATTAAAATGCTTTCTACTTGCTGACACATCAATATTAATCAATTAAAATATATTCTCCTGTCCTGGACGGTGCTGTTTATGTCTTGCTAAAGTCCTTTTTGTGCTCTCTGTCGTCACATTTAAGGAACATTTACATACTTCTGCCCTCACTATTAGCAAGTCAACTGAAAGGTTGGGAACCACTGATCTGAGTGTTTTCTGACATACTGTGTTTGAGGTGTGAGTCTGTACATGTGTCCTGTTTACAAAGCACTGATCAAAGAGTGTATTTTGAAAACATTAGCAAAGTCTGTAATCGTAAAGTTCTGACCCTGTATATGGTGTCCAGAGTACCACCATCCTCAAAGAAGTTCAGTGGTGGTACTCTGCTCCCAGTGCTCCTGCAACACTTGTAACACTCCAGGAAGTGCCATTATGTAAATGTGTTGAGCACCATTTGCAATGAGCACTGAATCTCCTACATTGTTTCAAAACACTGACCCTGCAACTTCAGTTTCCTTTTGGTGAAGAGAAGGAAGTAGCTGTTGTAACTGTGGTTAAAAACCCGTGTGTTTTAACTTCAAGCACCTCAGGACGTTACAGTAGAACTCTGCCTTTACAGTCCATCCCTGGGAGACAAATTCACAGTGTACAAACATGTAGAAGTTGATGAAAGACAATCAGCGTACTCTTGATTAAACATTAATTCTTAATTCTTGGAAAGTACAGCTCTTTTCTGTCAACACTGCTCTTTTTTCACTTGGTGGTAGCTACAGAACCTCTCTGGTCACCTGTGATGATCTACTGGCTGTAGCTTCATATTTACCGTACAGACATGACAGTGGTATTAAAGCTTTTCAGCTGACTGCCAGCACTATTAACAAGTGCATTCCCCAAGTTCATTCATGAACAATGAAAACAGCTGGAATTTATATCAATGTGCCAGAGAGCTGCTGTCACTTTAACTGTTTTCAGACAGAAAGAACTGATTTATGTTTTAGCCTCGTCTGTGTTGTTACATTAATTAAACAGGATGTGGCATTTGATAAACATCTTAGCTTGGCAGCACAGTTTCAGTTTAAGAGAACTTTAAAAAACCACATTTTCATTTTGTGGTTGTTGGCTCTAAAGTTGTGCACCGATGTTCAATAAAATGTTTTCAAAAGTTGCACTGAATCACTAATGGCTTCTCACTGTTCTGAGGTGAAGCAATGAAGGAAAACAGACACTTGTCAGATGGGAAACAACACTAAGACACGTGCTAAAAATAGACTTTCTCACTCGTCTGCAGAAGTAAAATCTGTTGCAGCAAACTGCAACATCTGCCCTGAGAAAAATGCTGTCGCATGTGACTAATCCTCCCACGTCCTACTACTACATTAACAGTTTACTCACACCAGCTTGTTGAAAGTAAACTGTATAAAGAGCCTGGATGTAGCTGCACACAGAAATACAGACAGACTTCCTGAGACAGTACCACACCATCTTTACAATAATGCTCACACTCTTTTTGTGACGCATTAGCCACTAACTGTGAGCTACGAACAGTCAGGTTTTATGAATGTGCCATCTACCTGCTCACAAACACTGTCGACAAGCTGGTTAAACATCAGTTCAGTCATGTATGTGCAGTGCAGCATGTAGCAATGTGTATTTTTTACACCATAGGCAAATGTTTCAGCATGCAAATATTCAACACACCTCTTGATGTACTATTTATATCAAGCCTGCTGCACTGGTGCAGCTACTGGCCTGCAACTCAGAACTTGTCTTTTGAAGTTAGTGATTAATGTTTTGTTTACAAAATGTCATAAAATTCTGAACACAAAAACAGTGTTCATTTTTCAAGAGGAAAACCCACTAATCTGCACTAAATTTGTCACTAGCTTCACACAATCATACAGCTGGTGGAGGGTCTGTATCAGTAACAGTACGACTTTGTTAAAAGGCTTAATTTCATAGAACAATAATGTATAAATAATACAGTTCTACCCTAAATTTAATGGATCTGCAGTTGATTGCTTTCTGAATTAATCGATTACTTGTTTGGTCTTTACAATGTCGAAAAAAGTTGATCAGTGTTTCACAAAGTCCAAGATGACAAATTTCTTTTGTTCACAGCCCAAAGATGTTCAATTTACTGTCATAGAAGACGAGTGACACCAGAAAACATGTCAGAATTTAGAATTTCTTTCCTTAAAATGACTTCAGCTATTTAATTATTATATATATAACTATATATGCCTCTGAGAAAGCAGTTCGTTTACACACAGTATATGAGTCATTTCCACCACGGAGGCCATAAAAAGTGCACCATGACAGGACTGTTTGTTGATGAGAAACAAGTCAAATATGGTTTTTGGTATGTTGATTGAGACAATTAATCACATCTCCTTTCTAATTCAATAGTGATGCATGAGACACTGATCCAAAGAAGCCAAAACTGGCAGACACTAGAAAGAAACATGTAATGAACAAATTATGAATGAAATTCCTTAAAGTTAGAGTTGAGAAAAGGATGGCCAAAGAAGACGATGTTCTTCTTAGCTAACTTTATTTCCACCCGTTAACCATCTGAAACCCTGCCTGGAAGAATCACTGGATCAAAAACTTGCCTAAACCAACTGTTGTCAGTAGCCAGGTTCTGTAAAAACCTGAAAAGTCTGTGCTCCTTGTCAAATCCAAGAAGCCATCAGTAACTCAGCTGTGACCAACAGTTGTGTGACACAAATTGAGGGACTTTGCGACTGAACTGCAGGCTGTCTTAGTAAAATACCTATGGCACATAGAGTCACCATATTTCCCGGTATTGGCAACACCTGTGAGCACTTGGAAAAATACTGTACATGCTAATTACAGTTTTGTTTTTTAGTTTGTTTTTTTGTAAAATAAATATTCAAAAAAATACAATGTGACACAAACAAAAAACATCCAGATACTGCTTGGAGTGCAGAGGGTGGAAATGATAGGAAAAGGTGAGAAATGAAGTACTCTGACTGGATTCAAGCTGTTTTCAAAGCTTAAGTGAAAGCTGATGACTGTTAAATGGAGCCAGTTTGGTGTTATATGTCAAACCCCTTCAAAGAAAAAAGAGTTCGAGAATAAAGAGGAAGAAAGAGGAGGAGCCAGCAGATGGTTGAGAGCAGCGTTTAGAAGTAAGACAGGCACATAGGAGGGCTCTTCCTGAGTTGAGCTGTTGGCTGTGTGGAGGTTTTTCTCTGCTTTCAGTGCTCCGACAAACTATGGACTAGCCTTTATTTCTCTTTTTACAGTTTGGAGCCACATTTTAAGGTAAAAAGAAAACTTTTTTATTCTTCCTCTGTCATTGCCTCATTTTTCCTCTCCTTTCTTTGCTTGCACAGCTTTGCAGGATGAAGTTTGGGTAGGCTGTTAGCTGTTCTCAATGCAAAACACATTTATAAAAGCTACTAGCATACAACCTGTGCATTTGTGTACATGTTATCTCATCTTCAGGTAACTGAACTCGTAGCATTCAACACAGAAAGTCTAATATTTTGACACAGTAAACATTTTGTGCTGAGGAGCTTTGAAATCTCTGGTATGCAGTCTGGCCTTTCAGGTCTCTGCATGTGAAAAGACTAGAGAGAGGCAGATAAAGCACTGATATTGTCTTTCCCCTAGGCTTTGCTTGAATTCTTTTGTGCTGATGTAAAAGAGTCTTGGACACATGACTTCTATCACTTTACCAGAAACGTTTCTGCCTCTGTGCCAAGGTTAATATCTACTCTGATCACAGTCACACTATGCACTTGTAACGACAACTAAACTTCCCAGAAGTCGTATTTATTATATGACTGTGTGACTTGCTGTTGACTTGACCTCCTCTGGGTGTAACTGATAGTTCCTCCTTTCCTGTGAGGCTAAAAAAAATACAAAAACTCATGCTACGGGCTGTTAAACACTAAGATAAGACTGTCTTATAGCCATGCAAAGTGACTGCTTTTGCAGATCCAGATGAGGAATGTGAATTATTTGAGGATTGATTGATTGCTTTGAATCATCAAAGGCAAATACATTTTTGCAGCCACAACCTGCTTTAAAATCTATTGTACAGAAGTTGAGAAGCTCTTATTAGGTGTATAATACATGCAAAACCTGTCACACAGCTCGCTTGTTTGCCTTTTTATCCTGCTGGCCAGAAAGTTCCTGAATGGATTGCACTTCCTTTTGGTGTGGGAACATTTCCAAAGCAATTTGAGTGGCTGATTTGAAAAACATGTTGAAGAAAAAATGATGAAGAAAAAAGAAAAGAAGCTCTGTACATAAAAACAACTGCAGTATGAAATCACATAAAGGCATCAGTTCCAAAATACGTCACATGATAAACAGATAAATGCAGTAGTATAGACACTATCAAAAGAAAGGTGTTTGTTATGATCTTTGTCTATTATGTGTCTGTGTGGAAACTGGCTTCGGGTGCAGTTATTTATTAATTCTGCCATGGTGTTTTCACACAAAAGGAAAAAATGAGGTCAGCATTGTAAATGAAACTATTTCAGTCACTCACTGCCAGGCGTCCTGCCTTTGTCAGTAATCATTTTGACACATTTTCTGTAGCCATGACTTACAATATGCCTCAAAATATACTAAAAGTTGAACTGTTAATGCACCTGTATCTGGTGTCAATTCAGTGTAATTTGGTAAGTGCTATCAGTGTGTGGTTACAGACACCAGCCTCGTTGAGCAACACATGGTTGGGTAAGGGATGGGAGGGCTGACTGTAGCAGTGAAACTGTTTTTCTGTTTGGCTGTTGAGAGCCAAACTCCATTTCTTGGTTGTTTGGATTCACTATGAGCAGTCAGCGATGATGGAAAGGAACCAAAAAACCTATAGAATTTTGGGTGGGTGGGGGGGGACCTCCAACAGAACCGGACTCAGGAAAGGTGGCCATCTGCCGGTTAGGGTTAGCAGGAGGTGAGGCTAGTGGCTGCAGATCTGAGATGTGCAGCTCCAGATCCAGAGACATCCACGAAGAGAACAAGCACAGGACACAGGACCTCAGGGTTACACAGAGTTAGTGATATGTAATGGTGATATATAACAGTACAGAGAGAGTGGAGGAGTGGAGTGTTTTAATTTACACCTCTAAGTTCATAACAACCACAAAACACGATAAATGACAAAATATCTGTATGAAATGATACACTACATGTACAATTAAATTATAACAATATTTAAGAGAGTCATTCAACATTTTAGGATATATGCTTTCTTGGCAAGAAAGATCAATACTGATCTCATGCCACATGCCAAATGTGAAGCTAGACTCAGGAGATGAAGAAAGAGAGCAAACAACTACAAATGAGTGCAAAATGTTGACAAAAGCATGCAAAACAACTAGAGCAGCACACAAAGTGACTACAAAAGCATGAAAGATCTCTACAACAGCATGTAAAACTACAAAGACATGCAAAAAAAACTACAAAATCACACAAAATGACTATAAAGAAATTTAAAATGACAACAAACACATGCAAAAAAACTGATATACTAAATAACTCGCAACATCTTTCACACAATCATGTTATCAGTTGTTTATAGTAACTAACACACTGATTATATCTAATTTAAAATCTTCTTGTCTGCAGATGAGTGACCAGGACAGCAGCACCTCTGCCTCCCAGACGGAGGGAGAGTTTGAGGGAGAGATGGATGAAGAGCTGGACGGAGAGATGGAGGGCAGAGAGGAGAAACCGAGGAGCAGCCCAGTCCCCAGTCTGTCCAGCTTCTCCTCCTCTCTGCGCGCAGTCATACGCATCAAACAGAAGTACCAGGCCATGAAAAAGCGGCGGCAGGAGATGGCCCTGGCCCTGGGAGGAGCAGGGGCCCTCGCTGGAGCCCCATTACGCACGAGTCCCAAAATCTTCACCTTCGACGGACTCACCCCCAATTCACTCCCCAGCTTGTCGTCCTCTGTCCCTCAGAGGAAGAAGAGGAGGAGGAGGAAGCGTGTGTTGTTTCCCAACAGAGGGGGCCGCAGGGCCCCGCCAAGGCAGGAGCACAGCCGAGCCCAGTACTGCCTTTACCTTCTCTTTGGAATCGTCTTTGTCCAGGTACATTAATCACAACAGTTGCTGAAATCAAGCTGCTTCTTCAAGTGGTGCTTCATTACAAATGTACTTATTGTCCTAGGTAGATTTTGATCATTTGATGTTTTAAAATACTTGTGGTAAGACAAAGCACTGGGCCAAGGGCCTAACACACAGGGACACTCTGAGCCAGAGCTTCTGTAGGAAGCAACTGTTAACATTACTTTTTAAAAAGTCAATCTGACAACTACAAAGAGAAACTAAATAAGATGCAAACGAGATGCAAATTTACTATAAAAAGATAACCAATATAGAAGAAGCAAACACAAAGACACAGAAAATGACTTCAAAATTATGCAAAATGACCACAAAGAGATGAAAACACTACAGACAAAATGACCATCAAGGTACCATTATTTATACAACACATTCAAAACCACAACTGTTGCACCAAAGTGCTTCCCAGTATAAAGGAAAATAAGTGACGTTACAAATGAACTAAGTATTGGGGCAAGAGCCTATAACGTATATTTATAATGTGAAACAAACACAGAGGACCACAACGAAGCAAAGTGATGGCAAACAACCACAAAGAGAGACAAAAGACTACAAAGAGGCAGAACCTCCGACAGAACCAGGCTCAGGGAAGGCCATCTGCCTCGACTGGCTGGGTTGGGAGTGGGGATGAGGGGGAGGGATAGCAGGAGGTGTTGGGGTGGGGATGGCAGGACGACAGGCAGTGAGGCCAGTGGCTGCAGATCAGAGACTCTCCTCGGTCTCCAGCTCCACTGCAAAGAATGAGAGTGAGGAATTATGTAGTATTACCATCAGCTCCTGTGTTAGCACCTTAGGTTTAAATATAGACTCACTTGTGCTTGTTGGGACATGTCAGTATTCATTCAGACCAGAAATCCAGTATGCTGTCATTCAGGCCTAGGGTGGGTCCTGCATCTTTAAATAGTCTTGAAGCAGCTACACATTCAGACTGGAAAATGAAGAAACTATAAAGCACTTAATTGAGTTTATCAATTAAAAACTGTGCAAAAATAATAACTAAAACATTTCTGACAATAACTTCTTTTACTTTCAATTAGCACCCCTTAGCCGTCTGATAGCTCCTCCTAATATCTCCACTTAGCTACAGAAGGCTTCAGTTAACACCACTTTGAAGCTTGTGTTAGCTTCACCTGGCCCTCGTTAGCTCCTATAAGCTTGTTTGTACCTGTTAGCTCCAGAAAACTCATGTAAGCTCCTCAAGACTCCTGTTAACTACTAAACAAAGGAAGCTCCCATCAACTCTTTTGAGGTCCAGGTAGCCTCTGTTACCTCCGAATTAGCCCATTAGGACTTAATGGCTCCCATTAGCTGCCAGTATGCTTCTGTTGGGTTGTTATCTTCTTTTAGCTCCAGTCAGCTCTGGTTAGCTCCTATTAGCCTCTATTACCTCCAATTTGCATATTTTAACTCCAGGTAGTGTCTATTAGAGGCAGAAGAAATATAAAATGACACACACAGTCGTGTAAAAGCGGAATATTATTTAAAAACAATGGATTAAAATACATAAAATATAACACAATAGATATCATATATGTCAGGTGAATTTAAAGTTCAAATGGAGCAATGCAAACTTTTGGACACAGTACTGTGTTTTGCAGCATGTGAGGAAATCACAGCTGGGAAAAGATTTAAGTAGTGGATGGTGGTGAAACATCTTCAGCAATAAATCACAAAACAAACAAATCATTTACAGTCACAGTGAGAAAATGTTCATATATAACAGTCAAAGACTACCTCCAGACATAATATACGATACATAAAAAATAAATGAAGACCCTGTTGTGTTGTGTTTTTAAAATTACTTTGTTATAAATTCTTGAAGGAACATCTACGCCGTTTCTCTCAATGAAAAATCTGGAATCTATGATCTGATATTATTTGAGCTCAGATCATCTTTCAGAACACAGTTTCTTGTAACAAACTCTGAACATACTGCACATCGTACTGCTCATATCCAGTTGGTGTAGCGTATGAAAATACTTTGTATGGCTCTTTGCAGGTGTACAACGCCATAGAGAACCTGGATGACCATGTTCTCCGATACGACCTGGAGGGGCTGGAGAAGACGCTAAGGAGGGAGGTGTTTGGGCAGCAGGGGGCGGTGGAGGGTCTGCTGTGCCACCTGAGGGACTACCTGTCCACTTATGTCCACAACAAGCCTCTGGTTGTGTCCCTGCACGGCCCCAGCGGCGTAGGCAAGAGCCACCTGGGCCGGCTGCTGGCTGGGCACTTCCGCTCGGTGGTGGGCGAGGCACTGGTGCTGCAGTACTACGTCCTCCATCACTGCCCGCAGGAGGCCGACGCCCTGCAGTGTGGCCGCGACCTCGCCACCCTTATCTCTGCAATGGTGGAGCAAGCCGAGATGGAGGAGAAGATCCCGCTCTTCATCTTTGACGAGGCTGAGCACATGCACAAGGACATCCTGGATGCACTGAGGCAGCTCGTCACCTCAAAACGATCCAATGAGCACCTGAATGCCATCTACCTGTTCCTGAGCAATCTGGGACACGCACACATCACCAAACACATGCTACACAACTCCTCAAGTATCTCCATGGCGATGACAGCATCTGGTCGCCATAGCAACCTAGTAAAAGAGCTGACTCCGATTTTACGCAGCACTCTTGAGAAGCATCATCCGCTGTGGGCAGAGGTAGACATCTTACCTCTGGGCCTTCTGGAGAAAGGTCATGTGATGGAATGCTTCCTGGACGAGATGACCCGGGAGGGCTTCTACCCGGATCGTGCCAACATCGAGCGCCTCGCAGGTGAGATAGAATATTACCCTGCAGTAGGGGGGCATGAATACTCCCAAACAGGCTGCAAGCAGGTGGTGGCGAAGGTGAACCTGCTCTGAATGGTTTCGGATACTTGTTTTAACCATGAAGAAAACGTGCATTAGAAGGGAGGGAGGTGGCGAAACTTGAATGACACAACTCAGAGCCAAAGCTTTTCTAAGAGTTGAAAAAAAGAAGAAGTAGTTTATATTGACAGACAAATTATGGTGAGGACGTTCATCGAAACCTGTGAAGAAGCTGGAAAATGCCACTAACACTTGTTGAAGGGTCAGTTCACCCAGGAAAACACCTTCTTACTAATGTTTCATAGGATCTCCCCATGCAGATGCTTTGTCCATGCCTGTTCAGGTGAAGTCATTCTATTAAGCTGTTTTTTTCTTTAAAGGTCAAAGTTAAATGCTACATATTTATATAGTTACTTTTTTACCTGACGTAGGTTCTACCTACAAGATGCGTAACATGTGTTTCTCATTAACCCATTCACACACACCAGTGGTGGCAGAGCTATCATGCATGGTGATCACCTGCCACTGGGGGCAACTTGGGCTCAGTGTCTTTCTCAAGGACACTGTGGCACACAGAGGGAGCGAGGATCCAAATAGTGGACTTCCTTTTTTTTTTTTTTTTTTTTTTTTTTTTTTTTTTTTTTTTTTTTTTTTTTCTTTTTTTTTTTTTTTGTCTGCATTTATACTCAATGTTTAACACCACAGAAGGGGTCAACTTTAATGAGATCAATGCATATTTTAGTCTTGCAGCAAAATATATTAATATTTAGTGCGTGTGCGTGACCATCACCAGCCACCTCTGGAGGCTAAACTGTCATTCTTTATTGAATTTTCCTATCATGAGCCAGAGGGGGCAGTGCAGCACCTCAGTGAATTGAGGGGGAAACAAATGAAGGACAGGGCAAGACAAGACGAACAGGGAGGGTACAGATAGGCAGTGCTATTTGAATCCCATGAGATTGCTGTAAAATGCAGTGTCATTCCCAACCACCAATCCCACATCTGAAAATTGGGAACAACTAATCAACACATAAACAAATTGGAGACCAGAAGTCCTGACAGTACACAGAGTTAGGATGCCAGAAGACCGGAGTGAGAGAGAAATGTATAGAGGGCGTGAGTTTAGTGCAAAGTCTAGAAAGTGACTCCACACCATCAGGCGGGTCCCATCAGCTCTCAGACACGGGACTCGACAGGAGTTGGTAAGCCCTGACCCAACATGCATGTGTGATGGACACCAAAGCCCAGAGCGACTACCACAAGTCAGCAGGGCCAGGCCGGCCAAGTGCCCCCACACCCAGGGCAGAGGGAGCACCAGGAAGCATCACCCAGAAGACCACCCAGGCCGTAGACAGGCACGCGGACCCGGAAACCGAGAGAAGGCAGGAACTGACACCCCAGTGCGCCAAGGCCAAGACCGGAGGACACAGGGCATGGGGGCCCACCCGCCACCCAACGCCCATCCCCAACCACCCCACCTGCCCCCCGCCCCCAAACCCCACCCACCCCCCACCCACCCCCCACCCAGCCCCCCCACCCCAGGTGAGGCAGGAGGCCCCCCGCAGCCCGGGAAGCCAGACACAGGGACCGAGCGCCCCTCCGCAGGGAAGGTCGTCGGCCCCACCCCAAGCAGGCTACCACCGGAAGCCAGCCAGAGGAAACCAAGGCCGGGCCCAGATGCAAACCCGGAGAGCGGACGGGGAGTCAGCGGCGCAACCAGGGAGGCATCCCACATACCCCAGCACCACGCGCCGGGGAAGCGTGGCAGGCTCATCGTCCGCACCCCCGAAGACGCGCCCAAACCCCCGCCGGATCTGAGCCGTTGCCCACAGCAAGCCTGCACCACAGCCACAGCAACCACCAGGCGAGTGAGTCAAGCCCCAACCCAACAAAAGCCACAGCACCAGAGGACCCGCCAGACATGGAGGAGATCCCCCCTGACCGTCGCCTCCGGGCCCCGGGGAAACCCAAGCCACGGTGACCCAGATGTCGGTAAGTCCCCACCGCCCCATACCCGGAGGGGGCCGGACCCCCACCAGACAGGCCATGGATGTGTGAAATACCCGTTACCTCCCTATTACTAGTTTTCCTCGGTCCCTGACGAGGAAAAACCAACCCTAAACCGTGTTTGAGTGCAGCCCTGTGTGTAATGTGGTGCATTAAAAGCTTGAGGGGCGGGAGAGGCGGAAGGGGGAGGGCCAGAGGGCAGCAGAGGCTGGGTACTCTGCCGCCTACCCTGGCCCAAAGTCCCGAGCCGCCGCAGATCCTCCCCCAAGATGTGTGTGTGCTGCGTTAAAATTGGAAAGCAGGAGAGGCAAGCGGGAGGGAGACGGGGCGGACACAATGCCGCACAACACTGCAATCCGCCCCATCACCGCACCCGCCGTCCCCAATCTCTGCAGTCCATAAGGCCCTACCTGTTGTGTCCCTATATGTGCCTAAAAAATATATATATACAGTGAAGTGTCTGATGTGTGAGGTGCACAGTAGGAGGCAGTCTGGTGTGGGTCCGGCCCACGGGGACAGAGCAGCATGGGACACCGAAATCACCATAGGGATCAGCGCAGAGGGCCCCCAGGGCCAAGAGGCAAGGGGCAGGGAAGGCTCGAACACACCAACGGGCCCCGCCAACACTGCGAGCCATGCGGGCCGTAGCGCCAGAACACTGCCAAAGCAGCAGCCATAGACCTGCACAGGCCAGCCGGGTGCCGCAGCCCATCCCAGAAGGAAAGATGTGCCACGCCAAGAGGAGCACGAACCACAAAGTCCACGCACACCCCGGAAGTCAGTGCACCAGGGCACAGGACGCGCACCCCACCGCGCCACCCATAGCATCCCCGCCCCGCCACACCCCAGGACAGCACAGGCCCAGCCCAGGGCCCCAGCCAGCGATCTTCCGTCTACAGTGGCAGCATACAAGCCCAGGAAGGAGCCACAACCCCCCCCCCAGAAGAGACCACCCGGCCAAATAGTGGACTTCCTGTTCTACCACCTAAGTTAGGGTCGCCCCTGTGTCGGTCCAGACTACGGATGTCACCATAGTTGTAGATTTTTTTTGGTGGGGGCAATGCAGGGGATACACTACCTTCATTATTTAGAACACAATTAATAAAACAAAGGACTTCTACAGGACAAAAAATATGAGCTTTGTGGTTTGTTTTTCTTCACTCAAAGACATTTTTACCATAAATTGGTCAATGCATCTCCCTATTTCAAATTAAATCTTCACCCCTGGGTGTCAGGATATACATATATGATAACTGTGATTCTTTAAAACTAATTTAGAAACAACGTACAGTACAGTTATGGTTACAAACTCTCTTTACCTCCCTACCTTAATTAATTTACCAGCAAAGAGACCAAACATTCTATCTAAAGATATCTATTCAGTAACCACAATAATATCTATATTATGAAATGATTTGACCATATTTATATGACTACTTTTTCTCTGGTGCCATCATCAAGAAAAATATCTGATTTCTCCTTGCTTTGGTTTATAACCTGCAGTCACATTCCCACCAGCTCCCCCTGTGCTTTGTCAGGATGCTTCTAATCCCAGAATGGGCCTTTGAGTGGTCACTGCACATGACAGTAAACTGATCTGTGTACAGTAAATCTACCTTTTACTGACAGATATCTACACACCTTCCTTGCTTTTTATGGCCATTTGATAAACAATAAATTTATTCAACTTTATTCACTGAACCAGTCAGCTGTTCCATAGGTCATTTATTTAATTATTATGCTTGAATAAATGAAACTCATTTAACAAAACTGGTTGAAGAAATGTCTCCTCTTTTTTTCTCTGGTTTTCACTTGTTGCTGGCTGGAATCACTTTAGAAGGCACCAAAAATTCTTTGGTGTAGAAAAAACTCTGGGTTTAGTGCTAAATACCAAATGTTAGCATGCTGACAAGCTACACTTAAATGTCAAACATGGATAACCGTATACCTGCTAAGCATCATCGTGTTTAATGGTCACTTAAAGCAGGCTAACATGCTGAGCTCAGCATTTAGTAAACCACAGCTTGCCCTTTGTTTAACGGTATGTAATCTGTTTACCAAGAGTCTTGATGCTTCACAGAGCACAAGGAGCTGGACAAGTAATAATCTGCATGGTTTCAAGCCACCTGAGATTAATGACAAGATGTTTTTATTCCCTGTGATTGGGGTGAACTGATCCTTCAACGCCTCTCAGACAAAACAGATTTCACAACAGCTTTATGAGGCAGCTCAACCGGACATTAATGCTGATAAGGAAAAAAAGACTGAAGGACTTATTACTGGTCATTTTGTGGTATCAGAGGAAAAGAAGAACCTCCTGGACAAGATAAGACACAGCAGACGAGTGAAACCAACATTTGTTCTTTTATAAGAGGGAAGCTCAGACATAACACCCAGCTCAGGATGTTTACAGACGTCCTTTTCTGTTACTGCCACAGGACCTTTATTAGAACTAGTGCACGTCAGAAGAAGTTACTAACAGCAGCTAGCCTATTGTGTTTTGCAAGTAACAGGTTCAATCTTCTCTGTTTGAGAATCCATGATTTCTGACGAGTTTATTTATTACAGAGATGCTTTTGGATGATGTGGGGGAAGGTGACTATCCTTCACTGAAGTAAAAGCATCAAAAACACTGTGAACATACTCCACTACAAGTGAAAGTTCTGCAAAATTTGCTTTTATTCTCCAAAGTACTATTTTGCAGGGAAATTTTAACTGTTTTACTGTTTTTTTTTTACCGCTGAATGAATGCATAAGTTGCATTTTACTGCTGTAGATGTTTAAAGGTTGAGCTCGCTGTCACTGCTTCATTTACCGTTGGATAGTTTAATTTACAGTAGCACGTCGCTTTCTTTTAGATCATCATGGTTGCAGCCCTGATGCAAACAGCTTTTCATGAGCTTAAAAATGAGTCCTGTTCTCAGCTTTGTGCAGTTTTCAGCTATTTCAAGATAGCCCATGCCTGCCCATACAGGGACTCTTAATCTGTTAGTTTATCAGAAAAATTTAAATTCTAAATGACCAAATTTGGAGAGGCGTCGTTTTCACAGGCCAGGAACACGCAAGTAAAGCTGTCAGACAAATGTAGTGGAGTAAAAAGTACAATATTCGCCTCAGAGATATAGTAGAGTAGAAGTGTAAAGTTAAACAAAATGGAAAAATTCAAGTTTTTACTTTGGTACTGTACTTGAGTTACATTCCACCACTGCATAATTTATTCTGTCTGTTGACATCCAAAGAAAAAAATTCAAGTGTCAGCGCAGACTTGCAGAAGCCTTGAGGTTTAATTCCTTATCGATCTTAGGAGATTTAATGAGTCACAGACACAGACTGTATATAAAAGACAGATGTCATCTCTGTGTCCGAGAAGTGAAGTCAATACAGAGGTGCCTCAAACCTGCATTCTTTTTAACAGCCAGCAGGAGGCGCCTCCTCTGGCTGCAAAAAATAAAAAAATAAAAGTGTGATTGTGTTGAAGTCTATTAAAAAATGATCCACTTCTCACTTTGATGTGTTACCTCAGTAAACATCCTCCTAATGAGTGTATGGTCCCAGTCGCTACTGTCAGGTCTTCTTCAGTACAGCATGGTGTTCACTTTGTAACTTGTGGTTTCATTGACAGGAAAATAGACAATAAAGTAGGGCATGCTTTTTACTGCAGTATAGGTACACAGAATGTCCTGGAATTCTCCGTCAGCTCTACCTCTCACTTGTCACGTCCATGTTTCAAAGACTAAGATGGTGACGCTAAATTCCAAACTTGAGGCTTAGAAACAGTAGTCCAGAAACCAATGGGTGACGTCACAGTGGCCACGTCCATCTTTCATGTACAGTCTGTGGTTGTCTGTATGTATGTTCATGTCTGAGTTCAGATATCTGTCTGTCAACGTATTTCTCATATAAACTTTGTGTATTAACTTCCTGGAAATTAAAAATGCCATTTAAACACTGAAGTTGTGATTCTTTGCATCAAGTTTCTTGCACCAACTTTTTACTCTGTTAAAGGAACTGTTGTGTTTGGAGAGAATGTCTGTATAACCTCTTAGCCTTTAGAACATTTTGGGAAACAGGCTCATTTGCTTTTAGCCAAGAGTTAGATGAGAAGATTTATCTGCTCTCAAACGTGTGTGGTGGTTATGAAGCTACTGTCAGCAGCTGATTACCTTAGTCTAGTATGAGGAGTGAAAATGGGGAGACACGCAGCTCAGCTCTGTCTAAAGGCAGCAGTTCTACATCCAGTTACCCCCTTTAAAACAACGACTTCTCGTCCTTCCACTTCAGTTTGTGTACACTTGAAAACAAAGGAACTCTTTGCACATCTTTTTCATGAGATATGTGTGTCCAAAAGTTTCAGTCTCTCACTGTCTAACTTGCATATTTACATTTATCCCCAACATTTCAGCACTAGACCTTCTGGAAGTGAGTTTCACAGGTGCTAATACGTAGATTTTCCCTTATAAGTTTTTACACAAAGCCAAGCTAACCAGCTGCTAGCTTTCTGTAGCATACAGACGTAAGCATGGCCTCAATATTCTTTAATACTCTGCAAGAAAGTGAAGTAATTGATATTTCCTGAAATGGGAGTCCACAGAGCTTTCTTTGCAGATGGAGTTTGTTGAAGCAGACTCCTGAAGATGACCGCTGAGTGGTTGAAGCTCCAGAACACAGTAAGCAACTAAATTCTGACAGCACATTTACAGAGAAAAGACATTGTTTTTCCAAATGTTTTTATTATATTAGAATTCCTTTAGTTTATATTGGAAAAAATGAGGTACTGTGTCTAAGTGACAGAAAAATGAGCCTTATGATCATGATGACATAATCATATTGGAAAACAAAACACATTCACCAAAGAAAGAGCCGGGAGAGTTGCGTGGGGAACACATCACCCTTGTATTATCCTATCTACTGTTTGGACTGGAATCGCTCAGATGACAAGCTTTTATGTGCAGATCTGAGAAGCTGGTTTTTGAGAAGCTCTCACTGATAGCAATCCCAAGCAACATGAGGAAACAGCTGCTGCTGAGATACCTTCAAGCAGATGTACAATATCCTCTTTGTGACAGACAGATAGATGAAAACAACACTGTAGAAATGCAAACTAACTACATGACCTACCAGAAGATTCCGCAACATTGTTTTCACCTACCAAAATAAAACATCACAAAGGATTCAAAGATCATTCAGGAGCATCTGCACTGACCTTTAATGTTCCTGTAGCGCTGTGCTAAAAGCTAAACGCACCAATCAGCCTGTGCCTCACAACTTTAACCACGAATTCAGTCATGAAATGTGTCGTATCAAAACACTGACACGATTAAACAGTCCACGGATTGCAGCCAGAAGTGTTCAAACTGATACAGAAAAACAGAAAACAGACAATCGGCAAATAAGCTTTAGGCTCTGCATCCACGTTTTTCATTCTTACATGCGTTTAGCAACTGAAGCTGTAACGAGCTACACATTTACACTAACGACTACTTCATCCTACAGGGAAATAAATAGTGTCACTTCAATAGCCAGAAAAACTATCCATGTCGGCACACCTCCAGTCTCAGGATCATGACTCCTCTCGGGGGTGTCTGAGCTGAGGCTCGACTATTTCTGTCAGAAATGCTTGTTGGAGGTGTGAACGGGGGAGGAGTGAGGGAGAGTCCAGAGAGGAGGAGCTACATGAAGGTGGTGGTAGTGAAGGAGGGGTGGGGACAGAAGAGCGAGTGCTGATTTGGGCTTTTTTCTTCGTCGGGGGCTCTCCTGTTTATGCCTCGAGCTCGAAGCCCATGCCGACTTTGTGTCCGCCGGCACTGAAGTTCTTCCCATCGATGAGGGCTGAGAGGGTGACCTT
Organism: Dascyllus trimaculatus; assembly: GCA_024666655.1. Classification (NCBI taxonomy): domain Eukaryota; kingdom Metazoa; phylum Chordata; class Actinopteri; family Pomacentridae; genus Dascyllus; species Dascyllus trimaculatus. Next base: position 1,857,235 of record CM045460.1, read on the forward strand.
AACGCCTGCAGAGACACAAGGCATGCAGTTATTCACGGTTATACTATTTACTGTTTTTAATTCAAAGTAGTTTCTGGGTGTTTTTTGGCTCCTGTCACATTTTTCCTCACTGTGACTCATATTTCACTGCAGTATAAAGTCCTGCAGCACTACGGAACCAGAACTACCAGAGCTAGCAGTAGAAGGTAGTAGAGGGAGAACTCAGAAACATGTTCTATGCAGTTTGACAGCTATAATGCCACTTAAAATATTTATGAAATGGGGAAAAAGATTTTTACAACAAAAAAATAATAGAATCAACACATCCAACATTTTGGTTACATGTTGGCACTTGGGAAAAATGTTGGATGTGTTGATTCTATTATTTTTGTGTGAACAGGGGAGGAGTGAGGGAGAGTCCAGACAGGAGGAGCTACATGAAGGTGGTGGTAGTGAACTAGGGGTGGGGACAGAAGAGCGAGTGCTGATTTGGGTTTTTTTCTTCGTCGGCGGCTCTCCTGTTTATGCCTCCAGTCTCGAGCACAAGACTGGAGTAATGATGGCCACACACTGCAGATATTTTACCACTTACATATTTAATTTCTCTACATGCTTATCTCCTCTCTGCTCTGTGTAAACACAACCTGCAGTTACTATTAAATAATCACCTACTACTCTGACAATTCAGCTTCACACAGCTTTGATTTCAGCGTCTTGAAGTTGAACATGTCTGGTTTCTTTCCTCCTCTATAACAGTAAACTGAAAATCTATGTTGTGGACAAAACAAGTCATTTGGGCTTTAAAAGATGCTGATCATCATTTTTCACCATTTTCAGTTATTTTATAGACCAAACAACTCAACAATTCAGAAAACAATCAGGTTAATCAGCGACAACAATAACGGTTAGTGCCCTCCTGTTAAGGTGGCTGCAGTAGTAAGAAACTAACTAGCTCACCGGTAAGCATGACCTCTACTATGTGGACAGTGGAGCAGTTTGCAGAGCAAACGTTTTATTTCATTAACTGCTGATCACATAATCATCTACTGCAGTGCCTGAAAAAGTCGATTTCATGGCCATGTCTCCATGTAGGATTATTTTAACAAAAGGAAGAACAAAATTCAACATGCAGATAGTGTTTGATGACATGTTTTTTTTTCTCAGTTTTTCTCAGTTTTCTCAGCAGCTTTGTGAACTTTCAGTCCACTGAACAGGACTCCAGTCCACTGCCTTTTTTAAATAGCCAGATGTAGTTGTGTGACTCTAAACAAATTTGCGTGGGTGAGAATAGTGTCGATTTGGACAGAAACCTACCTGGCCGAAGGCTCTGGGTGTAGCCAACTCCAATCAGACTGGCATTGTTCACTTTGGCCTGTGTGGTGAAACCAGTTAAGACGTGAAACACAACAACACAACAGAATCTGCTTCAACAGCAATGGTGCGAACGACAACTTACAGACAGAGAGGCGTCTTTGTCCAGCTTGTATTTGGCGGCAATGCCGAAGCGAGTGTTGTTGCTGCCGGCGGTCCACGCCAGAGTGACCGCTGTCTCCAGCTCGTCGTTCACCTTCTGGTAGATGGAGCCACCAAACTCAGTGCCATCGTTACTGAGACACAAAAAAACACTGATTAATTTATGTGCAGAGAAAGTGGAAATGCACTGATCTACTTTGATGTTTTAACTGAGCCCTGATATTTGGCAACATTATACTTCGTGTTTCTTATGAAAGTTCACATCTGTTCCCACAAGAAAACCTTTAAGGTGACGTTCTCCAAAATACTTCAAAAATAAAACATATTTATTGACAGTCAAGCTCCTAATTATGAGATGATCTCTCAATTTTTGTTTCTATTTGGGAATGCAGTGTGTTTTTCTATCCATAAGTTATAATCTTACTTTCTCTTTTGCCGTTCTTTTAAAAACGAATAAACATTGGTCACATTCAAGTGGTGACTGCAGCAAACACATCTGTCAGGATGCCACGGGGGCTCAACAAGCACTCAATTTCAAATTGAAATTGAGATTTGGAATGATGCAACTAGTAAATCAGAAAAGCTGCAATGCTATGTAGAATATCTGACCCAGAGATTAAACTGTAGTCAACTGTACTACAAATTCGTACGGTCCTCCATGTGTTTTGATGGCATCTCATGTGATTAGGGTTGCCACCCGTCCCTTAAAATACAGAATCGTCCTTTATTTGACAATTAATTGTTGCGTCCCGTATTGAATCAATACAGGACGCAAATTGTTCTGTATTTTCATTAATGTCCCATACACGTCTGTTGCACACTTATCCAAACTCTATAAAGAACAAAATAAAACAAAGGAAATATTAAGGGCAGCCAGTTTCATCTTAGTAGGACCCATATAGCGAGGACCCGACGCCAGGTCCAGCGGATAGACCTCAGACTTCCGCGTCTGCGTCTCTGTGTGCCGCCTGGTCGGTCCTGTTACGGGTTGCCAGGTTACAGACGCTGCTATGCACTGACTGCACTGGCACGTTTAAAATGTCTACACCCGAAACACCACCATGTCCAAAGAAGCAAAAACGTTTGCAAATGTACAGACATGAGTGGGAAGAGTCGAACCCGTGGCTTAACAGCGTTAATGGCGATGTGCACAAGGCAAACTGTAAAACGTGTCGGTGTGCGTTTTCTGTTGCTCATGGAGGACTGGCCGACGTAAGGCAGCATGCATCAGGGGACCAACATGCAAGAAACATGAGAATAGAGAGGAGTCAACCAGGACTGTCACAATTTTTTATACCCCAGTCTTCTCCTGAAGTCAATAGGCTAAGGGACATCATGATGTGATTAGCCAGATTTCCTACAGAACAGGGTTGTGAATTTACCAGAGGATGCTTATAATCATGTTGATGTTGCCATAGACTCCACAGTATTTTAGTGACTCAATAAATTCCTAAGTTGTTTATTATTTTTAATGGTTTTAAGTTTTTAATAAACATTCTTTTAATAGCCTATATGTAATCAATGAATGACCTTTGCCTATCTAATGAATAACTCACTCAGAACTCTGATATGTTCACAGAACTTAATCAATACATGCATACACACATCAATAAGTTAATATATTCATTGTGTTAAGATAAGATTTAGATTTTTTTTTTTTAAATGTTTGTAGAGAATTTCTATGTACAGTATTCTGCATTGAATTATTTATGTTTTTGCAGAAGTATTGCACACTGGTTGGTTGACAGCTCCACAAATAAAAGAAAGAAAACTTTCTGATGAACAGATGATTGTGGGAGAGGACTGAGGAAAGGAGGAAGGAATGTTTTGCACTTCTATTTTTATTTTGAATATTTTCACTTGGGGCACATGAATAAGGGCAGATGTACAAGTTTGCAAGTATTTTTGTTTTTTTATTTACTCTTAAAGTAAAAATGTCCTCAGGGATCACAAAGAGAGCCCCAACAAGTTCAGCACTTTATTGTTCATTGGTCTGTTTTCCTTTATACTTGTTTATTATTGCACACTGCAGTGACTGCACAGTTTATCATTAACTGTTCCATGTAAAAAAGCACTTAAAGCTTTAAGCATGACTAAATGCTTTTTTCAGAATTAAACCTACCACTCCTTGGGTGGTAGTGGCCCCGAGGAGCCGTGGTGGGTGTCCCTTATTTTCATTTCTGAAAGGTGGCAACCCTACATGCGATAATACTCCATCATACATTTTAAATCTGTTCCACACTCAGTATTGACCTGAAGCAAAAGGTATTAGCAAATCAAATGGCAATATCTGCCAGAGAAATCACAATTACATATTTTCCCTGAATGATTCATCTGTAGGAGCTACTGAGGCCAAAACTTCTGTGTAAGAAACAAACAATAGAATAAACTTGTAGGATTTAGCATTATATGTCCAGAAAGCTGGAAACACTTAAATACATGTTTTTGGAGAGCAGCAGAAGTTGAGGCATTCTGACTTTTAGTCTCTAGAATGGTACAAGCTCCAAACCTTAGTAAACTGAATCTGAACAGAAATCTGTGGGACAGTTCTGTGACAGCAGAGATGCATGTGCATGTGTATTGGAAGATCATCATTCGGTTATCTGGTTTGACTGGTGATTCTATAAATACAATTAAAATTACAGTTGTAGCTCTCCCCAGTCATTTAGAGAGGAGCCTGAACTTGTTAACCTGAAGAAAGTGTCTGGGAGTGTTACCAAGATGGCTCGTCTCTGAGGACTTAGGTAAAATCACTCACACGTTGGTGTGCAGCTGGAAGTCTCCGGCCCTGTATCCGAGGGCAAAGTTGTTCTGGGCCAGTTTGGATTTGGCCGTGTCGAAGGCCATCTGGTAGCCGGCCAGCCAGCCTTCGTAGCCCAACACAGCAGTAGCGTGGATGATGGGACCCTCGAAGTCCACGTCACAGCCCAGGTTCACGTAGTCACGCTTGTAGCCGCTCTTCAGCTTGCCGCTCTTCTTCCTGAAAAGCAGGTTGGATGACTTCTAATTCTGTGATGTTAAGGGATAAGTAGTGATGCTCCATATTTCTGTTATTTCCAACAAATCAACGAAATAACCAAAATCAAACATGAGTATATCCAACAAAGTAGTATAGTAAGCTCAACTGTTGTCTATTAAACACACATGAATGGGGGAACATATTCCTTCATTGCCACTGACTCAACCCCACAAACACCTTGCTGCTGCTGTAAATACTCGGTAGACAATGCCAAATGTGAATCTCCTATATATGTAGCATTTGCTTTCGAGCATCTGTTTTGGGAAATTATTGGGGCCACTTTTTAATGATTTACACCTTCAGCAGAATCAACAGTCTGAGGCCACAGACAGAGGTACAGAACACATGGTTTGATGAGGAATTGGGTGCAAAAGTAGAGCAGATAACAAGCATAATAGAAACATATGATAGGGAGAGACTGGCTTGTTCTTTGAAACCTTGTACTGATAAATTCACAGTATACTGTATTGGACAAAAACAGTTATTGGGCATGAACACAGATACTGTACAATAGAGAAGAATAACAGCTAAGATCTACGGTTACTTCCTCCTTCTACAGTGTCAATGCCACATGTGCCACGTAAAAACTGGGTTTCTTTTGGAGGCTACGAGAAACATATTACTTCTTACTCTTTTCTTTCTATTTAACTGTGTTTGTTTAATTTTAATTGTTTAGCTTTTTTGTCTTGCAACCACGGCATATTTATCTCGAGGCGTTCAGCTTAAATATTCATTCAACTGCTTTTTGATGACCATCTACTTACATTAATGTCACATGTTCACATTTTGGTTGGAGGCCAAATGAAAATGAGAACTCCATCGCTTGGAGAAGGCAATTTGTTGAATTTGCAGCAAAGGTGTCACTCAAAAGTGACAATACCACTAATCTAAAAATAACAGAAGCTTCAAACGATCAGAACAAGACAATTAAATTGTTGACAACTAAAACTTCATGATTGTGACCACCTGAACTGTATCAGCTTACTCTGTTGCCCATGTTTTTTGTATTTATTTTACAGTTTTTGTGTTACTAAATTACAAATAATTCCAAAAATTGAGAAACAAACTGGCTCAATGTTGGTTTTGGTCTTTTCAAGAGACTTAACAATAATAATATAATAATCTTGACTCTATCAGTCCCCTTGGGGAAACTCGTTCTCTGCATTTGGCCCATCTATGCTAGGAGCAGTGGGCTGCAGCAGAGGTACCCAGGGAGCAGTCAGGGGTTAAGGGTCTTGCTCAGGGGCTCACAGTGGTGGTGACTAAGCCTCTTGCCAGTCTGGGGACGCGAACAGGCGACCCACTGGTTACAAGTACACTTCACAAGCCACTAGGCCACCAACAATAACAAAGAGATTGTATATTGCAAGAATATTTCCTAAAATGGATAGTGATGAACAAAGAAAACTTAATCTTAGGTTAAATATAATAAATATATTGGAATATGATTCAAAACATAGAGAACTTATTTCTAAACCCCCTTAGGCTTTAAGAGGAAGTGGCAGCTAATTATTAACTAAGAGAACAAAAAGACATTGAAAACTCTATTCAGCCAGGCCTGACCCAAAGTTTAAACGTATTACATCATATTTTTTGTAACCTCACAGTGCACAGTATCTAACATTTAAACAAATAACCGAAGTCTCACCCTGTGTTTGGTACAAAAGAGGTATCCAGAGCCACCTTCAGCCCCTGAGCCAGCTGGAAGGAGAGTAAAACTTAGTGTCGACAGTTTGAGAGACTCACACACTGAAATGTGATCAGGTTTGAAAGCACCAACACACACCTGGTCCTCCACAGTGACCTCAGTAGCCAGTGTGTTGTCTGTGTTCCACTTCTGGTTGACGCTCAGGCCCAGCTCCTTCATCTTGTATTTGGTCTCCAGGCTTCCCGAGGCCTTCCCCGTGTCTGTGTTGCTGGAGCCAGATGTGTTGAACTCCTGACAGCAGACAGAGAATCAGTGCGGAGCAACAATAATCCACCAACAGCATGGACAAAGCATTGGTAATAAAGAACAGAGGGGAGAAAAAGAACTTGACAAGAGTTGTGAGCAAACTTAGTTATTCATGAAAAAAAGAAAGAAAGGTGCCATTACATTATAGTTACATTGAGATAAGCAGACAGCCCCTAACAGGAATCCATGCAGAACACCAGTAACATGAGACATCAACAAAAAACAGACAGAAAATTACAATGATAAACCTAATGATTACAACCAGGGACCATCTAAAATGTCACTGTGGCAGTATTAGAGAGTGTGTTTAAAAAAACACACATAAACACAGACACAAACGCTGAGTATCCGCGAATCAAACTGTGAATCTTCAACTTTCCACACAGCAGCCGCCGTCCCTTTACTGGCTTCAAATATGCATATTAGCGCTAGACTGAAAACCTGGCAGTACGAGGAACAAAACCCCATAAAATCATTTTGTGGGCCTTCCCTTCCCTTAGCATGTTTATCTTAGCATGCTAACATTTGCTATTTAGCTCTAAAAGCGATGTGCAGCTGAGGCTGATAGGAATGTCATTAGCTTTGCAGGTATTTGGTCATAAAACAAGGCAGTGGACAGATTCAAGTTTTGACCTGCTGGTGCCGCTGCATGAAAAGTCGAAGTAGTGGGAGATGCAAGTTCTTAGAGTTCATCCTGCGTGGAGCGTGAATGTGTTCAATTAAATAAGTAACAAATCTCACAGTGGCTTTGAAGGAAAAGTCAGAAGACCAAAGTCAACAGTAATCATTGTCTGGGCATTCATTTTTGAGCCAATCCTTCAACACAATTTTCAGATGTTTCCTAAAAATAACAAAAGTACGATTCATGAATGTTTGTACAAAATTTCACAGTGATCCATCTAGCAGTTATTGAGACATTTGCTAAATGAGTATATGGACAAATGTCATCAATTTACTAATTGAAAGAGCTAAATGCTAATATTTTCTGGTTTGTTTTCACTTCCATTACAGTAAACTGAATATCTATCAAAGTAACATCTCGGCCTTTGTGAAGCACTAATCAATATTTTCACAATTTTCTGATATTTTATAGACCATGTTCCTCAGTTAAATTCTTACACCTAGGAACATTTAGAACCATAAATCACTTTATGGATTTATCTGCATGAAAACAACAGACACTGAGTTTATGAGTGTGGGGAAAAGACTTTGCATGTAGTCACACAACTGCTAATGCTAATGTCCACATGATTCACTCAAACATCGTGTCAATTAAAAAACAAGCACTTATAAACGTATGGTTTCACATATTAGTAGCTAATAAGTTGCTAATTAATTTGAGAGCTGTGTTTCTGTGATATGAGGCTGAGTTTCTGTTTGAGTAACTAGATTCAGCTGTAAACAAACTGTTCACACACCACATTTAAAATCTGAATTTTAGGTATTTGAAGGCATCACTTTGGACTTTAGGAAACTGACAGAAATATTTCTCTGTTTTCTAACATTAACTGATCAGTCAAAACCTAAAGTGCTCGATTGACTGATGTGGAACCCAAAGCCAATGCGTCAGACCAACTCAAAGACCACAAAGAAATGAAAATCACAAGGAAACAAGAGAGTGATGTGACAAACTGCACAGATTTCCATGCTGTAGGAATGAATACCATGAAAATGAAAAATAATTCAACCATAATAATGATAGAAAAACAAGTGCAACTAAGTGGAGGGTGAGGTGAATGAACAGGACAGAAACCCATGGACCATTATCTCTTTGCACTGACACAGACAGGCGGAGCGTTGGGCTCTGACACTGATCTTACCATCTACATGAGAGCAGTCCAGGGCAGCAGCATGGAGACAGAGCAGGGTTAGGAAAGGCAGAAGAGAGACTGACAGGCCACACAAACACCTGGAGGCCTGTCGCGTTTCTCCAAGCAGATCAGCACCTAGAAACCTTCAGGCTCCGAGTTATAGCAGGAGCGTAACAAGTGTGATTATTCTGCTGTCTTCAGCCCTTTTCAGAAACGGGATCTGTAACACTGCTGGCTTCATCAAACCATTTCAGTGACGCCATTCTGTCATTCAGACACAGGTCACTTTTACAATATTGTTCACCACGGCTTTATTCAGACAAAACCCCCACAGTGATGGAGAGAGCCGATGATTGATATTTTTGGAGTCTGTGTGACAGCTCACCTGTCTGAGGTGAAGGAAAGTTTACCTGCCTTTATCTGATGTAGAAAGTACTTAATAAACTCAGAGGAAAAACTCCTTCAAGCAGCTCTAGTTCCTGTTCACATCTCGTGGAAGAAATAAAATTTGGATCACCTTCATTATTGGTGAGCATCATTAATCTAAATGTAGTAAAGTTTTATCATCATGGACAAATTTAGCTTGCAGCTGAGTAGGTTATGAAATTGTAGAGCAAAGTGAGTAAGAAAGGTGTTTCCATTCATTTCCACTGGATTGACTGGGAGCAGTTCAGACTTGTGCCGTGTTCAAAGTGACCTAAAAAAAGATTGCCAGTGCAACTTTTACAGAAAAGTGAGCAGGGTGCTCATTCAGACAAGATGCTGACGTGTTCTGTTACTGTCAGATAAGGGGAACAGAGCGCATGTCTGAAAGGGGCTTTACTTTGAGTGCAGTTCGATTTTGGGGTTCAGAGAGCAGCAGGATAATGGAAGGCGGGACATATGGACTTATAGAAATGGCAAGTAAAAAGAAAAGGGTGTTCTCACCACTCCACTTTGCGACTTGGTCTTGAGGTCCAATTTCACAACACCAAAGCCTGTAGGATTCCAGAATTTAGGTTAGATGTTGAGAGTAGGGCTGCACAAGGAATCACATTTGAAACACACATTTGTCTTCTTACGATTAAATCAACATGATTGACTGTGATATTGATGGTGAAAATGCTCTGCTCATAGAAACCAGTCCATGTAGATAAAGATCACCTGGTTTCTTCTTCCTTATTGAAATGTTTTTACACTAACATTTGGTGCTGCTACCCTGCAGTAACTGAGTGGAGACTGGAGGCTTCACTGTGCACAGCCACCAAGTTGCTTCGCTTGTATGTGAGGCGTTTAGGGAAATTGTAGTTTCTACCGATAAGCACAAAATTGTATTCGTATTTCGTGTCTAGAATATGCTCTGAAGATTATTTTACGACTTATTTTGATTCAGATTTGTCCACTTGTCTTCATGCTAAGCTAAGCTGGCTGGCTGAAGTTTTGTATGAGAGGAGGAACAATCAAGAGCAATGAAGTAAACAAGTCTATTTACTATAATTCAGAAGATCTGCATCAAAATCTCATCAGTTATTCACACAAAAAAAAAAAGTCACAGAGTTTCACTTCTGAGAATCCAGAAGAAGGCAATGTTTTGGCATATTTGCTTGGACAAAAATAATAATATCATTATTATTATTATTATTGTTTGACCAATATAGCTGATAACGACCAATCAGTAAGTCAACTAATCACTGCATCTCGGTACATGTTCCTCTAATGTGATTCTCCTGCAAATTAATGAGAAGAACTGATTCATAGGAATATTTGGTTTTTACATATTTTATCCATTTATGTGATGCTGAAGTAATTTCATTTGTCTGATTTTTCCATTGATTTTTCAATTTAAAAAATGAATATATTAAAATACATGTACATATACTGTAAATAGACATTGTGCTATTTCATATCTTTTGAATTGTCCACACTGCATCTTCAAAACATTACAAAAAGTAACACCTACCCCTCTGGATGCCATTCCAGACATTACAGATCTACTCTTTCAAAGGTAGCTACTGGATTCCATATTTGTTGAAATGTTTCTTTTGTTTTCATCGGTCAGTTTCTACCATTTGCACAATGGATAAGAGTATCACACTGAATCAGTAGATTTGAACAGGCAGTATGTCTCCGGAATTCCTAACAGTTAATAATTTACTCCTGGGGCTAAAATAGTACTCACCATAGCCCTTGCTGAATATATCCTTGGCAGCCTTGCCCAGGTCAGAGTATGATGGAGGGACAGCCATTGTGCTGCAGAAGATAAAGTTTCACTTTAATGTTTCAGCCACAGATTTCACAATTAATAGAACCTCACATTTTTACAATTCTACACAGGATGAAGCATTCATCACAGCAATGTATAAAGAGTTTGCCATTTGCATCATCCATGATGGTGCACCAGCAGCAAAACTAACTGTGAATAAGCAGTTAACAAAAGTTACAGCGGTTTTGTCCAAAAGTGCAAGTATCTGTCACATGGTTTAACTGCCAAGTCTCCAGTGAGCAGCAGCAGAGCCAAGTTTTTAAAGGAGGTTCAGGTTGAGATCTTTACTCACATTAGGGTAGCACAATGTTACTTTAAGTTTTCATTTTTATTTTTTGCTAAACCTAAATCATACACACTTTAAGAGAAACACAAAGTGATTCTTAATTTACATGTAAAAACAAATTCATTTAATCCATCCATCCATTATCTATACACCACTAGGGTCGTAGGGAGGCTGGAGTCTATCCCAGCTGACTTGGGCGAAGGCAGAGGACAACCTGGACAGTTCGCCAGCCTATCGCAGGGCTACACATAGAGACAGACAACCAAACACACTCATACTCACACCTACGGACGATATAGAATCATCAGTTAACCTCAGCATGTTTTTGGACTGTGGGAGGAAGCCGGAGAACCCGGTAAAAATCCACACTGCACAGGGAGAACATGCAAACTCCACACAGAAAGACCCCAGGTTAATCGGGGATCTTCTAGCTGTGAGGCGATGGTGCCAACAACCAAGCCACCGTGCAGTCCTCAATTTTATAGAGTATATACACTTTTCATTGGCAATGATATGAAATCTTTGAATTGCTACAAAATCAGTGTAAATATTTTTTGGTTGGTCACACTACTTGGTTATATGGGACGGAATGCTGGGTGGTTGCAGTTAACCCTCTCAACTCCAAAGCCCATTGGTGGGTTATAAAGGCATATCATCTATAAATAAATAAATACCTATCAGAGCCACAAACTGTAAAAAATAGAATTGTCAGGTTTTCAATTTTCCGACGGTCCGTCATCAACTGTTCTGTGACATGCCATTCTGTAAGAAAACTTTACAAACCTAAATCTAAAGCTGTGATACTTCATCAAAAGTACATTATTGTCTGGTTTTAAAAATTGCCAAAGATTAACCAGTTTCTGCAAAAAGACAAGAAATTCAGCATTTATCATTGCAACCATGACGCCGTTGTGACAAATGTGACAAACATTTAGGAACTTTTCAGCTGAACTGCAGGTTGTGTTTGCACAGAGCAGGTAGAAGACAAGTATGGAAACAAATTAAAAACATAAGTAGTAACATTTCTGTAGTATGTAGAGTCACAGCTTTTTCCAGCACTGGTAACATGTGGGCACTTGGATAAATGTCGGACATGTTGATTTCAATGTTTTTGCAATTTCTGTGAAATACAAGATCAAAAAATTGGATTGCCTATGTTTACGACATTCTAAATGTCACACTGCACCAAAGACATTTCTGAGTTCTCTCTACTTCTAACCATGGTTGTGCTGATTCCACAGGGGTGCAGGACTTTATATTGTGGGAACATCAGCTGTAGGGAAACGCTTGTACAAACAAGTTCTGCGAGAAAAAATACTAGTCACTAGATGCAACTCCAGCTACCCTCTATAACAGGCTGCACTAATGGTGGTGCTGGGGGAACACTTTAGTCTGAGGAGCTCATGGCCACCCTGGGACACCCCTTAGCTCCGTCACTGCCACTGAGGTCCAGCAGAATAGAACAAGCTGTTCCTTAAGAGGTTGCTGGGAAGCTAACAACAAATGAGCTCTTGTAACATCATTAAATTAGGAAACTACAAAGTTCTAGTAAAAAGTGGCACGAATAAAAATAAATCTAATTCTGTACATTAGCACGAGTGTGCACAGACACACATGTAGCAGCTAAGGTAGCAGGTGCACCAGCAGCAGAACAAAAGGCCCTCTTGCTTTGTGGGTAACAAATCTGAGCTCATGCCTGCAATGAAGAAGGGGCTACGTGCTTCATCTTTGGGGATACTGCTGTTAAATTCGCCTTGTTTATGTATGCACAGCTGGTTTAGTTTAATTCACAAGAAACTACGTTAAAACAATTCTAGTTTTTGCAGCTGTTAACAAAGGGTTGGTGCTGTTTCTCCTCTTTAGGACAAAGGACAACAGATGGGCCACTGGAAGACGTGTGGGGGTTTGACAGTTAGCTGGCTAACTAGCGACAAAAGGATACGCCTGAGAGACTAGTTAGTTAAAACTCAAAGATGTGAGACTGCCCCCAAACACGCACACACCCCCTCACAGTCACATACACTGAATCCAGCTCCTACACTTGCTACACAGCCATGTAGCTGTGCCCTGTATCACGGAAAACCTATCATCCAGGGATTAAACTGTGCATTACAAGGCTAAACATCATTACATAACACACACCGTTAGCTCAATCGCTAAAACACGCTAGCCAGGAATCCAGCTAACCTTGGAGAGAAAAGTAACGTAGCAGGATAATTTCACTAGTATTACACAGCTCGGCAGTAAGATCAATAAGGAGAATAAATGAAAGACTCCTTACCAAAGCAGCTAAGGTGTTTGCAAAGGGAGTCTGCAAAGCCCGGAGCGTCCCTGGAGCGTGATGCTGCGGAGCAGAAAGACAGTTAGCCTAGCTTAGTGCTCAATATAACGGGGACAGGGCACGATGAAGGAGACTACTACTGAGCATGCGCGGAGTTACTGAGAAGCGCGAGCAGATAGTGGATGTGAGAATAAGAGAGTAGCCCCACGAGGATTTTCAGCCACAAAGGTCTAATAGAGAGAATTCAGACACAGAGAAAGGGTGGCAGCGTTATAAGGGTTGTCTTTAATCAAAACTTTTCACTCTTACGTTATCAGAAGTTACAAAAAAGCTTTTGTTACTTTTTGTTCAAACTAATGGATAACCTTCCACAGGACTCTCAAATTACCAATGAAACATTCTGGATATGTTTATTCTTAAAAAACACACACATTTTTAGTTTCACAATGTTACATCATCATACCTTAAAACAATTTCTTTTGATTTCTTTAGACCATTAAAATCATTTCAGTGCTCCTTAAAGATTAGCAACTCTGTGATCATCCATTAAAATATCTGAATAAAAAATATGTAGTAGTCAGGAGGGAAATTATCCCAGGGGCTGGATTTAAAAAACACAACATCTCTAACATAATGTCTTATCATCATTTATCACATGTTCATGTTATTTTCAGCAAGAAGAAACCTAACGGTCAAATAAAAGTTAATCAAAGCTCTTTTCAGACATGGGATATGCAACATTGCTGCATCATCCATGAAAGCGATGTCATTCTGTCATGTAGACACAGGCCACTTTTCCAGTAATGTTCCTCACGGCTTCATTCAGAGCTGCTGTCCTCATGCAAAACTTGTCATTCACACAAGATTAGACAGTACACCAAGTGATGTATATCACATAATAATGTACTAAAAACATAAATATCCACTTCATTTCTGATACAGTTCAATTTTATTTATATAACTCAAATTAACAACATATGTCATCTCACAGTGGACTCCGACAGAACCAGGCTCAGGGAAGGCAGCCATTGCCTAGTCCATTTGGGGTGTTGATCAAACAGTGAAAACTGAGGACGGCCGCGATGCAACAAGATATTTACCTGCAGCTGATAAACTCCCTCTATGTCACAGCTCACCTGCATGAGGTGAAGAAGACACACAGTGTGACCTGCTGGTAGATTCTCACTGTAACTGATTAATGGAGTTACGGCTGTTGTTCCATGCATGAATGGACACAACTTTCTCTCTCTCTTTTTGGAGACACTTGTGGATCCTGCTGCTGCAGTTAGTTAATAAGCTCAGAGGAAAAACTCTTTCAAACAGCTTCAGTTCATGTTAACATCTTCTGCAGGTAAAAAATCATTATTACTTATTAGTGGTGAACATCATTAATCTAAGCTGGTAGTGTTTGATTTAAATGCAGTAAAGTTTTCTTATTATAGACATTTCATTTTGTAGCTTAACAGATTTGAAACTGTAGAGCAAAGTGAGTGAGAAAGGTGTGTTGTTATTTTGGCACACAAACTGTGTCTTTTTTTGCTCTCAGGGTTGTTTTTGGACCAATATTGGAGCTGAAATGTGGAAAAACTCTTCAATGAATCACTTCATACAAGTCCAAATGAAGCTCTGTCGCCATTGGAGTGTGAATGGGTGTGTGAATGTGCGAATGTGTGGCAGCCTGGACATTTTAATAGTAGTAGTAGTAGTTTAATATGATGTCCAGAATTGGTGGTTCTGATTAGTTCGATCCCCCCATTATTATTTTTTTGTGTTAATACGATGTAAAAGGCCTTGTGTCATTTGTAGAATATGGTAAGCTTGCCTGCTTCCGCTTGAGTAACTGTGGGGCGGTACTCATTTTCGCCAGTGGGTGTCAGTGTTGACTTGGTGGTATGAGACCGGCGCCATTTTCTTGGCGTACGAGGAAGTGAGCCCAGTCTTACACAGAAGATGAGTCAGAACAGCTGCAAAGACAGCCAATGCTTACCAAAACTATATGTTTTCTGTATTTGCAGGTAAGGAAAATGCCCAAGCGCTATGTATATAGTTGTGTAACCTTTGTCTTGAATTTAGGATGCCATGTGTTATGTTTAAAATATTATAAATAGCAGAAAGGAAGTGAGCTAACTAACGCTAGCGTCAGCTGCTAAGATCGCCGTTTTCTTGCAGAATGGTTCTACGCAAATAAAGTTACTGGCACCTGGCTGAACACTGTCTTCATTGAGCACGCTGGAGGTCCAGGTTCAATGAAGCCAACAGGACCACATCATCCGCAAAAAGCAGAGATGAGATCCTGCGGTCCCCAAACGGACCCCCTCCGGCCCCCTGGCTGCGCCTAGAAATTCTGTCCATAAAAGTTATGAACAGAACCGGTGACAAAGGGCAGCCCTGCCAGAGTCTAACGTGCACTGGGAACAGGTCCGACTTACTGCTGGAAATGCGAACCAGACTCCTGCTCGGGTCGTACAGGGACCGAACTGCCCTTAGCAAAGGGCCACGGACTCCATACTCCCGGAGCACCCCCTACAGGACACCATGTGGGACACGGTCGAATGCCTTCTCCACATCCACAAAGCACATGTGGACTGGTTGGGCAAACTCCCATGAACCCTCAAGAGTGTAGAGCTGGTCCAGTGTTCCACAACCGGGACGAAAACCGCATTGTTCCTCCTGGATCCAAGGTTCGACTATTGGCCGGATCCTCCTCTCCAGTACTCTGGAATAGACTTTCCCGGGGAGGCTAAGGAGTGTGATCCCCCTGTAGTTGGAACACACCCTCTGGTCCCCCTTCTTGAAAAGAGAGACCACCACCCCGGTCTGCCAGTCCAGAGGCACTGTCCCCGACCGCCACGCGATGTTACGGAGACGTGTCAGCCATGACAGTCCCTGCACATCCAGAGACTTGAGATACTCAGGGCGAATCTCATCCACCCCCGGAGCCCTGCCATCGAGGAGCTTGTCAACCACCTTCAGCCCGGTTGATGGGCGAGTCAGCCAATGCTTCCTCAATGGAAGACGTGACGGCGGGATCGAGGAGATCCTCGAAATAGTCCTTCCACCGCCCGACGACATCCCCAGTTGAGGTCAGCAGCTCCCCACCTCCACTGTAAAAAGTGTTGGTGAAGCACTGCTTGCCCCTCCTGAGGCGCCAGACGGTTTGCCAGAAATTCCTCGGGGCCGACCAATAGTCCTCCTCCATGGCCTCCCCCAGCTCCTCCCAGACCCGAGTTTTTGCCTCCACAATGGCCCGGGCCGCGGCATTCCTGGCCTGCCGGTATCTGTCAGCTGCCTCAGGAGTCCTATGAGCTAACAATGCCTGATAGGACTCTTTCTTCAGCTTGACGGTATCCTTTACTTCCGGTGTCTACCACTGGGTTCAGGGGTTGCTGCCACGACAGGCACCAGAGACCCTGCGACCACAGCTCCGAGCAGCAGCTTCAACAATGGAGGTGGAGAACACGGTCCACTTGGACTCAATGTCTCCGACCTCCCCCAGGATCTGAGAGAAGCTCTACCGGAGGTGGGAGTTGAAGACCGCGCTGACAGAGGGCTCTGCCAGACGTTCCCAACAGACCCTCACAACACGTTTGGGCCTGCCGAGTCTGTCCGGCCTCCTCCCCCGCCAGCGCACCCAACTCACCACCAGGTGGTGATCAGTTGACAGCTCTGTTTTCATCATAAGGGTTTCTTGAACTGCTTTTAGTCTGACCCGTCACCTAGGACCTGTTTGCTTTGGGTGACCCTACCAGGGGCATAAAGCCCCTGACAACATAGCGCCCAGGATCATTCAGGCACTCAAACACCCCCACCACAATAAGGTAGCAGTTCCAGGGGGAGATTGTGATACATGTAAAAGTTTATTTGGTTGTATTTTTTTCACGTGTTTTTCAGCTCTGACAAATTTCATGACTGTTTCCTGTACTCATGAAATTTTAAGGGTGAAAAAATGCAGGAAAATAACACAAATTAAAACGCAAAATTTCTCCCTATCCTTATGTATTTCAAGGGCCTGTAACTGAAAATGTTCATAAAATGAATAACAATATATAATGATAAAATTTTGCATGGCTTCATAAAATATACTAACTTTATTGTTCATAAAATTCTGTTGATTCTGAAAAATTCACCACTGTTTCTGCCACAAACATTGGTGATTTTTTTTTAGAAACTTTATTGATCTCTTTGGAAAAAATCCTTCTCTGCATTTGACCAATCCTATTCATAGTTAACCTTAACTATACATACTAGGAGCAGTGGACTGCCACAGTGCAGCGCCTTGGGAGCAGTCAGTGGTTCAGGGCCTTGCTCAAGGGCCCACAGTGGTGGTGTCTGAGACAACCAGTCGCTCTCACTTTCCTACCTCAACCTCTTGCCAGTTCAGGAACTCAAACCAGTGACCCACTGGTTACAAGTTCACTTCACAAACCACTAAGCCACCACTGCTCCTACAAAAGATTGCAGTTTTAGTAGCAAATATGTAGACATTAATTGTGATGCCCTTATAAGGGCCTCAGTTCCACCTTCAATAGAAAATTTTGCACCTTCTTCCATTTTCAAGGACTAATCATTCAAATTTGGCCTGCATCCTCATCAAATTTCAGGGCTGTGGGAGTTTTAATTCTGGAGATATTAAACCCTTAAAATGGCTTTCTAGATAAGACTTCTTATTAACGGTGAGATTCTCAGACTTGAAAACATCTGAAATTCTAAAAGTTCAGTAGAATTATTGCGCAGAACTTAGTCTTGTGTTCCAAATAACGAATAAATAAACTATGACAAGCTGAATGATAGCACAAAATACAAGCATTGCTCTAAATGAAGGTTCAGAAGTTCAAAAGGGCACCTACCAGGCTACACAATTTTAAAATTGTGTAAAATTACAGAGTGGTTTATGTGGTGCAGCATTTGTTTCTGTTTGCTGAAATATCTTTTTCCACAGATCGAGCAGGTGGCCCCACAGTCAGACTTTTTAAAATCCTACATCCAGTGTCCTCTTTAAATATGACAGCAAACAGACCATGCAACAGTAACTGGAAGCGTCAGCGGTGAACCAGCTTCCTCCTGCCACTGACGCAAGTCCACAAGCTGCGGGCTGTCTGGGTGATGGTCATCCTGCAAGGCAGGCGGAGGTTCTTCAGAGGCTCTCTGATGTAAGACAGAACCCCTTTCTTGGCCATCATCCATATCCTCAGACTGGTT
The DNA here is from genome assembly GCA_024666655.1 of Dascyllus trimaculatus. Lineage (NCBI taxonomy): Eukaryota > Metazoa > Chordata > Actinopteri > Pomacentridae > Dascyllus > Dascyllus trimaculatus. The sequence goes on from CM045460.1 coordinate 1,875,479, forward strand.
TGATCAGAGAGAACTTCAAACTGTCCCAGCTATTTCCTATATGGCAGAAAGATAGTTTTAAGTGCTTTAGTTATATAAAATGAAAAAATTTAACATTTTTGCAACTATCCTACACCACCAACAAACATAGCTGTAATGTCCTTAACCTAAGCTAACTAAACAAGACTGTCCAGCTGTTCCATCACAGTGGGAGCAGCAGGTTATTCAAACCAAACGAGGATGCTGAAGCATGATGCTGAAGCAGTCTCTCGCTCTTGTGTCCCTGCTTTCTTCTCCAGCAATAATAGCAAAGCTTCGCTACTTGAAAAACTTGCTTGTGGACAGCATTAGCTGATACTTCTGAGTCAGGAATTTGAAAAAAGCACAAAATACAATCAACCATTCAGCAACTTTGTCCACTTTCCTTTCTTGTTACTGACCCCTTCCTTGGTTGCTATGGTAGACACACCATGGTGTTTATCTACGGTGGCCCTGAATTGCAAACCACATCAACAAATCACTAAACACAACAGCAAACTAAAAAACACAACAGCAAACTGAAAAACACAACAACAAATTAAAAAACACTGCAACATTAACAAAACCGGAAGAGGTACGTACCAGTGGGCAACATGAGACATCGATGATTGGACTGCACCGCTCCACTTTTGAACCGGAAGTTATTCTACCTGTGGCGGCCGTTTCTCATTACCAAGTACGCTAAGTACGTACTTGCATACTCAGAACTACATACTCTTGAGAATAGAGGATGCATCTCAGTTAATGTGCAGTTGGAACAGTAGCATACTTGATGATGTCACCACCTCAGCTCATCTACTTGGTTTTATCACGAAAAACAACGAAATAAAATCAGTCTTTATTTAATGTTTTAGAGGTGCTGGTTTTTGAAAGCTGTAGTTTGTGATGCAGTTGAACTGAACCATCTTATTCTCAGATCGACAGAAACTTCTCAGAAACTGAAAACTGAAGAATGACTAAACCTGCTCAGCACAGCATGTAATGCAGGACTATTTTATAGAACCACATGTTTTATCTGAATACACCTCATAAACAGGGATGGATGGGATTATGGTTTTAATATTAACATTACTAAAATACATTAGCCTTCATTCTACATACATACCTGCTGTTTGTCCTCAAACATCCATCCATTGATTCAGGATTCAACAATTCATTTCAGACAATTCATAATTAGAATACAATAGAAATGATACTTAATTATTTGATTTGATTTAAGAGATTTCATTTTATAACAGGACTAAAGTCTCTTATAAAACACATGCATGGCTTTAAAACATGATGCCTCTTCTCCTCCTGATGTTCTTTAGTGGACCTGATCAGCCTTCAGTTTCCATTAACACCATCAGGCTGGTCCAGATGCTGCTGAAGGTCCACAGATGGAGCTGCTGATGTTCTGTCCATGGAGTCTCCAGCAGTCAGTGAGGACCTGGGTTCTCTATCGTCTCGAGACTATCTCTCCACCCAGTTACATATTTCATATGTATGGGGAATGACCCCCATGCTCGTCAGGGTACGTGGATACTTCTTTAAGACACACCGGCTTGCCCGGTCACGACCCACAGGCTACCTATAAAACACCTGTGCTGGCGTGACGTCACTGATTGTTTGAGCTCCACTCAGTCAGGGTGCAGTGTGACAATCAGTACTACTTTCAAAATGTTCTATATGATTTAAAGCCAATTATGGTAAACTTTTTGATGAACTCAAAAAAGATCTTACAAGGTGGGAAATTTTACCCCTTACACTTATGGGAAGAATAGAAACTGTTCGAATGAACATATTACCTCGGTTACTTTTTCTGTTTCAGTCATTGCCTATTAAAATCCCAATGTCGACATTTACAATGCTAAATAAATGGCTCTCAAAATTTATTTGGCAGAACAAAAGGCCAAGAATTAGACTTAAAACTCTTATGTGTCCAAAAGAACTTGGAGGGTTGAATATTCCAAATTTAAGAAACTACTATTACGCTGCTCAGCCTCGAACAATGGTATCATGGATTTGTCAAGATGAGGATACAATTTGGTGTAAGATGGAACAAGGTGACTGTCAAGACATATTTCTTGACTCAATTCTATTTACAGATCAAGATGCATGGTCACAAAAGAAGAATAAAATTACAAATGAATGGGTTAAAATCACACTGTCTACATGGACAAGTATCAAAAAAAATACTAAATCTCCCTAAATCAATGTGCAGACTAATACAAATTCATCATAACATGGTTTTCAAGGAAAGCCGCTACCTCGCCCGAGTTAGGGATACCGGGGCCTCCTCCTGGAGCCAGCCCTGGGGGGGGAGCTCGAAAGAGAGCGCCTGGTGGCCGAGCCTTGGGGTCCCGTGGGGCTCGGTCGGGCACAGCCCGAAGAAGTTACACGGGGCCACCGCCCTTTGGGCCCACCATCCGCAGGGCAGGAAATCGGGGTCGGGTGCTATGCACACCGGGCAGTAGGCAGGAGCGGGCGTCTGGGCGCACCGCCCCCTGGTGGCGTAGACTGGTTCTGGGGACGTGGAACGTCACCTCACTGGCGGGGAAGGAACCTGAGCTGGTGCGGGAGGTGGAGCGATACCGGCTAGATATAGTTGGGCTCACCTCCACGCACAGCAAGGGTTCTGGAACCAAACTCCTGGAGAGGGGTTGGACTCTCTCCTTTTCCGGAGTTGCCCATGGTGAGAAGCGCCGGGCGGGTGTGGGGATACTCACAAGCCCCCGGCTGAGCGCCACATTGTTGGAGTTCACCCCGGAGAACGAGAGGGTCGCCTCTCTGCGACTGCGTGTTGCAGAGGGGAAAACTCTGACTGTTGTTTGTGCTTATGCACCGAACAGCAGTTTGGAGTATTCGGCCTTCTTGGAGTCTCTGGGTGGTGTCCTGGAAGGGGTGCCATCTGGGAACTCCATTGTTCTCCTGGGTGACTTCAATGCTCACGTGGGCAATGATGGAGAAACCTGGAGGGGGGTGATTGGGAGGAACGGCCTGCCCGATCTGAACCCGAGTGGTGCTTTGTTATTGGACTTCTGTGCTCGTCATAGATTGTCCATAAGTGTACCTGGTACCAGAGCACCTTAGGCCAAAGGTCGATGATCGACTTTGTAGTCGTATCATCAGACCTGCGGCCGTATGTCTCGGACACTCGGGTGAAGAGAGGAGCAGAGCTGTCAACTGATCACCACCTGGTGGTGAGTTGGATCCGATGGCGGGGAAGGCTACCGGACAGACCTGGCAAACCCAAGCGGGTAGTGAGGGTGAACTGGGAACGTCTGGCGGAGGACCCTGTCCGTAGGGTTTTCAATTCCCACCTCCGGAAGAGTTTCTCCTGCATTCCGAGGGAGGTTGGGGACATGGAGTCGGAGTGGGCCATGTTCAAAGCCTCCATTGCAGAAGCGGCTGTTAGGAGCTGTGGTCAGAAGGTCTCTGGTGCCTGTCGTGGCGGCAACCCAAAAACCCGTTGGTGGACACCGGCGGTAAGGGAAGCCGTCAGGCTGAAGAAGGAGACTTTTCGGGCCTGGTTGGCCCGGGGGTCTCCTGAAGCAGCTGACAGGTACCGGTTGGCCAAAAGGGCTGCAGCTGCGGCAGTTGCGGAAGCTAAAACTCGGGTGTGGGAGGAGTTCGGTGAGGCTATGGAGAAGGACTTTAGGTCGGCCTCGAGGAAGTTCTGGCAAACCGTTCGGCACCTCAGGAAGGGGAGGCAGGGCTTTGCCCAGGCTGTGTACGGCCTGGGAGGAGAACTGTTGACCCGAACTGTGGACATCGTCGGGCGGTGGAAGGAGCACTTCGAGGAACTCCTGAACCCGGTAAGCACGTCCTTCGCGGAGGAGGCAGAGCCTGAAGACTTGGGGGAATCTTCGTCCATATCCGTGGCAGAGGTTGCCGAGGTGGTTAAAAAGCTCCTCGGCGGCAAGGCGCTAGGTGTGGACGAGATTCGCCCTGAGATGCTAAAGGCTCTGGACATTGTTGGACTGTCGTGGCTGACACGTCTTTTCAATGTCGCGTGGGCGTCGGGTACGGTGCCTGTGGAGTGGCAGACCGGGGTGGTGGTTCCCATTTTCAAGAAGGGGGACCGGAGGGTGTGTGCCAACTACCGGGGTATCACACTTCTCAGCCTCCCCGGGAAAGTTTACTCTAGGGTGCTGGAAGGGAGGCTCCGATCTATTGTCGAACCTCGGATTCAGGAGGAACAATGCGGATTCCGTCCTGGTCGTGGAACAGTGGACCAGCTCTTTACCCTTGCAGAGTTGCTGAGGGGAGCATGGGAGTTTGACCTGCCAGTCCACATGTGTTTTGTGGATCTGGAGAAGGCCTACGACCGTGTCCCCCGTGGGGCTCTGTGGGGGGTACTGCGGGAGTATGGGGTGCCGGGCTTGTTGCTCCGAGCCATTCGGTCTCTGTACAACCAAAGTGAGAGCTGTGTCCGCATTCTCGGCACAAAGTCAAGCACGTTTCCAGTGGGTGTTGGACTCCGCCAGGGCTGCCCTTTGTCATCGATCCTGTTTGTGGTTTTCATGGACAGGATTTCTCGGCGCAGTCGTGGTGAGGAGGGTGTCCGGTTTGGGGACCTCAGTATCGCGTCCCTGCTTTTTGCAGATGATGTGGTGCTGTTGGCTTCATCAGACCGTGACCTTCAGCACGCACTGGAGCGGTTTGCAGCCGAGTGTGAAGCGGCGGGGATGCGGATCAGCACCTCCAAGTCCGAGGCCATGGTTCTCAGCCGGAAACCGGTGGAGTGCTCCCTCCGGGTTGGGGGAGAGTTGCTGCCTCAAGCGAGGGAGTTTAAGTATCTCGGGATCTTGTTCACGAGTGATGGGAAAATGGAGCGCGAGATGGACAGGCGGCTGGGTGCAGCGTCAGCAGTTTTGCGGGCACTGTACCGGACGGTTGTGGTGAAGAGGGAGCTGAGCCGTAAAGCGAAGCTCTCTGTTTACCAGGCCATCTACGTTCCAACCCTCACCTATGGTCATGAGCTCTGGGTAGTGACCGAAAGGACAAGATCGCGGGTACAAGCGGCCGAAATGAGCTTCCTCCGTAGGGTGGCTGGGCTCAGCCTTAGAGATAGGGTGAGAAGCTCGGACATCCGGAGGGAGCTCGGAGTAGAGCCGCTGCTCCTTCGCGTCGAAAGGAGCCAGTTGAGGTGGTTTGGACATCTGATTCGGATGCCTCCGGGGAGGCTTCCCTTGGAGGTATTCCGTGCACGTCCGCCTGGGAGGAGGCCCCCGGGCAGACCCAGAACTCGCTGGAGGGATTATGTATCTCGTCTAGCCTGGGAACGCCTCGGGATCCCCCAGGATGAGCTGGAAAGCGTTGCTGGGGGGAGGGACGTCTGGAACGACCTGCTTCGGCTGCTGCCTCCGCGACCCGACCCCGGATAAGCGGAAGATAATGGATGGATGGATGGATCATAACATGGAATTTCTTCCTTCACCTGGATTAAAAACTTGGGCTGATAAAGGCCTTATGAGATTGGGTCAAGTGGTAGAAAGTGGGAATCTAATGACATTTCAACAACTCCAACAAAAATATGATCTTCCAACCAAAGATTTTTATAAATACCTGCAATTGAGACATTATTTACATAAACGTAATTATTTGACATCTTTACAAGCCCCATGCACAAATATAGAACAATTCTTTACTTCAGTAATTAAACGTAAAATTACTAGTAGATATGTATCCTATGCCTACAAAATATTGCAAGGGGAGAGAATAGAGAATACGCAGGACATCAAGGGGAAATGGGAACTAGAAATGAACGTCATTATCAAGGATGAAGATTGGGAAAAAACAATGCAGGAGGGGCATAAAATTACAAATAGTCCAGCGCTTAGAGAGTTTGAATGGAAAACAAAAATATGATTTTTTCAAACCCCCTCTATAACATCCAAATTTGGTGGAACTTCAAATCAGTGTTGGAGAAGCTGTCGTGGTGTCGGAGATCATACTCATACATTTTGGGATTGCATCAAATTAACAAACTACTGGAAAGATATTCAATGTGAAATTAAAAACTGCTTAGGAGTCAATATTCCATTAGATCCAAAGTTTATAGTTTTGGGAATTTTTCCAATAAATTTTATGCCAAATTGTAATAAAAATTTACTGAAAATCTTACTTTTGATAGCAAAGAAAATGATTGCGGTCTCTTGGCTTAAGCCTCAGCCCCCAACAATCACACAATGGAAGAATAAATTAAAAGAAGTATATCACATGGAGCAGATAACTGCAAGATTACAAATGAGAACTGATATTTTCCAGGATAAATGGTCTTCAATTCATAATCACATTTTCAAGTAAGCCTTAATATATATTTAAAAGAATAAAAAATGAACAAATGCTTACCTTTTTTACCTTTTATTGTTATTATTATTATTATTACTATTATTTTACTGTTTTTTTTATTATTGTAATGCTGGCTGAGATTTATTTTGTGGAAATGAGAAGTACTGTACTTGATATAATATGCTGTACCTACTAAATTTGTATTTGTCTATTAAGTTGTAGAACTTGCACTGCAGAACTCAAATAAAGAAAAAGTTCCAAAAAAAAAAAAAAAAGTTCTATATGTTTGTGGGTTACAGCATGTATCCGCTTACCTGTTGTGGTTGGGCGTCTGTCTACGGGCAGCCTCCTAGTTAGATTTAAGTGGCGGCTGGCCAATAAAGGGCGCTAGGGCGCCACCCCACCATTCATCACTCACCACTTTAGCTTAAATAACATATAAAAATAATAATAAAAATGAAATAATAAAATACAAATATTTCGAAATAAATGTATATCTATTTTAAGATGAGGAAAACAAATATTATGTAGGCAATGATTATGAGTAAAGTTGTTTCGTTCATCTGCGTTGTCTGATTGGTGACGTATTTCCGCCCTGGGGCGCAAAAATCTTTGCCCATCGACTCTCGTAAAAGTTGTACATGCGCAGTAACTCCTCTTCAATACAAGAGAAAGGGCCAAGTTGGGGCGCACCTTCCCTGCGCCCACAGCTGACGTAGCTGGAATATCTACAGACCACCACCCTCCTGCCATGGGTGGGACTGACATCGGGACGCCAGCCCAGAGTCACAGCCGTCTGTCATAAAGTGCGGCTGACTGACAGGTCAAGTGCTGCTACTGCCTGAACGCTGCTGGAGTGTATCGCCGCGGGGGCGGCTAACGCGCTCAGTGGTAGTCCTGTTGAGCGCCAACTTCCGGTCGGCTAAACGGCAGCTAATGAAACTTTCCTCCGGCCATGTCAGCGTCTCTCTGCCACCGCCTGAATGCTACCGGAGCGTATTGCTGCTATGCTGTTAACGCACTCAAACAGTCTGTAGGCTATTGTATGACAGCTGCTCAACTCCTTGGCATAGGCATTTTACTCCACAAGGTTAACTTCACATTAAGCTACATTGAATTCCCACATAGTGTAAACAAGGGAGTAAGTACCTCCCCATTGTTGCCAGTCCCCGCCCCCTGAATAGGTGTGTGATAGTGTGGGTTTTCAACTATGGCAAGCCACTGGAGACTTTTTTTGTGTGGGTTGTGGAGTTTCTGTTTTTGCTGATAACCATGATATGTGTGTTTGAGTCACCAGAATGCACTATTATTAGCAGAGAGCCCATAGTTTTGCATGGACTGTTGTATGACGCCTGCTTGTACCAGAGAAGCCCAGTTGGGAGTAAAGTGCACAGTTCTCCCTGTTTTTTTCAGACTTCACAGAACAAAGCGGAAAAAACATAAGGGCCACTAAAGAAAAAAGGGGAGTGTTCAGGGCCTGGCAAGGCATCCAGTCCACCCTCATTGTGGAGCCCACATATTTGAGTCACCAGTCACCACCACAGCGCTCCAACCTCATATGCTCATGTGCTTCTATCTGATTGGTCTATAGTTGGGAGGGTTCGTTGGTTTAGACTTTTGAACCACCGGTCCATCAGGTGTTGTTCATCAGCTCGAAGACGTCTTCTTTCCTGGAATTCAGTTATTCGATATGGCAAGTTTAAGTGTAACTTCCTGCCCTAATGGCTTTAACCTTTGCATCATATGTAAGTCTATTGAGTGTGACGACCATATCCTGCCTTCATGGTATGCTGCTAAGTTTAAGGCTTGATCGGCGGTTTTAGAAGACCGTCTGCACATCCTGTCTTAACGCCTGTTGACAGGGTTAAAGTACGGTCAATGTTTAAAATACTCTCTGCACTTTGTCTCTACATGTCTCAATCATCCATAGCTGCAAGCTCTGCAAACATGATTATGATAAAGCTAATTATGATTAATATGAGTTTAAATGATGATTACATATTTGTGATTAAAATAGTCAATATAAATGTAATTAAGAAATAAGGAAGAAAATGATTATTGAGATAGAAAATAATTGAAGTAACAGAATATCCTCAACAGCTAGCAGCAGGTAGATTGTGTTCCATCCTAGTCAGGCCCGCATCCATCAAAATAGAGAAGGGTTTTCACTATCACTGTGATACCTTTCCAGCACATGGCTCATGATGTCGCAGGCTGATATGTTTGGTGAGATCCCTGCTGGGCCGGGTGGGCGACAGGTGTGGACACTCTCCTCTGGGGCTGTGTCCTCGCCTGCCGCTTGGTCAGCGGGGGGGTCTGCACCTGTGGAAGAACCAGCTGTTGCAGCTCTGTTTCCCTATACTGGTACATTGCTCATAGAGCAAAGCAATCAGTGGCACCCTTTCTGATTGCAGACTTTCTAGTCTGCTAAACAACAGGTGCAGGACTATTACTCCAGCTGAGCCAGCATCACTCTGCCGACACTTGAACGCCCCTGGAGCATTCTGCCTTTGATAGCCTGATAACGCTCTCAGCAGCAGCAGTCTATGAGAAGTGCAGAGGTTCCCACCTGATGACCCCAAAGATGTGATAGCAATCACCGCTCATTGGTTTACACAGGGACAGCTGCAAGTGTGGTCTTAAGCTTAGGAGTTCTTAACTGAGTCTGGTCCATATTCTGGAGCACAGGTTTCCTGTGTTTGTTCTGAAGACAGCGATCAAGGACATTAAATAACAATATAAAATGATGAACAATAAAAATACACTGAGGCCAAAGTGTGACTGTTAAATACCCATAAAACTACTTATATCCCTGTTTAACTGCTACAGAACCGTCAGATCCAGCAGCAGATGTCAGAAAGTCTAGCCCAGATATTCTATATGCCCCTTCCACTACCAGACAGATGAATGCTGTGGGCCTGCTGTGAGCCCTGGCCTCACAGTCGTAGCTGTCTAACTGGGACACTCACATCTCCAAAATCATTGGAGTAAATTTTTAAGCAGGCTTTATCTGGATAAATAGACCATAGATTTGACGTCTATACAACCACTTTCTCACCTCAAATAATCTTAAAACTACATTTTGTGTCACAACAACAATAGTGTTTACAAAAAGCTTGTATAACCTTTGAAAGTTTTCTCCTACAGGCAGAATAACTTCCAGTTCAAAAGCCGAACGGCGCCGTCCAATCAGCAACGTCTCATGTTGCCCACTGGTACCCAGTGGGCAACATGAGACGGTTCCGGTTTGGTTAATGTTGTCGTGTTTTGCACTTCAGGGCCACCAGTAGTTAATGTTGTTGGGTTTTTTAATTGTTGTTGTCTTTTTTAATTTGTTGTTGTGTTTTATGATTTGTTGATGTGGTTTGCACTTCAGGGCCACCGCACATATGTTATGAATTGGCGCTATACAAAAAAATTTAATTGAATACAAATCTTTGAATTGCTTCAAAATCCGTGTCAACATTTTCTGGTTAATCTTAAGGACTTGTTTGTGTATGTACTCCAGTCAAGGTGTAACACAGCCCCAGTGTCTTTCTGATCAAGGTAACATTCAGATCATTCCTCATTATTAAGAGATAAGATAAAACTTTATTAATCTTGAAAGAAATTCTTGTGCCGGATATTGTTAAAAAAAAGGCAAAACATTAGAAATAAAGTGCCTAAAAAGTAGAAAAGCAATAAGATACAAGTATAATCCATAATTGAAATAAAAATAAGCAGCTAAAATAAGACTAAAGTAGAACAGTCAAAAGAAATTCTGGCAATGATATTGTAATAATAACCTTCAAATTTCCAGAAAACCATTTCATTGATTTATAATTATAATGCTAATTCAGTTTAAACTAAAACATAATGAATAGAAGATTAAATGCTGCAGTTCCAGGTGAACACCTTTTTTAGGTGAATGTGACTTGAAGAGTTTTTAGGGTTGTAGACAGTAAAATGACAAGTTGGAGATATGTCCACATTTTATTACACAGACTCAAACAACTAACATTTGTCATTTGGTGCAAATCCAGGAGTGATTGCAGGTACAGAGCTAAATGTCTACTGAAAACAGTCAATGCTGAACTATTTTAGTTAACAGCTGATCCCATCCAAGCAGCAAATGCACCCATAAACTACTGTACAAATACTCACATATTCATTCATCTGTCATTTACAGCAAGCATTTTAATAATGAAAATAATTAATTCATTTTGTAAACTATGCCATCATTTACCAATATACATTATAGCCTTTAGTTTATATAGTCTGGTAGTTCTTGTGCAAGTTCCACTGGTGATGTGGTCACTACAACACACAGTAAGGGTTACGTTTAAGACCCTTGAGCTTTACCTTTCACTGTACAAAATATTAACAACATTAATATGCAGCCACAAAGTGACATCAGTGTGTGTCACTGTTTTATGCATAATATAGAATACGAGAGTGAGGAGTTAGAAACATACATGTTGTGCCAGAAATTACATGGAGTCAGAATGAGAGACGGACTGACATTTCCTGTTCAACCCAGAATGAGATCAACACTTATAATGAGCAAATAAGCCCATCATCTCTTTGCCTGTTCCAAGACACAGTTTGATTTGAAAGCAGATGTGGCACTGGAGTAAGGAGGTTCTTGACAGTCCAACATGTGAGAGAATGCAGCTCTGCTACAGACATACACAGATTGTACAGCGCATTTGTTTATACAGCAGTGCAGCCAGACTGTTTATGAGTCCTTACCTTTATTACAGTACTTGCCAAAACATTCACTTGATTTAGTGTAATGAGGTCATGCTCTGATTGTATGCTTTACTACCAAAATATTCTTGATATTCACCTGTGTATAGCTTTCAGTTTATCACCACAACAAACTGCTACTGATGTGAAGTCAGACTGTGTCATCAGAAGAGTCGCTGCATGGAGCCCCAAAGGTTCAGTATTAAAGAAATTCAGAAATGAGTCTTTTTTAACAAATACTCATAGTAAACAGTCCAAAATCTATAAATGTAACAAATTAAATACACAAACTATGAAATGTTATTAAATTGTTATCATTTTTCTGTATTTTTATTTCTGCTGTGTGTGCATATATATGTATATATATATATATATATATATAGCCACTTTATTAGGTACACCTGTTCAACTGCTTGTTAACACAAATAGCTCAACCAATCACAAGGCCGCAACTCAATGCATTCAGCACTTAATCCGAGCATCAAAATTGGAAAGAAAGGGGATTTAAATGACTTTAAATGTGGCATTGGTTGACGGGCTGGTCTGAGTATTTCAGAAACTGCTGGTCTACTGAGATTTTCACCAAAACCATCTCTAGGGTTTACAGAGAATGGTCCGTAAAAGAGAAAACATCCAGTGAGCTGCAGCTGTGTGGACAAAAATGCCTTGTTGATGGTAGAGGTCAGGGGAGAATGGACAGACTGGTTTGAGATGATAGAAAGGCAACAGGAACTCAAAGAACCACTGGTTACAACCAAGGAATGCAGAACACCATCTCTGAACCACAACACGTCCAACCTTGAAGAAGATGGGCTACAGCAGCAGAAGACCACACCAGGTGCCACTCCTGTCAGCTAAGAACAGGAAACTGAGGCTACAGTTCACACAGGTTCATCAGAACTGGACAATAGAAGATGGAAAAACGCTGCCTGGTCTGATGAGTCTCCATTTCAGCTGAACATTCAGATGATAGGGTCAGAATTTAGCATAAAACACATAAAAGCATGGATCCATCCTGCCTTCTATCAACAGTTCAGGCTGCTGGTGGTGGTGGGGAGTGTGCCTATGTTCCCACAGCCCTAAGATATTTTTCAACATTATGCCCTATGTTCCCACAGTTCCCACAATTCTACCCCTGGTAGTTAGGGGTAGATTTGAAGGAAAGAGCTAGCTTCCAAACTCTCTTGAGCTCAACCAACATGGGGTTGCTGTGGAGTGAAGAACCACACGGAAATATCTGCATTTTCTGTTCATGTAAACGGGGTCTTAGAAATGTGAGACATGTGGAAACATAGGGCTGTAGTGGTGTAATGGTGTGGGGGATATTTTCTTCGCACACTTTGGGCCCCTTAGCATCATTTAAACACCACAGCCTACCTGAGTATTGCTGCTGACCATGTCCATCCCTTTATGACCACAGTGGACCATCTTCTGATGCTACTTCCAGCAGGATAAAGCTCCATGTCACAAAGCTCAGATCATCTTAAACTGGTTTCTTGAACATGACAATGAGTTCTCTGTACTCCAATGGCCTCCACAGTCACCAGATCTCAGTCCAGTAGAGCTCCTTTGGGACGTGGTGGGACGGGACGGGAGACTGACATCATGGATGTGCAGCTGACAAATCTGCAGCAACTGTGTGATGCTATCATGTCAATATGGACCAAGACCTCTGAGGAATGTTTCCAACAACTTGCTGAAAGTAAGCCACAAAGAATTAAGGCAGTTCTGAAAGCAAATGGTGGTGTAGCAACTCCTTATGTAATAACAGCTCATAAAGTAATAACTTAAATGTAATAAAAGTTCATAATGTAATAATTGACTCATAATGTAAAACATCATGAACACATGATGTAGGCAGATTTGCACATAATCTAATAACTTATGACATTATTAGCCTTACTGATGCTGCTCATAATGTAACAACAGCTCATAATGTGAAATAAGAGTTGCATTATCATGATTTACCTCTCAAATAAAGGTGCAAATGAAGCAAAAGGCATGGGTTTCAGCACATTTACAAACCAAATTAGTGAAACTGAGTAGCCTATTATTTAATAGTAACTGCACTCTTACATGTTATTGATGTATAAAGTTGAGAGTTGTTTTGGGCCTTTGAGAAGACCTTGCTCACCTCTGCTGTCTGACTACTGCAGGTAAGCAGCACTTCTTGTGACCTCTAAAGTTCAATTAATATCTTTGTTAAACCAAGCCATTCAAGCCATCGATTTTTGCTGGCTACCTGTAATTGAGTGATTGATTGATTGATTATGTACTATTTATGCGTGTCCTGACAGGCTGTTTTACAAGTGCAGAACTTCTGAGCTGGTTCATGTTTTGTATGACACCCCCCAATGTCTGTTCTATAAGTATATAATTTAACAAGTTCCAAAATAAAGCAAAATGAATGAACATGTTATGCTGCTTGTATCATGTATTTAATATAAGTAGGAGGAAAATGTTTCAAAGCCTTTCTTAAACTGGCATTAAAGACCATCAACAAAAAACAGCAACATTTTATCTCTAAGGTCGTCATCAGGCTGTATAGAAGGAAAGAGTGTTCACTTACTTATTTGAAAATAACTAACTTAAATGTATTTTCAATGTAGAAGTTATTGTTTCCCGCATTTATCGTAGCTAAAGTAAACAAAGAAAATGCTCCTAAACTACTTGAACTACAGTCCCCCTTCCTCTTCTCTAATCCACTCTGTTACTGTAGTGCCACCTATGTACAAATCACAGTCAAACACAGACCTCTGCCTGTAAGTGAATTCTAGTATCAGGTGTGTAGGTGTGGCTGTTATGGACTTAATGCTACATCACGTTTTGCAGAAATTGTGGGATTCTGCTTACATACAGACAGACAATCACAGAGGTGAAAGAATGTCCTTTCACCCTGCAGGAATGGCAATGGTAAAAAATGGTGACAATACAACACTTTTCTCACAGTATAAGCCATTGTTACATTATGAACGCATCAGTTTGGGCTCATAATGTGATAAATTGTTATGCACAAAGACATTATGCGCTTATGATTTTATTACATTATGAGTCGATTATTACATTAAGAACTTTTATTACATTTAAGTTATTACATTATGATCTGTTATCACATTATGAGTTGCTACAGGGTGTCCAACCTTTTACTTGCAAGGTGTACCTTAAAAAGTGGCCATTGTGAGTTTACATATATAGACACATCGACCTCCAAACCCCATTCTGATCAAGCATCGACAGGATGCAGTGGAACGAGTTTGACTAACAGAGGCCCCACTGCACAAGCCAGAGTACAGAAAGGATTTACTGCCAACATCCTGGTTCCAGACCCCATAGGACACCCTGAGAGGTCCTCTGGTCCATGCCCAGTAGTTCAGAGCCTTTTTGATGTCTACATGAATGTAGACACAACCTATAGGTCCAAATTCAGAAAAAGATGTGATATATCCTGCATGATCCATGTACAGTTGGATGGGCCTGCAGGAGCTAGACAGCAGTGCTAATGCTGGCTCCTCACGTTGATGTTAAAAGGTAAGCGCATCCTTGTTAAGCTAACACTTGAATATGAAAGTGTTTTAGTTACAGTAGCTATATGCACTGTGCATATTTAGTTTGTCAATTCCTAGCTAGCTTAGCTCACAGGACCTAACTGGGTAAACTGGTAGGAATTGCTGAGCTTGCCAGCTTGTGACTGGATGAAAGATGAGAAGAGATGAGAGCGACAGCACCACTGTCATGAAAAGTGACAAACCGTAACATGAAATAAAACTTTTATTGAGAAGAATGCTACTTTGAATGAAAATTATATAGAGTAATAAATAAAAATGACATCCCATTAAAATGAATCAGTGGATTTCACTGTCGTTTTTAGACATTTTATAGTTCAGTATGTATTCTGTAATATTTGTTACATGTTGAACACTTTGGGGTTTCATATCCACGAGGCTTAGAGTTTGAAGCCATTTCAAAGTCACTTTTATTACTCGAAAACAAACCACAAGCCTCAGTGTCAGCAACACCACAGCGTACTCTAAGATCAATGAATATGTAATTATTCAGCACAAGCAAAGATCACAAATTCAGTCATTTATCCTTTTCTGTTGAACATAAATAAATAAATACAGTAATAAATAAATAAAAAGGGGGAGTACCTTAAAGTGCATGTAGTGTCCATCAGACTCCACCTCTTACAGAGTTCGGGTGCATTTATGTAAGAGAGGGTTGGCACACAAGGCACGCATGGGAATTTGTGATCATTAGACACAGGCATCATTAGTCAGGCTGAGTGCTGCTTCGGTTTGGACATCTAGTCTTGTGACTTAAAAGAGTGTTTAAACAAGAACAGTCAACTGACAAATAGATGAAAAATTCGCTAAAGATCCAGCTGCCAACAACATCCAAAAACATTTAACCTGCAAATCCTCATCAGAGTCTCTCTCCTGGCTGATACAATCAACAGCTATTGTGACAGCTCATGTGAATCAAACAGAACAGTCACAGAGAAACAAATATGGAAGAACAGAGGTGAAGCTTCTGTACAGTTGTTGGTGGATAGGACTAACTTCTGAACTAGGGAAACATTATCCTTCAGAAAAGAATCCGTAACAAAGCAGAGTAACATCCCTGTGATAAAGAGAGTAACTCTGTGTCTCCTCCAGACACATCTATATGTAGAGCAATCAATGTACAGCTTTAGAAATAATTATCAGACCATATTTTGTTCTCTTTACAAAGCCTACACAACAGGCCTTCAACACTGATCACTGTGTCTGATGTTGATCATAGCGGTTAAATAATCAGTGTGTTCTAAAATACCTGAAAAAGTGGTAGAATAATTTAGTACATTCAATAAATTATGCATAAAAATATAATGTATTGAAATTGTATATATTTCAGAATTCACACAAGGCCAAACCATGTTTTAAATCACCATTATTTTTATCTATAAGCTGTGTATGTAAAGTCAGTAGGCAGACCAAGCTAAGTTTTCACACAACAATGCCTACAAATAATGCAGAGGGATACAGCAAGAGTGCCATTGGTAACTGACTCAGCTTCCTTTCATTACAAAAACAAAACGCAGTGGGGCTCCACCAACAAACTGCAAATGGAAAGCAAAAAACAGGGCCCACAGTGGTCTAATAATTATTTCCAAAGCTATAGTTCTAATATATCTTTTCTTATTCTAAACGACACTGACAGAATGTCCAATGTCCAGGTTTTATGGTTCAGGAATTTACTATCTGATGAGCTTCACACAGGTTCTCTGCAACAGTACTGTTGCAAATTAACACTGTTTAACACACACGCAATAATACACAAACCACCAGCATTTCATCATGTGTTTTGAATAAATCAGGATTAACTGCGCATGAGGATTGAGCCTGCTCTGGCTGACATGACAGTACAATCACAGCACATGTTCCCTTCTTACAGAGTGAAGAACAGGTGTTCATTGGAGATTTCAACTCTGACTAGAAGTCAGACCTTCTAGTCAACAGAGTCTCAGGTTTTCCACTGCAGATGCATCCTTGGCATCACAAAGCAGATGAGCTGCTGTCTGGCTCATTCATCCTGATTTCTTCTATCATTAACTGCTGCTGCCTATAAAATTGTATTGACACTACAATTTAGGCATGTTCCCTAAACGCCTCGCATGCAGGCTACAGTAGAAGCTAGTTAGGAGACTAAACAAAAGCCTCTAATCTTCTAATCCTGTGATGCAACCATTGCCGAAAATCTATACTGTACAGCCCTAGTTTGTAGGCAGAGTTCTCCACTGCACAAGCATCTACCTCTTCTATCACTAACTGCTGCTGCTTATAAAACTCTCACTATCACAACCTCCTCTGACGTGAAAGGTAGCAAAGTACCTTACATCAGTGTTTCTTTTGTGGTTTATGTCTTTCTTCCTGTTGCCCACACTCACATTAAGGTAATTGTCCTACCGCTGAGTCATAATTATGTACAATTATTCGACCATCTTCAGATCAAACCAACAGCATGGTCGGATCTGCAGTGAATGTTGTACTGCTGCTGCTGAACACGTTAGCAGCTTACAGATAAACATTTTACTGATGTTATCACGAGAACTAAATACTGGTATTAGGAGACGTGTTGTTTTTTACTTCCGGTCACATCTCATTCTTTGAGGCAGCTGACTAACTGATATCTTTACAGTCAGCGTCTGCGTCATGTTCCAGCTCTGTTGTGGCCGATCACCCACTGCTATTTTCCCTGCGCCTTGCTCTCCACACTGGATCTCTTTTTGTGTAAAACTTACTTGTGAAGGTATGTAAAGGCCCGTATGCATTGTTAATTGGCTTAAGATTTACATAAGATTCCACTGTATCACCTAAACTGTGATTTATTGCAGCCAGATCCACCATGTAGCTGTTCCCATTTATCTGTCCTTTAACATGTGATCAAAGTTCATGCATATGCTAGAGTGTTTTTCAGCACACTAGGTGGTGTGCTGCTGATAAAACCACTAATTTATTTTCAGTACGTCTAACAAAATGAACCAACATGGAGGTTAATGACAGCAGTTGTGCTGTAAGCTCTGCTTCACTAGCAGCATGGCTAGTGAGATGACACAACACAACCGGATGAGTTCATGGACATAAAGGGTCACAGTAACTGACTTGTGAATCTTGTGGCTGCTGCACAGTAGAAGTTAAATCATCTCGCTTAAAATGTTAAGGGTGGGGAAGTTATTTAGTAATTGTGCCTAAGCCAAAATTCAATCAAATTCTTCACATCTGCATCGAGGACCATCACAGTGTACTATATCTGTCTGCATGACAGCTCAGGTAGCAGCAAACTTTCAAATTTGCATTTCAAATTATCGATTTTTTTTCAAAGAAGTCCAACTAAAGCTAAAATAACACGTTTTCTCTCTCTCTTGAAAACTTCCTAGTTAACGCTCCGGACACCCAAAAGGGCTAAAGTGCTGGATGGAATTATAAACAACAGGACAGCTGGGCTACTTTCAGGTCCTCAGAAGTAGCAATGAAGTAGCACAACATGGTGAGTCAAATTGTTTTGGAAGTACTGATGTGTTTGGGCCCTGTCATGAATGCATCTGTCAAATGCTTCAAGAAAAATTATATTTAAGCCTCATGGGAGCTTTGCTAATCGTAAAGGTTTATCCTCTGGGGACATTATCTGTACACCGCTTAATCCTCTGTAGGGTTGCGGGGGTGCTGAAGCTTATCCCAGCCGACTCGGGAAGGCAGGGGACACCCTGGACAGGTCACCAGTCTATCACAGGGCTACACATAGAGACAGACAACCAAAAACACTCTCATTCACACGTACGGACAATTTAGAATCATCAATTAACCTCAGCATGTTTTTGGACTGTGGGAGGAAGCCAGAGTACCCGGTGAGAACCCACACTGCACAGGGAGAACATGCAAACTCCACACAAAAGATCCCAGGCGTCCCAACCGGGACGCAAACCGGGGTTCTTCTAGCTGTGAGGCGACGCTGCTAACCACTGAGCCACCGTGCAGCTCCCCTCTGGGGACAATGAAGCACCAAAAAAAAAAAAGAAAAAAAAAGTAATTATCTGCAAAAAGTTTAGTTCCATTTTCTCGATGCGTAGAAAAATGTGTCAGACAAAACTATGCTTGATAATTCGATAGTTTCTATGCGCTTGGCATATCATCTGCTCCTCTGAAGGAGGACTATTTACTGTAGGCCAGGACTTTTAGAATTCTGTCAGAACATTCGTGCAAGGTAACAGGAGTAAGGATAAATGATGGCACTAAGGCAGTTCTTTATCTACAGGCTGAATGCATTTCTACTAATTCATGATTTCATTTGGTCTGCTTCTGGCCAGGGCTGACTTTGTTACACAGAGCAAAGCTGTGGATCACATCTAAATCTACATATAGATGCATATTACATGCAAAAAAACTGCGGAGGTCATATCCTTATGGGTTTTGTGCAGAGTCAGTGTACTTTGGATGATTAATAAGTCTTCCAGATGGGAAGTAATATGCCTTAGCAAAGCCCTTTAAGACAAACATTTTTTCCTCTACACAGACAAGCAGCACTACTCCACACATTACACCAGCAGGCACACACTACTAGTGTACCAGTCATTCACCGGAAACTTCAGACTTCCAAAACCAAGACTCACAGGTGTTAAAGCACTGCTGGATGACTAAAGTAAATGACAAAAAAAGAAGCCAATAAATACTTCAGTCAATCCTTCCTCAGTCAGATAATCAGGTTTTTTCTTCATCTCAGCTTTATCCTTCATTCCCTGCAGTCTGATCACTTGATTGAAATGTGCAGAATTTCAGCTGCCTGCGTCTTACAACCCCACACAGTCGATCGTCAAAGAAGAAGCAAAATAAAAAAAACCTTTGGCATTTTGATCTGATCTTCTGTCTGCCTCTCTCCTCACTTTGACTGGACCCCCAGCGTGATCTTGAGGTACTCGTAGACTACATAGCTGATGCTGACAGACGGAATAACCTTCATGAAGTTGGGTGCCAGCCCTCGGTAGAGCCCCATGGGCCCCTCAGTCCTTATGATATGTCTGAACAGGCCCGTCATGCTCATCTGAGGGCCTCCCTCCAGGGTAGCTAAGGAAACAGAGGGGATGCATTGTCACCTACACCACAACAAACACAGTTTTTCACTGTTGACAAGTCCACAAACATCGCACACCACGCACATGTCAGTTCATGGCGTCTCCCTTTGTCTTTAATTAAGAAATGAGGAGAGAATTTGCATGAATCAAATCAAACACCTGAGAATAACAGGTGAAAATGCTGCCAGAAAATGATTTAGAGATGACTTATCCAACTGGCTGGTGCCTACACCCCTTGAGAAAGTAAAGTAAATGACAGTGTGTTTTAGTTTGTGTGGTTAGGCTGGAAGTATCCTAAAAACAAGCCTCATGCTCATGGGAGAAAATAAGAGGAAAAGAGTAATAAAAATTTGATGTAAGGTCTGGTTATTCTAATGGATCAATAATGGGTAATCAATCAGGTGGAATGTTCCTGAAAAGCAGAATCATTTCTTCATATCCTCCAAACAGACAGCCGCAAATAGTTTGGTAGATCTCTGTAGTGACTGACCTTGTGCCTGCATTCGAGTCCTGACGAGGGCGAGTGGGTAGCTGGCCAGCTGACCACACGTGCTGGAGGTGGTGCCACAAGCCAGGAGCACAAACACTCCTGGATCAGCACTGTCTGTGGCGAAGCGCTGCAGCCAGGAATTCTTCAGAGTCTGACAGATGACAAGACAGAAAAGAATGTAAGAAAGAACGAAAAAAAAAACCAAATAAACATGAAAATGAGATGAGCCAACCCTATTCAAGACCCACAAACCTCATAGACAGCCAGGTCGATGCCAGCGTAGGGGATGATGCCCAGCACATTGGGAATGTAGCCCTTGTAGAAAGCAGCCACTCCTTCCTTCTGGAAGATATGTTTGGCACAATCCAAGATGCCGGAGTACTGACCTGTCTTCCTCAGGGCTAACCGTGTCTTCAGGACCTGGGAGGATCGGAAGTCATTTTAGACATTCTGACAGATCCACTGAACTAGTTAGTAAGCTAACATACAGTAACATCGATGTGCTGTTATAAGCCTTATTTACATAAATGACCAGCTCACAGTTTACGAATAGCTAAAGGTCTGTGAGTGTGTGTATGAATGAGTCACATGTTTCAGCAGACTGAACACAACATTAACTAGAACTGCAAGCAGTTATGAAAGGGGGCCAAGCCTCCTTGTGTGACTCGGTCCCCAGGTCTCGCGGAGCCCACGGAAGTCCGCCCAGAAGGACCACGGCACGGGGCACAGAGCCTCTGATTGACCTCTGACACAAGTGAGTGGAGTTCAATGTATATAGCTTTCACGTTGACAAAAATATGCAACAGTATGTGCTTTTTAGCTAGCAGAAAAAATTGTGTATTTATAAGTGGCACATTTTTTGGAGTAGCAAAATTCTTTTGATAACTTTTGCTCAAGCACATCTGGAGATTGTATGTGCAAAGTTTGGTGCAGATGGAGTGTAAACTGTAGGAGGAGTTGGAAAAAGTAGGTTTTTGATGTGTACTGATGTACAAAGAGAAATGTGCACTGGAAGGGGGCGTGGCCTATGTCAGAAGATGCGACACTATTTATGGAACACGTAGATATAAAGTTTACAAAGACATGATTTAAAATATGAAAGTTACAGGCCAAAATGCGTTTGCAACCGTTATAGCGCCACCTAGTGGAGTAGATGCACAATTTTTGGTGTGGGTGGTCTGTGTGCTCTTCTATATATACCCTGTAAATTTCACAGTCCTCAGACTAATACTTGAGCTGAAATAATGTTTGTTGTTTATCTTGTAATAAGCCACGCCCACTTTGACCATTCATGAAAAACATTAAGATATGGCTTCAGGAGTGACCCAGCATCATACCTACCAAATTTGGGAAAAATGCGTCTTGCCATTTAAAAGATATAAATTTCCCATAGTTGCAGCGCCCCCTAGTGGCCAACATGAGCCAAATTTGGTTCATACCCCCACAGTCACATGACAACATGAGATCTCAGGTTTGGTGTTATTAGCATTTCTCTTGACCAAGATATGCAACAGTTGGTGTTTTTATAGCTAGCTTTAAAAATTTTAATTGTTAATAATTTGAGCATATTTAGACGGAACAAAATTCTTTTGATAACTTTAGATCAGGTCCAACTGAAGACTGTGCGTGACAAGTTTCACACTGATTGGACAAAAACCCAAGGAGGTTTTCCAGTTTTTGCAATTTTGCGGAAAAAAAAAATGATAGGCGGAAATGGGCGTGGCTTATCCCAGATGATTCAGTGCTATTCAGGGAATCTGAGGATATGAGATTTTTAAATGTGCGATATACGGTGTGGGAGCCATAACCCAAAACTTGTTGACTTTGGTTATAGCGCCCCCTGCTGGCAACCATGTGCAATTTTTTGCATCTAAGGTAAGGGCAGGGGTCTGGACCAACCCTCCAAATTTCACCACCCTCCCTTGCACGGTGTAGCCTGCAGCACCACTTTTATCAACAGAAAAATAAAAAGGGTGAAGGAAAATTAAAGCCGCAAGCAGCGTCGAACAGGCCCTCGCTCCCCCGCACCGCCGCTGTGGAGACGATCGGAATGTGTAAACTATGCAATTGTGTTAGTCTTATCCAGCTCTGCACATGTACCAAATTGTATGTCTACAGTACAAACCAGTGATTTGATATGAATTTTTGAAATTTGTAGGGGGCGCTGTGGAGCTGTTTGGCTGCGCCCAAGTGTTGAGGGATAGCCTGTCATCAAGCATATCAAATTTCATTCACATCTGATCATGTACAGTGAGGTTATGAGCATTTCACACTTCATGGCCACACACTGAAAATGGCCGCCCTGTCACGGCCACACCATGTGACGCAGCCATGAGATTTTAATAACTTTTCATCCTGGAGGGGTCCAGATGCCACACAGCGAATTTCATCAGGATGGGATAAAAGTTCTGTGATGAGTTTGTTAAATTCCAATGTTTCCGTAGGACATTGTCTAGGGGGCGCTGTGGTGCCGATTGCAATTTCAAGTGTACAGATGTGTTTGTCTCGAAAGACTATACATGTGAACCACATTTCATATTTGTAGGATAAAGCAGTGATTTTATATGAGTATTTGAATATTTGTAGGGGGCACTGTGGAGCCGTTAGACCACGGCCATTCCTGAATTGGATATCAAACATTAGCTTTTGAGATTAATGAGGATTTGTGTGGATTTGGTGATATTAGGTGGATCCCTTCACCTCCAAAACCCATTTTGTTCCACATGGCGAATTTGCTCAAAATGGCCGCCATGTCACGCCCACACCGTGTGACGCAGCCACGAGATTTTAATAACTTTTCATCCTGGATGGGTCTAGATGCCACACAGCGAATTTGGTGAAGATGGGACAAAAATCCTGGGAGGAGTTCGTTAAATTCCAATGCCTGCGCACCACATTTTCTAGGGGGCGCGTGGAGTTTATTTGAAATTGAAAAGCAGGAATGTTTTTCTCTCAGGCTACTGTACATGTGTACCGAATTTCATAGCTGTACGTGAAACTACCCGTTCAGTGTTTCACACTGATCGCTGCCCTTTGCCTTTTCGTGCTCAGGCCCTAATAATAATTTGAACAGAAACAATAGGGTTCCCAGCCCTTTGGGCCCAAAGGGCTTGGCCCCCTAATGAACACGTTAAAGTATGGTTTAGGCGAGGTCTTTCTTCATTCTTTCTGTGTTCTTTGGTCTCTCACCTCCATGGGATAGATGCTGCTCTGAGCGATTACTCCTGCTGAAGAGCCAGCCACCAGTCTCTCTGTGATGCCCAGCGTCTCCTGGTTACTTCCAATCAGTCGTTTAATCTGACAGACAGGACATCCGGTTTAGTTGAGCAACAACACAAACTGACAGAAACAGAGCTTGTTGAGTCACAGCTGTGTTTTTGTATACCTGCTCATAGGCCATGAACTTAATTGCAGACTCGGGGGCAATTTTGATGACATTAATGCCGTTGCCTCGCCACAGTGACCTCACACCACCCTCTCGGATCATCTGGGCAAAGCCACCAGCAATACGCATGCTGTTGCTCTTGGAGGCGTGAACCTGAGGCCAAGAACCAGCAGTCAGCATGTTTCTGAAGAATTGACTTCTCCTTATTCAATTGTCTAAAATAAGTATGTCAGCTGTTACGTCAACCTCAACGTATGTATGTTGTGTTTTACCTGCATTAGTACTTTGAGCCTGTCCAGTGGTGCTGTGCAGGTGCGAGACACTGCACCAGCTCCTCCTCCAGCCACTAGGTGTCGCCACCACATGCCTGTTTTCTTTTCCTCTGCTGTGAATTCATCAGGCACCATCATACTCTCCCCAACATCAAAGATCTGTGGAAGTAGCACACACTTTCAGTCTGGTGACAGAAAACTAGCATAAAGGTATACTAATCAACAAAATGTGATTAACATTACAGGACAAATGCAGCAACAGAATACACTATCTGCTCCTCGGTTATCAATTTTAATATTACAGCAAGTGGTCTGCAAAATTACGTGACCTGTCTCACCACTGGCCTTCTCAGTTTATTCACTATTAGAATTAATAGTAGTACTTTAAATATTTAATAGTAGTACTTTAAATATTTACCAGCATTAATTACTACCACATTAAGTTGTTACTACCATTTAAGTACTTTGCCATTTAAGTGCAAAGTACTTAAATGGCCTTTTAAGAAAGAGACCAGAAGAGTAAAACTGATCTCAATTTTGGTAATTAAACTTTTTGAGTTGCTTTTTAAGCAAAAATGTCAAATATTTGCTGTATCTAGCTTACATAATTAAAAACTGAACATCTTTGAATGCTCGACTGTTGGCTGAGATTTTAATCTGTGCTATTTTGCTGCTGAGCAGAGAAGAGGAGTCCATACTGTGGAGTGTTTCCAGTAGAGGATGATCTCTGGAATGTTGTCTGCTGGATGCAGCAGGTGGTAATCCCGCCACTCATTCCAATCGATTGTCATGGTGCCATTTTTATCCATACTGGGCATGTGAAAAGAACACAGCAGATAGAGAGTGTTAGAAATGAGACTGTTTTAAATGATAGAAAGAACAAGCTGTCTGTTCGCATGCACCGTTGCATCACATCCGGTAACATCTGTTTTAATAGCTGGCTTTACAGGTGAAGGTGCAGTCTGTTGAAGCAGGACACTTCTTTTGAGCTGTCTGTTCTACAACTGAATCATCGTATCATGACAACATTTCTTGGCCTCACCAATGTGACATTGGTTGCATTGTCCTTTAAGATCAGGGGAAAAATTGGCTGAGCAAGCAGACTGTAGAAGCTACTACTTACTACAAGATAGGGGCCCAGATATGACCCCTCCTTATTCTGAGACCAGCAGGAGAGAAGAAGACACAAAGAGGCAGACAGAAGTTTAGAGAAAACACACAAGGACACACAGAGCCACAACAAAATGAGCATGACAATCGTGAAATGGATGTCTGGGTGGAGCTGAGGAGTGACGAGCAGCAGCAAACACCACAGTCTATAACAGGCTGGTACATCCGTCATTCTAAGTAAAATACCCTCAATCAACCCCCATCACCCATGTATGACAATAACTGAAGTAACAAAACACACTTGGATTGACTCAAGTCCCACCATGATGTCCATGACAAAAGAACATGTGTGCTCACAGTGCTAGTAGGTAAAACTCAAAAGTACAAAGATAACATATTGTACAGATTCTTCCATATGTAGAAGAATTCCTATACTTTAGGATTAAGGGCCTTGCTCAAAAGCCTTAACCACTGAGTCACCACTTCCCCCAGCTGTACAATATCAAAAGCACTGTGCAGCAAGACACATGAAAATCTAAGAAGCGCATGCATCATGCAAGTCTCTACTATGTACAATGGTGGAAAAAAGTTTTCAAACACCCTTAAAATTTTACACAATCTCAAATATCATCACAAAGTATTTGTGGAAAAATCTTTTGTGTTTCAAAAGGTGTGGTTGCATTAGACAAACACAAATAAATACAAATTATGTTTTTTAAAATTGTTTTAATATGTCACATCTCAACATTGTCGGTATCAAAGTCAACAAATAGCAGAAAATGTGTTCAAACTGAACAACAAATTAATAAACCATCACATCATCAAATTAATATTTAGTTGTCCTGCCATTAGCACACAGTACAGCTCTAATCCTGGCTGGCATGTTCCCCACCAGTCTTTCACACTGTTGAGGGGTCATCTTGTCCCATTCTTCTTGAATTACTGCTTTTAATTCTTCTAAATTCTTTGGTTTACTTTGAAACAGACCTTTTGATAATCCACCACAGATTTTCAGTGGGGCTCATGTCCAGAGATTAAGCTGGCCACTCTAAGACCTGGATACTGTGCTCCTGCAGCCAAGTTCTACTGGCCCTGGTGTGTGGTAAGGGTTCATTATCTTGTTGAAGCATCCAGTTTGGACCTGAACAGAACAGTGCACGTGTAGAAGGGAGCATGTGGGTTGGAGAATGGCACGATACTCGGCAGAGTCAATGTGCCATCACAGACAGTGAGATGACCAACACCAGCAGCACTCATACATCCCCAAACCTTGATACTGCCTCCACCATGCTTGACAGTAGGTACTGTACATGCTGGAGATAATGCTTGGCCTGACCTTCTGTGTACCCTCACATTAGCAGGAGGAAGATAAAGCTGGAAACTGGACTCATCTGACCACAGAATCTTCTTCCAAATCCTGGCTGTCCAGTTCCTGTGTGCTTGGGACCAACGATGCCAGGCTAACTTCTGCCTGTCATTGATCAGGGGCTTCTTGACAGCCTTGTAGGACCTTAAACCATGACCTAGAAGTTGGCCATGTACAGTGCAGGTGGAACACTGGACACTAGTTTGGTTTGATCACTGCTGCTGAAGCTCCTGTGATGTCATTCGGCGGTTTTCCCTGTACATGTGGATCAGGATGCGGTCATTTCTCACTGAAGAAACCCTTGGACACCCAGATCTTGGTTTGTCTTCCAAGCTGTTGGTTGGTCTCCATTTCTGCAGAGTGTATTCAACTGAAGGACTACATCTGCACTTCCTGTCTATCTGACAGCAGCTGTACCCTTCCTGGCTGAGAATCTATATCTTCAGGCGTGTTTCCTGCATTAGGTTCCTTGTTTTAGCCCTTTTTGTCTCTGAAGAACTTTCAAATGTGCGGCTTTATATAGACACGAAGCACAGCAACAAAAATTCTGTCTTCTTTAATATTTTTTGAACTTTGCTTTTATTTCAAATTCAACAATTTATGCAACAATATTCACAATTTCTCAGTTTTTCTTTTTGTTTACAGCTGTATCTATATGTGTACAAGGATAGGCACAATAATAAAATAAGTGATATATTGAAAAAAGAAAAAAAAAACCCCTAACAAGACAGATATAGCTTAGCTCTATCACAGGGGCGAAAATAAAAGAGATAAAATTTTAAAAATGTTTATATATACATATGTATATATATACATGTACATACATACACACACACACATATATATATGTATCTACATACATACACACACACATATACATAAATACGCACACACACACCTTTTTATCCCATCAGCCCATTCCCATTGTGATGAGCATATTGATACATACACACTAATGAATATAATATACATAGAAATCAATCCCTTAAGCAAAAACAAAACTATATATATATATATATATATATATATATATATATATATACATACACATACATACATATACAACATATACATATCTACATACATGTACACACACATACGCATATATATGCACATACATACACAAATAAATAAACAGAAAAATAATAATAGTGATAATTAAAAGGAGAACAAAAACAAAACAACAAAAAAAAACAAAAAAAGAACCCTGTCCAGATTTCTCCAATGTATTGAATTATGCAATATCAATATGTCATACAGTAATAAGCACAATACAGAGCAGGTGCTGATTTCCTCCGTCAAAGACATCCACGGAAATAGCAATAGTATATACATAATAGCTACGTACAGAACAGAGTGGTTGGCGGGTACATATGTTTATGTAGCAAACTTTCTCAATTTTTCTTGCAGTTTAAGGGCAAAAAATGTCAGGTGTTACACTGTGATGTTAATTGCAGTCTAATCAAGTACCATTTTAGTTAATAAATTAGACCAACAAGAAATATTTTCAGTCTTTACTCCATACATTTGGGCGGCAGAGATCTCGAGCTGGATTATACCTCTGTATGATAGGAGCCATTCCCTTACAGTCAGAGGATTCACTGATTTCCAACGGCAAACAATCATTTTTTTAGCAGCTGTAAGACCAGCTAATAATATCCGGTGATTATTAATTGATAAATTTAATTTTACCGTACCATTTAACAGAAAAAGCCTCGGTGTGCAGGGTATGGCTCTTCCAGTAATATCTGACAGTTTGTTTGCTACATTTTCCCAGAACTGAAGAACCTCTGGGCGTTGCCACACCATGTGGAGAAAAATGCCCACAGTGTTGTTTGGACAGAAATCACAATATTTAGTGTCTTTTAGTTTCATTTGATGTAGCCTCCGAGGACATAGGTAGGCTCGATGGGTGATTTTATGATGAATCATTTGGTGATTGGGATTCTTGGATGAGAGGGAGATATTTGACCAGATGTGATTCCAGTCCCACTCTGAATGATCTCTCAGCTCAGTTTTCCAAAGATACTCAATAGGTCAAGCTTTTGTGAAAAGATTGAACAACCAATTTATCCATAACCAAAAACAATACCAGTGCTTTTAGCTTTGTTCAGGATGGCATAGAAAGGATGATTTTTGAGCATGCATCCCCAGGGAACCCCATGAGAGCGCATAGCAGCATGCAACTGTAAATAGAAGAAGAAGGATGAACCTGGTAAATTGAAACATTTTTGTAAGTCATGAAATTCTTTTAGTCCATCCTGCCCCACAACATCCCCAAATTTGTGAACCCCTTTGCGCTCCCATGGGGGAAAAGAGATTGGCTTCTTATCAATCAAGAAAGAGTAATTATGAAAAATTGGTGTTTGAAGAAAACATTCTTTGTCTTTGCCCAAGTGTTTGTTAACTTGGTTCCAAACGTACACCAGGTGGGCGATAATGGGCCCATAGTGACTTTTAATCATTTTAAAAGGTAATTTAGAATATAGAATGGTGGGCAAAGCATAGGGTTTTAATAATTCTTCTTCAATTGGCATCCATGCTGCTGGTGTATCAGCCTTGAACCATGAGGTGAGTGATCTTAATGCATAGCACCATGAGTACCACTCAAAATTTGGCAGACCTATGCCCCCTGAGGATTTAAGCCTATGTAAGGTTGAAGCTTTGATTCTTGGCTTTTTCTTATTCCATAAGTAGTTATTTATAAGAGAGTGCAATTTTTAAAAAAGTTTATACAAGGCAGTAAATTCATTTCAACAACTGGCAAACGAGCCTGGAACGATGTTGGGAGAAAAACCCATCTTTTAAGATCACTGTCTATGGAAAGCAGCACATTTTTGTAGTTATTTTCAACCAGTGCATTAAGTGAGGGATTGATAAGGATCCCTAGATATTTTAGACTTGAGACAGTTGGGATGTTAAATGACACTCCGAGGTTGTATGATGAGCCCAAAGGTATCAAAGCAGACTTTCCCTAGTTTACCTTGTACCCTATTTCCAAATAGGTCAAAGGTTTTGAGAAGATAAGGTATTGATTCTGATGTGTTACTTGTGTAAATTAAAATATCATCTGCGTACAGAGAAATATGATGGGGTGAATCATGTACCTTAATTGGGGCTATTTTCTCTGACTGCCTGACTAACTGTGCAATTGGTTCAAAAGATAAACAAAATAAAAGTGGGTATAAGGGACAGCCCTGTCACGATGAACGTGAGATAGCAAACCTGGATGAACACGTGTTGCCCGTTAGGATTAGAGTACAGAGTTTTAAACATGTTGATGAAATCTACTGGAAAACCCATATGATGAAGCACAGCCCACAGATAACTCCATTCCAACCGGTCAAACGCCTTTTCATCATCTAATGATAAAATAGCATTTTGGTTATCAAGTTTTGATGATGCATTTATTATATGGAGCAAGCGTCGAATGTTTTCAGATGCTAGTCTTGATTTAATAAATCCCATTTGATCATTGTGAATCAGTTAGGTTATATGCTGTTCTAATCTAGTGGCTAAAATTTTTGCAAAGGCTTTAAGGTCTGTATTGAGGAGGCTGAGTGGCTAGTAGGAGGAGCAGTCTGTGGGCAGCTTATTTTTTTTAAGCAACAAGGAGATTATAGCTATATTTGAACTGTTGCTAAAAGACCCTTTGATTATAGAGTAGTTGATCAATTCTAAAAGCCAGGGGCCAAGTTGGGGCCACAGGGCAACATACAGCTCTGGTGGTATTCCATCTAACCCCGGTGCCTTGCCCTTATTCATCGAGTTAATGACTTTGTGTAATTCATTCAGTGTTATTGATTTTACTAAAGAGCTAGCAGCTTCTGGAGTTAATTAGCGTAGGTTAAGAGGACTTAAAAATTCATAACATACTTTTTCATTGTGAGCTACCTCGGAAGTATATAGTTTACTATAAAACTTTTTAAATGTGGTATTGATTTCGACAGGATCTGTGGTCACAGTGCCCCCTTCAGTTAAGATGGCAGAAATGTTGGCTAGTTGTTCATTGCTCCTTATTTTAAGAGCTAATAGCCGACTTGGTCTGGCACCATTTAGATAATGTTTCTGCTGTACACGCTGTATTTGAAATTCGGCTTTTTGCCTCAACAAATCACTTAGTTGTTCAAGTTTTTCCTGATGTTTTTTTGTTTTCTAGTGTAGTTTTAGTTGCCATCTCTTGTTCTAAGGCAGCTATTTCTGATTCTAGCATCTCAATTTTAAGTTTCTTTGTTTTGTTTAATTGAGAAGCAAAGCTTATAGTAGTGTTGCAGATGCAACCTCTGACATCGACTTTGACCCAAATTATTTGAGGGTCGTCGACTGAATACTGGTTTACACTAATAAAAAACTCAAATTCATCGGATAATGTTTTCATAAAATTGACATTGCTGTGAGGTATTAAACCGCCATCGGGGGAGCCCTAGATTTGCTCAGTTTGATTAAAAATGAACTAAACACAGCTCTATGGTCTGTTAATGCAAATTGGGTCATTTCACTACTGCAGACTGTGTGGAATAAAGATTTTGAAATAAAAATATAATCGATTCTTGAGAAAGTCTTATGACGCGCTGAATAGAATGAGAATTCTCTGGCTTGGAGGTTCATAAGGCGCCATGTATCACACAGGCCATACTCCTCCGCTAATTTATGCAACTCACAAGAGGCCATTTTCTGGTCCCTGCTTTCATTTTGCCCTGTTCTGTCAGTTGCATGGAGCCACACAGCATTGAAGTCCCCTCCAATCAGAAGCTGGTAATCAGGAAAGTCTAGCAATGTGGAGTTAAGCATATCATAGAACTGCTGAGTTTGGGGCATAAACACATACTAATGCAATTTTAATTCCATTATGCAAAATTTTACAATAAGTAATGTGGCCGTCCTTGCTTCCTCCAGTGCCTAAGTTTCTGTAAGATAAGTTTCTTCTAATGGCTATAAGGACACCTCTATTCCTGTTAGAGTGGCAGGAAGCAGCAACAACATTATAATATTTGTTTCTGCATTCTATAAGCATCTGTTTCTAATAAATGTGTTTCTTGTATAAATGCAAAGTGAATATTTTTCCTATACAAAAGATCTAATATGCCAACACGTTTTGGAGGGGAATTTAAGCCACAGGCATTCAGAGAGAGTACACTGACTCTATCCATGTAATAAGTAGTAAGACTTTATGCCATATTCTTCAAGACAAAAAAAACAAAAAGAACCTGGACAGGGTCCCCCCTCCCACACCCCAACCTAAAAAAGAAAAAGAAAATAAAACGAGAAACCCAACCTGAATAACAATGACTTGCACAAAAAAGAAAATAAGTTAACATACTAAAAAAAGAAAGAACCTGTTGCCTCGTCAGACCCACCAGCTGTCATAGACCAAGCCTAGTCCCCTCCCCTCACTCTTCCTTTGCATGTGAGACAATGTACTTTTAGTGTAGCCCATTTATTTCCATCTTGGTCGAGATAAAAGAAAGACAAGAAAAAATAAGTAACCTAACTAAAGAAAGAACACCCGGGCAGCACACGACGGGATTTGGTTGCATTTAGGCTCGACAAAATAATGTGCGGCCACGTACCTTGATAGTCTATTTAGGTCCTATGGACCGTCCATTATTTATCAACAAACAAACCAAAATAAGCAAGACAACAGAAAAGCGAACAGCACAGGCCTATTGTTCATGAAAGAGCAGAAAGTACCATTTTGCTGTCAATTACCAGTACACAAGCGCGCACGAAGCACATGCCGTTCAGTCTCTTCCAAGGGAATCCAAAAACTTTTCCGCGTCGTTCGGCTCCTGGAATAAGTGACTGGCATCTCCCCGTTGGAGTTTGATAGTGGCGGGATACAGTAGAAATGCCTCAAATCCTCTGGCAGGCGCGTCATGCATTGTTTTATAGCAAGCTTTCCGACGCTTGGATGTGTGCTCGCTATAGTCTGCAGCAAACCTCAGGAGCACACCCGCAACCTCCGGTGGGTTCCTCCGGGCTTCTTTAAGCAAGGCGTCTCTTTCAGAAAAGCGTAGACGGCTAATGATCACGGGTCGTGGGCGCAGTGCCTTCCCCACTGGAGCAGTCGTCCATGAGTGACCAAGCCGGTGCGCCCTCATGAGGTCTAGGGGGGCCGTCGTCAGGGCAGGAAACCATTTGGGGATCATCTCTTTCAGGTAAGCCAAGGGGTTTGAGTTTTCTACACCCTCCTTAAAGTTGAGAATTAGCAAATTATCCCTGCCGGCTCTGTCCTCCATCTCAATCATTTTAGATGCAAGCACCTGAAATTGATTACGGTGGTCATCCACCACCTGCTCCGCTGGTACCACAGGCTCTTGTAGCCGAGAAGCGTCTGTGCGCAATGTTTTAATTTCTTCAGTATGCCGTGTGAGCACGGATTGCATAGTGTCCAGATGCTTCTCCAGCCTGTTGTGCAGTGCTTCAGACTTTTCGTCAGCCTCTTTGAAGTATCTTGCCATTGTCTCCTCTATCACTTTGGCCAGGGCAGTGTTCTACAGGCCCAGCTCTTTGTTCAACTCCGTCGTCATCACTTTTACGGCAGCCATCTTTTTCATTGTCATGCGTGTACACATAAGCAAATATAAATGCTCCCTTGTTCCGTCTTCTTATTACTCGCACATCAAAACAAACTTCGAGAACTTTGTAGAGGGAGGATACGCATGGCTATCTAAGCTGTCGCCATGACACCGGAAGTTGGAGAAAGATGCACACACATACACATACATACATGCACGTACACATACACATACACACATAAAATTTATAAAAGTCCAGATAGATAGTAACAAAGGGAGGTACGAATCAGGACGGGGATTCACGTGCGTATGTGTATGAGCATGCAGCAGTTTCAACTTAAAAGCAGTATGGTGATGGCAGGGTTCCATCTTTTCATGATTTTTTCTTTCTGTAATCTCAAGGTGTATTTTATGCGCTCCATGTGGTACATTTCCAATACTTTCTCAGTCCAAATACTGTATGTCAGAGGGTCAGGCTTTAGCCATTTAGTTGTTATACATTTGAGAGCTGCTGTAGTAAGTATTTGTAAAAGATATTTTTTAGCTCTACTATCAATGCCTATTGGTGCTAGGTCCAGTAGTGCTACAGTTGGATCTTCTGTAAACTTTTGATGGAATATCATTTCGAGAGTTTTAAAAACATCCTCCCAAAATGTTTTTAATTTTGTACATGTCCAGAACATGTGAGTAGGATTATCAATTTGTGTAACACAATTTCTCTAACATGTATTGGAGTATGCTGGGCCCATTTTTGACACTATAACTGGCGTCCGGAAGAATCTCATTATTACCTTCCACTTAAATTCCCTCCATGAATTGAAACTGGTTACAAGATGGGCTTCAGTACATATTTCATCCCATGTATCTTCTGGTATATCTACATTCATTTCAGTTTCCCATTTTCTTTTTATCTGCAATGTATTATTCAAGGTCATATCTGAGAATATCGATAAAAACAACCTGTAATCTTCTTACCCTCGTTTCCAGTTTGTAATTTTAACAGAAACTCCTCAATTGGAGTGGGCTCCAAAACTTTATCCCATTCTTTATTTTTAGTTAAAATGTCCTTAATTGTAAATATCTAAATAAATCAGTATTGGGGAGTATGAATTCCTCTTTCAGTTGTTCAAATGATTTTAGGCTTCCACCCCTATAAAGCTGATGTAGCTTATTGAGCCCATGTTCTGACCATTTCCTAAAACTTGCATTCATATGGGAAGGAGCAAAATCCTTCATAAATCCAATATCAGTTAGTGCTGAGATTGTTTTAGGTCATCCAAATCATACTTTTATTTTCCTCCAGATATTTAATGTGACTCTAGTCCATTCACCTATTTAAATGTCCCCTAATGAGACATCTATGAAAGGTAAGGCATGTAAGGGAGTAGCACACAAACTTTTTTCTATATTTAGCCAACGTGTATCTGAAAGATTCTGAATCCATATTGTTAAAGGTCTTAGCTGTGCAGCCCAGAAATAGTGTCTGAGATTTGGGAGTTTGAGGCCTCCATCAGATTTAGGAAGCTGTAGTGTTTTCAGTCTAACTCTTGGTCGTCGCCCTTGCCAGATGAACTTTTTGATAAGTTTATCTAATTTATAAAACGTGGATTTAGGAATATCAATTGGCAGCATCTGAAATAGGTAGAAGAGCTTAGGAAGTATATTCATTCGTACACTTTCTATACGACCTAACAGAGATAGTGGAAGAGTTGACCACTGGTCTAGATCCCTGCTGATGTTCTGAGTTATAGGTTTGTAGTCTGCATTATATAGGTTTTTTAATGTTAGCGGAATTTGAATGTCAAGATATCTAATACCATCTTTTGGCCATTTAAATCCACTCTGAAGTTTAACTGACTGTGAAATATTACCACTTATGTCCATAGCTATGGTTTTGTCTACATTTACTTTATAGCCTGAGAAGAAGCCACATGTTGAAATGAGGTCTTTCAAATGAGGGATTGTAGTTGCAGGTTCAGTTAAATATAA
Source organism: Dascyllus trimaculatus (assembly GCA_024666655.1). NCBI lineage: Eukaryota > Metazoa > Chordata > Actinopteri > Pomacentridae > Dascyllus > Dascyllus trimaculatus. The sequence goes on from CM045460.1 coordinate 1,910,236, forward strand.
AAGAACATCATCTGCGTACAACGATAATTTATGATGTTCTCCACTTACTGTTATTCCCTTTATGTTAGTGTTGTCTCTAATCAGTTGGGCTAGTGGTTCAATACAGATATTAAACAATAGAGGTGATAAGGAACGACCCTGTCTGCACCCACGTTCAAGGACAAAACGATCTGATAAAAACCCACTGACTTTAACAGCAGCTTGAGGATTAAAGTATAGCGTTTGTATCCACTTGGACCAAATTTAAAATGTTTTAATGTTTGGAATAAACATTTCCAGGATACTCGGTAGAATGCCTTTTGAGCATCAAGCGATAATACCATAGCTTCCTCCTTCTGTGTTTCTATGTGGGTTACAAGGTTCAACAGTGTTCTGGTACTGTCTCCATAACTCCTCCCTGTAATGAACCCGGTCTGATCGGGATGGATAATTAGGGCCCGAGCAATAAAGTGTAAAGGGCAGCAATCAGTGTGAAACACTGAACTCTGCCTTTGCACTTCGTGCAAAGGCCCTATTGTTCCTGCTCTGTTTGTTTGGCGGTTTATTAGGGCCCGAGCATGAAAAGGCGAAGGGCAGCGGTCAGTGTTTCACACTCATCCTCAGGATGTCCATAATGTCTCCCTCGTTGTGCAGTCTTGCGATTATTACGCGTGGCGTGTCCCCCGGTCTTCTCTGCGTTAGGCTGCGGTGGCAGCGCTCCACCCGCACCTCTATCTCCATCTGTAGCACCTCCTGGATAAGTTTGGAAACAGCTGTAGGAGAGCTTGATCCCGGTTGTTCCGGTACACCAGTTATACGTATATTCACTCTCCGCATCCTGCCCTCCAAATCCTCACATTTTTCTTGTAAATCTTTAATTTGTTTATTGAGGTCTTGCACATTCACTTGTACCGACACAACTTCATCAGACCATGCTGACACCCCCGCTTCAACAGTTTTTACATGGGCCTTTACCTGTTCGATTTCCGTGCGTATTGCGGCTGTTGTTAGCAATTTCAGTTTTCACGGCTTTTATTTCCTTCGTCAAGGAGTCGAAATCCTCTGCCAGGGCATTCTTTAGCTCTTCTCTTATAACGGAGGATATTTCTTTCCTCAGGGATGAAAAAATGTCGGCTTTGACGGATGCAGTGCCCATGATAGATTTTTCCGCAGGTGCGGGTGTGGCCTTGTCCTGGCTGTGACAACTCTTTGACGAGGATGTGTCCGGGCTTGTGTTGGACGAGCTGTCGTACTTGTATTTTCGAAGATTCGCTGCCATCCACGCCAATTTCGCCGAGCTTTGTCACAGTCTAGTTTATTGCAGCATGCTTTGAAAGTTCTGTGTATTATTTCAAATGAGAACATCGTTTATTTATGAAACTATTTAGGATTCTGCAGGAGAACTCAAGAGTGCGACCTACTCCATTCGTGTCTCACTAGCGCCCCCCCAAATTATGTCTTTTAATAAAAAGCACGACCTTCATTGGTGGATCACTGGAACCAAAATGACCCAATGCTCAAAATTTCTTATGTATTTATGGAACCAATCAATTTAAAGTTTCTAAAAGAAGTTGCACTTGAAGACCTAAGAGTGATTCTTAATGCAATATTTCATAAATGCATGGAGGGTCCGAGACCTTCTTTCCACCACTGCAGCTTTCATAGTTATCATATTTGCAGGAATGTTTCTGCAGAGCTCCTGAGTGACAGAGTTACAGAGACATATTGTCCCACAGAATGAACACTGTGGTGGCAAATAGGCATTAGTGTTTGGCTGTTACCATTACTGGGGATTTGTTGATATGTGTATAAACTGAAATGAACTGTAGCCACTAAAAGCCGACAACATAATGTCAATATTATATATGAGCCGTCGGCTACCCAGCTCTCTATATAATCAGCCACGGCAAACCTCACCTCAGTCAACCACTAACACTGGTTATCGCGATTAACACAATGTGGAATGCTACACAGATGAGACTGCCTCCACTGTGGACCCTGCATTCATTCTTGGTTTACCGGTCTTGTGAAATAATTGGTGGTCTATGTCATAAATTTATTGGCTGATGTCAGTTATCTCAAAATGGTATTTAATGGTAAACTGGTTGATCAGTCTATTACTAGAAGACGCTCCAATGTTAGAGCGAATTTGTGGATTCTCACATTTTTCTGTCACTTACAATTTGATGATTTAAATCAGTCTGTTGAATCATTGCACTGTGTTTTTTTAGAGCAACAACAAGGCGAGCCATTCTCTTTTCAAAAGGAGTCTTGTCTCGACATTACCTAACAACAAAAAGGAGGGCAGCAGTGAGACTAAGGCTCCACAAATTTCAGGTGCGATGATGTTGACCGTGAATCCAGTAATCTAAACCACGTTGTACCGAAGGCTGGTACATCCTCCTGGGCTTCCATCAAGTGTGACTATCAGGCTGACGGGGCAGTCAGCAACCCAGCAAGAGAGACACTGCAGCACACTAGGACTTTATACCTCATCACCTCTGTTCATCACAGACGAAGAAAACATGAGATTTGTTCAGGAAGATAAGCTGGAGTGACAGTGACTAAAGTAAGGCAGGGGAATGAATAATACTTTAACTCTGTGAAAACAAGCAGGTTTCATAGCGCAAACATGGCTTCATGACTGAACATGACAAAAAGCACTTTAACAGCTTAGTTGTGCGCCTGAGCTGTTAAAGTGCTTTTTGTCTTTCAGCCGTAAGTGACCACTACGTAAATGTCCCCCTCTTTTTATTTACACATAACAGAACATTTAGGTAAAGCCTCATAATGCTTGGTATATGTCAGCTGCACTATACAGCAGGGTTTGAGGTTACTGGAGTAACTTTAGGTTTAAACTCTGGGTTTTCAGGGTGACAATGGTGGTTCACTTCCTAATAGGGGACATCATCATAGTAACTTATTCTGTACACCTATGCTGCTGTGGAGCAGGTTAAGTTTAAGGTAACATCATTGTGTATAAAAGCACCACTAACCAACCAATCAGTCTAGACAAATGGCATCATAATTCATAGAAGATCCTGAGAAACAAAGAGCTCCATTTAAGCTCTTTGGTTTCCTGGAAGAGCAAACAGTAGATATGGGAGATAAAGACTTTGGTAGAGGGGACCCCAGTTTTCCTTGCTTGCTTTTTTTTCATTTTGACAGAAATAAAATGAAAAAAAGTGCTTTACTTCTTGCTTTAAAATTTCCTATTTGTTTAATTGTTTTAATATTGGTTCTTTACTTGTTCCCAACACTTTACTGGCAATACCTCAAAAGAATTATAGTCAGATCAACTTGTGTCTTAATAATGAGACAGTGATATTGAAACACCTGTTTAACTTGTGCATTCACACAGCTGGCAGCGTTTTGCCTACTGTCCTTCAAGCAACTGTGTTGCTTTTAGCATATAATATATTTTTAATTTCCCCTTATGGCTTATATTGGATATTATATTGGATTATAGTAAAAAGAAATATGTAGCTCTACACCTGTCCTATTGTCGTTTTATATTAAACATGCTTGTATTGAGATTCAGAAATCCTGGGCAGGTTAAAGAAGTTGATAACCAACTTTTTGTGACTGCTCAGCCTGACTGTGGTTGTTAGATTTAGTGCAGCCAGACAACAAAAAGATATCCAGGGTATGTTGAACTGGCTTTGTAGTACAGGCCTTTGGTGTGGAAGGTGACTGTGCTGAAAGACTGCAAGAGGCAGAAAAGAATGGCATGAAGGAAAAGCAGTGTTCTCTGCATCGTCAGTCGTAGCTACAGTGATAAAGGAACACTCACCTCACTTCTCACAGTCAATCCACCACTAGAGTACTGGGCCCTGCTAGGTTTTATGATGTCCAACAAGGCACTAGTATAGAACTAGAAAGCATTAAGATGAGGGACTTACAGCTGCTCATCTGTGTTATTGAAAGAACTTTGCTGTTTGTTTCTATATTCATGGAGTTGACATTGAAAATATAATGAGGGGAAACACCTATAATGAGGTATTTGCATAAAAGGTGCATGTCTCACAAGGTTTAAAATATTAGGACTGATAACTTCATCACTATGTATAAGAAATACTGGTTCAACTGTCACTTTACTGCTGTCTGTAGTTCGTATGGGTTTTTGTTGTACTCACACCCACAAGCTGCAACTTAGAATCCATTAGGTGGACTACAAATCACAGCATTACGCTCACCTTTTGAGAATCTTCTCAGCCTGTTCCTCAGAGATGTTCACTCCCAGGTCACAAAGAGACTGCATGATTTCTTGTGAGTCGATTCGGCCTGCACCACAAGAATTCATTTATTGAATAAAAACACAAGTTTATAACACAGATTTCACACATACAGGTCAGCTTACAAACTACAACTGTGTCATATTTGGTGCAGCTCTGAACAAATTTGTTAGGTCTGAAAAAAATCTTATTACAAACTCAAAATGCTCTCTCCTCAACATACAGTTCCAAAACTGTATACATGTATGGCTGTTTCTGTTTATATTCATATCACTCTTTTTATTGTTCTTTTACATTATTTTTAGTACTTAGTTTTTGTCTGTTTACTGTACATAGAGAGTAAAGATTCACCGGAGTCAAATTCTTTGTTTGCGTGTACAAACTTGGTCAATAAAGTTGATTCTGAATTCTGAACAAACACAGCAACAGAGCAACAAATGTTTCCTGATGTCAGACACAACTGCCAACTAGTTGCACTTGTTTCCGTCTTCGGCCTGACGTTGCCTCCTTTCTATTTGAATTAACACACTACTACAGACTTAGAGACTCCACCAGAATCTACCATCATTTTAAACCAAGACTGATGTGTATCCATGCAAACATACTGGTTTTGCTGGGGTTTAAGGAGTGGAGTGCAGTGAAGGAAAAACAAACCATGATGTTTGAGAATAAATGCATGTATGAGAATATATGCCATCTATTCAAAAAGAATTTGTTATTCAAGGAAGTCATATCAACCCTGCCATGGGACTGACTGGCTAGTATTTACTTTTCCCGCTGTGCTAATTGGACCGATTTTGAGTTTTGTTGATGTGTTTTGTTTTTTGAGGTTTCTCAGTTAAAAAAAATGTTTCCTGACAACTCTGTGGAGTGGACAGACTCAAAGGTCTGGATCCAGGCAAGTATGGAAGTGCAATTAGTGAAGTAGTGCTTTATCCCTTTATTTTGTAGTGTTGGTCCACAATCTATTGTCAATACCTCACAGCAGACCTGCAGCTTAACAAATTCCTTACCATCATTCTTCTTGTCCAGACTCTTGAAAACCAGCCGCAGTTTTTTCTCGTGGTCTCTTAGGTAATGAACAAACTCCTCAAAGTCTAACTGTCCGTCCAGGTCTTTGTCTCCTGCTTTCACTATTTTCTGTAAAACAAGGAAAGACAGGTCAGACCTGTGTCCACTGAGATACAAACACATGAGGAAGAGAGTCATAAAGCTGGGGACTCATTTTTGTATTTAAGCAATGTCAACTCGTTTCAGAAAGCATGGTGCATTAGCTGTATGAAAAGCAAGACTGTCTGTAAACGATGTTAACTTGAACTAATTCTGCATGGATATGGATAAATACAGCCATGCTGCCTTGTGGATACAGTGATGTGACAAACAGCAGCAGGGGTCTGAGTGCAAAGGTACCACCACCTCCCACCATCTGTGCACTGTTGACTTAGACACAGATTTCAGGTTGTTAGTCATCTAAGATAATCCAGCACACTTTCTGCCACTAAAACCTGCCATGCCAACTGAAACGATTGCTAAAGGGAAACAGAGTTAGCTGAAAGCATGAATTGGCTGGCTGTTCCATCCCTCAGGGAGTGGACAGGACAAAGAAAAAAAATCAACAGAATGCATTTGAGCATTACTTTACTGAGTGATTTCCTCTGTTAGCATGAGCACAAGCATAAAGTAGAACATTTACAACAAATAAAACTAAAACAGTGTTTGTGTCATAAACAGGTGAGAGCAGTGAGCCAGCTTTAGGGATGTGGGTGACCTAGGGTTAAAGGTTTTACTGCTAAAACCTTTATTTACTATTACCAGAGACACTGGGATACTGACATTAAAATGAAAATATATACAGCGAGATCTAAAAGTCTGAGAGCACACAACAAATCATATTTTCATGTAAACCTGGAAATAATCTGACAGTTTGAAGATTTAGAAACATTTTAAAATGCAAACATTTCTGACATGTACAATGAAGAAATACTTCTGATATTTCAACAATCTGATCAATCTAGTGCCAGTGAACATGATAACTCCTTTGTACAAAGACAATGTTGGTGAAGAATAACTTGAAGAAGCTCTGGGGTTGGGCCGAGTTGAGGCAATACCACATGGGCTCAGTCCTTTAGCAGCGGTCATGAGTTCAAGTCCAGCTCAAGACCCTTTGTTGCCTGTCGCTCTCCTGTCTTCCCCACTTTCACTCTAACAACAAAAAAACAGAAACCCCCCCCCCCAAAAAAATATTGTAAAATAAGAAGCTCTGGGGTCGCAGGGGGGCTGGAGCCTATCCCAGCCGACTCGGGCAACAGGTCACCAGTCTATCACAGGGCTACACATAGAGACAGACAACCAAACACACTCACATTCACACCCATGGATGATTTAGCCTCAGTATGTCTTTGGACTGTGGCAGAAAGCCAGAGAACTTTGTGAAAACCCATGCGTACACAGGGACATGCAAACTCCACACAGAAAGATCCCAGGACGCGAACCAGGGATCTTCTACTTGTGAGGCGATGGTGTTAACAAATGAGCCCCTGTGCAGCCCATCTCAAAACTTTATTCACAAAATTTTCTTCACTGAAATTTTACTACTTAATTCTCAAAGTGATATTATGACTTCAGTTTCATAAAAAATTTTTTAACCTTTATTTAACCAGGAAGTCCCACTGAGATTAGAAATCTCTTTTACAAGGGAGACCTGGCCAAGGTAGCAGCCATACAAAATCAAAAGCAATGTAAAATAGATACATGACACATAAATAAACAATAAACTGTAAAACAATAACAATAAAACAGGCTAAAGGCTTTTCATGGACAGTGGCCTCTCAAGAAAAATAGTGACATTCCTCCTACACTGCATTTTTTGTGATACTCTTCAACTCATTATTGGATATAAATGTTTCTAGTTTTTAAATTTATATTTTTTGGGGAGAGATTTTTCCTGTTGTTTGACAGAGATAGAGTGAAACTGGGGGTAGACAGAGGAGAGTGACATGTAGCAAATGGTCTTGAGCCGGACTCAACGCATGACTTCTGGTAAGAGCTGGCTCCCATGTGGCATCGCCTCAGTGAAGATTATTCCATGACCACAGTGCACGATAGGAGAACGCTGTTTTGCCAAAGTCTGTTAGAAAAGCAACCACGCGTCAAGTGTCAAGTAAAAGTATGAGATCTGACAGTGAAAAGCAGAGTATAAAGTAGCAAAAATCAAGTGCAGTACTTGAGTAAATTGTCCCACCTGCCTGCTAGGTAAAGGAAAGGGAGAGACTTTGCTAGTTTAGGTGTTGATTAAGGAGCATGCTGTACTTCAGGTAGTAACTGTGTTGGGGACAGGAGTGCTGAGGCCCACCCCACCATGCTACAATACAGTGGTTCTCAACTGGTGGGTCGGGACCCAAAAGTGGGTCGCGAAACCATTTTTAGAGGGTCACAGAAGCACCCCCCCACTTAAAAAAGCAGTGGTGTTAAGTCTTTTATTTTAAAGGATGTGTTTCTTATGACAGTTTGCTTTCAGTAGCAGGATATTTAGTGGTGGTGACACCAGTAACAGCCCACTATTAACCTCTAGATTTGGTTCTGCCAGCTTATTGGAGAAATTTATGCTAAAATGAACCAAATGTCAGGATCCTGACTTCAGCCCCTGCTCCCCCCTCCTCTCTCTGCTCAGCTCTCCTGGTCTCTCTCTGGCAGCTGCTGCCATTTCTTAATCAATCAGCAGCAACTCCGGGCAGCCGTGCAAGCACACCACCACTGACATAAAAACCAGCTCCACAGTCAACTCGACGCCGGAACATAGCTTCAAGCTTCATGCTTCAAGCCTCAAGCCTCAAGCCTTCTGCACAGCTCTAGTTCTAGATTCACGCATGCCTCTCTCGAGCCCGCCAGTTCCTCCAGTTTGTGTTTTCTCTGTTTGTGAGTATTTGGGTTTTTTCTGTTTCTAAACAAATAAATCAGTCAGCATGAACCGGTCTCTGTGTCCGCATTTGGGTTCTCGTGCGTACCTTGACAGTATGTTCCGGCCACATACGAACCCAGCGGACACAGAGCCCGGTTCTGACCACTCGCCGGATTCCTCGGCGATTTCTGTTGATGAGGAGACCCACGAACATGTGGAGCTCCTCATCAGTCTATTTGTTGCCTGGCAAAAGGCTCCGAACCAGGTTTTCAAGGACACTGCGGTCTCAATGGCGCGCGGATACGCCGCGCAGAAACCGCCGCGCAGAAACCGCTGCGCAGAAACCGCTGCTTAATAGCTTTCTACCGGACAGTGTGCTGGGTTTTTTGAATACGCCGCTCTCCCAGCGGGCGCTCCAGTTGACCGCTGGCGCACCGACGTCGCCGCTGCCGAGCGCACAGACGCCGACGCAGCCAGGCGCACAAATGTCGCCGCTGCAGAGCGCCGGGGAGATCCAACTGCCGAGCGCACAGGCGTCGCCGCAGCTGCCGAGAGCCGCGGAGGTGCAGCTGCCGAGAGCCGCGGCGGTGCAGCTGCCGAGAGCCGCGGAGGTGCAGCTGCCGAGAGCCGCAATGTGCGCCAGGGGGCGCACATTGGGGGGAGGTACTGTCAGGATCCTGACTTCAGCCCCTGCTCCCCCCTCCCCTCTCTGCTCAGCTCTCCTGGTCTCTCTCTGGCAGCTGCTGCCATTTCTTAATCAATCAGCAGCAACTCCGGGCAGCCGTGCGAGCACACCACCACTGACATAAAAACCAGCTCCACAGTCAACTCGACGCCGGAACATAGCTTCAAGCTTCATGCTTCAAGCCTCAAGCCTTCTGCACAGCTCTAGTTCTAGATTCACGCATGCCTCTCTCGAGCCCGCCAGTTCCTCCAGTTTGTGTTTTCTCTGAGTATTTGGGTTTTTTCTGTTTCTAAACAAATAAATCAGTCAGCATGAACCGGTCTCTGTGTCCGCATTTGGGTTCTCGTGCGTACCTTGACACCAAAATGTGCTCAGAATCTGTCAAAATGGACCAAAATATACCAAAATGAGCAAAAAAAACAAGACCAAGTTTTCCTAAAATGTATCAAAATGCGTTGAGACTCCACCCAAATAAACCTTAATTTGTTCACAGGAACAGCAAACTTCAACAATTTTGGTCGCGACTGTTATTAATAGAAACATAGTGGGTCCTGAGGCTGGACCAGTTGAGAACCACTGCTACAATAGATACCGATGCCATTTGCACTGGAGGGGTAAAGACCTAGATCTTGTATTCTTCCAGTTATCTAGGACAGACTTGTACTACTCACACTCCTATATAGTAGGGCTTCTTCTTTGCTAGTTTCTTTGTGGAAAATGATCCATCAGAACACATATACACCGATCAGGCATGACATTCTGACCACCTGCCTAATATTGTGTTGGTCCCCCTTATGTGGTCTAAAATGCTCTGAACCATTGGGCATGGACCAGAGGACCTCTCAGGGTGTCCTATGGGGTCTGAACCAGGACGTTGGCAGTGGATCCTTTGAGTACTCTGGCTTGTGCAGTGGGGCTTCTGTCAATCAAACTGGTTCCACTGCATCCTGTTGATGCTTGATCAGAATGGGCTCTTGGAAGTTCGGAGGTCAAATCAACATGTTGGGCCATTGTCATGTTCCTCAACATGTTCCTGATTGGTTGATGTTTTTTCCATGTGATGGGGTGTATTTTCCTGCGGGGGTAGGCCAGTGACATTTGGGATTTCCATTTGCATGAGGGAGTGTGTTTGTTCTGGGACAATGTTTACTTGGGTGTCTAAGTCTCATCAACACGGATGTTAAAATCCAAGGTTTTCCAGCAGAACAGCACATAGTACCAATATGATCAGTGTTAGTCACTTCACCTGTTAGTGGTCAGAATTGTTGTGGCTGATCGGTGTACACACCAAGAGCTCAACACCCACTATGACACCAGCCTGTCTGTCATTGACTCTACCCATAAAGATTAAAGAGTGCTTCCTCATCAGCAACATATCAAATGCAACACAATGTCAAAAAAGTGACTCCATCAATTACTACATCAGGACGAAGGAAATCTCTTCAACACTTCAGTAGTCACAGAAATGACTTCACAGTGTAAACATACTGCACCGCATTGAACCACTGACCTTCTTACTCATAGACACTGACTATTTACTGTATCCTGGTAAAATAAAAATAGAAACTTTTGTTATAAAAACCACACTTTCAGTTTTTAAAGTTATAGTTGAAGATACGGTTTTACTTTCTACGAGACACTGGCTCAATGCAGTGACCAGCAATGAACACAGGATGAAGTACTCCTACACTCCTACACTGCAGGTATACACTGAGGTGCTGCCTCTGTTGGTGAGCCGAACAGCAGTGGACGCCTTTTCCCAGAAACACACAAGTAGAGAGGTGAAATTAGTTACTCAGTAAACCAGTCTCACTAATGTGCTCAAGCAGATACACAGAGACAACAATGCAAAGTGCTCTGCTGTGTTCGGACCAAAGCTGCCTGCCTGATCAGTGACTAACTATCATGGAGCCACGTGGCCACTTCAACCACATGCACACCGATTTCCTGATTTCCCCTCATAGGTGAGATAATGACTAACATGTAATTCCCTACAATGGTGCCAGAACAGCAGTGCACCAAGTTAACATTCAACTCAATCAGTGTTTGACATGAGTGCTGATTTGGTCAAAGAGCAGAAAGTCAACACTGGTAATGTCTCCTTGACACCGAAGGTTTGTTGCTTCACCTTCAAGTGTAAAACCATTTTGACGAATTGTAACGGCATATAAAGAATTAAAACAGTAGGCTGAATATTTTCCGTTTGTTTCATTGCAGAAGTGCCTTCACTCAAGTGCAAAAACTATATTAACCAAGACAGGTACACGTGTATTTACTGTTTCTGGCAAGATTCATAAAGACCTGCTGGTATAATGCAGGGAGAGAGAACACTTGGGGTTTGCTCATGCAACAGAACTTGTTGCTAATTCATGCCGATCTGCATGTAATGTATTTAAATTGTTTTTTAATTGTTTTGTCTTTTAGCTCTTTTTATTTATTGATTTATTTATTTGTCTTTTAGCTTCTAGGTCTTTTATTTTACTGTCTTTTAGCTTTTAGCTCTTTTTATTCTTTTGTCTTTTAGCTTTTAGCCCTTTTTATTGTCCAGTTTTAGCTCCAGTGTCTTCCTCATGGGGGGCCTCCACGCTGGGAGGTGTGGCTGGTCTGCCTAAGTGGGGGGGGTGTCGCCCTGGGGACCCCGGAGGCCCAGAGGACCGGGGGGCTCTGCACCATGCGTGTGGAGTCTACCCCGGTCTTTCTGGGTCGGGGGTCTCTGTGGTGGCAGCGCTCCCTGTGGGCGTGGGCTGCGATTCCTCTCAGTGTGGATGAGCTCCCCATAGGTGGTTTTTTCCTCATGGTTCCTCAGTGCCCCGCCATGTCACCATGCTAATAGTAACGGTAGCGTTTGTGGTTCTGTGGGTGAGTGTGTGTGTGTGTGTGTGCATGTGTGTGTGTGCGTGGGACCGATTGTGGGTACGTGGCTCTATGTGTGTGTTTGGGGGGAGGGAGCGGGTTTTCTTTCTGTGATATTTTTCTACTGTATGTTTTTATTTTGGGAAGCACTTTGAGTTACATTTTTTTGTATGAAAAGTGCTATATAAATAAAATTTGATTTGATTTGATAAATGAAACTTTGAGCAATTTTCTTATTGCTGTCTATGACATGTCAATTGCTGGTACATATGGCCATCATTTTGTCACGCAGGCCTAAAAGGAAGTAAAGATCGGCAGTGAAATGAATAAATAAAAGTAGACAGAGCAGTGCATGTCCCTCTTTTGATCAAGGGAAGGGTAACTTCATAACTGAGGTACCTTTAAGCAAAACACACCATCTTCAACAGATGTAGTGGAGCTGTGCAGTTGCTGAAACACCAATGTTGAGGTACCGACTGTAACGGCTGTCAAGTGGAAATATCTGAATGAGGAGCTGCAGTGTGTTTGGGAGAGCATGAAGCTTACTCACCCAACACTGAGCATTAAAGGCAGAGGATCATCAACAGTATAATTGCTGAACCTGATAGGAACATGAATGTCTAAACCAACAACGTCACAGCAATGAGTCATTTTTTGAGAAAAGGACTTTGAGGTCTGGAAGCATTTCAACACTTACGTCCTCTTTGTTGAAGCCTCTTCTCTTCTATCGATGAAACACTGAATTATTTTAGCATGTAAAACTCACATTAGTGTTGTCTACCAGCAGCCACATACAAACTCTCTCTCCCGTCGGACTCCACAAGCATCACAATCATTTAGTCATTTTCCAGACTGTGACAGCTGTAATAGTTGACTCTTTGTTTAGACTGAGATTCATTTCTAAAGTAAAAACATCAGACAGATGTTCAGAGCCTTAAGAAACACCTTCAGGTTTGATCACCTGTTGACATAATAGACATGCATGTAACTCACTGGAAAGTTGATTAGTAATTATCTTGTAAGATGCAGTTGAGAGCAGTCTTACATCTGACCACCTGTTGTCCCCACAGGTTATACAGGGTGAGTAATCTTTCTCTACCTGCTTTATCCTACCTGTTGAAGATTTGTAGGCGGTGCTACCATAATTAATACGGTGGTCTTTTTTGGAGTAGCATTACTCCTGCTGATTTCTTTATTGTCAGAGGAGTGTACAGTCTTTCCATTGACACCGGCTTGGTCTCCAGTAGCCCCAGTCTGTTTCTCCCCTTGCAGCTGAGTTTCAGCAGGCTTACACTGTGTCCTGCCAAAAAGTCTCTGGCACAGGAAACTCAGCATGTCCTGCAGCATCGTCAAACTGGCTCTCACTGTGTCTGGGTTACTGCCCGCTGCTCAAACACAACACCACCACTTAAATGCACCAGTCTTGCTGTAGGAAAAGAGTCAAACTAGTAGAATAAGTGTTAGAAGGTCCACTGAAGACATCGTGGGACTGCAGAGAGGACTTCACTGCTCCAGCTCAGTGCTCTGTGATTCAGCTTCTTGCTAGAAGCAACACTGGCAGATGTCCAGATATAGGTCCACAGGAATCAACTGCAGCAGGATGAAACAAAAGGTGCCAATTTTATACTGGAAAAATCTCATGTTGAGTCTGATAAAACAATGGCATCAGCAGCAAACAGGATCAACCACTTTGCCGGCTTCAGCATCAGCATACTGAGAAATGCAGCAAAGAGAGCCTCCAGAAACCTGCATCCTCACTGCAGCCCAGCCTGACCAATCACTGCAGTCTATACTGGCAGGCCTGACTGCGTATCCATAAAACAAGCCCCTTAGCCAATAGAGGACATGGAAATTAACTGATGCCTTCAACAGTCAATCAGAGTATAAGGAGGGGCCTGGGTAAAGTGCAGGGTTTCCCCTCAGTCACACCGTCCTTACGGCAGAAAATCTGCTGAGTGATGCCTTCCTCCTCCCTCCCCCACTACCCTTCTGCATTCGTTCTGAGTCATTCCAAGCACACCGTCAGCATCCAGCAGGCAATACAGTGATCCAACAGCTGAGCTCAGTCACATTTGAATTCTCAACACATACCAGGTTTCTGCTGCTGGGAAAACTACAGTGTGACGCAGCAAAGAAGCTTCATCTCTTCAAAAATCCTGGTGGCTTTTTGCTGCTTTCTGCAGCCCTAACTAACTGTTACTTACTGCACTGCCTGAAGAATGACATTTATCCTGGACTGATGACTGACAGAATGTTTCTTTAAAACAGCATGAGAGGTTCTTACTCGTATAATATTTTTAACATTATTGATGCATCCCATGAAAAAATCAAAACCAACAATATGTTTGTCTGTCAAGCCCACTATTAAAGACATCTATGGAAATAGTTCACTAATCCTATACATCAGTTCACAATTATTTGTATATCACCATTACATTTCACTAACTCTATGTGTCCCCCGAGGCCCTGTGTCCTTTGCTTGTTCTCTCCATGAATGTCTCTGGATCTGGAGCTAAACATCTCTGATCTGCAGCCGCTGGCCTCATCACCTGCTGCCCTGCAATCCTCACCCCAACCTCTCATGCTATCCCTCCCCCCTCCCCCCCACTCCCAACCCAACCAGTTGAGGCAGATGGCCGCCTTCCCTGAGCCTGGTTCTGTCGGAGATTTCCCCCTCTCCATATCCTAAGGGGGTTTTTGGTTTCCTTCCTAACGTTGCTGACTGCTTGCTCATAGGGAATCCAAAAGCAACTTTGGATTGTTGGGTTTTCAGTTTTCTGTTCTGTGTATAATTCCTAAGGTCTTGTACCTTACTATGCAAAGCGCTGTGAGATGACATATGTTGTAAATTTGCGCTATATAAATAAAATTGAACTGAATTTAAATACCTATCCAAACAGAACAAAATTCAGTTTAATTCAATTTTATTTATATTGCACCACTTAACAACATATGTCATTTCTTAGCACTTCACATAGTAAGGTGAAACCTACCAGTGCTGTGGCAAGTATTTCTGGTTGCAGAAAGGTGTATGTGGGTTTGAGGCAAAATAAACTAGTTGAATATGAAACACATTGATGCACTGGGTGGCTTCAAGTCGCAGACGGCATCAATGTGTCTCACTGCCATGTATAGTAGGTCAAAACTAATCCTTAGACCTTAAAATACCTTCTTCTCAGCTGAACTGTTCACAAAGTATTTATTGCAGTGAGGTGAATCAAATGAAATTTCCCTACTTAACTTTCCAACGATGCTAGTTGCTTGTCTGTGCAAGGAAAACAAGGCGTAGTCTGTCAGCTAGTACCAAAACCCCAGAACTCAAGTGTACACATCTGAATTAGAACAAGACAGACTCCTGCAGCAGTCACTACATTACACCACACACATTTGTTCAGGCAGCAGTGTAACTATTTTAGGAATTATTTGCTTCCTGAACATTTATTTTTCTCATGTGTACCATCTGGAAATACCATCCAAAAAGCCAGCCGAGTTTAGTTTCAATAATCGGTCAATAAAGATACCAATACCGATAATGGCAAAAATGCTAAATATCATTTTAGCATTTTTGCTAAACTGATATGACACATAAATCGGCCAGGCCAATAATCGGTCTATCGCTATATGATACATTTGTGATATTTGTCATGCAAGCAAGACTAGACCTCATGTAACTTATCACATAATAATGCTGTAATAAACAAAATAGTAAATTAAACTAAGCAGCCTACCAAATTGTTAAGTTTATTTATGATTCCCTATACACTAAAAATTCTGCCACGTGTAATAACTGCATGCAGTTTGGACTTGTGTTATGTTAAAAGTGATTTGGATATGGTACTGGGTCTGACCCAGTAACATAATAAGTAGCCTAGTAAGCAACTTTTACGTAAAAGTGACCTATGTCTGAAAGGGACTTAAAGGAAGGAAAACCTGGCCTTCATATGAGGCATTTCAGGCAGGTAGCAAGGATTGACTTCTAGGGATGAGACTAACCACGGACTTTGGGCGAGAACTAAAGAAACCTCTTACATGGGAGGTGAAACATCTTCCAGAACCTAAAAAAGAAGTCCAGTTTCTTTCATTGTAGCTCCTCAGATTACCATCATCTGGATGACTGAGAATCTACACAAGCACTTTGTTACTTTGCAGACCTTTAACATGCACAAGAAGCTATATAACTCACTAAAGAAAGAACATAATGTGGGTTCTTTCATGCATTTGTATAAGAAGTTGCATGTTCATACAGTGACATGTTGCAGTGTAGTTCTTGCCAACCAAAACCTTATAATCCACCGACTCACTCTTTTAAAATATAAATGAATCAATTTTCAAATCCATTTTTTAAGATCCTACAAGTCCTATTATGTTGATGGTCTGCACAGTACACAGTTTAGAACTGATTTATTTTCTTTGACTGAAGAATTTAAGCAGTACGTTCTGAAGAAGACCTAGCATCTTTTGAGACTAATTGACATCAGTAATACAAGATTCTCAGGCCTTAACATGAGGATGTGTATTTGGCACTACATTTGAACTTAATAGATTCCTGGAATTGCTTGGAGAGGCATTCATGACTCTGCCCTGTGACCTGGAGAGGAAGACTGACACACAGGCAGTCACAAGACCTGCTGTCAGTGCAGGTCTTACATCATGCTGTGTATTAAGCATGTAAATGTGTCTGAGTAGCACTAGTCCTTGTTTACATTGCTGATTTACCTATCAGTAAGACCTTCAGTTGTGTTACTTCACAGCCTGGAGATATCGTACCACTTGTGAATTCGAGCTGCAACTAACAATTATTTTCAGTGTTAATCAATCTTTTGGTTACTCTTTCAATTAATCGTTTAGTTGTTTGGTCTATAAATGTCAGAAAATGGCAAAAAAAAATGTCAATCAGTGTTCCCTAAAGTCCAAGATTACATCTTCAAATGTGTTGATTTGTCCTAAACCCCAAGACATTTAATTTACTGTCACAATGTGGTAACGAAACCAGAAAATATTCACATTTTAGAGCCTGAAATAGAAAAAATGGTGACTTTTTTTCCTCAGACAATTACATCTGTGATGTTGTAAATATGCGCTATTTAAATAAAATTGAATTGAAACATTCAAACATTCTGGGAAGACATTTCATTTCAGAAAAATTTCATTGGATCCTAAACTTTAAGTAAAAATGAAAGGAGGATTGATGGACCTCTGTCTGCTAAACGCAAAAAAATGGTGGAAAAAAAACCACACATGTCCTAGGCAATGAGCAATTAATTGATTTAAAAATGTATGTAATTGATGCAAAGAGCAAATCGCAAATGTTGCAATTTAGGATGCAAATTATGCAGCACATTTAACCCAGGGTTTAAACTGTGGTGTTAATAGTTTAAATGTTACATCTCTATGAGAGTCGCCCTGGTCCTCATGTGGTAGTGTCCCATCACTGGTGAACACTGAACTGAAACTAGACTTTCAATTCAGTTGTAAAAGGTGCAATTACATATTTCCCCCAGTTCTTTGAGCCCTTGTATGTCCAAGAAAGAGAACTGGAATGAGAAGTTTTAAAACATACACAGGAACATTTTATAGACTCTAAAAGAAATGGATCTGAAGACGTCAACTGAATGTAAAAAGAAAAGGCAGTTCTTGAACACAGACTAGTGTGAGAGCAGGTAAAGCATGAGACAAGGAGGGAAGATGTTTGTACTGTTGTTCATGCTTTGTTGGTTTATTATTACTGTTGTGAGTCTTAACGTTATGTTTGTGTAGAATCCTAGTAAAACTTGTGAAAATCTTTAAAAAGCTATTGGAGAAACTAATAAGTCTATCTGGCTCCTACTGAACCCTGGTGAAGGACAGACTTTCAGTCTGAAGAACACACAGCAGCCTCCGTTCTTAACTTTCAACAGTGCTACAAATCAGTGGGAAATCTGTTGTTCAGGTATCTTCTACATAGAGGAGGACAGAAATTGAAACTATAACACAGGACGGGGAAACAACACACCACGTCCTACAAAAGAGCAGCAATGTGTCCTCTTACCATGAGCTCATGTTCAGTGCGATGTACTCCTAACTTCTTCAGCCCGATCGTCAGGTCGTTGACACAGATGCCTCCATCCCCGTTCACATCCAGGACCTGGAACAGCACCTTCAGCCTGTGCTCCTGCTCCGGCCCTCCACAGATGTCACATGGATGCGCGGACTGGTCGAAGCCCGGCTGCCAGTCACTGGCCGCCGGCTGCCGGCTGACCGGTATAGATGAAGCTGAGGAGGGGTCCTCGGCGTGGCCGCCTCCGCCGCCTGGGTCGACCCCTGGGTGGCTCTCTGCTGAGCGGCACTGGCAGAATACATCGCCGAGCAAAGGGGGCATCAAAGAGCCGTGCTGGTGCATCATGAGTGTCGGGCCCTCCGTCTGTGTTGACCCGCTACTGACCGCACAGCCAAACAGCTGAAAGAGGAGCCCCGCAGGCCGCTGCTAGACTGCTAGACCGCCGGCGCTCACTACCACGTCACTGGTCCCTCCATTTCAGCCGGCTCTGAAAGCAAAAGCGCCCAGCGGTCTGTTAGCCTCGAAACCCAGCTCTGTCTCCACCAAAACACCCGCGGAGTTCACCTGAGCAGCCAAACGTCCTCGCAGTAATTCCACCGGGCTCTTGCAGCTCAGTTTACCGGCATTTTCAGCGTAGTTCGATGCCGGTCAGGCGGGACGCGGTGACGGGATGAGGTCAGTATCCCGAGCGTCTGTTAAAATGCCTCCACAGCATCATGAGGTAGAGTTCACACGGAGCTCGTGTACTGCAGACCACGAAGAAACAAGGTTTTTGCTCTAATGCCTGATTTGGGATCGGGTGTTTATCCGATGTTTCTGTGTCGTTCACTTGCAGTCTAATGAGAAGACAGAGATATGTGGCTCCGAGAAACCGGTTGGGCAGAGGTCTCGCTGTATAACGCGAGATTCCAGCGTAAGCCCATCAAAGGTTACGGTATTTACAAGACTTAACGCCTGAGAGACACCTGACCCGCCGCCAGCTGTCTGCTTTTCCTTTTCAGAGAATAATCCGTGCAGGACTTGAATTTTAAAAATTTAGATAAAACCTGCGAATACGGAATCAATGTCTGAGAATAAAGAACCAACATATGAGAATATGGAATGAGGTATTCACTTAAACACGAGAACTGCACAACACACTGGTGCCATCTATCGTTTGAGATATGCAATGTTGCACATTCTATTTAAATGTACTGAATAAAAAGTAGAAAGTAGAGCCTTTACACAGGACACAACAGAAGTGTGTGCTCTTATATGTAATGTTACCTAAATCACCTTACAGTTATTGCAGTACTCCTAAGTTGATTAAAAATCTTCGATGTTATTCAGTAATTCAGATGTCCACTTCATTCTTCTACAGTATGGGAGTCTTCTTGTCAGCCAGTATTTTACATATCCACATTTACTGCTACATCTATAAATGTCCTCTCCTTTTGCACTCATGCAGCCTGACCCCTTATCCAACTCTTTGCTTTACTGTCAGGACTATGCATTCACTGTGGTCGCACTGACAAGGTTCGTGCCAAACATGCTGGACCCCACCGAAGCTGAACAAATTTATCTTGGTCTCGTCTGATCAAAGAAGGTCCTTCCAACATTTATCATGCTCCTTTTCACGTTTTTGAACATCATGTTTCACATCATTTTCATCTTGCAGTTCTGAACATCTGGAACAGAAAAACTGGGTGTTTTTCTTACTGCACAGTCATTCACACCTCTTGATTACTGCTGCAACTGTCTGATCAGATTTTTACTTGGTTACTGATCTTCCTGTATGTCTTCCATTACTTGCCACTTGTAGTTTGTTGATATTCTATAACTGAGCAGCCTTAATCTCAGAATAACTGTTGGTTTCTGTAGCCCCTCACAGCTGCTTTGCTCTAGACGCTTTTGTTCTAGATCTATTTACCTATTTTTGCAAAAAAATGCTTAGAAGTGAGTCAAAAACGTTTTTCTATAGATAAAATACCAGTTTATCTTACATTCCTTAGAAGTGGCCATATGAAACTCAAAGGTTAACTGACAGGTTGACCACACAAAAATTTGATCTGGCCACTGTGCATGTCTGATTCTTTCTGCATTTTTTGAAACAGAGAACACAGGAAGCATCCTAAACATGAAATATTCACTGATTGAAAATAAGCTTCATTTGTCATTTCTGACAAATTCGTCATTTCATCATTATTCACCTACCTGGCAGATGGACCTTTCCCAATTATCTCATGGTTGAGAGAAATGAACAAAATATGAAAATTAAAAATAAAACACAGGTTAATGAAACAGAATCTTTCCAACAAGTTCTATTTATTGTTATTTTTCATATAAAAACAAGTCCACTATAAAGGTAAAGCAATTTTACAAAAGAAGAGAATGAGAAGCAACAGTACATACATTAACATCATTCTTTAAAGTATGTTCAAGTTGAAAATCATCACGTTAAAAGACACCATTGGTTCTTGTCAGCATGTTTTCCCTCTCTACTAGCCAAAAACAGAGGTCGCAGTGTGCTGACACTGATAAAATGTGAGGCACAGTGCAAACAGAAGTAACAGTGGGAACAGTCAGTCCCTCATGCACAGGGTACAGTATGAATTAACTATGTTTCAGCATGCAGATGGACACAGGTGCACCTAACTGATCAGAATTTGTAACAAAGACCAGAACACACAGTCTACATGCTAAAATCAAACCAGCTCAGTCCTGATTGGCTGCAAACACTTAACAGATCTGAGCCGCAGCCAACGTGAGAAGACCTGGTCTAGATAACTGTATTATTACCAGGGAGGGTCGGGCAGTCACACTGACATCAGCCACAGCACACAGAAGCAGCCAATCACCAGCATTTATTAAAGCACCCACATGTAGGATTTGGATGTGATTACTACATTGTTCAAGTTATTCAAATTTTTTCTTTATTGACAATTTTGTTTAGACCATCCATTATTTTTTTTGGCTCTCCTCATCCTCCTACTGTCCAACACCCAGACAAACAGGCATAATGCTCAGTTCTGGGTGTTGTTTACTGACAACATTTTGATATAGAAGTCCAGTTTGAATTCTTTAAGCATATGAAACCTCACAAAGTAGTGAATGAATGTTCATTTCAATCCGATCTAATGGTCTGGAGCGCCACAAAGATCATGGCGGGAAGACTAGTGTCTTTTATGTTCCCTCATTAAACACATTTCCTCTGATCCATAGAGGGAAGCCGAGCTGCCATATGACTACTGTTATGTATTATGTCACAAGAACCAGTACTTTAGTACCAAGCCAATACCAAATTTCTGAAAATGTGATAGTCCTTGTTTGCTACGGCACCATGGGTATTAAAGGTCCAATGGATTCAGAGGGTACTAGAGATAATGGATAAACATGTGGAATGGTGGTGGCAAGTGCAGCTGCAAGTAAGAGGTCTGCCCATACTTGGGTAAACTTGCATTTTTAGCCCAAGTAAGAAACACATCAAAGAGATCTAAGCAGAGATCTAAGCAGCTCAGAGACAGATACCCAGATTTGTCCACAGAGTTCATTTGAGCACAGTCGTTTCTTTATATTAACAGCATTTCGTTGCAATGTTCAGATCCAGAAATGTCACTGCTGCTATTTGTGATCTGTGGCAGCAGATCAGTTGTAGCAATACTCAACACACAACGTTCACAAAGTTCATCTAACTAATTTATTATTTCTAGTACAGAGAATTACAGAATGTCAATCTTATTCCTACCATCAGTTTCGGAATCCTGACAGCTCTATTAAGGAACAGACCACTGCTAGTTCTGACCACAGTGTGATTGGGTGCAACATCACAGAAGGGAATAGTGACTGTTTTGGAACTCTGTGCCATGGCTATATCTTCAAAAATCTTGTTTTATCTCAGCAGCAACAGTTCAAAATCCTAAATGAATCAGTTTAGAATCATACATGGAAAAAAGACCAGCAGTTCCTTTCATATTAGAATCTTTAAAAATAAAAAGATTGACATTTCTTCACTGTTTTTGTTCAGAAAATGAAACAATGAATAGATTTTCTAAATAATTCATTTTCTTGTTGATTAGCTAAAGGATACATATTGCTACATATTTTCCCAACAGACACTTGTCATAGTGTTAAAAGCACAGCTTTTGTTAAAATTGCTTTGACTGCTTTCCATCACTGAATACTGCAACAGAGTCGTCATTAATGTGAGCTGCATCTGCACTTGCCCTCTCCTACCGTTTAAACTGCACTGCTGTGCAGCGCAATACTAGATGCTGGTTAGGACAGGATTTAAATTAACCTGATACCCAAAGATGTTCACTTTCTAGCTGTCAGAGCTGCCCTGCTGATCTTATACAAATGATGCCCACAACAATGTGAGGTCACAGACCCAGGGTGCCATTTCACTAACCATCCATACAGATACATTAAACTCAATGGCAAGTGTTATCATTCGACAAGTGTACAGTGAATGTTGCAAGGTGTGGTGTGTGTATGTGTGTGTCACAGACATCAGACGAATCTTCTTCAGTAATAAACACTAGCTAGTTAGATGTGAGCTGCTGCCATGACTGATTAGCTGATGAGAGTGAAACATGTTGACGGTAGACTGGGTGTGTAGTGGAATGTCTGGATGTGTGTTCAGTCAGTGAGGTGTCCATGGAGACTGACCACATGTCTGTGTTCATGCTTGTTCAGATGCTTTGTTGATGTTTTAAGGATGTTTTATGTGTGTGTGTGTAACTCTGTGTCTATTTACTTGATCGCTTCATAGTAACAAGAGTCTCCAGAGGACACATTGCCTGATGCAGCTTCTTGTTTCTTTCTACCAGGAAGGGGCGGTGTTGGCCAGTCGTCTCATACGCCTATAAAAACAGAGTTCATTCACATTATTTTGAGAATTCTGCAAAAACTGTAGGAAGAGTCTGTGGCAGAGAGTTTCTTTAATGAAAACTGATTTTCTTTAAAATCCTGAGTAAAGATTCTGAGTCTTTAGATCCCAAAACAAAGACATATCACTGTGGACGAATCAACCCTCAAAGAGCCTCTGGACAAAAATGTTTTGTTGGACCCCCAAAACACAGAACAGTGTCATTATTTTCTAAGGCACCTATGAACCAAACAATTCTCTAGAACTGAAGAGTATTTGTATTAGCTGATCAGACTGTTGAGTGACAGAAAATTAATGGCAGCATTTTTGGTGCTGATAAACTGTTGTTAATCATGAATCACTTGTTCCAGTTTCTAAAAGGTTATACTTTTCCAATTTTCCAGAATAAGAAACTTAAATTTTGGGGGTGTTTAAATACTGTGCAGAAAAAATGAAGCAACTGGAGTATGTTTATTAGAGAACAATAATGCACATATTTCACTATTTTCTGCAGCAAACAACTATCTGCTGTGCAAGATACAGTAGAGTACTGGCATCTTTTGCAGCAAATGAAGTCACACTCCCACTGTATGTGAGTTTGTTGGTACCTTGGTAATTTTTCTGCTTATTTATTAAACTCTTACATAATTTAGACAAAAATATTTAGCAACTGTGCTGCTGCACCACCAGCAATTATGTTTTAGCTATCAAAACATTGTTTTAAATGTTTTCAGGGATGACTTTATCTAGCGGCTACATTTTAATCTTTGAGGTCCTTTTAACCACAGATCTTATAATTGTCAGTCTGACAAAACTCAGGTAGCACTAGCAGCTTCAGTGAAACAGAAACCGTAAATTTAATTCATGTATTCAACCATCCGTCTGTATCCAACTGTCTCACCTCGTGTTCCTGTCTTGGTCTCGGATCTTCTTCTCCATTTCGGCATCTGTGAGGGTCTCCAGCAGGGGGCACCACTGGTCTGCATCGCCTGTGTTGCGGATGGCAATCTCAACTGTGGGGAGTGGGTTCTCGCTGAACAAATTACAAGCATGGCATTAATAAAGCATTCCACCACAGAAGACCATGTGCAGCTAGCAAATAAAAGGTAGAAAAACAGAGATCTGAGGATGAGACTAAAGTGTACTCCGAAAAGATGAAGTAGGGTCCTTAAAAGTCAGTGAATGGTGTGATGAGAGGAAGCTTGTTAGCATGTTTAGACTACTGAGCCCAATAATTCTGACAGGACTGAGATATAGAGTGGGTGAGTTACCTGAAGGCGTAGGTCCTCTGGTGCCAGCTGAGCTGACCTCGAATGCTGTAGGCAATCGTGGTGACAAACTCTCCACCCAGACCCAGCTCAGAACACAGCTTCAGCGCAAATGACTCCGGAGAGTTCTCTCTCTCTGACATGTCCCACTCAAACTGGTCAACCAGAGAGATGTTACCTACGTGGATATTCAGCTATGGAAAACAGAAAAGTATCATGTACACCTGTGTTTCTCTTTGTCACCTTATTCTGACCTGTATCTGACCTGGACTCCCTTATGTTTACCACAATAGTAGCTTCTAATCTGTATCAAATTAGTCTCTTCCACACAGTGAACTCCAGGTTTTCCTCCACAAAATGTGTGCTAATGTGAGAGAGACAGAGTAGTTAAATGGTGACTTCACTGATGTTTAACTTGATTTCTATAATAAAATAGTAGGCACATCTTACTCTCATCCATCTCGCCCGTACTTTGCCTGTTTGTCTGCCAACCAAATACAAAAAACAAAACTGAATCCAGGCTCAACTTCAAACTAAAGATAACTTAAAGGACCGTCTCTACATAAGCCAGAGTTTGAATATTTAAGAAAAGCTTTAACTATATAGGTAGAAATAAGAGGGGGAATTCTTGTTTATGTCTTGAATGGTTCAAATGGGAAAGAAAGAATCTCTGCACAATTAAAATGTAACTATAATCATCATTATGGAGGTGGGTGTGCAGGTTTTCTGTCAACAATATATATATATATATACATACACATATATATGTATGTATAGACACTTTACACTGCTGATTTGACCGCTTATCACCAGCTACAGACGCAGCAGTGGTTACTCTCTGAGTCTTGGCTAAGGCAAACATGGACACACAGACATGATATATTCAAATATAATGATAAAACTAGAACTGGAAAGGCTGAATGGGTCAGCTGTAACAAGTCATGCCCACTTTGACTAAATATTTTTTGGAGTAGCAAAATTCTTTTGATAACTTTTGCTCAAGCACATCTGGAGATTGTATGTGCAAAGTTTGGTGCAGATGGAGTGTAAACTGTAGGAGGAGTTGGAAAAAGTAGGTTTTTGATGTGTACTGATGTACAAAGAGAAATGTGCACTGGAAGGGGGCGTGGCCTATGTCAGAAGATGCAACACTATTTAGGGAACACGTAGATATAAAGTTTACAAAGACATGATTTAAAATATGAAAGTTACAGGCCAAAGTGCGTTTGCAACTGTTATAGCGCCACCTAGTGGAGTAGATGCAAAATTTTTGGTGTGGGTGGTCTGTGTGCTCTTCTATATATATCCTGTAAATTTCACAGTCCTCAGACTAATACTTGAGCTGAAATAATGTTTGTTGTTTATCTTGTAATAAGCCACGCCCACTTTGACCATTCATGAATAACATTAAGATATGGCTTCAGGAGTGACCCAGCATCATACCTACCAAATTTGGGAAAAATGGGTCATGCCATTTAAAAGATATAAATTTCCCATAGTTGCAGCGCCCCCTAGTGGCCAACATGAGCCAAATTTGGTTCATACCCCCACAGTCACATGACAACATGAGATCTCAGGTTTGGTGTTATTAGCATTTCTTTTGAGCAAGATATGCAACAGTTAGCATTTTTTTTTAGCTAGGTATAAAAATTTATCCGTTAATAATTTGCGCATATTTAGACGGAACAAAATTCTTTTGATAACTTTACATCAGGTCCAACTGATGCTAGCATACGCGTCCCCCAGCTCCCTCAGGCTTGGCCCCCTAATAATATGATATGATAAAATAAGATTAGATAAGACTTGATAGGATAGACTTGATTTATCCCTAATGGGGGAATTTACAATGTGAATCGATCAATGTAATATACCATATAATAACATAATACATATTTATATAAATATCCTTAAATGTGCTAAAAAATCAAGGGAAACACTTGTCCTGTAGAACTTGGAAGGCAATTGACGTTTTTATGTTTTACTTGGTGTCAGAGTAATTCAGAAAAAAAATTGTAACAACTGTAGTTCCATTTCAAAGAACAAAATTATGTCCAAAAACAGCAAGTTAGACAAACAACTTTAACAGGACCTACAAAAACAATAATGTGAATACACTTCTCAACATAACAAAGGCGTCCATTCATGTTGACGTTATATTCCTGAAACACTGACAGTGTCCTCTGCTCAATCGTTCTGACATATTTGTCCTGTGTTGAAAACTTGTGGACAAAAAGGCTTGGCAAGTTAAATGTGGAGTCACATAATTATGCTCAGAAAACCTTGTTCTAGGTTATTTCTATAAAGCTACCTGACATTCTGTGCATCTACAAAGGAGTTTTTGTTGCGGCACCTACCTTGATGATGACTCTCTGATCTGCCTGCTCTTCGAGGATGCTGTCAGTGGGGTAGGACTCAATCTGCTGACGAATAGCTGAGGCAATGGCTGGGACAAAGGCCAAGGGATTTAGGTCCAGGTCATCACACAAAATCTCAGCAAACATCTCTGGGGTCATCAGTTTCTCTAAGAGAAGGCAGAGAAATTAGAGAGGAGACAACACAGGATGTTTCGGATGCTGGCAAACCAGTGGTGATATATTTACCATTCATGTTCCATGTGAAGGCATCTCGTAGCTTCTGTCCGTCTATCTCCATGTCTAGACGAATGGGAACCAGCGCCTCTATCTGGGCTGCATTCTCATGGATCACTGCAGGGTCGTGGTCATCAAAGCTGAAAAGAATTCACACAACTCTTTGGTGGATTATTTTTCTTCAACCAAGCAGTTCTTCATGTTATTTTAACATAATTTGGTCATTCTCATATTAACATTGGCACTGCTTAAAGAATAGGTTTTTTTAGGTCTATATTAATAGTACCCTTAAATATACACCGATCAGCCACAACAAGTGAATAACATTGATCAAATTGGTACTATGTAGTGTTCTGTTGGAAAACCTTGGATTTTAACATCCGTGTTGATGAGACTTGTCCCAGAACAAACACACTCCCTCATGTAAATGGAAATCCCAAATGTCACTGGCCTACGCCCACAGGAAAATACACCCCATCACATGGCAATAACATCAACCAATCAGGAACATGTTGATGAACATGACAGTGGCCCAACATGTTGATTTGACCTCCGAACTTCCAAGAGCCCATTCTGATCAAGCATCAACAGGATGCAGTGGAACAAGTTTGATTGATACAGGCTCCACTGCACAAGCCAGAGGACCTAAAGGATCCACCTTCAATGCCGTAGTGCCAGACCCCATAGGACACCCTGAGAGGTCCTCTTGTCCATGGTCAGTGGTTCAGAACATTTTTGAGCACATAAGGGGACCAACACAATCTTAGGCAGGTGGTCATAATGTTATGCCTGATCGGTATGTATATGTGCAATGAAAAATTTATTAAAGCAACTTAAAGTACAATCAGAAAATGCACAACAGGACTGACTAAATACACAAAACACAGCAACAAAGTACTAAAAAGTTTTCTCACCACAGGGGGAAGGTCCTCTTCTTGTCACGGCCCATTCGGTTACGGTTGATGGTGGTGGAGCAAGGCACAGCATCTAGATGGTGAGAGCTGTTGGGCAGCGTGGGAACCCACTGACTGCTCCTCTTTGCTTTTTGCTCCCTTAACACAAAACGTCCAAAAAAACACAACATTGAGATGTTCTTTCATGAGTATGCCGGAAAATAAGTATGTCCATAAAGTTGTTGGTCTCAAACAAGAAAATCAGCACAGTAGAGGCTGAA
This sequence comes from Dascyllus trimaculatus, assembly GCA_024666655.1. Classification (NCBI taxonomy): domain Eukaryota; kingdom Metazoa; phylum Chordata; class Actinopteri; family Pomacentridae; genus Dascyllus; species Dascyllus trimaculatus. The sequence goes on from CM045460.1 coordinate 1,937,799, forward strand.
ATACTTTTAATCTTGAGTATGGGTCAAACTTAAAAATTTCACATTTCACAGCATTTTCACAGAAAATAAAGCCAGAACAAATAAAAGCCTGCTTGACGAAATGTGAACAGTATTATGTAAATTACTATTAAGTGTTTGTCTTTTGTTTTATAAGTAGCATTTTAGAGATATCCCTGAAAATGAGCCCTGGCTCCTTTGTTTACAATGCCCGGCTCTGACACAGCTGTTCTGCTGAATATTTTTGTGTTTTACTAATGTTTGCAGCTCTTTGCAGTTTCAGATACTTTGCGACTGCAATCGAATACAACAAACCTTTGTCCTTTAACATTCTCAATGCAGCTGATCTCACAGCACAGCTGCTCATATTAACCTTGATTACTGTTCATTTCATCGGGCAATGTAGTGATAATGTTAACTGGTTTTGGCTGCTGCTTATCATAGTAGCCCATTTATGAGTAAACCTACTAGCTCTAACAACAGAAAAAAGAAGAACATGCTCCAATGTTTTTGGATCCATATTAGTGCTGAATGTTGAATTCTCTAAATCACTTCACACAACTTGAATTGTGTTGCTTGTGTATGTCTATTGGTTAAGAATACAGCATGCAGTTCAGACTGTAGTGAAAGTGATATCGAAATGTTGCCGGGCCTTACTGAGTTAGACTGTCATCCTTTTGCTTCATCATTTTATACTATTAGACTTTTGCATGAAATGCTGTCATATTTAGCATATGAACTATTTAGTCATGGCCAAACAAGGACACACAAACACAGGCACACATGCACGCATATACACACACTTTTTTTAGCTCCAGAAGACCTGTAAAAAACAAAACAAACCTTAACTTTTGCAGAATTAGTCATATTCTGGCAGGACGTTACCTGAGGTAGGCTGGAGGCTCTGTGCTGATGGACACCGCCTTGTATTTCTCATCATTACCCTCAAAGATCTCTTCACATTCTGAAGCCTTCAGCAAAGTAACACTGGTGGCTACACATGGACAATGGGTGAGAACAAACACACGGCAACCTTGGCTCAGATTTAGAGTGCTATGGCAGCATATATTGCAGTGGTGAAAGATCATAAACATGTACTTATGTGCTGTACCCCAGAATAATTTTGAGTGACGTTAGTTTGTGCTACTTGATACTTTAATTTTATTTCTGACAAAAAATAATGTCCTTTTAATTTCTCCATGAAAACATTTGGCCCATTTACATGAAATATGTATGACTACAGAATAGTGACTGAATACTGCATACCAAAAAACTGGAACTTGTACGACAAGAATTCATTAATATGATATAAAAGGGGCATTCTACATTTGCAGTATTTTCTCTTTGATCCTACAGTTTGCAAATAATACTTCTATACTTTTACTAGAGTCAAAAATTGAATGTACGACTTCACTCGGCTATTTTTCAATTTTGTGTAAAGGTAAAGTATGTAAAGGAAAGTCATTCTTCTACCACTGATGTCTGGAGCTATGCAGTTTGAACTGTATCTGCACATTTTAACTACTGGATACTTTTTCATCAAAAGTTCCAGGGTAAATGTTCCTCCATCATACAGTCGTTTTCACTGTAGGGACTTAGAGCCCTTTTTCATCCAGCTGAAACCTTTGAGTATTTTCTGACTGCAGAAGTCACCCCTGTATCCTAGGACTACTAGTAGGTACTTTTCTCTACCACAAAAACAATTCTGAAAGAGGTTCTACAGGGGCATTTCTTGCAGCTGGAACACACTGAGAGGGTCAGTTCATCCTAGGAAGTTCCTGCAGTGAAAAATGGCCTTATAACTGGTCATGTCTGCCATCAGTTTGACTACCTCCCATATACTGGAGGACTTTCAGTTACAAAGCCCTACAGACTTTGGGTACAAGCTGAATGTGTAAAGCTAGACAAGCCACTCACCATGTGATGACGCTACAATTTTCTTCCTCTCCTCCACAGAGGCCAGCCTCCTCCATAAAGATGGGTATCTTTTATAGAGAGAGCCTCTGAACATCCGCAGATAGTTTCCAACCTTGACAGCAGAAGGCACATCTTTTAGCAATCCAAAATTTTATAAAATGCCAAAAAGTCAACTAAACACAGAAACAAGTTAAAAAAACAAGCAAAAAAACATCTTCAAAGATGTACTATGATTAAAACAACACTGAGACTTACAGACATGGCATCAAACGTAAAGATCCAGTTTAATGTCTTTGGTAGATTTGGATTTGGAGATACTTTCCTTAAATGCATTCAGATTGTAAATACTAACCAAATAGCCAGGCATTTAACAAACAGTAGTATCCAAACCAGTCATCCTAGAGCAAACTACTTGCCAGGAATGTTCTTTATCTCCAGTGTGATTAATACTGGCAATTCAACCACTGGCAAGTGCAATAAGAATGCACACAAGCCTGTCAGGCACCCAGCCAGAAGATCAGGAACATAGAATATCACTACAGATTCAAAAAAAGCATTGTCACATGCTCATGCAGTGTGTGCAGTGGAATGCAAATATTTATACTAATGTTGGGATTTTTTTCAACAAACTTTTCCATCAATATCTCAAAATTGCAGCAGAATAAATTCTTTGAGCACTTCTCTGGTTACAACTTTAAGAAAACTAAATAATCAACACTATTTTTGAAGAACAAAGAAGAAAGATTAAAACCAGTCATAAAATCCCCATTTATTAATGTAAAAGAAGGATTTATCTACCTTTATCTAAAAATTGAAATGACCGTCTGAACAAACTATGACCCTATGTACGAAGTGAAGGAGACATTGGATTGATTTGTGACAATGCCCATATCAATAACTGGCCATATAAACACGACCAAAATTAATATATCTACATTTCTACGCCTCGTTCAACCACTCGCTCTCCCACCACCAAAACCTTTTGTTGATAAGCTCAATAGTATTTTTAATAAAGTCATTTGTAATAATAAAAAAATCCTAACTGAGACTTAGGCTGCCATATTACTGTTCTGGTAAGTAAAGTTCTGCAGTGTTGAATTTCGCATTTTGCATTGTATTGGAGAGACTGACTAACATAATCAGAGGATGGGAAGGAGGAATGAAGAAAGTATGGAAACCTTCACTGGAGTTTAGTAGAAGTACAGGTGAAACTTTTTTGCTATACGCTAGGTGTCGCTGAGCATTTCTCCACTATCATGTTACATTTTCCATTCTTTTTTAAATATATTAAGTAAGAGAAATATATTTCTTTTCCTGTGATGACTGAGCTGTAGGACATGCTGCACTGTTTAAATACCTTATTAATATTGTGAATTTGTATGAGTAAACTATCCTCGAAATTCTAAAAAGTTATTTTTAAAAAACACCCAGTATTACAGGCCACTGAAAAATTACCTCCATAAGAACTAATATTGTTTAATTCATATTTAAACTTTATAAGTGATCATCAAAAAAACATAATCCTTCACGATGAGGATGTTAAAAAAGCTTAAGTTTATGGCCAGCTGTTTTGATGTTTAAAAATGTTAAAATAAAATTACAAATATCAACAGTCATTTTGATGAGCTGTCGTTACACTGTGACTAGTCACAATTTTTAATCCAGACATCTAGAACACATTCTGATCTAAACAACAGAGATATCTGCAATTCAGTTTGGACTAAAATAATAGTTGCAGATATTTCTAACGTCATTATGACTGGTTCAAACTGTTAAGGACGCCACTTCTCATTCAAGGCTTCTTATTGGACTTTAGTCCAGCAAAGCATTGAAACAATTTTCAGCAAAACAAAGATTTTGTTGTGTCATTGCAAATATCTGCAATGGATTTTCACCTAGTCAAAATTTGAGTTTGAGATACCAGTTTGACTAGTCATATTTCCAGTTTAGGATATCTACACGTCATTCTGACTGGTTCAATGTTAATTCAGGATATCTAAAAAGAACAATTTAAATATCTTGAACAGAGAGGAATCAAATATATCTTGCACTACACATATGATTAGTCAGAATTAAGCTATACATATCTGAAAACAGGAATTGTAGATATTTGTAATTAGAAACCCCATACATATTAACAGTTAAAGATGACATTGTGGATATCTGAAAGGTTTTTTTGCTGTAAAACTTTGGTCTCATAAGATCACAGGAGTTTCTTACACTTGGTTCCTTAGACTCTTAAAGGCTGTGTGGTGTCGCCATGACAAAACATTTTTCTCATTGCCAAAACTGAGTTAGTTACTGTTTAAATTCAACAATTGTCAAAAGCTGGAGTTGTTGTTTAATACATCCTGTTTTTAAAAATATTTTCTACAGGTCACATTATACAGAGTCCATAAAAACCCGGTGCTTTTTAAAAGTCTTTCAAACACAGCCAGTCCATACAGCAGGGAGCAGCAGAATACAACATCTGAATAGTTTGGCTATAAAAGTTTTTTTTTTTAGTCAAGCTTGTACAGAAATCAGTGCAGTTGCCAGGTTCAAAACTGGTGTTATCAAATGTCTGAAGCCTTTATACACTTAGAAGCATACGTATTTTTCTCAATAACAGTAACACTCTTTCTTTGCACGTTACTTCATGTCGATGTAACCTAGTGGGCGAGCACAACTTACTACAGTAACTAACGTTACCCTACAGCAGGCTGGAAAAAGAAGTTGCTGCAAAACAAGAAAAGCCATCTGGTATTTGGTTTGAAACAACGTAATTTATACATTTCTGTTTCATTTTTCGGTCTTTGTCCTGACATTCTGTCGTTAGTCAAAATGTAGCCCGTTCTTCGTTTTCAAGCATTTCTTTGTTATTAAACCATCAGTGGGGCTCGTTAGCATGTTAGCATCAACTAGCCAGAAGAATGGATAACTGAGGCTAGCACTGGGGTACTAAGCACTGAAAGTCAATGAACCAAGAGTCACATACCTCCGACCCAACCATGTAAAAGTCCCCATCTTGTTCTAATTGAAATTTAACTGGCTTCTGGCCAAACGTTTTACTTAGAGCCAATTGCATCTTCACGCAGTCGCTATCTAGCTAACTAATAAGTAGCCTTCTCTTCTTCAGGTGCGTTCGGGGCCACCGGTAAAGCTCCGAAATCAGAGCGTCCCCCTAAAAATCGCGTTTTTGTCAGCTTTATGCATGGAAAAACACGACGGCTGGGGGATGTCTGCTCAGTAAGTGTAATATAACAAAAGAAGTAAACAAGATAAACTGCAAGCTAAAGCTGCTGATACTGATGTTCCATTTTAGAAAGCATGTTAAGTAAAAACAGCTCATCTTTGTCAGGATTTTTCCGAAAATCATAAACGCTGCATTGGATAAAACTCTTCGTTCTTTTAAGGCAGAGGAACAATTTCTATTGCTCATTAGCGCCCCCTACTGATCGACAGTAAAATCTGATTTAAGGCCGAGTTTCTCCAGTATTTTCGTGGCTTTGAGTAGTACACGCATTTCCCTGTAAATTTAATATGCTGTTATAATTTTTAAGTACCATTTAATTAGTTTAAAGCAAAAAGACACGGACAAACAGGAATCAGTTTTAAGAATGTAAAAAGGACACTGAAAAATACAGCACATTGATTCTGACATTAAGGGATACCTGCAGAGTCCCTTAATGACGATGTTTGAAAAGTCACTTACATCTGCAGCAATAAAACACAACCTAAACTGTATAGATGTTTTCTTGACATTATTAAAAGTGTAAAACAAAACAGAATAACACAACTAGCTGTAACACAAAAATGTTGTGTGTATTACTCTGTATCCCTCTTCTCAACCTGCCAATTGATTATTAGAAATTCAACTGAAGGCCCAAGAAGGTTTTTTCTGATCCTATGTAAGCACACATAAAAACAAAACAAAAAACAACAGCGTGTGAACAATCAATTAAATAAAACAGAAGTATTTCACATACCAATAAAAGGCAGGACTCCCACTTTCAGAGAGTGGACTGGTTATGTGGTGGATGTGATTTAGAGCTGTATCAAATAAAATAAGGAAAGGAGTACAGCTCTAAAAAGTTATCCTTTCTGAAGGTGCAGGACAAGCTGGACTAATAAATTGAGGGCACAGACCAAATCCTGATATCTGTATGTTGCCAGTTGAAAGAGCCATTCTACTGACATGTCTTCTGTATGAATGTAATTTGTTGAGAAGTCCTTAGTTTCAAGCAAAGTCACAACAGTTCAAAGAGATGAAACAAAAGGATCATTTGCCACACACATTTATTCTTTAAAAAAGTGAAATGAAAAAAAATGCACTCGCCATCTAAATAAATTCTTTTTGATAATATTTCATTGCTGTCATTCTTCCTCTTTCATATAGTTGTATGTCAATTTTTTTTCTGAGTTGAAGACAAACATTATCCAAGCCTAAAGGCTCACTGTCCAAAGTTCCATCCGTAGCTTGTGTTCTCTCAAATAGTCTTAGAGCGATGATCTGGCATCAAGAAGAGTTTCTGAGGATGATTAAAGCCCATATACACAGACAACAGACGGTTATCTCCAAACCAGTTCTGATTGTTTGGCATTTTTCATCCAGAACTAAACAAACATGTCAAAAACAAAGACCATGTTCGTCCCCTTCATCTCTCTGAGAGAAGGTCCTTGGAAGTGACCTGACAATCAGGGATGATCCAGAGGGCGTGTCTAACCTCCAAGGCGCTGTCCCTCTCCCCAGGCAAACCCTCCAGGGCGCTCCTCAGGCAAGGGGTTGTAGTTGGCATCTTCCTCTGGAGTGTCAAACAGCATCTTTCTGTGGGAGACACACAGTGCAAGAAGGATAAGGGGATTCTCAGACACAAAGGCAAATGTGACAAATATTTTGTACAAAGTAAAAGGCACAGGTGTAGTACCAAGGGGATATTCCTATACTCCATTTGGCCCACAAAGTTGTAAAGGATGGTGTCCCAGTTTATCCTGCCCAGATTTATACTGAAAACATTTTTTTTTCGCTGCAATCATGCTGGTCATTGAAGGATCCCTTGTTAATATGATGTAATGTTTGTGGTTAGAGTGTTTAGTTGGAAATTTCCCATTTTTGTTTCCCGTGACAGTATTTCCTTATTGAGATAGGGTGGAGGAGCAGCCACACAAAGAGGAACTGTAGACTGAAGACATTAACTTTGTAAGATAAATACTTTATCTAAACAATACAGTCAGCTGAAAACTCATAAAATTTGGCAGGTATTTTTGTTCAGAACAAGGACTGTAGATATTGTCCCCCATTACTTAAAGTGTAATTGATTTGTGAATGAACCTCTTAATGTCCAGTGTGTGTATGTATACACATACTGTCTTAAGACCAACTTGAAAAACTCCACTCCTTAGAAGATTCATCCATTCATTCCCACACTTTCAAGGATACTGAAGGTTGAATCTTATTTGTTTAATTCACCAGCAGCATTAAAAGAAACTGGAGACTCACATGATAGATGGGGTCTTAAGCCACCTTCCACCACCGGGCTGGTTGGGGAAAACATCCTCCAGGAAGAAGTACACATGACCAACAGCGATACCTCAAGACACATTTCATAAAACACATTTTAACTAAAGCAGTATTCATTATTCACATTACAAAAGCTAATATTTACTTTGGTTCTTGAGGTAACAGCAAAGTTCAAAATATTGACTGCAGATGGCAGTGATAGGTACCTAAAAGATCCACGATGATGGAATTGCCCAGCAGGAGTGAGAATCCCATCAGCACCCAAGGCAAGAAGGGTGCCTGGAAATTGAGCAGGCCAAAGAAGTTCATGCGAACGTTTGGATTCCGTCGACTCCATACGTACACCAGCATGATGGTGAAGGCTTGGCCCAGGAACACCAGACTCACAAAAGTGCCAAATATCTGAAACCTTGTTAAAGAAAGTGTCAAACTAACTAACATCTCTGCTGATGCTGCTTCTAAAACCTATTATATGTTTTAGGTTAGTTACATGCGTAAATCTCACTATTAACAATAGTGCTGGGTATGAAACGACTCTGATGGTATGTACTACATTCAGAGTCCCAACGGTATCTTTCTGTTGGTTACTGGTTTGCTGCTGCTATACAGCATTAATAAATTATATATCACATTTCTACTGTCCCATTCTTCCTGTCATATAGCATGCAACTGTTGTGCTACTAATAACCAGCGTCCTACTGATGGGCACCACTTGGCATTCAGTAATAGTGTTCCACTCTTGATTTAAAGCCACATAATCACACACTGTCTTTATGATCGCATTTCAACTACTGTGCTATACTCCGTCCTTATTGTGGTGTAATATGGCACTTGAAACAGCTCATCACTATACATCCATCCATTATCTATACCCTGTTTGATCATCTGTAGGTTCGCTGGGGGGCTGGAGTCTATCCCAGCTGATTTAGGACGAATATATAGCACCACTACAGTGTAAAGCAGTCAGTGGAACATGACCACTGTGTTGACAAGAGACCAACAGTGTAAACCTAACTGCCTCTACCTGCCATGCATCCCAACCTCCATTAGGCTTTTAAATAGCACCAAGACATACACTGAACAGCCTGTTTGTTTTAATTGCAGTTTTCAATAAATTGTCTGCTCTCTATTTTTTGTCTCTTGTCCCGTTTGTTCTTTTTGCATTTTGAAGCTCTACTTACAACCTGGTTATGATCCGACAGCGCAAAATGTGAATACTTGTAATTTTTCACCCTGTCTTAAGATTTTGTTCAGGAGTGTATATGGATTTATTTTTTTGCCTTTCTTATTCACATTTTTACATCACATCGATGTAAGTGAGGTTGTTTTGTTTTTTGCTTTTCGTCTTTGTGTACATCTATTACATATGTTTTAGTGCCTTCCTTTCGTTTCATCTATGATCCTGTTTCTTTTGCACTTGATGTCTGTTTGATGGCTTCCTCTTACATCTGCAGTGGCATTCTGTTTGATTTCCTTAATTTTTTAATCAATGTTTCCTCAAAAATCTAATTTGTATTCTTGTCACATACCACTTCCTGATACGTAAATTTAAACCCATGAATATTGTGTTTAAATGTGCACATGCGTACACACAGGTACAGACACACACAATCTGGAGAAGTAGGGCAGCATTACCTGTACCAGAGAGCTGTCAGTGTTTAAGTTCATGTCGGTAATGAATCATAAGGTAAAGTGGTTTTTGAATGATTCACAGGAAGGATACAGTCATGAGCAGCCCACCAAAGAGGAACATGAAGACAAAGTCAGCCGTTCGTCCCCTGAAGGACCCCTCCTCCAGCATACGACAGTATCTGTACCTGAAACGGACGGTTAAGAAAAACCTGTGCAGAAGTTCTGTCAGAAATATTTTCAGATCCTCATCATCGCCTAAAAGGGTAAAACTGCTGGGTCATATCATTTTGCGCTTGGTATGAATAAGTGTGTGAATAGTGTGAAGTTTCAACATCCTGTCTTTTCAACCAAACACAGCCTGCCCCTGCGAAACCAAGTATGCAAACCCACTACAGATGCTACACGCAGTGAGACCGGGAGCTGAGAAGGATACAGAAAAATCATATTGAACAGGAAATTGAAGCCAACTGGGCCAAAAAACAGGAAGTTGGTTATTAGTCGCCATACCTAGAGAGAGAGAGAGAGAGAGAGAGAGAGAGAGAGAGAGAGAGAGATGTTCAGCTGCAGATAACAAAGTCATTTCTTTGATTCAAAAACTAACTTTGCTTAACTGCTGATGACTCTACAGTTAGCCAACATACCGACCTGAGACTGACTGCATTCTGAATCATAACTGTTGTTGAATTCTATTTGATTTTAATATGATGAGAAAAACCAGGCAATCCTGATAAACAACAACACAAACATCTCTTCTTATTTACACAAATAAAAATCCCAAATGATTCTAACCATCAAACTTAGCATCAGACAAGACAACAAGGTTTTTTTATGATGCTGCTTTTCAGTTAAGATAGTCAGGAGGCTGTGATCGCTATTGCCCTGAAATGTATGAAGTGTTCTGCGCCTCAGTGCCCCTTCAGTGGGTCAGATTTTTCACCTGGTAATTCCTTAGAATCAAATCCGGATTGAAGTATAGCTGAAATGGTGTGATGATCTCTAGTTGCTGTAAGAGAAGACAAACAAAGATCATGTTAAAAATTCTAACAACAAAGAAAATGTCACAAAGTGATGCAGTTTTGACAACCAAAAACATAAATCTTATATGGGAACCAGGTTCATCTCACCGTGCGCATTTGTCATGTAATGCTTGGTTGCTTACAAACACACTGAAACAGTTCTCAGTTTCACACCAGTCTCTACAACAATAGAACATCTACAGAAAATCAATACACACCCCTGTCAGCAGAGTCCACAATCTGAATATAACACTATATATATCTGTATGGATATTTACACCAGAAGTGTTTTGGGCGTATACAGGAAGCTGTAAGAAATTAGGTCTTTATCAGCCACGGTTCTTGTCTCTGCTCCTGTGATCAGTCACATCCAAGTGTTTCAAAAAAAGAGACACATTGGGAGCTATGTTGTTGGTGTGTGTGTGTGTGTGTGTGTGTGCGAAGCTGGACACTTTGTGCCACGCTGAATTCTGCTGCACTACTATCCCTTCGACTCACTATATTAAGGTTTTACTAGCTTAATAGAGCTAGAAAACAGCCATGAGTGTGCCTAATTTATCCAAATAATCCCTATTAAGAAAGTTGCCGAGGAGATGGGAGGACCTGCCTTCTGGGTGAGACCAACCAGTCAAACATAGACTCTCATGTGTAATCACCAGGTTTAAGCAGAACAGCCAGTATCAGCTTGGACTGCCAAACTGGACTTACCAAGTTCAATCTCCAGGTATGCGAGTCAAAACTTGGCGTACTCTATTAAGAAAAGTGTACTGCCTTCTGCTTTATTAGCCACATTAAAATGCCCTCTGTCATTTATGCTCCACATACACATCCATGCATAGCTGTCAACAACATGACATCATATTTTAAACCATGAACTGCATGCAATTTTGAGATGCATGCAAACACTTCAGCTGCCCAGTTGTTCTATCCTGTCCCCCACAGTGTCAAGCTTCAACATATGATCATGAGGTAAAAATGACACCAATAGAACATCTGTCAACTGTGTTCCATACCGCACAACTAATTTGGTGAAAAATGATGAAAAAACTATCAACTATCAAACTATTAACACCTTTATGTTTTGAGCCTATCTGTTTATATTCTGGCACATCTGCAGCACTGAAGGTATATAAAGACAGACAAACCCTCCCTAGCGTCACCCAGAGGTTTCCTCAAGAACAGTTTTGAAGGGTTTTCGAGGGTTCACTAGGGTCCACGCTGCATAATTTTTTATCACCTACCAAAGTCTGCTATAATCTGTATGAAGCCCTCTGCATGCGGCCCAAAATCTGTGTACATATGAACAGCATGCGCATGCATGAAACACAGTCTTCCAAGCAAACTAGACAGTAGTATCATAGCAACAACTATGCATCAATAGTGTCCACAGCTGTGTGTGTGTCCATCTGCAAGGGAGTATAATGAAGGCCCTAATCTGCTGATAGTGAGGTGGTTTGTGGTAAATTGTATCAGCTGGATGACATTTTGGGGGAGATGAAGGAGGCATCACTGATGAAGTTCAGGTGTCTTCTGTATTGGTTCAGAACGCATTATAAGTATTTCCTGAAAACACAGTGTTTCTGTGTAGGGTCATTAATACAATATCTAAATATGTGAATACACAGCAAATGCACTACCTCCTTCACCCCTTGGTTTCCCAAAAAATCCAGTTAAATCTCCATTAAAGCCTTTGAAGAGATTGCGGCATCTAGTTATGATGAAAAGGTAACTCCAACAAAAGACAACTTGGAGATTATTTTCATTAATTGTTTGTATTCTATAATTAATCTTGAAAGAATTCCAGCCATGTTGCTAGCAGCAATACTAAAACTGAAGCTTATCAGAAATTAAACTGAAATCATCTTGCAAGAAACTTCTGCATACCATGGTTCACAATTTACTTGTGGTTTAGGCAGCTGTTTTTCAAATCTCTTGCTAAGCTTAAGAGCACTGCTATAGATGTGCATCAGACACTGAGGGTGACACAGTGGACACATCATTTCCTGTTTGACTGTCTGATCACACTGTAACCACAACTGCAAAACAAAAAAGCTTTAATATATGTTTGTGCTGGTAACACTTCCCACTTTATAACTGAATGAAACCTACTCTCATATAATACATAATTAATAGGGAAAGGTTCTGTAAAATGTCAGATCAGCTGTGTCTGTCACTAATCTCCAAAATATAGAACAGTGGTGGCAGGGCCGTGTCTAGAGAGAGGAGAAATCAGTTGCTCTGGGCGTTTTGTACAGCATTTATTATGATTCAGTTGTGAAAAGTGAAGGTGTACATTCAACTTTACTGTTACTTGAGAATTTCAATGTTATAGTACTCCTCATTTTATTCCACTGCACTCCACTAAAACATGTTGTACTTTCTAACTCCACTACATTTACAGTATCCCACAGAAGTGAATACATCACACTCAATATCGCATACCTTTTTCAAGATTTTAATGTTGCATCACCTTAAATTATTGCATTAGCTCTCGGTTGAGGAGTATTTGCTCTTATGTTTAAAAAAAACTGTTTAGATTAAATAAACAAGACCCACAGTAGGCACTCAATGCAACAGAGTCAGCTGCCAGTTGACATGATTTGCTGGATTGGTTATCATGCTGGAATATTTTTCTTCTACTAAGCTTTTGCAGACAGGAAGTGATCTTGTCAGCCAGTATTTTGGTTTATCCACAGGCATTCATTGTGTCATCTACAAATATTGAGGCAGTGGTGGCCTAGTGGATTATTAAGCAAACTTGTAACCAGTGGGTTGCAAGTTCCAGGCCCTGGATTGGCAAGAGGTTGATGTGGGAAAGTGAGAGCGACAGTTACCATCACTGTGGGCCCTTGAGCAAGGCCCCTAATCCCTGACTGCTCCCAGGGCGCTGCACTGCGGCAGCCCGCTGCTCCTAGTATGTATAGTTAAGGTTAACTATGAATAGGATGGGTCAAATGCAGAGAAGGAATTTCCCCAAAGAGATCAATAAAGGTTAGACTATTATTATTACTGTTACCATGTTATCTCTCTAACACCTTTTGTACCCATGCAGCTCCATATCATAACAGTCCCAAATCTGTGCTTCACTGTCAAAACTATGCATTTACTGTGGCAGACATGGCCAAATTCACACCACCCGTGCTGGACCTCATCTGAGCTCAACAAACTAATCTTAGTTTCATCTGACCATAGAATGTGCTTTCAATGTTCATCACATTTATTTTCAAGTTCTTACGCAAAGTTTATGTCAAAGAATACGAAAAGCTTTTTTTCTTGAATGATGTTGATAGAGTTTGACATCATGCAATGTCTTTCACACTGTCTGAGCTGTCACAGAAACTCTGATTTCAACAGATAACCCCTGTGATAAGTGTGAAGCAGTTGCCTGTCTGTTTTTTGGAGCTAGTTTGTGCAAAAAGCCCACAGTTTTAGAAGGACGGCCACCGCAGCTCTGATTAGTAGTACTATGGCTTGTTCTATGCAACTGTATACCCACTGATTATAGTTTGTCAGCAATCTTCTTGTATCCATTTCTATCTTTGTAAAGTTTCACAATCAGAGTTTTCTGTTGCTCTGGTAATTCTTTTAATGTGAAGCCACAATGCTGACATGGTCCAAAACTGAGAATGTCCTGGTGTTCACAGGTAAATTTTTAACCATACATGTAGGCTCATTGAAAATCAAAGGTTTACTCAATTTTGTTTTAGTGCTCAGCTGTTTTCTAACTTGTGAGTCAGAATGTCAGATAAATTCAGTTTTCTTGCAATGAGTCTCTGTTTTGGGGACTCTGCTTGCAATATTTTAAATTATTTGTTTTTAATTGTTAAGAACAGTAAATACTCTAACATTGACCGCAGAAATAATGCAATTAATGTAAGGTGACACAAGTTTGAATCATTTGACATTTGAGTGATTTTAGATTTATATGTCAACATATAAAGAGCCATTCAAAAGTATGCTAGCAGTAGACTGAAATAACGCTGCACTGTTAACAGTACACCTCTCTGTTACACACTAATCCATCTATACTGAAATCCAATACAACAGCCCTGCTATTAAACTTTAATTTTATGAAGCTACCACATTTTTGTTTACTCTAGTAACATGCATTAAAGGGACAAAATATTAGGAACACGTAAATGAAATACAATCCGGTACACCACCACCACCCACTATGACTTCAAATCAAACACAAAGTAGAATGATCACCTTTTTGACAATGCCAACCAAAAATGAAAGTGCAGAAGTTTTGTAAAAGTCAAATTCGTGGCAGAGCTCTTGCATTGGATTGCATCAGATTTCACACATGTACCTTATACTGTGGCCAGTGAGGGTATTTATCAGGCCGGTCTCCACTTTTGTCTCTCTGTTTTCTTAAGGTCTTAAATTCAAAAGGCTAAAGTAGCCAAAACACCAGTTTCACGCTAGTGGACTCTAGAAGTGCACTGTGTCATCATAGCATGTTATGTACTGGAAGAACTCTATCTACCGAACAATACAGAATAAAATCAGGTTTTCAACGAGCAGCTGAAACACCAAAACACACCTTATGTTGACACATAGAACAGTACTACAACCACAGGATAGCCTATGACAGTACAAAACTCTAAAATGAGGACGTTTTACTTTTGATACGTTTACTTTTCTACACTTCCAAGATAACACCTCTTTAATTTAACATAAGACAATGGATATATTTTATGAACAGTCATTCCCCAGTACACTGGAGAGCACACAGTGGTACCTTGCAACATTAACAGTAAAACACACCATAGCTGTCGTTTATGAGCCAGGCCACGGAAACGCAACATAGCTGCTGTTTATTGTGCTGGTTGGCTGATTTAATGAAAGCCAGGGCTCCGGCCACAGGTTGCTCGGTTCTGTTTTAGCTTTTTGAGCCTTGGACAAGAATGCTACCATTGTGGACAACCAAGTTTAGACACGTATCCCTCTCACAGAGCTGTGGCTAAACCACCGAGCTAGCAGGAGAGAAACGACCTTACGCCTGCGGTGTGAAGCGGCGCTAGGTGATCCCGTCGAACACACAGAACACTCGAAATGTTCTTACCACTGCAGCAGTTGTGAGGACGCAGGCGGTTGTGTATGCCCTGGTAACAACAGGAATCTGTAGGTACTCCTGTTGTAGCGTCTGGTAAGCCATTTTGGACAGATTGAAAGCTTCCGGCACTTTCTTGACACGTCATTTCACAAAGCAAAAGTTGCTGCGTTCAAGAACGTGGGACAAAGTAAGACACATCCACGACTGCTTTCAGCAGATGTGTTGGCAGGGATGATGGTGCGATGTTTTTTTTATTTATTTGTTTGTTTTTTGTTTTTGTAGTTCTTGTATTTCAGGGAACGCTAACAAGACGTCATTTTTTTTTGCAACAAAACATAACAAAACGAAAACACAAACTGGGCTATTGACACCAAATGATGTCTAGGTAGCAAACAAAGGATCATCATGCACGTGGATTATTTATATATATATATATATATATATATATATATATATATATATATATATATATATATATATATATATATATTGCCTTAGGGCTGCACGGTTGCGCGGTGGTTAGCAGCGTTGCCTCACAGCTAGAAGATCCCTGGTTCGCGTCCCGGTTAGGACGCCCGGAATCTTTCTGTGTGGAGTTTGCATGTTCTCCCTGTGCAGTGTGGGTTCTCACCGGGTACTCCGGCTTCCTCCCACAGTCCAAAAACATGCTGAGGTTAATTGATTATTCTAAATTGTCCGTAGGTGTGAATGAGAGCGTGCTTGTTTGTCTCTATATGTAGCCCTGTGACAGACTGGCGACCTGTCCAGGGTGTCCCCTGCCTTCGCCCGAGTCGGCTGGGATAGGCTCCAGCCCCCCCCGCGACCCTAGTGAGGAATAAGCGGTGTATAGATAATGGATGGATGGATATTTGCCTTAGGTGAGATGCTCTCCAGGAAACCACTGCTCAATACCTCAAGTCACATAAGTCACTCTTTATAAAGGTCCTTCCTTAATACCTTTGTTATTAATTAGAAGCTTGGGGCTGCCTTGTCACTGTGGTATATCTTCCAGCATGACATTGGTCTTTTTAGGTTACCTGACTGCAGGAGGATTCACAATTGGATAACCTCTTTCTGGAGAAAAAAACCCTGAAGACACCATCAGAGTGACTTGTTCTTAAGCATACCAAATACTCTAATGGTGAATGTTTTCCAAAGAAGATTAAAAAATTGGCAAATGATTTTATCCATATCCTGTTCAAAAGAATGACACTCAGGCAGAGGCCTGTGGCAGGACAACTGTAGAAAAACCACAGAGACAGTGGTGCCATCCTGTGGATTTGTGTAGGTCTTGCAGGACTGACCTAATTAATCTGAAACTGCATTGGTTTTGGTGCAGATATTCAGTGCCAGTGAGGACAGATACTCACTCAAGCCTTTTTCTGTCCTTGGATAGCAGCTTTAACAGTCTTCATTTGTGAGCAAGCTTCATGAGGTTGTCACCTAGAGTTTTTCTAAGTGTCTTGGCTGCTTTTCGGTTGATCAGACGATATTCGCTTGAGTTCAAAACAGTCACTTTCTGTGGCTTAAAGATAGATGTTCTATCTTTTTGACTATGTACTGCTATTTCTTTTATTTTCCCCAATTCTCTCTAGTTGTTTTTATCTATTTATTAAATGTATTTTAATGTAGGGCCTGGCGAGACTTGACAGATCTATGTGCCAGAGAAAAGGCATCTGAAATGTCTCTCTTGTTGCACCTATAGTTGAACTGTATTCGAAAAAAGGAAAGTACTGATATGACAGCCAAAGGATGAAATGGGTTGCAAAAAGAAGGGCTTAGGTTTTGTTTGGTGAAAATAAGAAATGTTTTGAAAGAAATAATCTATTTTTACTTTTTAGATTTGAAAAATTTGGAACTGAAATATGGTCTACGTACAGAATTTATCCAGTCAGTCAGATATAACTTATTCCAATAACGTCATCAAATCCAAATATTATTCCACAAACAGTGGCATGCAAAAGTTTGGACAGTCCTGGTCAAAAATTATGTTGTTGTGGAGCTAAAAGAGTAAAAATGGCCTGATTTCTAAACAGGATAAAGTTAAAGATGATCCATTTCTTCATTATTTTTGTGGTGTGGTGAAGGATATTGTCCTGCTGGAGGAGTCTGCTGCTATCTCGTCTTCTGTTGCCTTGGGGACATCTGCTTGCTCTGGAATTACACTATATTGCCCTAAGTATTGGGATGTCTGCCTTTTAACGCACATGGACTTTAATGACATCCCATTCTTTATCCGTAGGGTTTAATATGGAGTTGGTCCACCCTTTGCAGCTATAACAGCCTCAACTCTTCTGGGAAGGCTTTCCAGAAGGTTTAGGAGTGTGTTTATGGGAATCTTTGACCATCTTCCAGAAGCACATTTGTGAGGTCAGACACTGATGTTGGACCAGAAGGCCTGGCTCTCAGTCTCCACTCTAATTCATCTCAAAGGTGCTCTGTTGGGTTGAGGTCAGAACTCAGCCCAGTGAAGTTCCTCCACAATAAACTGGCTCATCTATGTCGCTACTGACTTGGCTTTTTGCACTGGTATGCAGTCATGTTGGAA
Organism: Dascyllus trimaculatus; assembly: GCA_024666655.1. NCBI lineage: Eukaryota > Metazoa > Chordata > Actinopteri > Pomacentridae > Dascyllus > Dascyllus trimaculatus. The sequence continues at coordinate 1,955,468 of CM045460.1, forward strand.
CAGGAAGGGGCCATCCCCAAACTGTTTCCACAAAGTTGGGAGCATGAAATTGTCCAAAATGTCTTGGTCTGCTGAAGCATTAAGAGTTCCTTTCACTGGAACTAAGGGGCCAAGCCCAACCCCTGAAAAACAACCCCACACCACAACCCCCCTCCACCAAACTTTACACTTGGTACAATGCAGTCAGGCAAGTACCATTCTCCTGGCAACCACCAAACCCAGACTGGTCCATGGGATTGCCAGACGGAGAAGTGTGATCGGTCACTCCAGAGAACGCGTCTCCACTGCTCTAGAGTCCAGTGACAAGGTGCTTTACACCGCTGCATCCAACACTTTGCATTACACTTGGTGATGTAAGGCCTGGATGCAGCGGCTCGGCCATGGAAACCCATTCCATGAAGTTTTCTACCACTGTTCTTGAGTTAATCTGAAGATCACACCAAGTTTGGAGGTCTGTAGCGACTCTGCAGAAAGTTGGTGATTTCTGCACACTGTATGCCTCAGCCTCCTCTGACCCTGCTCTGTGATTTTACGTGGCCTACCGCTTGGTGGCTGAGTTGCTTTTGTTCCCAATGGCTTCCACTTTGTTATAATACCACTAACAATTGACCGTGGAATATTTAGTATCGAGGAAATTTCACCAATGGACTGACTGCACAAGTGGCAACCTATCACGGTACCATGCTTGAATTCACTGAGCTCCTGAGAGCGACCCATTCTTTCACTAATGTTTGTAGAAGCAGTCTGCATGCCTATGATTTTATACACCTGTGGCCATGGAAGTGATTGGAACACCTGAATTCAAATATTTGGAGGGTTGTCCCAGTACTTTTGGCAATATGGTGTAGGTTTAGGTGGGTTGTATGCCTCAAAGTAGCATCCACATTAATGCCAAGACCCAATGCTATCTTGCAATTTATCAATAGATATCAATAGATGATTCTTATATTTTTGGACATATTAAATTACAAAATATGTCCCAAAAAATGTAACATTTCTGCCATGACAAATTGGACATAAATAAAATGGTAAAGTGAATATATGCAACACTAAGATAAGTACACCTGTCACGATGCCTTGTTACCATAAACTTAGGTAGAATTTTTGTCCTTTCCCAAATAGATGTACAGTTTGTGTGTCAATTTAATATTTGTGATGTATAAATACTGTATAAATAAAACAGCACAGGAGACATTTTGTGCAGAGTTTATTCTAGCATAGGGGTGCTCAATCCTGGTCCTCGAGAGCCCCTATCCAGCATGTTTTAGATGTTTCCCTCTTCCAGCAGACCTGATTCAAATGATCAGGATCGTTATCAGGCTTCTGCAGAGCTTGATGATGAGCTGATCATTTGAATCAGGTGTGTTGGAAGAGGGAAACATCTAATACATGCAGGATAGTGGCCCTCGAGGACCAGGACTGGACACCCTTGTCTCAATAGATAATTATGGAAGATGCAACCCCTAGCAAAAAAGAGGAATCACCACTCTTGGGGGATGTTCATTCATTAAAAATAAATAAATACAAAAATTACTGACATGCCACAAAACTATTTTTAATCAAAATGCCAGTCTTCTGGCTTTAAACAACTTCATTATGATCAGTTTCACCATAACCTCATTTAAATCTGTTCTTCATGTTCAAATACACGTCTTAAACTAGAGGCTTAACAATGATTTATGACATATGGATGTATTTAGTCTCATTGTAATCAGCTGTCAGTCAGGAGTGAACACATGTAAACAACGTGTCAACATATTGTACTATTTGGAAATTACATAAATCTTTGATTTTTTCAAAAATGCAACTCTGTGAGGGACCTCTGGACATCAGCCCTCCCTGACGGAAGCTGAGCCAGAACCCCTCCTAAGTTAGTGATATGCAAAAGTCCCTTTTAAAAGGCCACACCTGAAAGCATCCCATGAATCCTCCTTACCTCTAGTCCTCCTTTCCGAACAGTCCTCCTTACTATCCTATAATACTACCTCAAGTTATGCAAAAAAATAAATAAATAAATAAACTTGACTTAAACTAGAAAACAGCAGAGGTGAAGCCCAAGCCTAAAATTACCTTAACTTGTGTTTTAACAAATAGACTGTTATGGTAATAAGTTTGTCTGACTAGAGGCAGGAGCTTAGTTTACTCTAAAGTTTTCCTCTCGCAGTACTTGCTTTAGCCCTAGGTTTAAATATACATATATTAGAAGTGATACAATACAACTTCAGCCTCGAAGCCTTTTGTGACCACACAATTTCCAGCATTTACATGCAGTCAGTAGTGCACCCTAATCATTCAAAAATCTCAAGTTTACAAAGCAAACACAACCTACAAGCTCCTTTTTTCCTTGTCTTTTTTTGGCTTCCATCACTCATGCACACACATTCACCCAGTGTCACGGCTAGTCGGTGAACCCAGAATGCCGACACAAGACAGAGATCCAACTTAGAGACTTAAACAGGTTTATTTACAGATTTACCAGAAAAAGAAAACACAGAACTAAAGAAACCAACTAAGACAACTTTAAGGGTCGCGAGTGACAAAATTCTGTTCCAGAGGCTGCCACTCCCCCTGAAACTAAAACTAAAGGCCCCAACAGTACAACAGCAAAGCTGAGCTTCTCAATATGTGCTCATTAGGGCCCGAGCACTACAGTGCGTAGGACCCTATTGGAACCCTACTGGTTATTAGGGCCCGAGCACCTATGGTGCGTAGGACCCTATTGGAATGCTATTTGTTTTTAGGGCCCGAGCACTACAGTGCGTAGGACCATATTGGAACCCTACTGGTTATTAGGGCCCGAGCACCAACGGTGCGTAGGACCCTATTGTTCTTCTACTCGTTAGGGCCCGAGCACTACAGTGTGTAGGACCCTATTGGAATTGTATTCATTTTTAGGGCCCGAGCACCAACGGTGTGTAGGACCCTATTGTTCTTCTACTCGTTTTTCTTTTTTTTCTTCTGATTAATAAATTGCATTTTTGAGGGCCTAGACATGCTCAAAAACTCATGAAAATTTGCAAACATATCAGAAGTGGCGAAAAATTTGATATTTTATGGCAGTTGCACATGTGTGTGGCAAAATAGCTCTATAGCGCCACATTTTAAAATTTAGTCATAGTCAAAGCGTCACCTAGTGGTAACAGGAAGTTATAGGCGGGACATTTGCCCTTACCATTGCTCCAAACTTAGTGATATAATCCTGAAATTTGGCCAGTATATACAACAGGCTTTAATGATGAAAAGTTATCAAAATCTACCACAAAAGTGAAACGGTGCGGCCGCGGCGCCCCTCTGAACTTTGAGTCATATGAAGGGGTTCTGTCTCACTCTACCAGCCTGTGTGTGTCAATGCTGCAGCCACCATGCCCTTCCCCCGTCCCAAACACACAGACACAGGCACACAAACACACACACAGAGGCACACACACATGCAGGCTGAGAGAGAGAGAGAGAGAGAGAGAGAGAGAGAGAGAGAGAGAGAGAGAGAGCTCCTGGAATGACTTTAACTGTCTATACCTCAAATACTGAATACTACCATGTATAATACACATCTTGCATTTAATGTTGAGCTTTTAAAATAATTAATCGATTCATGATTTTAAGTTTTCTTTTAAACATACATAAAATGATCTTGTGACATGTAAAATGACAGTAAAGTTGAATCTGAACCTAAAACTGACAAACGCCTTAGTAAGCTGTTGTAACTCACACATGTAGTGTCCAGTCTGCTCCAGCTTTGTTGTTTCATGAAAGCTGTGTGACTGACCACATCTACAAGCTAATCTTCAGTCATGCTTATAGTGCAACTAAATGGCAAAAGGACAAGCCATGTTTTATACAACAGGCCTTAATGATGAAAAGATTTCTAAATCTTTTGCAAAAATCAAAGGATTTGTCCTTGGTGACCCCTGAACTTTGTCTAAAAAAACAGATAAATGGTGCAACACTGACATCTACTGTTCTAATTGTATAACTGCAGTTGTGTCTCATTGTAGAAAAATCACGACATTTCAACCTGAGTAAATCTGTGTAGAACTGGTGGAACACTGCAGCTGTCTGCTGCAGCCAGTATGTACGGTGGCCCTGAAATGCAAATCACATCAACAAATCACTAAACACTACAACATTAAGTACTGGTGACTCTGAAGTGCAAAACACTCCAACAATAACCAAAACACAACAATGATAGTACTTATTACTATTCATAAGACTGCTAACACTTATTTTTTATATTCATTAGGTCCTACTAATCCCAAATAACTAAGGTAAATCAGAAATGCATGGCCCAAAAAAAGTTCTGGTCTCAGGAGATCAGGAGACAGTGTAGCCGAGACAAGGCTGCTCTCGGCGGGCTACTGTGAGCGCTGACCTCCTGGTTGTAGATGTCTAACCGAGACACTCACATCTCCAACATCGTCGGAGTAAATTTTTTAGACAGACTTCATCTTAATAAAATGAGCACAGATTTGACGTCTATACAACCACTTTCTCACTTCAAATAACCTTAAAAGTGCATTTTGTGTCATAATAACAGTAGTATTTCCCCAAAACTTGTATTACCTTTGAAAGTTTTCTCATACAGGCAAAATAACTTCCACTTCAAAAGCCCAACGGACGAAATGTAGGATTTACCAATGAGCAGATGTTCAGCAAGTGTTTAGCCTGTGACCAGTTTATGACTGATATCAGAAGATGACTGGTGAAAACATGAATATATTTTCTGAATGAAATATATTACAAATATCAAGTCTTGTGTCACTGAAAATCAACGCACCATAAGTCGGTCATAGAAAAACAGCTATTCATCAGCAGGCATAGTGGATTAATAGCTGTAGCAATGCTGAACCAAACAAAGAGGTGTGGTGGGACGACCAAATCATTGGCTGGTGCAACAAGAAAGTTGGTAGCACCACTGCTACTAGTGGAAAAGTTAGTCTGGAGCCCAAATTAAAATATATAATATATATGTTAAAACAACACAGCAACGTGCCAACATATATTTTACTTTTATATAAACAAATTCACAATATTTGTACGTTGAATGCAGAGACGATTATTTTAGAATATGTTAAGGAGAACTTACATTTATGAAGTCTTACAATTACAACAGACCCTTTGAGGACAACCATGATGCTGATGTGGCCCAGGATGAAAATGAGTCTGACACCCCTGATGTACATGGTGGCCGTGCCATGAGAGAAAGTTTGTGATACAATCCTTGAAATTGGTCAGCTAAGTCTGAGCACCTTGAAATTTCTGCCACATCCCAACATGCACCACACCTGGACGTGCGCCACGTCCCGACACGCGTGGGTGTGCGAGGGCCCGTTCAATGCTGCTTGCAGCTATAATTTTTATTATAACTATGGATATAGACCATTAGAAACTATTTAGGGTCCAATGGATTTTTTTCTGAAATAATTTTCTTGTATGTAGCTCTGAACTCTTCGCAAAACGTTTTTGTAGTGTATCTACAAGGAGGACACACTTCTTTGGTAATTTCTAAATCTAGTTGCCCTGTGGATTCTTCTGAGATGGATGGTATAGTTAACCCATCTAAGAAATTGTCGGTTTTCTTTATTGTACAGTTTTTCATCAAATGATTTGAAAACACCACCAATTTCCAAAGGGTTTTTAAAAGTAACATTGCTGTTTGTAATTGATGTAATTAAGGTTTTTGGTTTAAGTTTTTATATTTGCCACGCCAGTAGTTTTCCTGCTTTATCACCTTGTAAAATGTTTGCTTGAATCTTAGGAGACTTGAAGCTGCTCTGGAGGCTGTTAGCTTGTCATACTCTGCTCTCAAAATTAGTGGGATTTGTTTCTGTTTTTAGTTCACTTTTCTGATAAATGTTTTCTTTGACAATTCTAATTTTATCCTCCAAATATTGTCTCTTTTGTCATGCTTTTTTAGAGTTAGAGCTCATGTAGCTTATATCCCCCTAAGAAAAGCCTTCAATTCCTCCCACCTAGTACAGTAATCCCTCGCCTTATCAGTCTCACTGTATCACAGATTTTTACATTGTATATAAAATACATAGCGTACAGCAGATGAGGAGACACACGTGTGGAAAAAGCAGCTACGTCTATTTCCGCTTGCACTAGGCGGTTGCTGACTGATCTTGTCCAAAAAGCCAAATTATACTGACCACGATTTCATGTATAAAAGCAACAAAAGGGTGAAACACCCAAGGGAGGTGATTACTTTTTATAGGCATTGTAGGTGGGTCTTTCGCCAACTTACTATCCTCATACACTACACAACATGGTACATTGTCTGAAATTACAATGCTATCATAGAAACAGTTTTGTAGTTTGGAGCATGATCCCACAGATAGTAAGAAGTAATCAATACACAAGTATGTATTATGTGTACTTCAGTAACATGAATAAGCCTTGTCATCTGGTTTCATTTCCTTCCATATGTCTATCAGAACTAGTTCTTTAGTAAAGCGTTGAATGATTGTTCTATATCAGTTATGTGACTGATCACAGCCTGCAGACTGACTATAAGTTTTATCAAATAGGAAGGTTTTAAGTCTAATCTTAAAAGTAGAGAGGGTGTCTGCTTCCTGAACCCAAACTGGGAGCTGATTCCACAACAGAGGAGCTGATAACTGAAGGCTCTGCCTCCCATTCTACTTCTGGAAACTCTGGAACCACAACTGAACCTGCAGTCTGAGAGAGAAGGGCTCTGTTAGGATGATATGGTACAATAAGGTCCTTAAGATATGATGGAGTTTGGTCATTATCAGTTTTATATGTTAGAAGCAGGATTTTAAATTCCATCCTGGATTTTACAGGGAGCCAATGAAGAGAAACTAATACAGGAGAAATCTGATCTCTGTTACTGGTTCCTGTCAGAACTCTGGCTGCAGCATTTTGGATCAGCTGGAGGTTTTTAAGAGAGTAAGTAGGACATCCTGATAATAAGAAATTACAATAGGCAAGCCTAACAGACTTGTTAGAAAGCAACAAGTATGTAAGTTTAAGGACATATCCTGATCAAAAATCTTCTCCAAAGTTTTTTACAGTAGAACTGGAGGCTAAGATAACGCCATCTAGGGTAACTATCTGGTTAGACAGTATGTTTCTGAGGTGTTTAGGGCCAAATACAATCCCCTCAGTTTTGTCTGAATTTAAATGAAGAAAATTACAGGTCATCCAGGCCTTTATGTCCTTCAGACATGCTTGGAGTTTGACCAACTGATTGGTTTCATTTAGCTTCATAGATAAATATAACTGGGTATCATCTGCATAACAATGGAAATTTATGCAGTGTTTCCTAATAATTTTGCCTCGGAGAAGCATGTACAAAGTAAACAATACTAGTCTTAACACAGAACTAGTGTGGTTCCTTTAATCCCAATAACATGTTCCAGTCTCTGTAATAAAATGCTGTGATCAAACGTATCAAATGCAGCACTGAGATCCAGCAGAACAAGTGTAGAAACTAGTCCAATGTCTGAGGCTATAAGAAGATCATTGATGACCTTCACCAGTCCTGTCTCTGTACTATGATGGATTCTAAATCCTGACTGAAACTCTTCAGACAAACCATTTCTATGTGTATAATCACATAACTGCCTTGTAACAACTATTTTAAGAGTTTTAGAAATACAAATGAGGTTTTGTATGGGTCTATAGTTGGCTAAAACACCTGGATCCAGAGTAGGCTTTTTGAGAAGTGGTGTCATGATCCTCGCTTCAGCCCATTCCTGTCTCCCTCTTTCTTTCTTTCCTTCTCCTTCTCTTCCTTTCCCTCACTTTCTCCCTCTTCAGCCAGCCCTGCCTGCAGCCTCGTTGACTGTTGTGTTCAAGACAGCTGCAAGGAGCATCTCACCTACCACTATCATCTCCTTCCATAAAAACCTGGTTCATTCTGTCACTCTCTGCCAGACCATAGAACTATTCAATCCCGGTTCCCTGTCTGTCCTCTGTCTCCTGTCTGCCTTCTCCGAACCTCAGCAACTACTTGTCGTCCGGTTCCTGTTCTATTCAGTTAAGTTTGTGTATGTTATTATTAGGGCCTGAAGCACTACAGTGCGTAGGACCTTATTGTTCCTCTAGTGTTTGGCGGTTTGGCGGTTTCTTTTTCTTACGCCACTTTGAACCCCAATTTGACCCCCTAAACATGCTCAAAAACTCCCCAAATTTGGCACACACATCAGGACTGGTGAAAAATTTGATATTTTGGGGGAATTACACATATGAATGGCAAAATGACTCAATAGCGCCACCTTGAAAATTGGGCTTTAGTGGAGTTAATACGGGTAGTTTCACGTAAACTCATGAAATTTGGTACACAGGTACAGTAGCCCGAGCCAAAAACATTCCTGCTTTTAAAATTTCAAAAAAGGTAGCTACGTCACACGGTGTGGGCGTGGCATGGCGTCCATTTTGAACAAAATCGCCATGTGGAACGAAATTGGTTTTGGAGGTGAAGTGATACATGTAAAATCACCAAATCCACACAAAACCTCATTAATCTCAAGACCTAATATTTAATATACAATTCAGAAATGGCCGTGGTCAAACGGCTCCACAGCGCCCCCTAGAAATATTCAAATACTCATATAAAATCATTGCTTTATTCTACAAACATGAAATTTGGTACACACATATAATATCCCAAGACCAACAGATTTGCACAGTCAAAATTCTAATCGCCTCTACGGCGCCCCCTAGACCAGGTTGTGTGGAGAGGAGCATGATCAGGAGCGAGGGCCCGTTCGACGCTGCTTGCAGCTTTAATTTAAATGTTGTCTCTGTTGCCTTTTTGTACTTCACCTTAGCTATTATCACTGCATATAAATTATCATTGCATTACAATGATAACATAATTATGTATTTACATGTAATAATAACAATATGTAATAATATTATAACAATTAAAAAATAAATGAAATAATTAAAGCTGCAAGCAGCGTCAAACGGGCCCTCGCTCCTGATCATGCTCCTCTCCACACTACCTTTTCTAGGGGGCGCCGTAAAGCCGATTAGAATTTTGACTGTGCAAATGTGTTGGTCTTGGGATACTATATGTGTGTACCAAATTTCATGTTTGTAGGATAAAGCAATGATTTTATATGAGTATTTGAATATTTCTAGGGGGCGCTGTGGAGCCGTTTGACCACGGCCATTTCTGAATTGTATATTAAATATTAGGTCTTGAGATTAATGAGGTTTTGTGTGGATTTGGTGATTTTACATGTATCACTTCACCTCCAAAACCAATTTCGTTCCACATGGCGATTTTGTTCAAAATGGACGCCATGCCACGCCCACACCGTGTGACGTAGCTACCTTTTTTGAAATTTTAAAAGCAGGAATGTTTTTGGCTCGGGCTACTGTACCTGTGTACCAAATTTCATGAGTTTACGTGAAACTACCCGTATTAACTCCACTAAAGCCCAATTTTCAAGGTGGCGCTATTGAGTCATTTTGCCATTCATATGTGTAATTCCCCCAAAATATCAAATTTTTCACCAGTCCTGATGTGTGTGCCAAATTTGGTGAGTTTTTGAGCATGTTTAGGGGGTCAAATTGAGGTTCAAAGTGGCGTAAGAAAAAGAAACCGCCAAAGAAACAAACCAAGAAACCGCCAAACACTAAAGGAACAATAGGGTCCTACGCACTGTAGTGCTTCGGGCCCTAATTAATATAATAATGAGAGGTTGATGATGCCTAATACTGGAGTGTTACTTTAAGGAAAGACATCCATGAACAGTCAGATTGGCATGGGGTCTAACACACTGGTTTAGAGGAATTTACTGTCGACATGAGCTCTGGCAGATTTACAGCAGAGAAGTAGTCCAAGTATAAATCTGGTCCTATATGGATGCTTCCTGAGCTGCTGAATCTAAAGACATGTCCATGATTTTTTTGTCTAATATTAAACTTTATTTGTGAAGAAGGTCATGAAATCTTCACTACTGAGATCTAAAGGAACACAAGGCTCCACAGAGCTGTGACTCTTTGTCAGCCTGGCTACAGTGCTGAACAGAAACCTGGGGTTCTTCTTGTTTTCCTCACTTAAAGGTAAATAATAGGCAGTTCTTGCTCTATGAATTGTTTTTGCATATGCTATAAAACTATCTTTCCAGGCTAGATTATTTTTTTCTGACCTTGCAGAATGCCTTTGCCTTTCCAGTCTTCTTGAACTCTGCTTTGAGAAGTTAAACTCTACTCTTTGAGATAAAGCTAGTGAAGTACTTTAGATCACCATCTGACACAACTTTTACTCTTTTAAGGAGCCTGACAAAACTAGATGCAACAGCCTCAGGTTGTTTACTTGCAACCTCATCTCCAGGTCCGACACCTTGTCCTGCAAGCCTTGTTTGTTGTCCACAGTGTTTGTACTTGAGCTCTCAGTGTAGCTCATCCATAGATCGGTTAGTGACACTCTTTTGGCTCATTTCAGTAATGACCGTCATTGTTCCATCAAGTTTAGAGAAGAACTCAGACTTCATGTCGTTAAGTGCCTTCAGTATATTGTCAGTTTTTGCACCTCAAAGGACACCTGAGGCTCTGTCTTCTTTTTCCATATCATCATTAGGTTTCTGGGCTACACTGGTAGCACTAAATTAAGTTAGCTTTGCTTGTTTCGTCGCTTTCCCTTTTTCTTTACTTGTCTTATTAGTTGTCATCATGGTAATACTTATATATATATAGTATTACCATTCCCTGTCTATGCCCTTGGTTCCTTGTAATAAACCTCTTTTACTAATTTCAAGTCTGCTTGTGTTTAATTTCAGCACCTGGGTTTCCTGTGAAATGGTGACAAAAACTTCACAGGATGGCTGTCACAGTACTCCAGAAACATCACACAAACCAGAAGACATTTTTAAAAGTGAAGTGTACTTTTACATTGTAATTGTGACCACACCTGAGAACAGATCATAATATTTTATTACAATATTCATACAAAAATAACTGATGAGCTAGTTGACAGTTGCCCAAAAAAGTAAGTAAGATTTTGAGATTTCTTGGGGCACATTTGCCCCAGTTAATTTATGACATTAATATATTAATTTCATTATTGCATCAAGATTCAACATCAGCTCTGCATGATGTACCACTGATGTTGTCAATGACAAAGTGCAGTAGGAGTTTCTCTCATTCAGAGATCTTTAGTTAACACTTTGTCAGCTATGCCTATATTTACAGTACCTGTTCTTCTGGATATAGACTTTCATTGCTGGCCTCAGGGCTACCCGTCGGAGGATGTGATCTCCCTCCTCCCCACCAGTGTTCTTAAACAAACTGATAGATTCTCAGATGTGCTGTTCCAAAGGCCAGCACTGAAAGTCTATATCCAGAAGAACAGGTACTGTAAATCATGTCAGCTATGACTATATTTACAGTACCTGTTCTTCTGGATATAGACTTTCAGTGCTGGCCTCAGGGCTGCTCGTCGGAGGATGTGATCTCCCTCCTCCCCACCAGTGTTCTTAAACAAACTGATAGATTCTCAGATGTGGTGTTCCAAAGAGTAATACAATTCCTCTAGGTATTTAAGAATGCAGCTAAAGAGCTTGCTGACCCAAACTAGACGTTCTACATCATAACATTTTAGTAACATGTAATATAATACCTTGTCCCTGTAGAAGACTTAACAATAGTTAGTTTGTGGTATTGAAAGAGGTGCTATGACAGAAATAAGCTTTGAGAATTAGTGGTTATTTTGCAAAAGCAATTTTATAGAAAGTCTCAAGTTGGTAATAAATTAATACAACACTTAAAGGAACCAAGCAATTGAGTATTGTCTTCATTTCCATAATCACATACAGTAAATATAACACGACGAGGCAAAAACCTATAGTATATGGCTGGACCACATTTGGACAGTGGTGTGGTGTTAGTGAGGTTTGGAGTTAACATTCAAATTCACATTTGGTCCCTCTGTCAATCAATCAGCCAGTCAGTCAGACACACACTCAATCACTCACAGACAATCATGTTTATAGGACTGGCCAGGTCCAGCCAAAAATACGACCTCACATAGAGCACAGATCAAAGAAGACTTAACAATATGGGACAAAAACCTTTGTTTTTGAAAGGAGGACCACCAGCTTTCAATGTGTTGGTTGGATGTTGAAGTCCCATACATATGGCTTTTGGCTCCTGCAAACTCATCTGTATGCTCAGATCTCAAAGAACAATGAAGTGCTGCCATCAGTCCATTTTCAGTGCCACAGTCAGTGTGAAGTCGCATTGGAAAAACTCCAAACTCAGCCACACACTTAATGTAATTTTGAGCAATGACATTAGGATCATTGTTAGACTTTCCGCATTTGAGCCACATAACTTTTCTCGAGAAGCCATCAATACAGCCACTTATTGCAATTCCAAAAGGTTTCAATTTATCGTACCCATACCCATCAACATGCCAGACTTCATTGGGTCCAGTTTAGTGGAATGCTTTCTGGACAAACTTGTGTCTAGAATGATTCTCTTTCCCAGACGGGCCAGTTCTCCCATCAGATGCATCACATCACGTCTTCTTACTGTAAAAGAGTACTTCTGTTTCAGAGTCTGCCACATTGCTCGGTAGCCTAAGAGCTTGCCTGATCCCTGACGTTCCTCTGAAACAGCTGCATGCACAGTAGCAACTGGAGTGTAGTTGATCCTCCTGGTTAGGTCTGCATCTTGTAGTCTTCTTTTTAAAGTCCTAACACTCACTGAAATGTGAGTGTTCTGTCTGTCAGAAAATACCGTCCCCCGGAAACAAAACTTGTTGTTCCGACTGCTGCGCACTTCCGTTGGGGGTTAACTTCCGTTGGGGGTTAACTTCCACTGTGAGTTAAACTTCTGTTGTGGCTTTTTGCATTTATGTTGTGGCCTTTGCATTTGCACTGTGGCTTTTGCATTTGTGTTGTAACTTTCACATTTGCGTTGTGCCCAAGTAAAATGTTTTGTCTTGTTTGTTTAATTAGGTTGACTTTATCTATTTTTATTTTTAGTACTTGTATGACAATCTGATGATGCTTTAGGTCATTTGTGCAAAGATATGATAAATTCTAAAAGGTTTGCAAAATTTTAGGCAAAGTTACCTATTTGATCTTATCCTGGTATATCCACTAGTTAGGGCCCGAGCACGACAGGGCAAAGGGCAGCGATCAGTGTGAAACACTGAACAAAATAACCACTAACACTGAGTGCAAAGGCCCTATTGTTCCTGCTGGGTTTCTTTCTTTCTTTCTTTCTTTTTCTTACGCCACTTTGAACCCCAATTTGACCCCCTAAACATGCTCAAAAACTCCCCAAATTTGGCACACACATCAGGACTGGCGAAAAATTTGATATTTTGGGGGAATTATACATATGAATGGCAAAATGACTCAACAGCGCCACCTTGAAAATTGGGTTTTAATGAAGTTAATACGGCTAGTTTCACGTACAGCTATGAAATTTGGTACACACGTACAGTGGCCTGAGACAAAAACATTCTTGGTTTTGAAATTTCAAAAAAGCTCCATTGCGCCCCCTAGAAAACGTTGTGCGCAGGCATTGGAATTTAACGAATTCCTCCCAGCATTTTTATCCAATCTTCACCAAATTCACTGTGTGGCATTTAGACCCTTCCAGGATGAAAAGTTATTAAAATCTCGTGGCTGAGTCACATGGTGTGGGCGTGGCATGGCGGCCATTTTTGAGCAATTTCACCTTATGAAACGAAATGAGTTTTGGAAGTGAAGGGATCCACGTAAAATTACCAAATCCACACAAATCCTCACAAATCTGAAAAACTAACATTTGATATACAATTCAGGAATGGGCGTGGTGAAACAGCTCCACAGCGCCCCCTACTAATATTCAACTACTCATATAAAATCACTACTATATCGTACACACATCAAATTTGATAGACATGCACAATATCCTGATACAAACAGATCTGTACACTTGACATTCTGATCGGCTCCATAGCGCCCCCTAGACATTTTCGTGCGGAGACATTGGAATTTAACAAACTCCTCCCAGGATTTTTATCAGAATATGATGAAATCGGCTGTGTGGCATCTTGACCTCTTCAGGATCAAAAGTTATCAAAATCTCGGCTGCGTCACACGGTGTGGGCGTGACAGGGCGGCCATTTTGAGCCTCTGGCCATGAAGTGTGAGAAGCTCATAACTTGACTGTACATGAAAAGATGTGAATGAAACTTGATATTCTTGATGTCATAACCCGGCCGCATGGCCATGACAAACAAAGGGGAGATGCACACAAAGCAATGATATCCAAGACTTTTATTAAATAACAAAAGATTAACTCAAACTAACAATGTGATGGGTCGTCAGTAAAATCAGTAGTGTAGGTGAGTGCATGGGTGAAAGAAGGGTGTGTGCAATGTTGTAGGGTGCAAGAAGGCAAATCATACCAACACAAAGCAAGTGGCCATCTCAGGAGTGGGGAGAGAGAGAGGGAGAGAGGGAAGAATGACTACCAGGAAGGCTTTATAAAGGCCCTGGCACACACTGGGCCCAGGTGTGTCCAATGGCTGATTACCAGGCACAACCACTGTCCTCCACTACCTGCAGGGAGAGAGCCACACCCACAACTACAGGCCGGATGGGGGAAAGGATCATGACAGGCTATCCTTCAACACTGTGGTGCACTCAAACAGCTCCACAGTGCCCCCTAGAAATGTCCAAAATTCATATCAAATCTGTGCTTTGTCCTACAGACATAAAATGTGGTACATGTGCAGAGCAGGATGATACGAACACAACTGCGTGCTTTAGACATTCCGATCGTCTCCACAGTGGCGGTGGTGGTGGGGGGGAGCGAGGACCCGTTCGACGCTGCTTGCAGCTTTAATTAGGGCCCGAGCACTACAGTGCGTAGGACCCTATTGTTCCTGTAGGGTTTCTTTGGGGGGATGGCGGTTTGTTTGGCGGTTTCTTTTTCTTACGCCACTTTGAACCCCAATTTGACCCCCTAAACATGCTCAAAAACTCCCCAAATTTGGCACACACATCAGGACTGGCGAAAAATTTGATATTTTGGGGGAATTACACATATGAATGGCAAAATAACTCAATAGCGACACCTCGAAAATTGGGCTTTAGTGGAGTTAATACGGCTAGTTTCACGTAAACTCATGAAATTTGGTACACATGTACGGGAGCCCGAGACAAAAACATTCCTGTTTATAAAATTTCAAAAAAGTCTCAGCAGCGCCCCCTAGAGCACGTGGTGTGCAGGCTTTGGAATTTAATGAACTCCTCCCAGGATTTTTGGCCGATCTTCACCAAATTCGCTGTGTCGCATCTAGAACCCTCCAGGAAGAAAAGTTATTAAAATCTTGTGGCTGTGTGACATGTTGTGGGTGTGGCATGGCGGCCATTTTGAACAAAAAAGCTCCATGGCGCCCCATAGAACACGTGGTGCGCAGGCATTGGAATTTAACGAACTCCTCCCAGGATTTTTTTCCGATCTTCACCAAATTCGCTGTGTGGCATCTAGACCCATCCAGGAATAAAAATTATTAAAATCTTGTGGCTGGGTCACACGTTGTAGGCGTGGCATGGCAGCCATTTTGAACAAAAAAGCTCAACGGTGCCCCCTGGAAAACGCTGTGTGCAGGCATTGGAATTTAACGAACTCCTCCCAAGATTTCTATCCGATTTTCACCAAACTGGCTGTGTGTCATCTAAACCCCTCCAGGATGAAAAGTTATTAAAATATTGTGGCTGCGTCACACGGTGTGGGCGTGGCATGGTGGCCATTTTGAACAGAAAAGCTCCATGGCGCCCCCTAGAAAACGTGGCGCGTAGGCATTTTTTTTTTAAACTTTATTTTTCTTATTTTATTGCAAACATAATTAAACATACATAACACAAAAAGCAAGGTCAGGGAGTCACAACTTAGATACGAGAAAAATAAAAATAAAAAAGGAGAATTAGATGCATACACTCATCTTCATTTATCTACCCATATACACACTCACATGGCATGGATGTGTCTTTGCAAACACCTGCTTAGGTGGGTTAAAGCAGGTAGAGTTTTTGAAGTCACTGGGATAAGAAGAGGGTCCATTTTTCCCAATATCCTTCCCCTATGTCCTTTTGCAGCCTCAAGTTATAAGTGATCTGTTCCATGTGATGCAACTGATTCACAATATTTATAAAGGTATCCACAGATGGGCCATGTTCTTGAAGCCAGCACCTTGTGATAGCTTTCTTGCTGGCAGCCATAAATATCTTTAGTAGATATGTGTCATTCTTGTTTAGGCCCGCTGGAGGAAGTCCGAGGTATAGTGTGAGGAAGGACATATCAACCCCAAAGCCAAGTGCTTTGCAGATTGTTTTGGACACCTCCTCCCAAAATAACTTTATACGGGGACAAGACCAGAATATGTGGGCATGGTCCACCATTATTCTACCGCACCTCCAGCATGGCAGCAGGGTCCTCATTTGCCTAGATTTTTGTTTAGGGGTTATGAAAAATCGGTTAATGTTTTTCCAGCAGAAATCTCTCCAAGTTAGTGAGTTTGTGGAAGAGATTTGCGTTTCCCATATTGTGTTCCACATTTCCTCCGTTATCTCTATTTTCATCTCTTTCTCCCACTTTTGTTTTATGTAAATTGTTGAATGTTTATTCAGAGCTGAGATGCCTGAATATATTTTGCTTATAATGCCCTTGTTGTTCCCTGATTTATAAGCATCAGTAAAAACTTTAGTGAGTGCTGATGGTTCAGTTGGACTTGTTCCTTTGATCTCTTTCCAGAAGTAACTGCGTAGCTGGAGGTACCGGTAGAAATCTGTTCTGTCTAGATTATATGTCTGACATAGATTCTGAAAGCTATTCAACTCCCCATTAGACACAATTTTACACATCGCTGTAATGCCAAGCTGAGACCATCGCTTGTATCTGGAATCATGAAGTGCTGGTGTAAAGTTTGGGTCAAATGCTGGCCAACTGATTAGTTTGATCTCCCTTTGAATGTGAAATTTCTTGACCACTTCCCTCCACACTTTGAGTGATACATTGATCCATGGGTTTGACCTCAGTTCCAGCTCTTCTTCTCTTCCAGGGCAGCCCAGAAGTGACTGTATTGGTATGTCGATATGAGACATCTCAATACTCTTCCACTTAGCCACATAGGCCGGGTTACACCAGTACAGTAGAGGTCTCAGCTGGGCTGACAAGTAATAATCTTTGAGGCATGGGAGGGCTAAGCCTCCTTTCTCCTTGTCTAGTTGGAGAGTGGAGTATTTCACTCTGGGTTTTTTGTTGTTCCAAATAAAACGTGATATCTGTTTGTCCCACTCTCTGAATTGTTTAGGGGGAATCTCTACTGGGAGAGACAGAAATAAGTATAACACTCTTGGTAAAACGTTCATCTTGACTGCCCTGATTCGGCTACCAAAGTCAAGGGGGAGCATGCTCCACCTATTAATGTCGTCATATATTTGTTTGCTGATATAGTTATAATTGATATCAGACAGTCTTGTTAAGTCTTTTGGGATAAGTACACCTAAATATTTCATATGAGGGGAAGACCAATTAAAGTTGTATTTATCAATCATTTCCTGATTCGGGGTGTGGTTAAATAGTAGAGCCTGTGTTTTGTGTGTATTTATAACATAACCAGAATATTTTCCATAAGATTGTAGAATATTCATCAGGAGTGGGACACTTGATTCGGGTTCCCTGACTGTGATCAGTACATCATCCGCGTACAGTGAAATTTTATATTCATTTTCACCAATACAGATGCCTTCTAAGGCTGATTCTTGCCTAATTGTCTGGGCCAGTGGTTCTATAAAGAGACTGAATAAAAGAGGGCTTGCTGGGCAGCCTTGTCTACAGCCACGTTGTATAACTATAGGGTTAGATAAACTGCCATTGATTTTGATTCTTGCCTTAGGGAAATTGTAAAGTGCCTGAATAGAGCGTATAAAATCCTTGTTAAATCCAAATCTAGACATAACTGAAAACAAAAAATCCCACCCAACCGAGTCAAAAGCCTTTTCGGCATCTAAACTGAGCATAATCGAACTTATTTTTCCTTTTTGAATTTGGTGAATAGTGTGGAGCGCTCTCCTGACATTATCATGGGTCTGCCTGTCTTTTATAAAACCTGTCTGGTCCTCATCTATTAATTGTGGCATCACTGCTTCTAATCTCCTAGATAGTATGGAGGCATATAGCTTACAGTCAGTGTTCAGGACACTGATAGGCCTATATCCTGAACAGTCAGTCCTATCTTTACCTTCCTTTGGAATAACTGATATAAATGCCTCTCTCCAGGATGGGGGTGCAGTGCCCTCTTTTAGAGTGTAATTAAAACAGGTCTCAAGAAGGAGAGTCAGTTTGCTTCTCATTGATTTATACCACTCAGGTGGGAGTCCATCAGTTCCAGGTGATTTGTTATTATTGAGATTTGAAATTGCCTTATCAATTTCTTCCACTGTAATTTTAGATGTAAGGATTTGGTTTTGTTCTGTGCCTATTGAGGGTAGATCTAATGAATTTAGAAAGTTATCAATTGTGGGTCTATCGGCGTTATCTACTCTTGTATACAAAGATTTGTAATATTTTTCAAAAGCTTCCTGGATACCCTCAGGGGTGTTGGTTAGTTTTTTGGTGACAGGGTCTTTGATTTTAAAAATAGTTCTTTCTGCCTGTTGTTTCCGAATTCTCCAGGCTAATAATTTAGCAGCCTTTGGACCCGCCTCATAGTACCTCTGCTTCATATATATTATGTTCTTCTCTACTTCTTCACCGAGTATTTTATCAATATCTTGTCTGATTGGTTTCATCCTTTGAAGAATTTCTGGGTCTTTATTTCTACTATGTCTCAGGTCCAGATCTCTAAGCTGTTCTTGTAATTGAAATAGTTTCTTGTTTTTACGTTTCTTAAGAAATGATGTCTTTGCGATAATGGATCCTCTCAGGACTGCTTTGGCTGCGTCCCAGAGTATAGCCGGATTTACATCTCCAGTGTCATTATGCTCTAGGTACAAATCTAATTCTGCAGACATGTCAGCTACAAACTTTGGGTCATTCAGCATCCCTGTGTTTAATCTCCATAGGGTGTTTTTTGGTTTATTCTGTAATTGTATTTTTAAATACATTCCTGAGTGGTCTGAGACATCCCGCTGGCCTATTCTACAACCCCTAACTTTGTGAATATCTCTGTTGTACATAAAAAAATAATCGATCCTGGAGTGGACATTATGTCTGTTAGAATAAAATGTGTATTCCAGTCCATTTCTATGCATGTCTTGCCATACATCTATAATTCCGAGGTCTTGGGTTATTTTGAGGACCTGTTTTTCAGTAGAACTTTTCCTCCTATTCTGGTTAGTTGTGTCTAGTCTAGGATTAAGAAGCATATTAAAATCCCCTGCACAGATGAGAGTACCATAGGTTTCAGCTGCCAATAAGTTGAACACTCTTTTCATGAAAGCTATGTTATTTTCTACAGGGGGGGGCGTATACATTGAATAGCGTTACTTCTTTGTGTTCCAGTTTACCTTTAATGAGAATGAATCTGCCTTCCTTATCTTTTATTTCTGAAATTAATTCAAAATTAAGTGAATTCCGAATTAGTATAGCGACCCCTCTCTTCTTACCATTTTTGTATGAAGAAAAAAAGGTATTTTTGAAGCCCATTTTTTTTAATTTTTCATGTTCTAGTGTTGGTAGGTGTGTTTCCTGCCAAAATGCAACGTCAACCTTTTCCTTTTTCATTTTCGCTACTACTTTGCTCCTCTTAATTGGATTGTTTAGCCCATTTACATTCAATGAAAGAATATTATACTGTGAACTGTGTGTTCGCTCCATACAGGATGACATTACAATATGAGTGACATCTGGGACCTGACCTGCAAAACAGCAACATAAACAACAGAGCTAGAAACCTGCGAGAACTATAATACAGTAAAAAAGGTAGAACTTCCAAAAAAGAGGGTGACATTTCACCTCTGAGGGGAGGGGAAGGTGCCACCAAAAGGTGGGGCCCCTCCATTGGGCAGGGAAAATAAAATAAAAAGAAGGAGTTTGTGGCTGGTGTCAAGGAGCATTGGCCTAATATAACCTAAATAACAATCAGAAGAAGGGCATATAGTTATTTCCTAATAGTTTATCTTTGCAAGACAGGGCCACTATATGTTTACATCATTAGTGAAAGGGTTGGCATTCACTTATCCATTTCGACGTTGGTCTGGGTCTGAGTCTCCCTGCGGAATTCTCTGAGCCTGTCCCGGATTCGGTCCTGGTGTCTTTTCCCGTTGTTCCGTCTGGTTGGCCCGACGTTTTTTCCAAGGCATGTGACGCTGTAGAGAATCCTCCGTTATGTCGGCCGTGTCATTCTGGGGAATGTGCTCGTCAACAGTGAATCCCAGTCGAGTTAAATCCTCCGCCGCGCTCCGGTAGGTGACAGTACCTGTGCTGAAGTGCACGCGCAATCTGGTCAGTGGGGTTTGAAAACGAATGTTGTTTTCCTTCAGTTTCCTCTTGATCAGGGTATAAGCCTTTCTTTTTTGCAGTACCTCATCTGCGTAGTCGTGATCAAAGTATACACGCTTGTTTTGGACATAGATCTCTTTTTTCTCCCAGGCGGCTCTGAGGACTTTATTTTTCATAGTGTACTGAACGAAGCGCACCACTACGCTGCGCGGTGGTCTATCTGCGGGTGGTTGCTGGGCCAGGGATCGGTGGGCTTGTTCAATGCCCAGGTCTTCGCCCAGTTTCAGACCGAGTTTCGTTCCGAGTTCCGACTTTATCAGATTTTCAACCATTTTAGCCATGGATGCGCCCTCGGTGTTCTCTGGCACTCCATATATCCTAATGTTATTACGTCTGGAGCGGCTCTCCAAATCTGTGATCTTATTCTGCATAACGTGTTGGTTTCACAGCAGCAGGGCGAGGGTGCCTTTAACTTTTGTGTCCCACCTTTCAATGTCCGCCACACGGTTCTCCACCTCGTCCAGACGCCAGGCCGCTCCCTGTATCTCTCCGGTCATTTCGTGTAGCTTTCGGTTGATGTCTGACGCTAGTCCCTCTATTTGTTTCGTCATGTCCTCGCGTAGATTTTTCACCTCCGATTGGAGTTTAAGCACCGCTTCACTCATGACTTCGTTCATTACTTTACGAATCGACCTTAACGTTGAGTTGGCGGTATCGTCCTCAGCTTCATTTGCGCCATTTTGGCTAGTGTCGCCGTCAGGCCCGAATTCTTTGTCCGCGTCTTGCTCCATGATTTTACTCTGTCTCGTCTTCTAACCCTTTCTAGGTGTATCCCCAAACATGTCTGCGTTGGTTACTTCCTAGTTGAGTTTAGTTTCTTGAATTGCGGGTAAGTTTTGCTAGGCCAATGCAGGAGCCCACAAGTTATGCTGTCATACTGTGTGTAGCGCCACCGGAAGTCCCCCCTCCCAGGATTTTTGTCCCATCTTCACCAAATTTGCTGTGCGGCATCTACACGCCTCCAGGATAAAAAGTTATCAAAATCTTGTCGCTGCGTCACACGGTGTGGGCGTGGCATGACGGCCATTTTGAACAAAAAAGCTCCATAGCGCCCCCTAGAAAACGTGGCGCGTAGACATTGGAATTTAACGAACTCCTCCCAGGATTTTTGTCCCATCTTCACCAAATTTGCTGTGCGGCATCTAGACCCCTCCAGGATGAAAAGTTATTAAAATCTTGTGGCTGCGTCACACGGTGTGGGCGTGGCATGGCGGCCATTTTGAACAAAATCGCCATGTGGAACGAAATGGGTTTTGGAGGTGAAGGGATCCATTTAAAATCACCAAATCCACACAAATCCTCATTAATCTCAAGACCTAATATTTAATATACAATTCAGGAATGGACGTGGTCAAACGGCTCCACAGCGCCCCCTAGAAATATTCAAATAGTCATATAAAATCACTGCTTTATCTACAAACATGCAATTTGGTACATACATATATAGTATCCCAAGAGTGGAGAGGAGTGCGGTGAGGAGCGAGGGCCCGTCCAACGCTGCTTGCAGCTTTAACTCCACATTAATGCCTTTGTTACATCGTTTGTACAGTGAAAATATGCCAGATGGTGAAATATACCGGGCTCTGCTCCGATGGTGGGAGCTAGTATGACTACTTAGCATATGTTTTGCAGCACAGAAGCACTCAAAACACTTCAACCAACAGTGTTTTATATTGTTTATTTAGGATAATTGTTAGTGTGAGCGTTAGGAAGAAAGGAGTGGTTACCATCTTCTCACATATTTACTCGAAGCTCTTTTGCATTTGAGCAGGTGAAATACTGACAAGCCTCGTTCTGTAGACATTTCTCTGAAGATACAATGTTGAGAATTTGCACCAGAGCTATGGTAAGTAACATCACTTACCTCTACCTCTTTATAAGTACACAGGAAGCTACATCAGCTAGAAAACATTATTTGGGTATCAATACCTCTGTATGCTTGCACAAAGGTAGTGCTTATAATTACAGCTGCAAGCAGCGTCGGTCGGGGCCTCACTCCACCCCCACGGCTGCTTTGGATACGATAAGAATTTCTATAGCACGCAATTGTATTTTTGTCTCGTCCTGCTCTGCACATGTACCAAATTTCATGTCTGTAGGAGAAACCAGTGATTTGATAGGAATTTTTGAATTTTGTAGGGGGCGCTGTGGAGCTGTTTGAAATTTGGAGTGTGCAAATCTGTTGGTCTTGTGATACTGTACGTGTGTACCAAATTTCATGTTTGTAGGATAAAGCAGTGATTTTATATGAGTATTTGAATATTTCTAGGGGGCGCTGTGGAGCTGTTTGACCACGCCCATTCCTGAATTGTATATTAATTGTTAGTTCTTGAGATTAATGACGATTTGTGTGGATTTGGTGATATTACATGGATGCGTTCACCTCCAAAACCTGTTTCATTCCATATGGCGATTTTGTTCAAAATGGCCGCCATGCCACGCCCACACCATGTGAGGCAGCCACAAGATTTTAATAACTTTTCATCCTGGAGGGTTTAGATGCCAAACAGCGAATTTGGTGAAGATGGGACAAAAATCCTGGGAGGAGTTTGATAAATTCCAATGCCTGCGCACAGCGTTTTCTTGGGGGCACCGTTGAGCTTTTTTGTTTAAAATGGCCGCCATGCCACGCCCACACAATGTGACGCAGCCTCAATATTTTGATAACTTTTCATCCTGGAGGGGTCTAGATGCCACATACCGGATTTGGTTAAGATGGGACAAAAATCCTGGGAGGAGTTCATTAAATTCCAATGCCTGCGCACAGCATTGTCTTGGGTGCGCCGTTGAGCTTTTTTGTTCAAAATGGCCGCCATGCCACGCCCACACCGTGTGACGTAGCCACAAGATTTTAATAACTTTTCATCCTGGAGGGGTCTAGATGCCACACACCGAATTTGGTGAAGATCGGCCGAAAATCCTGGGAGGAGTTCGTTAAATTCCAATGACTGCACACGAAGTGCTCTAGGGGGCGTCGTTGAGCCTTTTTTGTAATTTTAAAGCAGGAATGTTTTTGTCTCGGGCTGCTGTACCTGTGTACCAAATTTCATGAGTTTTCGCGAAACTAGCCGTATTAACTCCACTATTGAGTCATTTTGCCATTCACATGTGTAATTTCTCCAAAATATCAAATTTTTCACCAGTCCTGATGTGTGTGCCAAATTTGAGGAGTTTTTGAGCATGTTTAGGGGGTCAAATTGGGGTTCAAAGTGGCATAAGAAAAAGAAACCGCCAAACCACCAAACCTCCAAAGAAACACGAGAAGAACAATAGGGTCCTATGCACTGTAGTGCTCGGGCCCTAATTAGGGCCCAAGCACAAACGGTGCGTAGGACCCTTTTGGCATGCAAGGCGTTTTTCTTATTGGGGTTCAAGCACCAACAGTGCGTAGAATCCTATTGAAATTGCTCGGATTATTATTAGGATTTGAGCACCGACGGTGTGTAGAACCCTTTTGAAATCGCTCGGATTATTATTAGGGCCCGAGCACCACAGTGCAAAGGCCCTATTGTTCTCTTAGTGTTTCTTTCTTTGTTTGGTGGTTTATTAGGGCCCGAGTGTTCAGTGTTTCACACTGACCGCTGCCCTTTGCCTTGCAGTGCAAAGGCCCTATTGTTCTTTGTTTCTTTCTTTCTTTGGCGGTTTCTTTTTCTTCCGCCACTTTGAACCCCAATTTGACCCCCTAAACATGCTCAAAAACTCCCCAAATTTTGCACACACATCAGGACTGGCGAAAAATTTGATATTTTGGGGGAATTATACATATGAATGGCAAAATGACTCAACAGCGCCACATTGAAAATTGGGTTTTAATGGAGTTAATACGGCTAGTTTCACGTACAGCTATGAAATTTGGTACACAAGTACAGTCGCCCGAGACAAAAACATTCCTGCTGTTGAAATTTCAACAAAGCTCCATAGCGCCCCCTAGAAAATGTGGTGCGCAGGCATTGGAATTTAAAGAACACCTCCCATGATTTTTATCCGATCTTCACCAAAGTCACTGTGTAGCATCTAGACCCATCCAGGATGAAAAGTTAATAATATCTCTTGGCTACATCACACGGTGTGGGCGTGGCATGGCGGCCATTGTGAGCAATTTTGCCATATGGAACGAAATGAGTTTTGGAGGTGAAGGGATCCACTTAATATAACCAAATCTACACAAATCCTCACAAATCTCAAAAACTAACGTTTAATATACAATTCTGGAATGTCCTTGGTCAAACGGCTCAGCAGCGCCCCCTACAAATATTCAAATACTCATAAAATCACTGTTTTATCATACAAACATGAAATTTGGTACACATGTATAGTCTATCCAGACAAACAGATCTGTACACTTGAAATTCCAATCGGCTCCACAGCGCCCCGTACACAATGTCGTGCGGAGACATTGGAATTAAACAAACTCCTCCCAGGATTTTTATCCGATTCTCATGAAATTGGCTGTGTGGCATCTCGACTCCTCCAAGATGAAAAGTTATTAAAATCTTGTAGCTGCGTCACACGGTGGGGGCGTGACAGGGTGGACATTTTGATTGTGTGGCCATGAAGTGTGAAATGCTCATAACTTGACTGTACATGATAAGATGTGAATAAAACTTGATATGCTTAATGACAGGTTTTCCCTCAACACTGTGGCGTAGTCAAACAGCTCCACAGCGCCCCCTAGAATTTTTAAAATTTCATATAAAATCACTGGTTTGTCCTTCAGACATGAAATTTGGTACATGTGCAGAGCAGAATGAGACGAACACAAATGGGTGCTTGAGACATTCCGATCATCTCCACAGTGGCGGTGCGGGAGGGAGCGAGGGCCCGTTCGACGCTGCTTGCAGCTCTAATTAGGGCCTTTGCACTGCAAGGCAAAGGCCAGCAGTGAGTGTGAAACACTGATCGCTGCCTTTGCCTTGCAGTGCAAAGGCCCTATTGTTCCTGCTCTGTTTGTTTGGCGGTTTCTTTCTTTATTAGGGCACGAGCACGAAAAGGCAATGGCCAGCGATCAGTGTGAAACACTGAACGCTGCCTTTGCCTTACCTTGCAAAGGCCCTATTGTTCTTTGTGAGTTTCTTTCTTTCTTTCTTTTTCCTACGCCACTTTGAACCCCAAGTTGACCCCCTAAATATGCTCAAAAACTCCCCAAATTTTGCACACACATCAGGACCGGCGAAAAATTTGATATTTTGGGGAAATTACACATATGAATAGCAAAATGACTCAACAGCGCCACCTTGAAAATTGGGTTTTAATGGAGTTAATACGGCTAGTAGAACACGTGGTGTGCAGGAATGGGAATTTAATGAACTCCTCCCAGGATCTTTATCAAATTTTCACCAAATTCGCTGTGTAGCATTTAGACCCCTCCTGGATGAAAGGTTATTAGGGCCCGAAGCACTACAGTGCGTAAGACCCTATTGTTCCTGTAGTGTTTCTTTGGGGGGACGGCGGTTTGGCGGTTTAGCGGTTTGGCGGTTTCTTTTTCTTACGCCACTTTGAACTCTAATTTGACCCCCTAAACATACTCAAAAACTCACCAAATTTGGCACACACATCAGGACTGGTGAAAACTTTAATATTTTGGGGGAATTACACATATGAATGGCAAAATGACTCAATAGCGCCATCTTGAAAATTGGGCTTTAGTGGAGTTAATACGGCTAGTTTCACGTAAACTCATGAAATTTGGTACACATGTACAGTAGCCCGAGACAAAAAAATTCCTGCTGTTGAAATTTTAAAAAAAGCTCAACAGCGCCCCCTACAGCATGTGGTGCGCAGGCATTGGAATTTAACGAACTCCTCCCAGGATTTTTATCCGATCTTCACCAAATTCGCTGTGTGGCATCTACACCCCTCCAGGATGAAAAGTTATTAAAATCTTGTGGCTGCGTCACACGGTGTGGGCGTGGCATGGCGGCCATTTTGAACAAAAAAGCTAAACAGCGCCAACTACAACACGTGGTGCACAGGCATTGGAATTTAACGAACTCCTCCCAGGATTTTTATCCGATCTTCACCAAATTGGCTGTGTGGCATCTAAACCCATCCAGGATGAAAAGTTATTAAAATCTTGTGGCTGCGTCACACGGTGTGGGCGTGGCATGGCGGCCATTTTGAACAAAAAAGCTTAACCGCGCCCCCTTGAACACCTGGTGCGCAGGCATTGGAATTTAACGAACTCCTCCCAGGATTTTTGGTCGATCTTCACCAAATTGGCTGTGTGGCATCTAGACCCCTGCAGGATGAAAAGTTATTAAAATCTTGTGGATACGTCACACGGTGTGGGCGTGGCATGGCGGCCATTTTGAACAAAAAAGCTTAACCGCGCCCCCTTGAACACCTGGTGCGCAGGCATTGGAATTTAACGAACTCCTCCCAGGATTTTTGTCCACTCTTCACCAAATTCGCTGTGTGGTATCTCGACCCTTCCAGGATGAAAAGTTATTAAAATCTTGTGGATACGTCACACGGTGTGGGCGTGCCATGGCGGCCATTTTGAACAAAAAAGCTCACTGGCGCCCCCTAGAAAACGTGGCGCGTAGGCATAAGAATTTAACAAACTTCTCCCAGGATTTTTATCTGATTTTCACCAAATTGGCTGTTTGGCATCTACACCCCTCCAGGAAGAAAAGTTATTAAAATCTTGTGGCTGCATCACATGGTGTGGGCATGGCATGGCGGCCATTTTGAACAAAAAACCTCCATGGCGCCCCCTAGAACACGTGGTGCGCAGGCATTGGAATTTAACGAACTCCTCCCAGGATTTTTGTTCTATCTTCACCAAATTTGCTGTGCGGCATCTAGACCTCTCCAGGATGAAAAGTTATTAAAATCTTGTGGCTTCGTCACACAGTGTGGGCGTGCCATGGCGGCCATTTTGAACAAAAAAGCTCACTGGCACCCCATAGAATACGTGGTGCGCAGGCATTGGAATTTAACGAACGCCTCCCAGGATTTTTGTTCCATCTTCACCAAATTCGCTTCGTGGCATCTAAATCCCTCCAGGATGACAAGTTATTAAAATCTTGTGGCTGCGTTACACGGTGTGGGCGTGGCATGGCGGCCATTTTGAACAAAAAAGCTTAACGTTGTACAATGGAACACGTTGTGCGCAGGCATTGGAATTTAACGAACTCCTCCCAGGATTTTTGTCCGATCTTCACCAAATTCGCTGTGTGGCATTTAGACCCCTCCAGGATAAAAAGTTATTAAAATCTTGTGGCTGCGTCACACGGTGTGGGCGTGGCATGGCGGCCATTTTGAACAAAAAAGCTTAACGTTGTACAATGGAACACGTTGTGCGCAGGCATTGGAATTTAACGAACTCCTCCCAGGATTTTTGTCCCATCTTCACCAAATTCGCTGTGTGGCATTTAGACCCCTCCAGGATAAAAAGTTATTAAAATCTTGTGGCTGCGTCACACGGTGTGGGCGTGGCATGGCGGCCATTTTGAACAAAATCGCCATATGGAACGAAATTAGTTTGAAGGTGAAGGTATCCACGTAAAATCACCAAATCCACACAAAATCCTCACAAATCTCAAAAACTAACATTCGATATACAATTCAGGAATGGCCATGATCAAATGGCTCAGCAGCGCCCCCTACAAATATCCAAATACTCACATAAAATCACTGCTTTATCGTAAAAACATGAAATTTGGTACACATGTATAGTCTATCGAGACAAACTGATCTGTACACTTCAAATTCCAATCGGCGCCACAGCGCCCCCTAGACAATGTTGTGTGGAGACATTGGAATTTAACGAACTCCTCCCAGGATTTGTACCCAATCTTCACCAAATTGGCTGTGTGGCATCTTGACCGTTCCAAGACGAAAAGTTATTAAAATATCGTAGCTGCGTCACACGGTGTGGCCGTGACACAGCGGCCATTTTCAGCAAATTCGCCATGTTGAACGAAATGAGTTTTGGAGGTGAAATGATCCACCTAAAATCACCAAATCCACACAAATCCTCATTAATCTCAAAAGTTAACGTTTGATATACAATTCATGAATGGACGTGGTCAAACGGCTCCACAGCGCCCCCTACAAATATTCAAATACTCATAAAAAATTACTGCTTTATCATACAAACATGAAATTTGTTACATACATATAGAATCCCGAGACTAACAGATATACACAGTCGAAATTCCAATCAGCTTTATAGCGCCCTCTAGACAAGGTCGTGTGGAGACATTGGAATTTAACAAACTCCTCCTAGGATTTTTATCTCATCTTCACCAAATTTGCTGTGTGGCATATCGACCCCTCCAGGATGAAAAATTATTAAAATCTTGTCGTTGCGTCACACGGTGTGGGCGTGACAGGGTGGCCATTTTGAGTGTATGGCCATAAAGTGTGAAGTGCTCATAATTTGACTGTACATGATCACATGTGAATGAAACTTCATATGCTTGATGACAGGCTATCCCTCAACACCGTGGCACAGTCAAACAGCTCCACAGCGCCCCCTAGAATTATCCAAATTCATATCAAATCTGTGCTTTGTCCTACAGACATGAAATGTGGTACATGTGGAGAGCAAGATGAGACAAACACAATTGCGTGCTAGACATTCCGATTGTCTCCACAGTGGCGGTGCGGGGGGGAGCGAGGGCCCGTTCGACGCTGCTTGCAGCTTTAATTAGGGCCCGAGCACAAAAAGGCGAAGGGCAGCGGTCAGTGTGAAACACGCTGGCCTTTGCCTTGCAGTGCAAAGTCCCTATTGTTCCTGCTCTGTTTGTTTGTTTCCTTCTTTGTTTGGCGGTTTCTTTTTCTTACGCCACTTTGAACCCCAATTTGACCCCCGAGACATGCTCAAAAACTCCCCAAATTTTGCACACGCATCACTACCGGTGAAAAATTTGATATTTTGGGGGAATTACACATATGAATGGCAAAATGACTCAACAGCGCCACCTTGAAAATTGGGTTTTAATGGAGTTAATACGGGTAGTTTCATGTACAGCTATGAAATTTGGTACACAGGTACAGTAGCCCGAGACAAAAACATTCCTGCATTGAAATTTCAAAAAGCTCCATAGCGCCCCCTAGAAAATGTGGTGCGCAGGCATTGGAATTTAAAGAACTCCTCCCAGGATTTTTATCTGATCTTCACCAAAGTCACTGTGTAGCATCGAGATCCCTCCAGGATGAAAAGTTATTAAAATATCGTGGCTGCGTCACACTGTGTGGGCGTGGCAGGGCGGCCATTTTGAGCAATTTTGCCATATGGAATGAAATGAGTTTTGGAGGTAAAGGGTTCCACCTAATATAACCAAATCTACACAAATCCTCACAAATCTCAAAAACTAATGTTTAATATACAATTCTGGAATGGCCGTGGTCAAACGGCTCAGCAGCGCCCCCTACAAATATTCAAATACTCATATAAAATCACTACTTTATCCGACAAACATGAAATTTGGTACACATGTACAGTATCCCAAGACCAACTGTTTTGCACATTCCAAATTTCAAACAGCTCCACAGCATCCCCTCAAAATATCAAAAATTCATGTCAAATCAGTGCTTTGTCCTCCAGACATGAAATTTGGTACATGTGCAGAGCAGGATGAGACAAACACTATTGTGTGCTATAGACATTCCGATCGTCTCCACAGCAGTGGTGCGGAGGGGAGCGAGGGCCTGTCCGACGCTGCTTGCAGCTTTAATTAGGGCCCGTGCGCCAATGGTGCATCGGACCCTATTGGAACTGTATTCGCTTTTCTTACTTTTCTCCTGACGGAAGAGTCGCATTTTTGATGGCCTAAACGTGCTCAAAAACTCATGAAAATTTGCACACACGTCAGAACTGCCGAAAAATCTATATTTTATGGGAGTTGTGCATGTGTGTGATAAAATAGCTCTATAGCGCCACCTTAAAACTTTGACTTTAGTGGAGTAAATACAAATAGTTTTACGTACACCTCCCAAATTTGGTACACATGTACCAAGACAAGACAACAAAAATTGCCCTATCAACCCATTAGCAAAATTCAACAAGAAGTCCGCCATTTTGCCTTTATTTCAGATTTTTGCTCATATTCAAGAGCTATAACCACACACAGGGTAACTCCAAGACAGCTGAAATTTGATCAGTATATACAACAGGCCTTCGTGATTAAAAGTTATCAAAAAGCTCTGCAAAAGTCTGAGGGCGTGGGCGTGGCGGCCTCCTGAACTTTGATGTTTCACCATAAAAATTCAAGTGCTGTGTAATTACACTTTACTGGCTCCGATCTGTCTCAAACTTTAGACGTTTGATCAGAGTCCTGCCCTGATCACATCCATGTGCAAATATCCATCCACAGTCATAGCGCCAACTCCTGGCAACAGGAATGACATGTTTTACATTTTAATGTACTATTATTAGCCGGTTGACCGTATTCACCTGAAATTTGGTGACATAAGCCTCATGATGTTGATGATGATTCATGGAGAAAACTGTGACTGGTCGTCAAACTGTGTGTCTGTGGCGGCATGGCGAACTTCGATGTCTCGCCATGATTACTAAAGTGTTTATATCTCAGCTGTACATGATCCGATCTGGCCCAAATTTCATATTCTGGACAAGAGTCCATTTCTGAACACATCCACATTTTAAAATTTAGTCATAGTCATAGCGTCACCTAGTGGTAACAGGAAGTTATAGGCGGGACATTTGCACTTTCCATTCCTCCAAACTTCATCAAATTTGGCCAGTATATACAACAGGCTTTAATGATGAAAAGTTGTCAAAATCTTTTACAAAAGTCAAATGGTGCGGCAGTGGTGGGCCACTGAACTTTGAGTCATTTGAAGGGGACATCTCTCACTCTACTCACTCTACCAGCCTGTGTGTGCCAGTGCTGCAGCCGCCATGCCCCTCCCCCTTCCCAAACACACAGACACAGACACACAAACACACACACAGAGACACAAACAAAGACACACACACATGCAGGTTCAGAGAGAGAGAGAGAGAGAGAGAGAGAGAGTGAGAAACCGCTCTCCTGGAATGAGTTTAATTGTCTATACCTCAAATACTGCATACTCCGGTGTATAATATACATCTTGCATTTAATGTTGAGCTTTTAAAATAATTCATCGATTCAGGATTTTTAGTTTTCTTTTAAACATACATAAAATGATCTTGTGACATGTAAAATGACAGTAAAGTTGAATCTGAACCTAAAACTGACAAACGCCTTAGTAAGCTGTTGTAACTCACACATGTAGTGTCCAGTCTGCTCCAGCTTTGTTGTTTCATGAAAGCTGTGTGACAACAGGCCTTAATGATGAAAAGTTTTCTAAATCTTTTGCACAAGTCAAAGGATTTGTCCTTGGTGACCCCTGAACTCTGTCTAAAAAACCACATAAATGGTGCAACACTGAAATCTACTGATCTAACTGCAGGTAGAACAGTAGTAACTGCAGTTTTGTCTCATGGTAGAAAAATCACTATATTTCAACCTGGGTAAATCTGTGTAGAAATGGTGGTACACTGCAGCTGTCTGCTGCAACCACTATGTACGTTGGCCTTGAAGTGCAAATCACATCAACAAATCACTAAACACAAGTACACATTCAAAAACACTACAACATTAACTACTGGTAACCCTGAAGTGCAAAACACTCCAACAATAACCAAAACACAACTACATGAACCAAACTGGAAGAGGTGGGTACCAGTGGGCAACATGAGACATCGGAGGTATGAGAAAACTTTCAAAGGTAATACAAGTTTTGCAGAAATACTACTGTTATTATGACACAAAATGCACTTGAATGAACTATTTGTTAAATAGTTCATTCAGAAAATATAAAGTCCTATGTCACTGAAAATCAGCGCACCATAAGTGGGTTATACAAAAACAGCCATTCATCAGCAGGCATAGTGGATTAATAGCTGTAGCAATGCTGAACCAAAACAAAGAGGTGTGGTGGGACGACCAAATCATTGGCTGGTGCAACAAGAAAGTTGGTAGCACCACTGCTACTAGTGGAAAAGTTAGTCTGGAGCCCAAATTAAAATATATAATATATATGTTAAAACAACACAGCAACGTGCCAACATATATTTTACTTTTATATAAACAAATTCACAATATTTGTACGTTGAATGCAGAGACAATTATTTAACAATATGTTAAG
Source organism: Dascyllus trimaculatus (assembly GCA_024666655.1). Classification (NCBI taxonomy): domain Eukaryota; kingdom Metazoa; phylum Chordata; class Actinopteri; family Pomacentridae; genus Dascyllus; species Dascyllus trimaculatus. The sequence goes on from CM045460.1 coordinate 1,988,099, forward strand.
GAGAACTTACATTTATGAAGTCTTACAATTACAACAGACCCTTTGAGGACAACCATGATGCTGATGTGGCCCAAGATGAAAATGAGTTTGACACCCCTGATGTACATGGTGGCCGTGACATGATAGAAAGTTTGTGATGCAATCCTTGAAATTGGTCAGCTAATTCTGACCACCTTGAAATTTCTGCCACATTTTGGCATGCACCACACCTCGATGTGCACCTTGTCCTGACACGTGTGGGTGTGCGAGGGCCAGTTCAACTCTGCTTGCAGCTTTAATTAGGGCCCGAGCACTACAGTGCGTAGGACCCTATTGTTCCTGTAGTGTTTCTTTGGCGGTTTGTTTGTTTGGCGGTTTCTTTTTCTTACGCCACTTTGAACCCCAATTTGACCCCCTAAACATGCTCAAAAACTCACCAAATTTGGCACACACATCAGGACTGGTGAAAAATTTGATATTTTGGGGGAATTACACATATGAATGGCAAAATGACTCAACAGCGCCACCTAAAAAATTGGGCTTTAGTGGAGTTAATACAGCTAGTTTCACGTAAATTCATGAAATTTGGTACACAGGTACAGTAGCCCAAGACAAAAACATTCCTGCTTTTAAAATTTCAAAAAATGCTCAACAGCGCCCCCTACAGCATGTGGTGCGCAGGCATTGGAATTTAACGAACTCCTCCCAGGATTTTTATCCGATCTTCACTAGATTGGCTGTGTGGCATCTAGACCCCTCCAGGATGGAAAGTTATTAAAATCTTGTGGCTGCATCACACGGTGTGGGCGTGGCATCGCGGCCATTTTGAACAAAAAAGCTTAACATTGTACAATGGAACATATTGTGCGCAGGCATTGGAATTTAACGAACTCCTCCCAGGATTTTTGTCCGATCTTCACCAAATTCGCTGTGTGGCATCTAATCCCCTCCAGGATGAAAAGTTATTAAAATCTCGTGGATACGTCACATGGTGTGGGCGTGGCATGGCGGCCATTTTGAACAAAAAAGCCTAACGGCGCCCCCTGGAATACGTGGTGCGCAGGCATTGGAATTTAACAAACTCCTCCCAGGATTTTTGTGCCATCTTCACCAAATTCACTGTGTGGCATCTAAACCCCTCCAGGATGAAAAGTTATTAAAATCTTGTGGCTGCGTTACACGGTGTGGGCGTGGCATGGTGGCCATTTTGAACAAATTTGTTATGTGGAACGAAATGGGTTTTGGAGGTGAAGGGATCCACGTGAAATTACCAAATCCACACAAATCCTCATTAATCTCAAAAGCTAACGTTCAATATACAATTCAGGAATGGACGTGGTCAAACGGCTCCACAGCGCCCCCTACAAATATTCAAATACTCATATAAAATCACTGCTTAATCCTACAAACATTAAAATTGGTACATACATATAGTATCCCAAGACCAACAGATTTGCACAGTCGAAATTCCAATCGGCTCTACGGCGCCCCCTAGAAAAGGTCCTGTGGAGAGTAGTGCGTTGAGAAGCGAGGGCCCGTCAGACGCTGCTTGCAGCTTTAATTATGTTTGATTTGCCTTTTGTTGACGTATTGTAATGTAATTTAATTTACTGGCTGTTAACCACCTAAACTGTTCTCACTTCTTAAACTTTATTACGCTCTTTGTTTTTGTCCTCATTAATTTGTGTCTTCTGGTTCTCTTTTTTGTCCCTTCTCTCACAGAACTGATGTAGTAACTATTACATTCTTGTATCTGTCAGGCAAACATTGGGATTCTATATCCCTGGGGCTTGGTGAAATCCTGTCACTTGGTGAAGTCTGTATCAGCATCTCTGGTTACTGGCAGATGCTTCACCCACCAGACAGGACTGCCCACTATGCCTGTCCCCCCACTGAAGCAGACCTGTGAGCGCTATCTCAGCCTCCTGGAGCCCATTGTGGAGGTAGATGAGCTGAAACGCACAAAGGAGCTGGTAGAAGAGTTTCAGAAAGCAGGAGGGGTTGGAGAGAGACTGCAGAGGAGCCTAGAGATGAAAGCACGCAACAATGACAACTGGGTGAGCTCAACAACTAAATCAATCGCTGTAGACACTGTAGGCCAATGAAGAGGCATTATGATCTTGACTAAAGTTACATTCCCCTGTCGAGTTTCACTTTCCTGACATATATATTGTTGTTTTATTTTCTTTCCCAGGTATGGATTTCTGGTAGACAGAGCAAAACTAAATACAGTATATGAACCTTAACCCTTATTAAATTCCTAATTTGAAATATAAACGTGCATATAAACTAACAGATCTAATCAAAAAAGGTTACTGACATCTAAACAATGTTCTTAGTTCTTTTAGTGAGTTAACATGACAAGCTCAAGAAAAAATAGAATAGGTGTGAGGTATGTGCTTCAGGACAAAGGGTCTGTCGCCATGAGTGAGTGGCGTTCCATTGATGTGACATAGTAAACTGTAACTCACACCTGCATCTGGTTGATATTTGTGATGCACATGTTGCTCTAAAACCTGTCTTAAAAGCTTTGGCAACACTAGCTCTGAATGATTATTCACAGATTCACACATTAATGGAGACCCGGCAGACATGCCACTGTTAAATATCAGTAACTTGAAAATTTGATAAGTGAACAGCTTAAAGATTTCCTGGACACAAATGATATTTTAAGTAAACAACAGTCTGGTTTTAGAAAACGACACAGCACCACAACGGCTGCTATTAAGGTGGTAAATGACATCATTGATGCTCTGGACTGCAAAAAATATTGTGCAGCTCTCTTGATTTGTCAAAGACTTTTAACACGGTTGACTGTAGCATTCTGGCCAATAGATTCCACAGCATTGGTTTATCTGGGCATGCTGTAGTTTGGTTTGTAAATTACCTGTCGGCCAGAACACAATGCATCTAGTTTACTGGGGGCTCATCTTGCTTCCTCCCTGTGTCGAAAAGAGTGCCCCAGGGTTCGGTTCTTGGACCACTGCTGTTTTCATTATATGTGAACAATCTGTGTGACACTGTATTGAATTCAAATTTCCATTTCTACGTAGGCAATATATTTATCTACTGCTCATGCCCCTCAGTAGTTTAGACCCTTAAGTTCCTGCAGTCTGCCTTTGATGTTATTCAGTCTCATTTAAGTTTAACTCAACTCAAATTTCAGACAAAACTAAAATCCTGCTGTTTTCCAATGACAAAAAAATGCTATCCAACCTTCCAAGGGTCTCAACCGCTCTAGGGTTTGATATTGAAATAGTTTAAACTTATAAGTACTTGGGTATAATTATTGATCACAAACTCTCTTTCTGCTCACACATTGAAAAACCTGATTTCAAAACTGAAAATCACACTGGGGTTCTTTTTCAGGAAGAAATCCTGTTTCTCCCTCCAGGTGGGGAAACACCTGATTTCTGCAACTTTTTTGCCTGTCCTGGATTACGTGATGTGCTGTACATGAACGCACCTGACCAGTGCCTAAAGAAAAAAGATGCTGTGTTTCATTGGGCTTTACGTTTTACGTGGAAATTTGGTACACCACTGTACCCAGTATGCAGCTGCTCAATGGCCATCTCTGTACGCCCACAGGGTTTCACATTGGCTGGCTCTTATGTACAAATCACTCCTTGGACTGGTTCCTCTGTATCTCCATACATACATGTGTACAAACCAGAATCACTATGGCCTGCGTTCTCATGATACTGTGCAGATACTGGTCCCAAAGGTTAGAATGGACCGTGGCAAGAAAGCTTTTAAATATGCAGTTTCTTCATCCTGGAATAATGTTGCAAAGGATCTGACGCTGTCAGAGCTGGTTACTATGGGGGAGTTTAAGACCATTCTAAGGCATCGAAAAAATGCTTCTATACGTAAATGTGACTGCTCCTGACATTTTTGCTAAGTTGTTTTTGTTATGTATTTCCCTTGTGACATTTTGAAAATTGTCCCTCCTGTGTTACTGTACGGTGCGTAGAGCCTACTGTTGTATAATGTTGTGAAGCTGTGAATACACCACGCTTGAACTTGCTCCGGTCTCTCGTTTCTTTATTTAATTGTTATACAAGCAAGTATATAACAAAACTGGCGACGAGGTACAGTACGGCCTCACGTTTGCATCTTGCGCCAGAAAAAGTAAAGTTTTACGCGGGGGTGCAGCGCGAAGAAAGACAAGTCTTGTTGGTGTGCTGTTATGCTAGCGGACGTAGCGTGCACGGGAAAACCCGTGCCACGGCCAAGGACTGCGTAGCTGCTACGGGGGAAGGAGAAAAGATCCCGCCGTGGACAAGAAAAGAGACAGTTATGACCGGATAAGTACAAAGGAACAAAAATAAACACTAATAAACTCAAGCAGAAGTGTAAATACTGAACAAAAAGTTAAGTAAAGACTGTAAAAATGGCAGCATTGGTCGGAAATATAGGACCATTTGATGAAAACACAGAACAATTGAGTTCATATACAGAAAGATTTGAATATTTTGTGCTGGCAAATAAGATAAAACAAGAAGTACTTGTGCCAACGTTTTTGAGTGTTATTGGTGGAAAAACTTTCAACCTACTAAGAAGTTTAGTACAACCAGAAAAGCCAGGAGATAAATCCTATGATGACATAGTGAAAATCCTAAAGAACCACTATGCACCAAAGCCACTGATAATAGCTCAAAGGTTCAGATTTCATAAAAGGAACCAAAAAGATGGCGAATCTGTTTCACAATTTGTTGCTGTACTCAAGCAATTATCTGAGCATTGTGAATTTGGAAATTCACTAAATGACATATTACGTGACAGGCTAGTTTGTGGTCTGCGCAGTGAAGCTATTCAAAAGCGCTTGCTAACTGAGGCTAACTTGGCATTGGACAAGGCAGTTGAAATCAGCACATCAATGGAGATGGCTGCAAAAGAAGCACAGCATCTGAGTGCATCGACCCAAGTTCACAAACTGACTTCACAATCTATGAAGGAGTCTGCATCTAGTCAAGTGTGCTACAGATGTGGAAAACAAGGTCATCAAGCAAAGGAGTGCTGGTGTAAGGATTTGGACTGTAGAAATTGTGGAAAGAAAGGCCACACTGAACGTGCATGTAAAAGTAAAAAATCACAGACAAACAAACAAAACAAAGTGAAAAAGAAAAGTGACTTTCACAAGTACAAAAAGAAACATGTCAACAAGATGGAACATACACAAGATGAGAGCAGCGGTGATACAGAGTCAGATGAAATACAGGTCCTATCAATCACAGACGAGGATGATGATGGATACTGGATCACACCACTGTTGGAGAAGAAACCAGTGCGTATGCAAATTGACACAGGCACTCGAGTGTCGCTAGTATCCGAAGTTCTCTACAAAGAGAAATTACAACACCTCAAACTCAAAGAGACTAAACTGAAGTTGAGAACTTATACAGGTGGACACGTGAAAGTGTTAGGTGTTGTTGATGTTACAGTGACACACAATGGTCAAGACAACACTCTTCCTCTGTACGTCGTCTCTGGAAATCATTCCGCTCTTTTAGGACGTAAATGGCTTAAAAAGTTGAAGCTGAACTGGAATGAAGTCTTCATGATTGTAGACAAAGAGACTAGTCCACTGAATGAGATCCTAAAAAGGCATCCTAAAGTTTTTGATGGAGAACTTGGCAGTATGAAGGACATCATGGTGAAGTTGACAGTTAAAACAGACTGTGCACCAAAGTGCTTGAAAGCGAGACCTGTCCCATATGCCACAAAGCCAAAAGTTGAGGCTGAGCTTGATAGGCTTGTCAGAAGTGGAGTCCTGGAACCAGTGAGCACAAGTGAATGGGCTACACCAATAGTTCCAGTAATGAAGAAAGATGGTACCCCAAGGATCTGTGGTGACTTTAAAGTGACACTAAACCCTGTCTTAACTGTGGAGCAGTATCCTTTACCACTAATAGACAACCTTTTCTCAGGTTTGGCCGGAGGTCAAAAGTTTAGCAAGATTGATTTGTCCCAAGCCTACCTCCAGATGCATGTCGAGCCAAAGTGTCATGAGCTTTTGACGATTGTGACACACAAAGGACTATACAGGTATAAGAGACTCCCTTTCGGGATCACATCAGCTCCTGCACTTTTCCAAAGAGCAATGGACCAGATTCTGAGTGGTCTTTCTGGAGTTCAATGTTACCTGGATGATCTGCTCATCACAGGACCTGATGAACAGACCCATTTGAGAAACCTCGAAGCAGCACTGAAGCAGCTGGAGGACTATGGTTTGAAAGTTTGGAAGGACAAGTGTGAGTTTTTCCGCCCATCAGTTGAATATTTGGGACACGTAATTGACAACAAAGGTCTCCATAAGGCGCCATCGAAAGTAAAGGCAATTGTGGAGGCTCCATCACCAACAAATGTAAGTCAGTTAAGGTCCTTTCTGGGATTACTGACCTACTATGCAAGATTTGTCCCCAACCTTGCAAACAGACTGAAACCTCTCCATGAACTTTTGAACAAATCGACCAAATGGAAATGGACCAAAAAATGTGAGACCGCATTCAAAGATGTGAAGCTGGCCCTTATCAAATCTGAGGCACTCACACACTTTGATCCAAAACTACCGATCCAGTTGGCGTGTGATGCTTCGCCGTATGGAGTCAGCGCAGTTGTGTCTCACGTAATGCCTTCAGGAGAAGAACGACCTATCGCCTTTGCGTCGAGAACGTTAAGCAAAGCAGAAAGTAACTATGCACAAATTGAACGTGAAGCCCTGTCTATAGTTTTTGGAGTAAAGAAATTACATCAATATCTTTTCAGCAGGAAGTTCACGTTGCTGACGGACCATAGACCGCTAATGTCCATCTTTGGTCCTGGCATACCTTCAATGGCAGCCAGCCGCATGCAGCGATGGTCTTTGCTGTTATTGGCTCATCAGTATGAGATCAAGTACAGGAAGTCAGACCAGCATCAGAACGCTGACGGGCTCTCCAGACTACCGTTACCCGTCAAGCACAGTGAGCACCCTCATGCTGAGATTTTCTATTTCAAAGAAGTGACTGCTACTCCTGTAACGTCAACTCATGTCAAGAAACACACACGCTCACACCCAATTCTCTGAGGTAATGGACATTGTCACTCGTGGAAGGGGAGGAGAGATGACGCCGAAGTTGCAGCCTTACATGGTGAGACGTAATGAACTTTCAGTACAATCTGGATGTTTACTTTGGGGCTATCGTGTCATCATTCCACCACCCCTAAGAGAGAAAGTTCTTACTGAACTCCATACAGGACACTGTGGTGTGGTGCGGATGAAGGAAATTGCTCGTAGCTATTTCTGGTGGCCGAGTTTAGATGCAGCTATCGAGGCTAAAGCTAAGTCTTGCCCTGATTGCCAGAAACTGATAACCAACCACAACTGGCTCCCTTACATCCATGGGATTGGCCAGAAGAACCATGGCAAAGGATCCACATAGACTTTGCAGGACCACTGGAGGACCATATGTTCCTAGTGGCAGTTGACGCTCATAGCAAATGGCCTGAAGTCGCGGTAATGAAAAAGACTTCTTCTGAGAGAACGATTGAAGAGCTCAGGTCAATGTTCAGCCGTTATGGTCTGCCCAAGCAACTCGTTAGTGATGATGGCCCACAACTTGTTTCTGAGGAGTTTGAAACGTTCATGGAAGAAAACGGCATCCAACACATCAAGTCTGCGCCTTATCATCCAGCGACCAGTGGACTTGCAGAAAGATTTGTGCAAACCATGAAACACGCCCTCAAATCCTCTCCAAGCTCTCAGTCTCTTAACCGTCGACTCAACGCTTTCCTGTTGTCATATCGCAATACACCTCATGCAACAACCAAGGTGTCACCTGCTTCTGCTATGTTCAAAAGACAACTTCGTACACGACTTGACCTTTTGAGACCCCAACACACAAAAGACACTGTACGCCTTCAACAAAAAGCTCAAATGGAAAGATGTTCAAGAGCTAAGTTCTGGAGTTTTGAAAATGGTGACCAAGTGCTTGCTTGGAACTACACACAAGGCGTGAAGTGGAAACCCACAACAGTCATTCCTAAAACGGGACCCGTGTCATACACTGTGGAAACAAAAGATCGTCTCATCTCAAAAAGACACGTCGACCAGCTTCTTCACTCTGCTGGATCATCTGAGGATTCACGCTCTATGACACCCACCGTCCCGGATCAAAACTTTTGTCAGGAACAACATCCATCTCCTGAGGAACAACAACCGCAACCAGATAACATGAACATTGTTCCCGGGACACTTAAACCCTCTCAGGTGTCTACTGAAGATGTTCGAAGCTCAGGATTATCACCGTCCCCATCAAGAAATAGTGTGTCTGACTTGCCTACAGGTCGTCCACAAAGAAACAGAAGACAACCTGATAGGTTAACATTTTAGTTTAGTAACTGACCCGTTCTATTGGGAAAGAACAGGGTACAGTTCGGACTGAGGCAGTCTACCCTCTTTCCGCAGTTTAGGCAAGTTCTAAAAGCCATAAATAAACAGTGCCTAAAGAATGTTAAATGTTATTTATAAAAAAAAATTAAATTTTTTTTTAAAAAAGTTAACAAAGTTAAAATGTATTACTTTTTGATAAGGAACCTCAAAAGTAAAGGGGGAGGGATATGTTATGTATTTCCCTTGTGACATTTTGAAAATTGTCCCTCCTGTGTTACCGTACGATGCGTAGAGCCTACTGTTGTATAATGTTGTGAAGCTGTGAATACACCACGCTTGAAGTTGCTCCGGTCTCTCGGTTCTTTATTTAATTGTTATACAAGCAAGTATATAACAGTTTTGACATCAATTTGCTTGTGCATTAGAGCTGTTTTTTTATGATTGCTGCATAAAATCTGGATGCCAGGCTTCATTTATTATTGCTGTGTGACTGTTGTGTTTGTCTGTTTTTTGTTTTTTTTTTAGTAAATGTAATCCTTTTCCCTGCTGCCCTCTTGGCCAGGTCACTCTTGGAAAAGAGATTTTGTTCTCAATGAGTATATATATATGTGTGTGTATATACATATATATATCAGATTAGATTATACTTTATTAATCCCACAACAGGGAAATTTCCTCGTTATAGCAGCAGTGGAAAACAGAAAAACACACAATATACCCTATACATAAAAAAGAAAATAAACAATCTATTATAAAGAAACAATTTAAATATACAATAAGATACAACAATAAGTGAGGTATGAATATGAAAGTAATATTTAACAAGGAAAATTGAATAAATAATATTGCACATGGTGACAAGTACAATGAATAGTACAAGCAAATGAATAGTGCAAAAAGATACAACACATTCAGGTTGTGCTAGTGTTGTGTGTTGTACAGTCTGATGGCCGTTGGAATGAACGACCTGCGGTAGCGTTCCTTCTTACACCGTGGGTGTATCAGTCTGCTGCTGAAGGAGCTGCTCAGAGACCCCACAATGTCATGCAGGGGATGAGAGGGGTTGTTCATGATGCATGTCAGCTTGGCTAGCATCCTCCTCTCACCCACCTCCTCTATGGAGTCCAGAGGACAGTCCAGGACAGAGCTCGCCCTCCTGATCAGTTTATTGAGTCTCTTCCTGTCCCTGTCAGTGCAGCCACCTCTCCAGCAGACCACAGCATAGAAGATAGCAGAAGCTACCACAGAGTCATAGAAAGTCCTGAGAAGAGCCCTGCACACACCGAAGGACCTCAGTCTCCTCAGCAGGTGGAGGCGACTCTGGCCCTTCTTGTACAGGGCGTGGGTGTTGTCAGTCCAGTCCAGTTTGTTATTGAGGTGAACACCCAGGAATTTGCAGGTCTCCACTACCTTTTCCTCCTGAAGTTTATCACCATCTCCTTTGTCTTACTGGCATTCAGCTGAAGCTGGTTGATCTCACACCAGCTGACAAAGTCCTTGATGACCGTCCTGTATTCCAGTTCGTTCCCCTACACACATCCAACGATGGCTGTATCGTCAGAGAACTTCTGGATATGGCAGTTTGTGGAGTTGTATGAGAAGTCCGAGGTGTAAAGGGTGAAAAGGAAGGGAGAGAGCACCATACCCTGAGGGGCTCCTGTGCTGCACTGCACCACTTCAGACACACAGTGCCGGAGCCTCACATACTGTGGTCTGTATCGAGTGGCGAGTGGTGTCGCCGGGACAGGGCAGGCAGGTTGGGAACCAGCAACTGTGAAGGCTGGCTGCGGGCAGAATCAGGCAGTGTGTCGCCGATGTAAAGGGGGCAGGATTCCGGGGTCCGGCAATTGGAGCCGGAGCTGGTCAGTGGCAGGCGTTGGGGCAGAATCGTAGCGGTGAGTGTGCACTGCTGCAGGGTGGTCCGGCAACGTCGGCTGGGGAAGACTGGCAGGAAACATACCTGGAGCAAGCAGTAGTGAAGGCTGGCCGCGGGCAGAATCTGAGCAGCTCGTGTGGCTAAGATCAGTGATCTGGTGAAAGAGTCCAGGCAGGCGGCCTGCGGCCTCCCTGGGCAGCTCATGCAGAGATCAGCTCAAGTATGCACACCGCCTCCTAGCCTATCAGATGCGCAGCACGGTCAGAAGAAGCAGCACGGCCAGTGACGTCACTCTCCTGCGCCCCCTGCCTGGGATTGCGAAGCGGGGCGGATTTGAAAACGAAAAAGCATTCTCCTCTTTGCTTTTTCTTTTTAGTTCTGTCTGAAAATGTGCAACCTAAAGAAGAAAATGAAAATGCAGTTTGGATGATTAATTATTAACTTTATTTATGAGTCAAATAATGCAGCCATAACCTTGAAATGAAAAAGCATTTCTGCTAATGCATTTTAATTTTAAAATTTGACATTTCAAATTGAATTTTGGTAACTATTTGCTGGGGCATCTTGTGAAAATTAAATCTTAAATGTCCTTTTCTTTTTCATTTGAATTAAGTAACAGAATGAGTAGTCTTGAAAAAGAAAATGAAAATGCAGTTTGGCAGATATATTATTCATTTTATTTATGAGTCAAAAAATGCAGTGTTATTCTGAAAAGGAAAAAGTATTTCTGTTATTGCATTTTAAATTTAGTATTGGTCCACATTCGCTTCGATACCTCACAATACGATACGATTCGTGATACATGGCTCACGCTACGATACTATCACAATACAGCAATACGACAACAACTGATATGTTGCAGGACAATCTCATAATGATAGATCACGCAACTTCCAACAGAAAAGCACAACCACTTAACAAAAACTGCCTATAGCCTTGCCATAGGACTTTTTTTTTTATAAACACACTGACTGTAACTTGTCAATGTATACATGTGCCATCATATATCACATATCACATAATGCTGGCGGCCCTTGGGGACAAGAAAAGAAGCTTTGCTTTAAACATTGTATGAACAGCTGTAAGGCTGGGCCTGAATATCCGAATATCAAGATATTCAGTCGTTGTGGTGGTATCCAGATAATTATTTTTGAGATCCGAATACTCGTGCACACAACCCCCGGCTGCCGTCGCCGCTGTAGTCGCAGACACGGCAGCCACGGCAGCCACGGCAGCCACCGCAGTCTCGACTTAACGCTACTGTCATGAAGCATCGGTGCATCTCAGTCACTTACTGTGTCATAAGTAAAGAACTGAATAGTTTTATTGGACGTTACTATCTCCCTGCACGAGCCACTGCCACACGAGCCAAGAAAGCGGCTGATGCAGCTAACGTTTCAAGTCATTAATGACGACTTGAATCCTACAATAGATCGTGACATACAGCTCCAAGACGTCAATAAACAGTATATGTACATCAAAATAAGCAGTCCTATGATTAGCCATGTTTGCTGTTAAGCGATGCTAGCTGTGTGTGGATGCTCAGTTACCGCAGTCCATTAACGGAAAAGCGTTCATCTGTGTGTGTCCTGTTAGTGGTTCCGTTGGTTGGATCACTGATGGGCAGTTTCGGATAAGTTGAAGTTTCTAGGATGTATGACAGTCTTTGCTGTGGAGGGTTCTGATGCAGGTCAGAGGAAACAGGTCACTGCTTTGTTCTCTGCAGAGTTAGCGGTTCGGTATTAACATGCCTAAATTTAACCTTACAAGTGATGAAGTGTCATTCAGGCATTTTGTGGAATTTTACCTTAACTTTAGTAGAAGACAGTTCATGTGAAAGCAAGTGAAAGCACCATAAAACAGCTGAAGTACTTTCGTTAATATAATTATTTCTCTAAGGAACTTTTTAAAATCACAATCTTTACCGGTGATTGACTGTGTTTTTATCTTGATGTTTCTGTGTGCCTTCATGTTTGTCAATACAGTTAACAGCATATGGGACTGAGCTGGTATATCTTACCTGCCGGACTCCTGTGGCTGTTTATGCAAATACCGCAACTGTTTTGCCTAAGATGGACATCAGGGATAAGCACGGACAAATAAGGTGGATCACACACACCGATTCCAGCACTCACTACGCTACAATATCACAAATTATTTTTCCATTTATTCACTTACACAGCTTCTTTCTTTCCTTCCTGTTCCTATTTATTTGTTTAATTCTGTACCTGTTGTCAATTTGTGAGTCCCAGAAAACAAATGTCTTCTCTCCTCTGTCACCTTTCTCTCTGCTGCTGTAGTCTCATATTTAAATTCTGAACTTTATGCAATGTCATGTCATGAAAATATCAGTTAAATGGAAAAACCATGTTTTCTCTGCTTAGGGTTGCTGCTAAAATGATCGCAGCTGTTTTGGAATTTAAGGCAGTGGTTGACAAGTGAGTACTGACCTCAAAACATTCCCTTTTTCCCAGTTTAGTTTCCATTTGCCAACACTTTTTACACATTGAGGTCTGTGGTTTGACAGGAAGCAGCAATTGGATGTACCACATTTGTCACAATTTTTCTTTATTTTTTGTCGTTAGTTATAATGTCACAAGCAGTACTGTAAACCATGTAATCTAATGTACATACACAATCATCTTCTAAGTGCAATAACTGGAGCGGCCGGCCGAGTGGTGTCGCCGGGACAGGACAGGCAGGTCGGGAGCTAGCAACTGTGAAGGCTGGCTGCGGGCAGAATCAGGCAGTGTGTCGCCGATGTAAGGGGGGCAGGATTCCGGGGTCCGGCGATAGGAGCCGGAGCTGGTCAGCGGCAGGCATTGGGGCAGAATCGTAGCGGCGAGTGTGCACCACTGCAGGGTGGTCCAGCAACGTCGGCTCGGGAAGACTGGCAGGAAACAGATCGGGAGCCAGCAGTAGTGAAGGCTGGCCGCGGGCAGAATCTGAGCAGCTGGTGTGGCTGAGACCGGTGATCTGGTGAAAGAGTCTCCAGGCAGGCGGCCTGCGGCCTCCCTCGGCAGCTCAAGCAGAGGTCAGCTCAAGTATGCACACCGCTTCCTAGCCTATCAGATGGGCAGCACGGTCAGAAGAAGCAGAGCGGCCAGTGACGTCACTCTCCTGCGCCCCCTGCCTGGGATTGAGAAGTCAAACTGAGTTTTGGACCATTTTTTGTGGGGCAGATTTAAAAAACGAAAAAGCATTCTCCTCTTTGCTTTTTCTTTTTAGTTCTGTCTGAAAATGTGCAACCTAAAGAAGAAAATGAAAATGCAGTTTGGATGATTAATTATTATCTTTATTTATGAGTCAAATAATGCAGCCATAACCTTGAAATAAAAACGCATTTCTGCTAATGCATTTTAATTTTAAAATTTGACATTTCAAATTGAATTTTGGTAAGTATTTGCTGGGGCATCTTTTAAAAATTAAATCTTAAATGCCCTTTTCTTTGTCATTTGAATTAAGTAACAGAATGAGCAGTCTTAAAGAAGAAAATGATAATGCAGTTTTGCAGATACATTATTCATTTTATTTATGAGTCAAAAAATGCAGTGTTATTGTGAAAATTAAAAAGTATTTCTGTTATTGCATTTTAAATTTAGTATTGGTCCACATTCGCTTCCATAAATAACAAGAGCGTGAAGCTGTAGTGTTTGTGAACAAACTATTCGGTCTCTTCTGCCATCTATTGACACAACTCAGAATGTTGCTGACAGCACACACAACTTCAGTACAGTCATAAAGAAATAACCCAGAAGATGAAAATTACTACTGAATAACAGGAAAAAAGAAATGTTGTATTTTCCTCATAAGGTTTTCACTGAGAGGCCTGTGCGGCCAAACCACGGAGTGCCTAGGTTACATAAAGAATCATTCTGAGAACCAAAGAAAGACCTTTAACCAGTACTGCCTATGTAGTTATAATTCATCAAACACTGAATGAAGTATCAAGGCAAACTACTATCTTGTTGCTGGTGCAGGCTTTCTAATTTTGCTTGTTATGTAGGAGATCAGGGTAAACTTGTCAAAAATCGAGGAAGCACAAATTAATCGAAGTAGTACTCAAAGTATTCAAAGCAACATCTTTTGAATGCTGCTTCAGATGTAAGCAACAAAAACTTAGTAGATAATAGTATTGATTACTATTGATTGGTTTGTGTTTAATGACAGATCCTGTATGTTTTACAGTGAGACACTACCAGTAGAGTATTTGGGAGGGAAGCCTCTCTGTATGAAGCAATACTCCCAGGTGCTGTCATCCTGTCGTATCCCTGGTGTGGAGAAAGACTCTGTGGTGTTCCACGGCAAGAGCTCCAACCCCCCCAAACACATTACAGTGGTACATAACTGTCAGGTGAGGAGGATAACGTCATTAACCTGTGCTTTCGTGTGTAAATTTTTGTATGTCGTTTTTGCACTACTGAAACCATACTTTTTCATACATGTTCAGCAATTTGTAACATCCAGAAGTGCAACACCAGTTATACTACTGTTTTATAATTCCTAATAAACCAAATAAGTTAAAAAAAAAAAAAGAAGAAGCTATCCAACTGTTTTCAGAGACATACTTACATATTTCAGACAGAACACTCAGTCAGATTTGCCCATTAATTTTAGAATGACATGCAATTGTGTTTGACATGACACAGACGGTCTCTGAGATCTCCACCCCTATGGTAGAGTCTGAGATTCACAAGGTTAAAATGAACACAGCATGAACATGGAAACAAGGGAACCAACTTTATTGGTCACAATATACAAAATCTAGTTTAGAAACAGAGAAACCAATACTTTACTAGTATTATTCAAGAGTCTATGAGGCCAAATTGCTGACACTGTTTGATTTACTCCATTTCTGGTACTTTCTCGCTGGATGTATATAGTTTTATTACGGCTTCATTGAGTAGCCACAAAAAAGAAAAACAAGTCCATAGAGGCTAGCGTATGTAGATATAAGGTTTGAACTGTAATCTAAGAGATCAGAGGTGTTTTCCGCTTAATACGTACTTATGTCTTGACTATTTGCAACTTTAATGGCAATGTACTATGGCATTAAAGTTGCATTTAAAAACATTTAAGAACATTAAAGAACATTTAAAAAAGAAACAGAAACGGTTTTGGAGCACAATCATGAACTGTCTGTGTTCTACAGTCCCACAAAATATGGGAAACAACTATTCCTCCAATTCTATGTTTTCTCCACAGATTAGAAAGCGTGTCTCTGAATGAGCAGTTTAGGTTTGCAGCTGGTTGAGATGTCATACCTGGATGAGCATAGCCCCCAGCTGGCTCCTCGCCCTCTCTGCCACTGACAGAACAGGGTAGATGCAGAGGGGTGTGCTTGCGCCCCCCCTTTGTTACCTTGTTGAGAGTTATGGTATTTAATGGGGAGGGGATTGAGGAGCTGTGTCTGGGGATCGGGTCGCCGAGGCCTCTGCCATCGACTGCTGCCCGATCCACATTGCACCCGGCCCCTACGATTCCCTCTGCGGGTGGTGGGTCCGCAGGAGATGGTGGGTCCGCAGAGGATCCCACCTCAGGGTCCCACCGGAAGAGCTGGAGGAGGTGTCTGGGGCGAGGGAAGTCTGGGATTCTCTGCTTAGACTGCTGCCCCCGCGACCCGGCCCCAGATAAGCGGAGGATAATGGATGGATGGATGGATGGGGTTGAGTGGAGGCGGAGGTGATTTGCAAATCTGTAGAAGCTGGTGTAGCGGTGATGTGGTGAGCGTGGAGCAGACAGAATGAATAAATGCTGCCTCAGCTGTAAAGTGCACTAAGTGGGTGGGCTGGATGAAAGCACTAAATGACTGGACAGAAATGGGAAGTATGTATCAAGTTTAAGACACAGTCCCGTTGGTCATTAGTTAAAACTACTCCAAGATCAGAATTTTGGATCTGGCTAATGCGTTCGGGGAAGTGCCACATAGTCTTATTTGGAATTCCTTTCACTACTTGTGAAAGTGCCAGAGATAGTTATTAACTTGGTGAAAGCATATTTCAAGGATATAAGATTTATGTGCAAGTGTAGCAGATTCCACAACAGGCTGGCAAAGACTGGAAGATGATATTATGGCCCCTGAGATGTGTTAGGAATCACTGCTCACTGTGAGGTATACAGACAGATTAGGGGTCCTAGGTCCTCACTGAGTATAAATCCTTTTTTTTTTTTTTTAGCAGGTCTTTTGTTAAATTTCAATAGAGTGCAGATTGATGTTAAAAATTAGTTCATATATCTGGGATATCATTCCTTTACTAAACAGGTTCAGTTCAAGGATATTATCAATATGAGATTTTACGGGTTTGTCAGGGAATTAATGAAATGTCCCCTGCACAAAGCTTCTAATCTGCAGGTACCGAAAGAAATGTTTCTTCGGTAAAGTGACGTCATAACATAAACAGTTTCACAATAAAATAACGGAAACCTAAAAGACTTTCCGACAGGGACCGAGCGCCCCACCATAGGGACGGTCGCCGGCCAAGAGAGCACGAGCGGACGGGGAGTCGGCGCCGCCAACCGGAAGGCGCAGCGCGTACCCCCAGCACCATGACCCGGGGAAGCATGGCACACCCACGGTCCCCACCCCCGAAGACGCGCCCAAACCCCTACCGGATCTGATCCGCCGCCCACAGCAAGCCAGCACCACAGCCACGGCAACCACCAGGCGAGTGAGTCCAGCCCTCAACCCAACAAGAGTCACAGCACCAGAGGACCCACCAGACATGCAGGAGATCCCCCCCAGACCGTCACCTCCAGACCCCGGGGAACCCCAAGCTATGGTGACCCAGATGTTGGTCCATCCCTACTTCCCAGACCCAGAGGGGGCCGGACCCCCACCCGCCATGCCATGGATGTGTAAAGCCACAGTTACCTCCCTATTACTGATTTTCCTCGGTCCCTGATGAGGAAAACTACACCCTATACCGTGTTTGAGTGCAACCCTGTGTGTAATGTGGTGCATTACATTGAGGGGCTTTTAATGAAGACCCTTCCTTCAACAAGAGGAAGGGCCCTCTTCCTTCTGCGGAAGGGGGAGGGCCAGAGGGCCACAGAGGCTGGGTACTCTGCAGCCTCCCCTGACCCAAAGTCCCGAGCCACCGCATTAAAATTTGAAAGCATGAGAAGCAAGCAGGAGGGAGACGGGGCGGACACAATGCCGCACAGCACTGCAATCCATCACCGAGCTTGCTGTTCTGTAGGACAAGGCCCGTACAGACCAACGGGCCCCGCCAACACTGCGAGTCATGCGGGCTACAGCACCAGAACACTGCCTAAGCAGTGGCCATAGACCCCACCCCACAGTGCCACCAATAACATCCCCGCCCTGCCACACCCCAGGACAGCACAGGGGGCCCAGGGCCCCAGCCAGCGATTCTCCATCTCCAGTGGCAGCACACAAGCCCAGGAAGGAGCCAGAACCCCCCCCAAGAAGAGACCCCCAAGGGAGGGGAGAGGGGCGAGGAGGAGCAGGTAAGCAGGAGAGGAGGAAGGAGGACGGAAGGGGAGCGGAGAGGGGGCCAACACACCCAAAGCCCCCAGGGCCAGCCAGAGCGTCCCAGAAAAGACCAGCCACCACCACCCCTGGGAACCCGGGCAGCAGAGATTTTCTCAAGTGAAATGTGTTCTGTAAGGAGGTTCAACCAATGGATGATGTTGAGGGCTTATCTTTCTAACTAAAATAGTTTTCTTGGCAATTGCGAGAGCTGCAAGCGTGGGTTGGAATTGATTCTGGTAGGGTTGTTGTCGTAAAATCGCCAATTAAGCAAAGGTTTGGAGATTGCGCGATCCTGCAGTCCAAGATAGAGGAGAGTTTCTGTGTGACTTCTGCCCAAAACTGATAGACAGGTGAGCATAGCAAAAGGGCATGAAAATAAGTGTCAGCCATCTTTTGAGTGCATTGTGTGCATATGTCAGAGTGCGAGAAACCCATTTTGTACATTTTATATTGCGTTATATGTGTTCTGTGGAGAACCTTAAATTGGATCAGTTGTAAGTTGGTGTTTTTTGTCATCTTAAATGTGTTACCACAGATCTGGGTCCTGAAATCATGGTCAAAAGATATGGATAAGTCTTTTTCCCATTTTTGAATTGGTAGAGTCTGTCTTTGAGAGTAAACTACAAATTCTTGAGAGGTTTTTCTTGTTTTTGGGGGACAGTTTTGAGATGCATTTGACAAATTCGGGTGGCTGTAAATCAGGTGGCTGTAAACTGGTCCAATGCGCTGGAAATTCCCTTGTAATTGTCCTCTCTACTTGACGTTTTTGAAGTCCTGCATAATTTGGTTCATGTTGGCTAAATAAAAGTTTCACTGTACATACAATATACCTTGACGACACCTTGTATTTTCCACTTTCTACAGATTATCATGACCACACGTTTTTTAAGGGGTAAAACAAGTGTATTGTGGACTTGGAGAAAGACAAGTCCCCTGGGGACGCAGTCTTAGGCAACGGGGCCATTAATGCGAGACATCCTGTTCTTCGTTAGATCACAGATACAAATGTCTGAATAAGTTTCCTCTCGATGGTTGCTTGGCTCCAAGACAGGATGAGGAGCTTGGACATCCAGACTGAGCTCAGAGTGGAGTTGCTGCTCTTTTGAGCTGAAAGGACCCAGCTGAGACAAGATAAGCTTGGATAACTGTATTGATCCCTCACTGCGGAAATTCCCAGGCAGCGATTCTGGCATCTAATTTGGATCTCAAGGGAACCTTCTTTTAGAGGTTTTTCCCAGGAGAAGGTGGAAAATGTTGCCAGGAAAGGGGTTGTCTGGAAAGCCATGCTCAGCCTGTTGCCTCCTTGTCCCCAGATAAGCAGAATAAAATGAATGGATAGATGGCGTTATGATATAATTAAATCCAAAATGTATAAGTGTTGGTGAATGTGTGTGATAATACATTCTTGTCAATGCCCCCCCCAATCAGTTCTTTGTACTGGAAGTCTACAACAGTGATGGGACTCCACTGACAGTTGATCAGCTTTACGTTCAGCTGGAGAGGATCTGTAACTCCTCACCAGAAACCAACCCAGAGCCTGTCGGCATCCTTACCACCCTGGACCGTGACTCCTGGAGCAAAGCTTACATCAGCCTGAACAAGGGTGAGCACAGCACTGCTGTCAAGCAGGCAAAACTAAAGAACACGATGGCTAAGGACAAAAGTCAAATTTAACCCTTAGTACAGATCGTTAGCTATAGTAACAGTGGCAACAGAAGCATAAACTGCTCTTACATACTGGTAAAGTGTTGCCCTCTGAAGGTGACATTATTTTGATCCGTACTCTTTTTGAAAACCAGGAACCAAGTCAGAAATCTTGCTGTCATCTTGGACTCTAATAATCTAAAACCACCCTAATACCACCCTAATAGCCATGTCTAATGTCTATCTGTTGCAAATTCTGTGTTCTAGCATTTTAGAAACACAGCAACAATCAGAGGATTCAAGTTCAGGCAGACTTTAGAGGAACAAATCTACACTTTAATTTCCAGCAGATTAGCTTGCTGTAATGATTTGTCTCCCCCAAAACCTCTCAGAAAACCTCAGTTCATTTTATAGGCTTACCAAAGACAAAGGAAAAGGAACACAGTGGCTGCCAGTGGTTCCGAGAATAGAGTTTGAATACTGCTGCTCATCTATAATTGGTGTCTTTGCACCAAAGCAGCTCTCTAAAATGTGTTATACAAATACATTTGTATAACGCCTTACCTTTTTTGTGGAGTATTCCTTTAAGACACCAGTATATAATTGTTTTTTTTTTTATGGCAAGATGGACGCCCAAAGGACCATGTGAATTAATAGGATTTAATAACTCCAAGAATTTTCGAGACGAGAGAGGAATGCTTGCATTCTGCATAGCTAAAATGGGTTTGAATAAAAGGTTTAAACCAGATATATGTGCAAAAATGTAAGATTATTAAAACAGTTTTAAGAAGATAATCAACATACCTTATATGTGATTAAAACATAAAGTGAAGTGAAATAAGAGTAAATGGACAATGTTAAAAGATCTGGGAATAATCTGTTAAACTGTTGCAATATGATTCCATACAGCAATGAAAAAATCTGAACAAGCCTGATCTTGATCCTCTTTGACACAGTGTCTGCAGATAAAGATGGCATAGTAAAAAAAAAACTTTAAAGGTGAATACTTTATTTAATTGGCATGACTTGAACGAGTATTTTTTGTAAATTGTTGTCAAAATAGTCAGGTAGCCTCAGTGTTGAAAAGCAATGAAAGGGGAAAATTTCCAAGAGGGAGACTACTTTTAATTGGCACTATATTTCTGCCAAATCTGGCAATACTAGCTTTTGAGGCCACACACATAGTCTTCCATAGAAGAACAATTGTTCATTGTTCAATAAATGTGGACAAAACAAATCTCCTTGTGGTGTTATTCAGGTATGTCACCATTATCAGTAGGCACTGTTTTAAAGAGGGTCAAATGTTTTCTTGTTGAAATATGTTGAAAAAGACAACTATCCTGAAATGTACTTGTGTTTTTATGACTGTAGTAATATCATGAATGTTTTGTGTTTGTATTTTAATTGTTCAGATAAGACCAACAAAGTATCACTGTCAGCCATCGAAAGAAGCATCTGTACAGTGTGTTTGGACGGACCCATGCCTCAAGTGTCTGATGAGATGTATAGCATACGTGCTGGGCACCAGTTGCTGCATGGAGGTGGCAGCAAGTGGAACAGTGCCAATCGATGGTTTGACATTGCGTTGCAGGTACTAAAATACAAAATCAATCAATCATTAATTTATTCTCGTTTCACAAATGTCTTGTGTTTTTCAAACATAAATTGAAACAGTTCTTGTTTCAACGTTTCTTGTTCATCTTTTCAAACATATGCTTTCAGAACATCTGTTAAATATATGCACTTAAAATATAAGATAAACAAACTGGTGAGGAAGGCCTGTTCTGTGGTCGGCCTTGAACTGGACACTCTGGAGTCAGTGGCTGAGAGGAGGGTGAAGGACAAAATTAATGCCATCTTGGACAATCCCTCTCACCCCCTCCACGAGGAGCTGTGGCAGATGGGCAGCTCATTCAGCCAGCGCCTCATCCCACCCAGGTGCAGAACGGAGCGGTTCAGGCGCTCCTTTGTGCCCACTGCCATCAGACTCTTTAACAACAGTGAGAGCCACTGACTACCATCACACTGACCAGGGACTTGTTATTCTTACAGCACTCCACACTGCACCTTATGCTAATTTCTCTAATTTTAATTTTTTCGTTTTTCTTTTTACCTTATGTCACTTATCCAATTTTGTCACTTTACTGGACACTTATATGGACACTTTATTTGTATATAGTAGTGTTGTATTTTTGCTTTTACTGTGTTATCTATTTTTCATTTTTCTGTTTGTTTCACTGACTGTACTACTGCGACACCAGAATTTCCCCTCTGGGGATCAATAAAGGAGTATCTTATCTTATCTTATCTTATCTTATCTTATAAATATGTAACTGCCTCTCATTGTCAGTTATATAAGATGGTTCAAGAAGTGACCTTCTCCAAAGAAATTCAGCACCTCCAGCATCCCAAAGAGGTGCAGTTGAGAGACAAAGCCAACAAACTGCAGAGTCAATTCCTAGATGACAAAAAAAATGACAATTCTGATTTACTTAAGTGATATCATTTGATTGAAGCCTGTACAGATGGCACTCAGGCATATGTGACCAACTCATCAGAGATGTTATCACCACATACACAGACAACTCTGTGGTTGGATTTACACAGCTGACAGTATTTACACCAAGCTTGAAGAAAATGATCACACCCTGTTGGGGCAAGAATGAAGAGATGAGGCAAAAGGGCTACCAGATAAAAAGCCATCTGTAGAAGCTGAATGACATAGAAGTATTTGCCCCCCATACAGAAATCTTCTATTTTTGCACATTTCTTACACTTAAATGTTCCAGATCATCAAACTAATATTTATATTTATTGAATATTAGACAGCAATAACCCACAAAATATAAATTTGAAATTATGATTTATTTTGAAAACTTATATCACCCTTGTGAAACAGCAATTGCTCTCCTGAACCTAACAACTGGTCGGTCGCTTGGCAGCAAAAACTGAAGTTTGTGACAGCTTATGATCAGTCTTTTACATATTCATGGAGGAATTCTGGCCCACTCTTTACTGCAGAGTAGTTTTAATTCAGGCACATTAGATGGTTTCTAAACATGAACTGCCCTTTTAAGGTCTTGCCACAGCATCTGAATTGTATTGAAGCCTTAGCAATCGTTTTGTTAACCTATCCAGACTGATAAATGTCATTGACTTTGTTTTGAATCTGTTCTTGAATCTCTTTAGAACGTGGCATCATGTGCTGCTTTTGGAGACTCTTTAGCTACTTAGTAATCATATTGGGTATGGGTTTGGCTGCTGAAATTTAATCCAATTGTCAAATGAATTTGGTCATTTGGTAGATTTGTAGCTCAGGGAGCAACTTTTTTTTCACATAGGCCAAGATGGACTGGGCAGTGTTTTTCCTTCAAAAAGTATGATGATCTGAAGGAGTCAGATGTGACAAAGACGCAAAACCAGAAGATTTTTGTTAGTAGTTCTTCACAGAACTGTAATCCAGCATGGAATAGCAAACAGACTAAAAGATTTCTGATTTAATGCTTATGTTTGTTTGTGTTGATCTTTCATTCAGTTAATAATTGGAGAAGATGGGACACATGGTATCAATGCGTCACATTCCATTTGTGATGGTACAATCTTATTGGCCATATGTGACTATATTGCAGCATCCATGTAAGTACATTACAAAGAAATGAGATTTTGTAGTTGTAGTCATTTCAGATTTTTTGCCATCGACTCCAAACATTCAGCAATGACGCAGGCTCAAGATTTTAATAACTTTTCATCCTGGAGGGGTCTAGATGCCACACAGCAAATTTGGTGAAGATGGGACAAAAATCCTGGGGGGACTTCGATAAATTCCAATGCCTGCGCACAGCGTTTTCTTGGGTGCGCCGTTGAGATTTTTTGTTCAAAATGGCCGCCATGCCACGCCCACACCGTGTGATGTATCCACGAGATTTTAATAACTTTTCATCCTGGAGGGGTCCAGATGCCACACAGTGAATTTGGTGAAGATCGGCCAAAAATCCTGGGAGGAGTTCGTTAAATTCCAATGCCTGCACACTATGTGCTCTAGGGGGCGCCGTTGAGCCTTTTTTGAAATTTTAAAAGCAGGAATGTTTTTATCTCGGGTTACTGTACCTGTGTACCAAATTTCATGATTTTTCGTGAAACTAGCCGTATTAACTCCACTAAAGCCCAATTTTCAAGGTGGCGCTATTGAGTCATTTTGCCATTCATATGTGTAATTCCCCCAAAATATTAAATTTTTCACCAGTCTTGATGTGTGTGCCAAATTTGGTGAGTTTTTGAGCATGTTTAGGGGGTCAAATTGAGGTTCAAAGTGGCGTAAGAAAAAGAAACCGCCAAACCGCCAAAGAAACACTACAGGAACAATAGGGTCCTACGCACTGTAGTGCTTGGGCCCTAAAAATACCATCAGTTTGAGTATGTTATCAAACAGCTAGCAATGTATTGTTAATGTTAGATAAATGCGCACAGTTTCTGCTTCTCGTCGTATATGGAAAGCCTCACCCTGTAATTGGATCACACTGATTTATTTAGACAGTTATGTATGAAACACCAGAAGTTTGAATCCATATTAAGACTGTCATTGGCACTTTTCAGTGTCCAGGAGGAAGTGCAGAGCCATGGTTGTTAATTTCTCTATGTCTTCAAGCACACAAAACATCACATGGTCATGTAACAAGATTTAGCTTTAGCTTTTAAGTTTCATTTGAGGGAGTCCATAAATGTAATTTTTGTTTTTCATGAGGTTCGATTTTATCCCATGTTATGTACACTATATTGCCAAAAGTATGAGGACACCCCTCCAAATAATTGACTTCAGGTGTTCCAATCACTTTCATGGCCACAGGTGTATAAAATCAAGCACCTAGGCATGCATTTATGAAAGAATGGATCGCTCTCAGGAGCTCAGTGAATTCAAGCGTGGTACCGTGATAGGTTGCCACCTGTGTAATAAGTCAAATCATGAAATTTCCTCTATACTAAATATACCATGGTCAACGAAAAGTGGAAGCAGTTGGGAACAACAGCAACTCGGATACAAAGTAGTAGGCCACATAAAATCACAGCTCAGGGTCAGAGGATGCTGAGGAGCACAGGGCACAGAAATTGCCAACGTTCTGCAGAGTCAATAGCTACAGACCTCCAAACTTGGTCGTGGTCTTCAGATTAGCTCCAGAACAGTGATAGAGAGCTTCATGGAATGGGTTTCTACAGCCGAGCAGGGGCATCCAAGCCTTACATCACCAACTGCAATGCAAAGTGTTGGATGCAGCGGTGTAACACATGTCACCACTGGACTCTAGAGCAGTGGATACATTTTGTCTGGAGTGACCAATCACACTTCTCTGTCTGGCAATCCCATGGACCAGGTTTGGTGGTTGCCAGGACAACGATACTTGCCTAACTGTATTGTGCCAAGAATAAAGTTTGGTCGAGGGGCGATTATGGTGTAGGGTGTTTTTCAGGGGTTGGGCTTGGCCCCTTTAGTTCCAGTGAAACGAACTCTTAATGTTTCAGCATACCAAGACATTCTGGAAAATTCCATGCTTCCAACTTTGTGGGAACAGTTGGGAGCAGTTCTTGTTTGAACAGTTTCTTGTTCAAACAAGACAGAAAAGGTCAATACAGAAATGGATTAACCAGTTTGGTGTGGAGGAAATTCACTGGCCTGATCAGAGTCCTGACCTCAACCCGATAGAATACCTTTGAGATTAATTAGAGTGGAGACTGAGAGCCAGGCCTTCTGGTCAAACACTAGTGCCTGACCTCACAAATGTGCTTCTGGAAGAATGGTCAAAGATTCCCATAGACACACTCCTATACCTTGTGGAAAGCCTTCCCAGAAGAGTTGAGGCTGTTATAGCTGCAACGAATGGGCCAACTCAATATTGCACCATGAAGATTAAGAATGGGATGTCATTAAAGTTCATGTATGTGTAAAGGCAGATGTCCCAATACATTTGGCCATATAGTGTATCATGTCTTTGTTTTTATGTGCAGGAATAGGAAGAAACCAGAGAAAATGCAATATGACATGATGCCATTGCCCATGCCCCACCAACTACACTTCAGTGTCACACCTGATATCAAGACGGACATTGAGAAAGCAAAGCAAAGGATGGACATGTGAGCTTTTTATGTAAATCAAATCAAATCAAGTTTATTTGTATAACAGGTTGAAAACAACATGAGTTGAAAAAAGTGTTGTGCATGTTAACAGTCCAGCAGCAAAAATATATATATATGAAGAGCAGTCACTAAGTAAAGAGAACAAAATGGTATAAAATATTTAAACAAGGCAAAACATTATTACAAGTTCCTGGATCAAAGTCTTGCTTTTGCATTTCCTGCCCACCTGATGTAACCATAATTTGCAACTAAGCAGATGACACTGACTCACAATCACTTCCACTTCTTAACTGGTCATATCAGTATCCTAGATGTTTAATTGAATTCGTGGTATAGTGCAGTGATGAAGTTTTCCCTAATTTTGTTCTGCAGTGTATATTAGACAGATACTACGTTATAAAAACCAAATAAAAATCTCATTGTGTAAAATATCTCTAATCTTTCACAGGCTGGTCCACGATGTGGATCTGGGGGTTTTGCCATTTGAGCACTTTGGGAGAAATGCTCTAAAGGCCCACAAGATGAGTACTGATGCTTTCATACAGGTAGCAATACAGCTGGCCTACTATAGGTGAGATGCTGAAAACTCTGATGAGCTGTAAGGGTATAATGTAAAATAGATAAACAAATAAACACACACACACACACACACACACACACACACACACACACACACACACACATATGTATATATATATATATATGAAAGAACATTATCATTATCCAGAAATTTCAGTGCTCAATAATTTGTCTAGCTAATAAGTTTCTGGGTTTTCTATGTTGAGCCTGATTCCCTTGCTAGGATGTATCAGCGATGCTGTCCACAATATGAAAACACCACCCTACGCATGTTTAGAGATGGACGTTTAGCTGTAGTGCCTGCAACCTCCAGTGCCTCAGTTGCATTTCTCAAGGCCTTTGGTGATCCCAAAAAAAAGGTATAAGTCAGACAATTCTAATACAAGTTTGATGCATTGTAACTGTGTCTACTCAAAGTCAGTCTCCTATGAGTAATTGTGAAAAAAACCTTCTGGAAAACCTTCTAGAAGTTTAAGGTTTTTCCTCCTTCATAGCACTGAAACTTCCTTTGAGATAGCATGGTAACTATATTTAACTTACAGCTGTTTTACTTCTGGCTTGTCGAAGCTCAGTATTTGACACAGCTGATCAGGTGATTTAGTGGAACCAGGTGACAGAGATGTTGCTTTAGATCCTGATATCAGGATTGTTGCTGCACAGCAGCACACCAATACTGATACTAATATGAACAAATCTGCTACAAAAGATGATTTGTAGTATCCTTCGTCTTGTCTTTGTTTTACGCAGAATACAGAGAAACTGGATTTATTAGAAAAGGCTATTAAAGTACACAAATGGAACACTGACATGGTGAGTA
The DNA here is from genome assembly GCA_024666655.1 of Dascyllus trimaculatus. NCBI lineage: Eukaryota > Metazoa > Chordata > Actinopteri > Pomacentridae > Dascyllus > Dascyllus trimaculatus. The sequence goes on from CM045460.1 coordinate 2,014,989, forward strand.
TCATTTACAGACCCCTCAGGGCTTTAGTCTGGTGGAGGAACAGTTCTTCGGTGTAAAGATGTCTTTCAACAACAACTATTGTTAAGACTTCCTATAAGCAGTGTTCACGTTGTACTGTCCAACCTTACACTGAAACTACTTTCAGGTCCTACTATCGCTGTGCCTGAAGCTGAATAAGTTATAGACAAAAGTACAAATAAAGATATTCTTCTGCTCGTAATAGCTCATGTGCTCATGTTTTTATTTAGGAAAAACCTAAATCAAAATTTCTGCATGTCAGCCATTATGTTTCTTGAAATAGATAAGGAAAACACCTGTATTTTGCAACGTAACATTTTATACAATTTTTTTTGTAGCATTCTGTAGTTTCCCCACCGAGTAAGTGCATACTGGGCACTTACCAACTATACACTCCTCCTCCAGCTATCCCTGAGTGAAAGCAGGGAAACCCTCATGTTAAGGAGGAGGTGTCTTGTGCAGTTGCGGTTGAGACTAAAGCTTGTTGTGGCAGCTGGATTTCTTTCAAATCTTACACAGATTAATGCTATTTGAAGTTCAATGTCAATCATGTTTTTTAAAAAAAAAAAAAAAAATCTTCAAAAACTGCAAGTCCTACACTTTATTTTGATATATAGGGGGTGGGGGATCATGGAATAAAATGTAGGTCTTGAAATAAATTACAACACCCAATTGAGTCTCCTAACCTGATCCCCGAACAGAGTTTCATAACCTGGGGGTCAGGAGAGTAAAAGCTCAGCTGCCACTGTTCCTGAACCAGCTGATGGCTTGAGAGACCCAGCGGATCTATGGAGAGATAAGATCTGCACAGACTCACTCAGCATGTAGTGGATCTAGTGAAGCATTCATTCACGCATGAAGGTGTCTTAAAAGGAACTTTTAAATTCAGTCCTAAAATTTATGTGCACTAAAGAAGTCTTTAAAAAATGGAGAATTCTCTGGCAAGCTTTGACTTAATTTCTTATCCAGAGTTCAGTTGCAAAAAAAACAATTCAATTTGTGGAACATCATAAAATAATTTAAAGCAAAGTCTAGTTGCATACACTAGACTTTGCTTTTAACTATTTTATGATTTTCACTTTAAGGTGGGAATGGATGAAACAGCAATTTTTTAAAAATAAATCGTACTCATAATTTAGATAGTGTTTGTGCTACCTATTAGCAACTGTAACAGGTATAAGTTTTGCCGTGTAATCTGTTACACTAATCATTTTTCAGTTGTTTTACATGAAAGGTTAACATTTAAACTTTTTTCAAAACTCAAGGATAGTCACTACATGTAAACAGGAGACTCCACAAGGTACGTTTAATAATACATCGTAAGATGTACCTTGTAAAACCATTTATTTGTCTTAATTCTAACAGGCATGCCGTGGACAGAACATCTGTGAACACCTTATAGGTCTGAGAAATCAGGCTGATGAAGAAAATATCTCCATACCTGACCTCTTCACTAACCCTTGCTTCAATACAGCCTTTCAAAACACAGTCTGTACAAGCCAGGTAAGGAACACAACTGACACTGTGACAAAAAAACATATATGCAACGATAATTCATCCCATGACAGGTAAGCTCAATACTATATACAACAGAAGTGCAATATCACTTAAACGTCAAATGACTCAGAATTGTATCACCTCTCATTAATTACATTCATTTAGAACACCAGAGCATTTTCTTCTACAAGCAATCCAAAACAAATACTTTATAAATAATATTGAAAATACAGTCCCGATAGTAGAAGCTCAGTGGAATGTATATACACCTGTGATTACTGACAAGAAAAAACCTGATGTGATCAATAAAACATAAAGAGATAACAGTATAAGAAGGGCTCAGCTGTGTTTTCCAACTATTCTACTTGCATAAACTCAATTATTAAAAGACATATGAGACCAGAACCTTTAGTTTTTCACCCGTGGGCTGTGTCTATCTGCATCTTTACAAAAGAAATAGACTGTGAGACTTTACAAATGTAGGAATTGATGGAATATACCTGACCAACCAAAAATCAACAGAAACACTGATGCAGCAGTAATCATGAGTTATAAAATGTGCCACAGAACCACTAATCACAGCCACAGTGGGTGGGCTCCAAAAATCCTGCCTGAAAGAGTATACACATTCACAATCAAGCTCTCAAAACAGATGGGGAAGTGTTTCAGACTTTGTACAGGTCTATGCAGTCAATCAGTCAGTTCAGAGTTTCTGTGACAGTTAAGGCAATGAGAATGATATCGCATAATGTTAGCCGGTATGGATGTCATGCAACATATATTTATATACTCTTGCTTGCTCTCAGCACAAACCTGCAAGAAGAAACTTTACTAAGAACATGTACATTGCCTGATAAATCTTTGGAGCACATTCTTTGGCCAGAGGAGATGAAGATAAATTTGTTGGGCTCAGATTGTGTCTCGCATGTTTAGCATGAACCAGGCTAGGACAAGTAATGCATACTCAGCACAGAGGTAAGAGTGTAATGAAATGATGCTGCATGAGTGCAAAACGTGTTGGGGAGATTTACAGATAAGCACAAGATAAGAAAAGCAATATTGTAGCATGATAATGAGCTAAGGCACAATGCTAAAATCATGCAAGAGTTTATAAAGAAGTGAAGTATGATCTTGCCAAATAGGTCAATGGATCTGAATGCAATAGAACACCTGAGACATTTGAAAGACAGCTCAATCGGCTAAGAACAGTTGAACAAGAAATAGTCTTTGAAGAATGACAGAAGGAAAAGAGGAGATGATATATTGCAGGAGAGCCACTCCCCGTCCCCCTTCAGCTGATTGTCCAATGGGCAGATTCCACAACACATCCCAGCACACGCCTCAATCACGCACAGATGAAGGGAAAGGTAAAGCAGAGAGAGACAGAGGAAAGGTGCCTACTACGTTCATGTCCTAGATGTGCTGGGCTGCAGACTGGGTCAAATTCCATGTTCCATTGCACTGCTGTGTATAACTGGTAAAGCTAAATTAATGGTGCCGACAAGGAAAACAACGGAAAACCTTGAACAACAGTGTAGTTTGTTGTAACATGAAAAGGATCTGAGTAAACTGAAATGTTTCTTTACTCAGATCCTTTTCATGTTACAACAGACTACAATGAAAATGTTTTCTTGACACATTAATTATGATGAATATTACCATGAAAAACACTACATTCCCAACTCTGTTCTTCTTCACAAGGTGTCATCCAACATGGGCATTCTGGGATATCTTCAAGTTACTCATCCTGCTGGCTACAATATTCTCTACATTGTTCAGAACAATGACATTATGTTTTCGAATTCATCTCTAAAATCCTGCAAAGAAAATAATGTGGCTCATCTGTTTCAAGCCTTAGAGGATGCGCTACTGGACATGATGGCCCTCCTGGAGCAAACTCCAAGAGCAAACTGAAGGTAATCCATATTGAAGAAGTCATTTTTCATTTGGGAATTGATCACTTTTGATTTCTTAAAAAGTCTACTTTCGTACTTGAATTTATGTGAGTGAAAAATGTTTGTTGTCACAGTGTAGCTTCATGTTGATTCAGCTGTTGTTTGTCTCAGGTTGTATGCAGCACAGTCTCTGTCAAGCTGGCTCACATTTGCTCCAGGGTGTCACAAGTTTAGAGTGTGCGTCAAAACTCTAAAGTATTTTCATAATTAATGGTAAAAACATTTATCTGACGGTTCTCAATGACTCAGATAGTTCTTTGTCTTATAGATTATATAAATGACAAAATTACTACTGTATGGGAAGAATGTTTAGGCTGCCCGTCTCAACACAAACAACTCTACATGTTATAAATTTTCTGAAGACAAAGTCTTATAAAAAGTTTAACATTAAATCTACTGAGCACATTAATGCTCCCAACATGTTGATCTCTTTTGTTTTTATTCAGTTACCCAGTTTTTCTTAAATGGTTCATTTGCTCTTCCACAATCACTTAGATAAATCCAGGTTATGACAGAATGTGTGTTTGATATGGAGCAAGATCCGACATGTCAAAGTAATTTCATGTGGCAGGATGACATGTAGGAAAGTATCTGACATTTACATATGGATACACATACAGTAATTTGAGAGAACTAATGTTACATTGGAAAGCACTTGCATTTGCAAGAAAGTCAGATAAACTCCATATTTATAATGTGTCTGGAATTCCAACTGAACACTAACATCATACTGAGAAATAAGTCAGAATCTAACCTAAACTCGGCTTTCGGAAAAAGAAATCAGAACTCACTTCTAGAGGAGCCCTCATCCTCTCCTGCAGTTTTGAGAACTTGAGAATTGCTGCCTGTTTCATCTGCCTTTGTATGGGAATCACAGCTTGAAGTGATGAATTGAAGAATGTGGAAGTAGGAAAACCTGGAGTGGAAGTGGAAATGGATCGGGTTTTAAAGCTGTTGGAGATGTTGGAAAACATTTTTCAAGTTCATAATGTTAATTTTTGTTATTAGCATGGTTTTGGGTTTTAGTTTCCTGTTTTGTAAAATCCCCTCCTGTGTGTTTTCCTTTTCCCTCTGTCTCCTACTCTAGCCCTGAGTAGTTCATCTTGTACCTAGTTTCCTTACTTGTCAACTGACAAGAAGAGAGACTGTGAAGAAGAACTGGGAGGTGAAATAAAAGATCAGGACTTGGAAATATATCACTAATATAGTAGGCAGAAGCCATCTGAGCTGGAATTGGGATTATGTGAAAAAAGATGTTTAATGTATGAGTTCATGTTGCAGGCACAATTCTACAAAAAGAGTAATTATTACTGGTCTCATTTACAGGAGACAGGGATGTGATATTCTCCCACTTTAAATTATTATATATTTTTTCAGGTAAGGGGGCTGTTGCTGTGTGTGTGTGTGTGTGTGTGTGTGTGTGTGTGTGTGGTGTTTTTGCACAGCTATCATTGTGAGGACGAGTGGGAATTTTTAAACCTTGTAGTGAGGTCCAACGTACAAAGTGAGAACATTTAGGCTGGACCTCACTTTGTTTTAGCTGCAATGGCCTCCAGAGGTCAATCTATAAGCTTCTCTCAAAGTTTCAGACCGGTCCTCACAGAAGAAGTAAACTGAAAAAAATTACACACAGTTTGGTGTGTGTACGTTTTCTGATTACGCACACTTTTAACTCTCTATCGCCCTCTGCTGTACTGTATCCCAGCAAGAAAAATGTTTTTTTCTTTTTTTGCTCTCCTGCACCCTCTGAAGCCCTGAGCCAAAAAATACATTTTGCTCTCTTTTGCCCTCTATGCACTTACTGCACCCAAACAACCAAAAAGAACAGAGGGAGACAGAGGGTTTAGTTCAGTGAAATACATTTTGTGGAATGCCATGGTAGTTTAATATTTGTGGCATACTTTACAAATAATAAACGGAATTAGAATTTAATTGACTTACACTCATGATAATCAGTCTCATAACTTGAAATCTCTTTCAATGCAATTTGCTTCACTTTTTTTCACACATATCTGACTTGTGTTCCTTCTTGTGTATGTTTTTATGAGTAATGTCTGTGACGTTATAACCAATCAGACTGTATATTCTGAGGATTCTTTCTGTTTTACTTCTCTGCACAGTCGGTGCACAAGTAGAGTACAGTTCATAATCAGAATCTCCTTATTGTCATTATACACAGTATAATGAAATTAATAGTGGCTTTTCTCCATATGAAATATAAGAACAAAAATATACACACACAGAGTATAATTCATGATCACATTATGCTTCAATTTTCACCAAGACTCTGGTGCACACTGATGGGAGAAGTAGAACTGCAGAAATCAAAGATGTGGAGTTTTAGATGTAAGTTCTTCACATGTGACAGTTGTTGGTGTATTAAAAACTGATTTCCATCATATTGAGATGATGTGTTGATAATAATATATCAAACCTTGCAGAATGAGTTCCAAATGAACAATAACATGTCCTTGACTTACTGGGATTCAAAGTACAACAACACCAATCTGTTTACAGTATATATGGAACAAGGCATTCAATCTTGGACCCCAACAGACAATTATTCCTTTCAGTTTTTTCTACTACATTTGTTGTGACCATTTGAAGTGTTCAGCTTCATTCATTAACTTGATGTTGTTAACTTGCGACTGACAGGGTAACTAAAAATAAAGGCTTTAGGTGCTCTCTCTCTCTTATCTTGCGTCACCGGGGCTAATACAGGCATTAGACAGTATATGAGCTACATTTCAAAAACTATCTGCTGGATTTCTCTGAAAGTTGCAACGTCATCAGAGGATGCTTTGTATAACATTAGAGGTCATAGCGAGAGTGAAACATCTGCACCTATTAGATGGATTGGCATAAAACGTATCACAAACATGCAGGCAACACTCAGGATGAAGTTTAATGATCATCTGACTGCAGACTGAAAGCATTACTTGAACCTGGAAGGCCGTCCTCTAGTAACTGCTGTGGGGAGAGGTCTCTACATTTTCTCCACAGTACAGTGTGGTATTATTCTTATTCATTTCAAGAACTAAAGACCACAGCATTTTAGTAATTACAATGACAAGGGCCCGTATTCACAAAGCATCCTGAGGCTGTAAATAGCTCTTAGTGACGTCAACGTCAACGACAGCAGAGACACACGGAGCCTGTGGCAGGGGATGCAGACCATCACGGACTACAAGCCCACACCGCAGACCTGCAACAGCTCCATCTCTCTGCTGGACGAGCTGAACCACTTCTTCGCTCGCTTTGAGGCACACAACAGCACCCCTGCACAGAAGTCCCCTCCCCCTCCTGGCGACCAGGTGCTGACACTGTCCCCAGACAGTGTAAGAAGAGCACTCAGCAGGATCAATGCCCGAAAAGCTTCTGGTCCTGACAACATACCTGGTCGTGTGCTGAAGGACTGTGCAGGGGAACTCACAGATGTCTTCACTGACATCTTCAACATCTCGCTGAGTCAGGCTGTTGTGCCCACATGCCTCAAAGCCACCACCATCATCCCTGTTCCGAAGAAGTCATCACCCTCCTGCTTCAACGACTACCGTCCGGTTGCACTCACCCCCATCCTCATGAAGTGCTTCGAACGGCTAGTCATGGACCACATCAAGTCTGCCCTGCCCCCCAACCTGGATCCCTACCAGTTTGCATATCGGTCCAACCGCTCGACCGATGACGCCATCTCCACTGCCCTACACACAGCCCTCACTCATCTAGACAAAAAAGACTCATATGTTAGAATGCTGTTCATAGACTTCAGTTCAGCATTCAACACAATCATCCCCCAACAACTCATTTTCAAAATGGACCGACTGGGACTAAACACCTCGCTCTGCAACTGGTTGTTGGACTTCCTGACTGGGAGACCACAGGCAGTACGGGTTGGCAGCAACACATCCAGCAACATCACACTAAACACGAGGGCACCCCAAGGATGTGTGCTGAGCCCCCTCCTCTTCACCCTGCTGACCCATGACTGCACACCATCGTACAGCTCCAACCTCTTCGTCAAGTTTGCGGATGACATGACTGTGGTGGGTCTCATCAGCAACGAGGATGAGACAAACTACAGGAGCGAGGTGAGCCGCCTGGCCTCGTGGTGCACTCACAACAATCTCTGTCTGAACGTTGAGAAGACCAAGGAGATTGTTGTGGACTTCAGGAGAACGCACACCCAGCATGCTCCTCTCACCATCAACGGTGCTGCTGTGGAGAGGGTGAGCAGCACCAAATTCCTGGGTGTGCACATTACAGAAGACCTCTCCTGGAGGAACAACACCACATCACTGGCCGGGAAAGCTCACCAGCGCCTCTACTTCCTCCGCAAACTGCGAAGAACAAGAGCCCCGGCCTCCATTATGTGCACCTTTTACAGAGGCACCATCGAAAGCGTCCTGACCAGCTGCATCACTGTATGGTACGGCGCCTGCACCGCGTCCTGCCGCAGGACCCTCCACCGTATCGTGAGAGCAGCTGAGAAGATCGTTGGTGCCTCTCTCCCATCACTCCACGACAATTACACTTCCCGCCTCACCCGCAGAGCCCTCCGCATTGCGGGTGATCCTACTCACCCATCACACAGCTTCTTCAGCCTGCTGCCATCAGGGAGGAGACTGCGGAGCCTTCGGGCCAGGACCATCAGGCTGAAGGACAGCTTCATCCACCAGGCTGTCAGGACATTGAACTCTCTCCCAGCCCTGCCCCCCCTCCTCCTTCTGCCCTCTGCACAAACAAACTCCGGACTCTAAGACCCCCCTCATCACCATTGGACTTCAATAACTGTACTGTACACACACACTTTACCGTCAATAAGCTCATTTAATTTGCACTATCTGCCACTCTCATTTGCACTATGTGAAATACTTTTGCACCAGAGTCTCTATTTGCACCAGAGTCTCTCACAGGGTACTTATTTAATTGTATTTTTCTATTTTATTTTATTTTATCTTATTTTATTTAATGTTATTTTATTTTATTTTTTAATGCTGTTTTGGCTTGTTCTGTGGAATTTTATATACGTAATGTCTTTTTTACCTGATGTTTACTGTCCACACCGAGGGTTTGAAGAGTACAGCAATTTCAATGCTGTTTATGTCCTGTACATATTGCAGTATTGACAATAAAAAGACTTTGACTTTGACTTTGACTTGATTCTTAGAAAAATCTCAGAATTCCTCCAATTCTAATATTTTAATAGATTTTTCTTAGAATTTTCCAGTTTTTAACCTCCTAAGGTAAAAGACTGAGAAAGGAGGAGGACTTTCAAGAAGCCTAAGAGTGTCTTTAACAGACAAACATGGCAGAAAGACCGACAGGAAAGAGAGATATTTTCCGTAAGTTTCAATGACAGCGATTTAGTAACGCGGTCGATCGTGCAGGGATAATGTTTGTGGTTCACTTCATTAGGGGTATGCTTACTTGTCCCACCCAGTGCAGTAACGCAATGACGCATGAGATGAAAATCATCACAACATTGATACCTGGCCACAGGTAAAATGCAGCAGTGTAGCAGTGATGACTTGGGTCTGTCACAACCCTCTGTAAGCAGAGTGACCAGTCAGACCTTATGGGGCTTTCACATCCACGTATCTTTGCCTGATTTGTTCGCTTTCAATTTTCGCTCTCGCTTGGGATTGCAGTACGTACCAACGCTTTTCACACTTGTCGTTTGTGTGTAAAAGAGGGAACGACGCATTTATCTGCTGGGCAATGCCCTCCCAAGTCTGCCTCTTCCCTTGGGTTGTGATCCCAGGACCCAGTTTCCCTCTTAACACTGTTTAATTTTCATCCACGAGCTGTGCCAACAGCAGGCACTGCGCTTGTGTCCAGTTTGGCTTTCTTGATCTCTTTTTATCCACTTTGTTTGTTGTTTTGGTTGTTCTACCAAATCAAACTGCTTTGTACAAGGACGTCAACAATCACAAGGATTGCTGACAGCTGAGTCTCTGTTCACCATTAATATCAAACACATTAAGTTGTAAAATTACCAGCATGGACAGAAAATCTAACAATAAGCAAATCACTTTAATTGGAATGTGAATAAGGTACATTCAAACATTTTGAATCTGGGTCACAAATTAATTTAATTTTTCTGAGTTTCATCATCATGATCATGATGTCACGATCGCACATGTCTTAATACAATCCAAGTTACATGATCGGTTGATGTTACTGCCCATTCATTATTAGAGTAGCGGTGCGCATTTTTGTATTTTTTCTTTTTTAATCATTGTCCCTTTTTGTACGAAGCAATTAAGGCTTTTAAAATACTACGTCATACCTAGCAACGGGGTCAAACACACCTCCTCACTAAGATAAAAGTTTCTGAACCCTCCTTGCTCAAAGTTGCTCTCAGAAACTTCCTCAATCACTCTTAAACTAAGATTCCTTGCTAGGAAATTTAAGGCCAAGTTAGGAGCTCTCTTAGAGGACTCTAAGAAGCTTTGTGAATACGGGCAAAGATACTGATAAGGACATTGATACCATCCTGAGTAAAAACCTGCTTTCTTCACTTAGCTTTTCTACATTTTTAGAGATACGTTATATTTTGTGGTCATGGAGAGGAAACAATAAGACATTTGTAACAAAACATGTTTCACCATGAGCAGTGAAATACATATTGACATCCATATATAAACCCATTTCCTCACAGCTGTTTCCTCTTTGTTCACATTATCTAGCACAGACACAGCTGGACAGAGCTGACAGATATTAAAGCTTTCTACCTACAAATTATTTACAAAGACATGCATATGAAGAACAGTGCTTGGCTACGATGTTTAAAATCTAGTTTTCTCCCTTCCAGTAACCTATTTATCACTAAACACATGGTAGCGGACTAAGGTTCAGAACATTCCAAGTCGACACATGGAAAATCCAGAAACTGTATCTCAGGGCTGTAAATTTGGTACGAAACCATTTCAGAAGACAGCCAACCAAAATTCAACCTTTTTATTTTGAAATGTATACCTTTTAGCTTTGCTATACTGCACAAAATACACTGGACTTCTCTCCACTTCGATCCATAGCTGTACTGTTTCCATAGAGGTGCAGGAATTTATATTGCACAGATCAGTCCACATTAATTCCCACTTAAATGAAACATCTGCAGAGGGGATGTTCACATCAGAAGTACTACTCACAATCCTTTTGGAGACAACAGGATGTCTGATAAAAGTCTAAAGTGCCAGTTGTGAGGAAAATCACACTTCGGGAGAAGAGGAGATGCCACTCTTCATAGTGACCTCCTGACTCTTCTTGCCTAACACACAGAACTTTCCTTGAAACAATTAAGTGAACATTTTCAAATTCCAAAAGTAAGGTATTCAGCATCTTTGGAGTGATGATTCCACCATCTGGACTCAATCTGTGATATCAGGTTGATCAGGACCAGCAGTAAGAAGAACACATTCAATGTCTCATTTTTCTCATTACAAGTCTGCCTCGTCCCATTACAATGCATATGCTTGTATTTCTAGTTATAACATAAGTTTACTTTCATTTAGCATAAAAGTCTACAATTTGTAAGTTTATTCTTATGTTTACACCTGTTATTATCTCAGGAACCATATGAGATAAACATATTATTTGTTTGGTGTTGTTTTAACCATTTAAAGTCCTCACCAAGAAAAAAGCAATGAAAAAAATTTTTCTTTATAGTTTTTATTTCCTTGGGGCACTAATAACAACAATAAAAAAAATTAATTTACAAACCCCACAGTTTTTGAAATATTGACTTCTACCAAACGGTAGAGATGTTGCTTCATGGTAAACGTGCATTTTAAGAAACTGCAGAGATTTTTATGCATTTAACTGAAATAAAACATATTTCTATGCATACATAACTCTTTCTATGAACATGACGATATAAAAAACTGACAACTAAAAGATACTTTCAAAGTTGAATAAACTATAATAGCCAATGTATCAAAATACATTTACAAATACAAAAAAATGCAGAAAAACTCAAACTGCAGGCTCGTGTGGCGGGGAGGAGGATGATGGTCGGCCAACTTCGGATGCTGGCTTGTTGACTTGCTTCAAACTGTGTGCACCTGCCAGTTGAAACTTTTTGAGAGGGATTGGTTTTTCGTTCAGTAGGCCACAATCCCTCTGGTAGACCAGCCAGGAATTTGACATGCACAGGTCAAGGATGTAACCAAACAGAAGAATGTACCATCGCCTTGACTTGGCTGGAGTCTTGTACAAGTGCACCAGCATGTCAGAAAGATCTATGCCTCCCATATGCTCATTGTAGGCAGGAATGAGGGGGGCATGGAATGGAGATCTTTGCATGGGCCTCTTTGCTCCACCGTTTGACAGTTGAATTGTCAAACCATTTCACTGCGATCACTCCTTCAGCAGACCTGTAATCAAAAGCTCCTCCTCCTTTCTTCATCAGTTCTTTGTCTGTCATCAAGGGAGCTCCACCAATGCAGTTTGACCGGACAGTGCCAATGCACTTCATACCCACTGTTGCATGCAGGTTCTGGATCAAGTTGAAACTGGTCAATTAGTTGTCACAGAAGACAACTGAAAGCCGTGGCAGTGTTATTGTCTTGCATAATGTTGTTACCACTTTGGCCCCCAAAGGTAGAGCTTGCTTCTGCTCACTTAGAGCCACACTGATAGAGCAGTAGGTCATGGATGATGCCACATAAACTGGCCCGGCAGAACAACTTAAAGCCCCACTTGTCTGGTTTGTTGGCAATATATTGATGGAGAGTACCAGCCCTTGTGCCTTTATATGCTACCATAACCTCATCCACACTGTGCTTGTTAGTGGAAGGGATCAGTAGATACCGCTCTCGAAGCATCTCAAAAAGAGGGCGGATTTTGTGGAATCGGTGTGGACTGGCATTGCATTGCTGATTGTCACTAAAATGAGTGAACCGGCGTAACAGCTCAAATCTTTTCTTTGGCATAATATCAGCTATCACGCTGAAGCGTGACTCATGGTGCCAGTAGTCCTCTATGGCTGGGAAGGTGAAAATACCCATGAAAAGTAGTATGGCAAGGAAATCTTCAATCTCTTCAGGGCTAGTCTTGATTGGATCCCCCAACTCCTGGGCAGAGTACAGCTTGGTATGGTGAGCAATATATTCAATCATGTTGTCAGTGAAAAGTGTTTTGAAGTACTGAAATGGTGTCTTTACAGCATCAGGGGGGTTAAAGCTAGGATCAGGAACCTGCACTGCATCAATATCCTCACACTTCCAGATTCTTTTGCTTTTGATTTGACTTAGGGGTGAACTAGGGTCAGGGCTGTCCTCTAGCTCTGCCAAGGAAATGGTTTTGAGGACATTTTTCCCTATTCTCCTCCTCTTCTGGGGCATTGGTTTGGTGGATGTGCTTGTTGAAGCAACTTCCTCCTCATCCATAGAGTCAAAATAAGAGTCCCCTGACTCTTCTGCTTTTGTGGGCTGATAATCAGGATCCTCTATGCAGTCGTCATCATCATCACTTAGATCAGCATCAGAGTCTTGAGGATTTTCTGGTATAAGGGCCAGAAAGTTGCGTGGTCTAGCACCATAAAATGTTTTCACGTCCATCTATTATTTGCAAAAAAGTGGAGTACCATAAGATCAAATTGTCAATGTGTTTTTATTTATTTTTAAAAAAATCAAATGTATTATCTTAGCATCCCCACTTTTACTACAAAATGACAATTATACCAATCGGTGAAGCATGTTTTCAGACAACTTCTAAAGTTATTTCATCATATATAATGATATTATATCAAAATTTATCATATGAACATCAATTAATGGTCAGATATTTTGTCATTTTTTAGCAAATAGTCAATTTTGATTGCATTTGCTTAGCTTCTCTAACTTTACCATAAAGCGCCAAATGAACCATTTGGGCATGTTTTGCAAAAATTATTAAACCCTTTTAAGTGTTTCTTTTTATGTTTCAAATTACACAGCTATGTTCAGTAAGTCCTCAGGCACAATAATGTGCCACAAATATGAGCTTACCTTCGAAAATTCAAGCAAACAGAGACCGCATGTCAGGAGTGATTTTGTTCTTGCTAAATTCCTCTGCATGTCATTTCAAAACACAGTGACATCTAGTGGACTTTTTTAGTGTAACGTACCTCAACAAGTGGTGGAGATGGCTGAAACAGGTGGAACAGGTGCTCTACCATATGGTCGAGCAGAGGGTTAAAGGGTTAATCACATGTTTAGTGGGATTTCAGATCTGTGATCATCATAGATATTTAACAATTGGATTTGCATGTTTAAGAAATTGTCTTAAAGTAAGTTCTAAAGTTATTTGGCCTGTGATCTCTCCTGGACGGTAAGACTCAAGACCACCCCTTGGGATGGACACAGCAATGATTAGTCATATACTGATTTGAATTGGGCTCCAAAACGTTCTATATAAAGAAAGTATAAAGAAAGTACAAGTGTAAAGAATGCCACGCAGTCTTCTTCTCTATTTGACGGGCTTTTTAGTTCATGGGCTTTGTCTTTTCTATACAAGTATCATTTTCCTTCGCTACATGGGTGAATCTATAAATTACGGTTGGCATCCAGTTCTGAAGTGGTTCTAAATTCATCACCTTTCTATCAACTGTTCCCAGTGATGATCACAGTTAATTAGTTTATCTGCAGCTATTCAGTCATTCATTCACTGTTTGTTGTTACATCACCGTGGGTAATTGTTTGTGTGTAGATATAATTAATAAATGTTTGTGTAAAATTTTCGTCAGTCCTACTATGTTTTTCTTTGTTTGGTAACTGGAGGTCAATGAAATCAGAGTTTAAGACTTTTGGTAGTGAGACTGATCTATACAAGCAGATTTAATAAATTTATGATTATTCAACCTGAAATATTCTTGATAAGGGTCTCTTAGATGGCCTCATTTAATTATCTAAGTCAGGGGTGTCAAACTCAAATACACAGTGGGCCAAATTTGAAAACCTGGACAAAGTCGGGGGCCAACATTGATATATATATATGTGTGTGTGTGTGTGTGTGCGCGCGCATGTGTATATACACATACACACACACACACACACACACACACACACACACACACACACACACATATATATCAATAAAACTAGCCTTTACAGCAGCCTCACTTTGTGATATGTTTTTTTTTAACATAGTCTGTTGTGAAACCAAACTTCTTTTCATCTCCTCTACTTTCTGGAGCCTTTGACTCATGTCCAGGTCCTTGTACTTGTCCTGGTGTTTCATAGTGTCGTCTAATGTTGTTCTCCTTGGTTATAGCCACGTTGGCTCCACATACTAGACGGGGTTGGTCTGAATAGCAATAGGTGAGCTCCGGATATTCTGTCCAGTTACTGACAAATATCCAAATATTTGGGTCGTGCGGCCGCAGTGGTCGGGGCCGGGGGTGGCAGCGAGGGCGAATGGGAAGTGTTCGTCGGAGTCCGACGGCATTAGCGCGGATATCTCCTGCTGGTGGTGGCACAGTAGCAGCGTCTTGCCGCTGGTGCAGATGCTCAGCCAGGCGGCAGTGGTGGCGGCGGCGGCGGCGGCAGCGGGGGGTGGGGGTGGTTGGGTCAGTAGTAACGTGCGGTTGCTATGACTACTGTCAACAGAGGAGAGGGTGTTTATGGGTCCTGTCCTGATTGACGTGCCAAAACAGAGCACAGCATTCTGGGATTTGTAGTATAAGCGATACATGCGCTGTATAATACCGGCGGGCCAGCTTTAGTAGTCATCTGGTATTACCTCGCGGGCCAAACATAATTACACTGCGGGCCAAATTTGGCCTGCGGGCCATAGTTTGACACCTATGATCTAAGTGGTGCCCCTGGTAAACGAGTGCAAATTTAATCGTGAAGTATAGTTTATACTTCACGATTAAATGAATTGTGAAGTATAAACTATACTTCACGATTCATTCCCGTGTATGAGGCTACATACTCATAAGCTACATCTACTTTGGTGGTGTGGGGGAGACATACTGCTGTGGCATAAAATCTGATTTTTCTGATTTTAAAGGTATGTCTGACATTCTACTCTCATCATGAGATGAAGTTCGGGGAATAGGATGGAAAACTTAATTGACTCCTAATAAGGTGTTTTAATGCTAATTTAAATTTTTATATTGTCATTTATACATGGAATCTGTGGAGGCAATTTTAAATGTCGTATATAATTAATATATAAACTTGAAAACAACATAAAAAAATGCTACATACTGTTGTCTGTGACTGGAAATTTTTATGATGTTCAATAGATAAGTAATACGTTTTCAACCTTCCTTTTGGTGTTAGGTCGAGGAAGCAATGGCTACATGCCTTTATAAAATCTTCTCTCTATCCAGACTGACTGAATGGAATGTTGCTCAATATGAGCTGTGTTGCTTCCTGATGTCTTCCTCATAGTCAGTTTAAAGAGAAGAGATGTGCACACCTAGACGTGTTAAATGATATGAATGTACTCAGATAAAACACATCAATGCTGCTGTAAATACTGATATTTTTACCAATTATTAGGACCCGAGCACCGACGTGCATAGGACCCTATTGGAATGCTACTCATTAGGGTTCGAGCACCGAGGTGCAAGAACCCTATTGTTTTGCAAGGATTTAAGTAACAGTATTCGGTTTTATTAGGGCCCGAGATATCTACGGTGTGTCGGACACTATTGGAATGCTACTGGTTAGGGTTCAGGCGCCGAGATACAAGAACACTATTGAATTCCAAAGGATTGTTATTACTTGTCAGACTTGTAAAATGCATTTTGAGGCCTATTCTCCTTGTACACACCCACTCCTTGAATGAATTTATTTGTCTACACCTACATGAAATACTGCATATTATTTCTCTATAAACTGTGCATTAATATCTACCATTGCATAACTACACATGTTTACTGTACACTCTGTAAAAATGAAAATCATTCCCATTCCACTGCAGTATATCCTGTGTAATTGTTCACCTTTTAATAAGTATAATTTTCACCAGTGGAAATATTGTATGTTATCCATAAATATATTATTTACCACTGTCTATTGTTACTATTGCTACTCCTTATGCCAGTAGTCTTCAATATTTTTCAGGCCAACAACCCCCAAACTGATGGATAGATGGAGCAGGGATCTCCTACAATACACCTTATATAATATTGTTTAACATTAAACTGGGCCTTGTGCCATTGTATAAACATGACTTCCCTGTTATTATGTATTCAATACTAAGTTATTGAAATAATACACACCTTAGTTTATTCATGTTTTTAGTTTAAATACGTCCAAGGTAAATTGTGGCCGTGTCACTGCTATTTATAAATATAAATCTTGCATCCAACACTGAGCTATTAGAATGATTCACAGATTCATGTTATTAATTTAAAGTGCATGGTTATTTGGTGAGCAGTAAACGAAATGTACTTGTGACATGTACAATGACAAAAAAGTTGAATCTGAACCTCACACAAACCAAAAAAAGCCTTAAGAAGATGTTGTAACTCACACATAAAGTGTCCAATTTGCTCCAGCTTTGTTGTTTCATGAATGCTGTGGATATATTTTGGGGGAATAGCACATGTGAGAGTGGAAAAATGGCTCCATATTGCCCCCTGCAACACTGCATCATTCACACATCTACTACGGGCAGGCCGTTTCACCTACATTGCTGACATTTGGTAGGCATATGTAGCACATCAAGGTGCTCAAAAATAATCGTTGCAGCCATTCTCCAAACCAAACAGGAACCACCATTTTGTTTTAAGTGTGAAATTGTTGTCATGAACTCCTTATAAGACGTCACTCAAAGACAACTCAAATTTTTATGTCTCAGGGTATTATTACTATAATTTCACCATTGCACAAATTACATATTCTCCTTTCACACACCCACTCCTTGAATGAATTTAATTGTCTATACCGACATGAAATACTGCATATTATTTCTCTATAAACTGTACATTAATATCTACCATTGCATAACTACACATGTTTACTGTACACTCTGTAAAAATTGTAAATCATTCCCATTCCACTGCAGTCCATCCTGTGTAATTGTTCACCTTTTAATAAGCATCATTTTCACCAGTGGAAATAGTGAGAATAGTGTGAAAATATAGTCATTAACTCCTCATAAGATGTCACTGAAGGACAACTCAAATTTGACCAGTAAATACAACAGGCCTCAGTGATGAAAACATATCAAAATGTTCTGGAGAAGTCAAAGGGCGTGGCCATGGCAGCCCCCTGAAATTCAGTCCTTTCCCACAAAACAGGAAGTGGAATCTAATTAGACTGCACATGCTCCAATCTGCCTGAAACTTCACATTGGTGATAAAAGTCCTTGCCTGATGGCATGCATATTGTATTTCCTGTCTCATTCGCCAGCATGCCATGAAACATGAAGTGCTGTCTAAACAAGACTATACATGCTCTGATTGGCCTTAAACTTCACATGCGTGTTCAAAGTCTGGCCCTGATGGTATGCATCGGTCTCTAAACAGCACTAAGCGAGAACCAGTCCAACGCTGCTTGCAGCTTTAATTTTTCTTTTTCTTCTTCCGAAAGAACTGTATTTTTGAGGGCCTAGACACGTTCAAAAACTCACAAAAATTTGCACACACATCAGAAGTTTTATATTTCATGGGAGTTGCACATGTGTGTGGCAAAATGGCTCTGTAGGGCCACCTTGAAAATTGGGCTCTATGGGAGTTAATACAGCTAGTTTCACGCACACCTACCAAATTTGGTACACATATGCACAAAATTGCCTAATTAACTCATCAGCAAAAGTGTACAGGAAGTCCGCCATTTTGCTTTATATTTCTGATTTTTGCTTTAAATTCACGAGCTATAACCGCACCCAGGGTAACTCCAAGACAGCTGAACTTTGGTCAGTATATACATCAGGCCTTGGAGATTAAAAGTTATCAAAACGCTCCGCAAAAGTCTGAGGGCGTGGACATGGCGGCCTCCTGAACTTTGATTCATTCATCATTCATTTTTTTTCTGAATAATCTGCTAGTTTTCATTTTCCCCATTCATCCATCCTTGCTACACTGTGATAGCTCTGAGCTGTTTGTTTGTAATAAATGCACCAAAAGCATCTTTGGATCTCAGTGTATCTGTTTCCATAACCTCCTTGCAAATCTGTAACCCCAGGACCCGACCACATGCTCTCAGTGGCTAAAAGGTTTGTTTTTGGAAGCCGCAACATTTTGTCAACAAAAGGAAGGATGAAAGGATGAAAATCATCAAGCCGCACACAAGCGCCAGAGAACCAAATCATCACGCAGCAACTTATCCGAGAACAACAGAACCAAAGTTAAGTGTCACATGCAACACCACGCTATCCATTCACATGGGAACAGGTAGGCCTGAATCTGTTTAAGTTTGTGGAATAAGGAATCCGCTACAACATAAGTTAATAAAACTGTATTGATTTGGGTGTGTTGGTATAGGTGCTGTGTCGTTAGATGAGCTGATTTGATGGTGAGAATCGCTGCTGTTTTTCTTGGCTCTGATTCATTCTGCTGCTTTGCTTTGCTTGGTTTACTGCATGGCCTTCTGACTGCCCATATGCATTGCAAGCATTGTTAGCTTTGACGTGCATTTTTGGTTTTATTTTGTTTAGTTTTCATATAACACTGCCTGTTGTGCTTTGTTTAGTTTGCCCATTCCATTTCTGTACATACAATATATTTATATATATTCATACTATATATAAATGGCCTTGTGCCATTTTGCTTAGTTCTTGTTTGCTTGATTCTGTCTTGCTTTGTTATGCTTTGCATTGAAGATTATTTTCTTTATTTTTGCATGTGCCTGCAGAAGTTTGTTTCTTATTGATTTAGTTTGTTTTGCAGAATATTGATTGCTGATTAATTTTTTTTTGTTTTGGGTTGTTGTGTGGGATTGTTTGTGGGGATATTTTAATTGTATTGTCTTTTAAATGATTGTTAGAAAATAAAATATATATTATTATATACACTGTTGAATCACGTCTCGACTTCAGTGTGTGACAAACAGGTGTTCTTGTGGTGGGTTATTAGAGAGTATGTTTTAATCATTTCCTGGCGTTGTCGGAAGGCATTTATTCCCCCCCATACATTGCAGTTGCCACATATGGATGAATTCTGATGCAGTATTTTGCATGACTTTTAGACGCAATGTCTGTGGATGAATTTTGAATGTGGTGTTGATGAACTATGATTGTGTTGTTCCACACAAAACAAAATATATTGGAAATGAGTCAAATAAATGCTGTTGTTGAATGTTCAAACATGGAAAATGAAAAAAGAGAAATTAAACCGAGCGTGAGCGTGAGCATGACCGTAAAAGTGCCGTGAATAAAATCAAAGCGCTTATTCCGCAAATAAAAGTGCACATGAAATCAGAAGAAAATGCAACTGAAATCCCCTCACAACTGAACAACTTGAATGCACTGTGTAAAAAAGCCTCTCACTTGCACAATGAATTCCACGACTTCCTGATGATGAAGATAAAAAACAAAATGAGTGGTTTTCGAGCATTATGGATTACAGTTATGCGTTTAAAGAACAAGTGGAAAAATGAATACAGGAAAATCTACATGAAAGCTCAAATAAACTACCATTTAAGACAAATATTTCTGAGCAACCACCAAAGGAAATAAACCATGTAGAACAAGCTCCTGTCAAAAAGGGAAAGGATTTGCCTGCTGCTGACCCTCCAGTACCTGTTCCCACTGTACAAGACCCAAAGGATGAACTTCGGCCCTGTGACAGCATCACAAATGCAACCAAGAGATCACATTCACATCATTCTTCATCCTCAGGCTCACGCTCATCTGCTCGCTTAAAAACTGAAGCAAATCTTGCAATTCTGGCAGTAAAACAAAAGGCGTTAATGGAAAGACATGCATTGGATGAAGAGGATTTAAAGTTATGCAAAAAGAAAGAACAGTTTGCATGGGAAGAAGAAGAATTAAAGCTACGCAGAAGACGAGAACAGTGTTTACTGGAGAATGAAATTGCTGAGGAAATGGCAAAACTAAGCCTTATAAAATCACAAAGCAATGTTGGCAGTAAATCAAAATCAAAAATTTCTGATGGGATGAAATCATACTATGAAAGCACACGCTTAAAGCAACAAGTTAATGTTAATGCCACTGAATTTGTGCCATCACTGCCAGTTAAATTAATACCCAATGCAATTGAAGCCATACAGCCAGCTTACCTGACATAAAACAGCCCCAGGTCCTTCCTACTTGCTCCAGCGTTATCTAATGGCTCCGGAAGATCCTGTTACTAATGTTACACAAACTGATGCATCAAAAAAATGACATTGTGCTGTCATTATGAGTAAACAAAATGAAATTACAACACTCCTGATGTAACAACTTTGCCTCTCTTAACTCCCAAAAGGGGAAATTCCCATTTTTCATGGTAACCCACTCAAATACCATTCGTTTATTAAAGCTTTGGAAAATGGAGTCGAGCGAAACAACAAATAACGACTGTGACAGACTGTATTTCCTTGAACAATACACCAAAGGGCATGCAAAAGAGCTGGTGAGGAGCTGTCAGCACTTTGATTCGGACAGAGGATATGTGAAGGCTAAGGCTTAACTGAGAAAACGCAATGGCAATGAGAAAAAGGTTGCAGCAGCATACGTGGAGAGAGCTTTGATATGGTGCACTATTAAAACAGAGGATTTAAGGGCCCTCCAGGAGTATATGCTCTTTCTGCACAGATGCTGCAACGCTATGGAGGATGTGCAGTATTTAAATGATCTGGACACTCCCACAAACATGTTGGAGATCATCAAAAAACCGACCTACAAACTCTGAGATAGCTGGAGGTGCCACGCATGTGACCTGCAGAGAAGGTACAACAGAAGAGCAAGGTTTATGGACATTGCCAACTTTGTATAAAAACTGGTGCAAATCTTGACAGACCCTGTGTTTAGAAACATCCAGGACACTGCTCTGTGACCCAAACAAATAAAACGTGTCATTATATTGTAACCTTGGTTCTCTGAGTGAAGAGAACCATACATTCCCCATACATATTTCATATGTATACATATGCATGTTGTATGCGTACATACATATTTCATATGTATGGGGAATGACCCCCCTGCTTGTTAGGGTACGTGGATACTTCTTTAAGACACACCGGCTTGCCCAGTCACGACCCACAGGCTACCTATTAAGCACCTGTGCTGGCGTGAAGTCACTAATTGTTTTGATCGAAACATGTCTCCGAAAGGCCAAAAGACCTGGAGAGATAGTCTCTTCACTCAGAGAGCCAAGGTTACAATGTAACCACACAGTATGCACTTTAGGGCCACCCTAAGTATGTGAGCTGTTTATGGAACATCAGTAAAATGTAGGATTAACCAATGAGCAGATGCTCAGCAAAATACACTTCACAGGCTCCAATCTGCCTCAAATTTTACACATTTGATCAGAGTCCTGCCCTGATCAGATCCATGTGCAAATATCCACCGACAGTCATAGCGCCACCTCCTGGCAACAGGAAATGACATTTTTTACATTTTAATGTAGTATTATTAGCCGGTTGACCGTATTCACCTGAAATGTGGTGACATAAGCCTCAAGACATTGATGATGATTCATGGAGAAAACTGTGACCTGTCGTCAAACGGCGTGTCTGTGGCAGCGTGGCGAACTTCGATGTCTCGCCATGATTACTAAAGTGTTTATATCTCAGCTGTACATGATCCGATCTGGCCCAAATTTCATGTGCTGGACAAGAGTCCACTTCTGAACACATCCACATTTTAAAATTTAGTCATAGTCAAAGCGTCACCTAGTGGTAATAGGAAGTTATAGGCAGGACATTTGCCCTTACCACTGCTTCAAACTTAGTAATATAATCCTGAAATTTGGCCAGTATATACAACAGCCTTTAATGATGAAAAGTTGTCAAAATCTTCCACAAGAGTGAAACAGTGCGGCCGCAGCGCCCCTCTGAACTTTGAGTCATATGAAGGGGTTCTGTCTCACTCTTGCAGCCTGTGTGTGTCAATGCTACACCCTTCCCCCGTCCCAAACACACAGACACAGGCACACAGAGACACACACACACAGACACAGACACACAAACCCACACAGAGACACACACACATGCAGGCTCAGAGAGAGAGAGAGAGAGAGAGTGAGAGAGAGAGCTCCTGGAATGAGTTTAACTGTCTATACCTCAAATACTGCATACTACCATGTATAATATACATCTTGCACTTAATGTTGTGCTTTTAAAATAATTCATAGATTCATGATTTTAAGTTTTCTTTTAAACATACATAAAATGATCTTGTGACATGTAAAATGACAGTAAAGTTGAATCTGAACCTAAAACTAACAAAAAATCCTTAGTAAGCTGTTGTAACTCACACATGTAGTGTCCAATCTGTACCGTGTTGTGTCATGAAACACAAATGTGGACTGACCACATCTACAAGCTAATCTTCAGTCATGCTTATAGTGCAACTAAATGGCAAGAGGACAAGACATGTTTTACACAACAGGCCTTAATGATGAAAAGTTTGCAAAATCTTTTGCAAAAGTCAAAGGATTTGCCCTTGGTGACCCCTGAACTCTGTCTAAAAAAACAGATAAATGGTGCAACACTGACATCTACTGTTCTGACTGCAGTTAGACATTAACATTAACTACTGGTGACCCTAAAGTGCAAAACGCTACAACAATAACCAAAACACAACTACATGAACCAAACTGGAAGAGGTGGGTACCAGTGGGCAACATGAGACGTCGGAAGTGAAATTTATTCTGCCTGAATGAGAAAACTTTCAAAGGTAATCCAAGTTTTGGGGAAATACTACCTGTTATTATGACACAAAATGCACTTTTAAGGTTATTTGAAGTGAGAAAGTGGTTGTATAGACGTCAAATCTGTGCTCATTTTATTAAGATGAAGTCTGTCTAAAAATTTACTCCGACGATGTTGGAGATGTGAATGTCTCGGTTAGACATCTACAACCAGGAGGTCAGCGCTCACAGTAGCCCGCCGAGAGCAGCCTTGTCTCGGCTACACTGTCTCCTAATCTCCTGAGACCCCAACTTTTTTGGGCCATGCATTTTTGATTTACCTCAGTTATTTGGGATTAGTAGGACCAAATGAATATGAAAAATAAGTGGTAGCAGTCATATGAATAGTAGTAAGTAATAGCAGATCACAGCCATGGAGTCTCCCAGCAGTCAGTGAGGATGTGGGTTTCTTCATCTGTCCCTCCAGTAGAATTCAGCTTCACACTAGAACAGCAAGAATTCCAGAACTGCTAGAACTGCCATGAGCGCTCATTTTGACCGCTAGATTGTAAACTCTATAAACTTTCATGATAAATAACAAAATGAAAGAGTAATGGATTTATTCTGTTATGATGTATTAAAAACAATGATATAACGTCAAATATGTCTTTCAACAAGTTTAATTATACATTCGTCAATATTCATGTCATCACAAATTGTAGCTAGAAAAGCACTCAGAGAGCACAGACCTCTGCCAAACAGCTTCAGTCCGCCCCAACACAATCTCCTAATGACAAAATATCCTTAAAAAACACCCAACATATTTGTGCAATGCCATGTCCTACCACAAGGTGGCACTGCAGGGCTTTCTAACACTCCCAATGTTAAACATCTTTTCAAAAATTCCTGGATCCAGGCAGTGATCTGGATCACTCCCAAAACTCAATCATTTCTTCCTTGTCCCATTTCACGGGGGCTGAGGGGGGCAGCTCCCACTTCATTTCATGTGCGGTCAATATGACCACCTATGGCTGGAATAGGTACAAATTATAACATCTTCTTTGTCTTTTCTTTAATTCATGAAAAAAAAGGTAGCCTCCTGAGACCCTGCGTCCACATGCGTGGACATGGTATTTTGGCTTCCCTGCACCATAACCCTGAATCTGGAAGTTTAAAAACTTTGAAAACTGCCTGCTGTTCTCTTCAGTCCGACACTCTCCAGGAGCTGTGCGCTGAACCTGGTGACAGGTGGGGCATGGCTGTGATCTGCTATTACTTATTACTATTCATATGACTGCTACCACTTATTTTTCATATTCATTTGGTCCTACTAATCCCAAATCACTAAGGTAAATCAAAAATGCATGGCCCAGAAAAGTTGGGGTCTCAGGAGATCAGGAGACAGTGTAGCCAAGACAAGGCTGCTCTCGGCGGGCTACTGTGAGCGCTGACCTCCTGGTTGTAGATGTCTAACCGAGACACTCACATCTACGACATCATCAGAGTAAATTTTTTAGACAGACTTCATCTTAATAAAATGAGCACAGATTTGACGTCTATACAACCACTGTTTTACTTCAAATACTCTTAAAAGTGCATTTTGTGTCATAATAACAGGTAGTATTTCCCCAAAACTTGGATTACCTTTGAAAGTTTTCTCATACAGGCAGAATAACTTCCACTTCCGACGTCTCATGTTGCCCACTGGTACCCAACTCTTCCAGTTTGGTTCACTTCAGGGTCACCAGTAGTTATTGTTGTAGTGTTTTTCAATTTGTACTTCTGTTTGTAGTTCTTTTTTAAAATTTTTACTTGTGTTTAGCCATTTGTTGATGTGGTTTGCACTTCAGGACCACCCTAAGTATGTGAGCTGTTTATGGAACATCAGTAAAATGTAGGATTTACCAATGAGCAGATGTTCAGCAAGTGTTTAGCCTGTGACCAGTTTATGACTGATATCAGAAGATGACTGGTGAAAAAATGAATATATTTTCTGAATTAAATATATTACAAATATCAAGTCTTGTGTCACTGAAAATAGATGCACCATAAGTCAGTTATACAAAAACAGCTATTCATCAGCAGGCATAGTGGATTAATAGCTGTAGCAGTGCTGAACCAAAACAAAGAGGTGTGGAGGGGCGACCAAATCATTGGCTGGTGCAACAAGAAAGTTGGTAGCACCACTGCTACTAGGGGAAAAGTTAGTCTGGAGCCCAAATTAAAAGATATTATATACATACAGTTAGGTCCATAAGTATTTTGACATCGACACAATTTTCAGCATTCCAGCTCTGTACAACACCACAATGGATTTGAAATGAAACAATCAAGATGTGCTTTAAGTGCAGACTTTGAGCTTTAATTTGAGGGCATTTACATCCAAATCAGATGAACGGTGTAGGAATTACAATACATTTTATATGTGCCTCCACCTTTTTAAGGGACCAAAAGTATTTGGACAATTGGCTACTCAGCTGTTCCATGGCCAGTTGTGTGTTATTCCCTCATTATTTCATTTACAAGGAGCAGATAAAATGCCTACAGTTCATTTCAAGTGTGGTATATTCATTTGGAATCTGGTGAGGTCATCTCTCAATATGAAGTCCAAAGAGCTGTCACTATCAGTGAAGCAAGCCATCATTAGGCTGAAAAATCAAAATAAACCCATCAGAGAGATAGCAAAAACATTAGGTGTGGCCAAATCAACTGTTTGGTACATTCTTAAAAAGAGAGAACGCACTGGTGAGCTCAGCAACGCCAAAAGACCTGGAAGACCACGGAAAACAAGTGTAGTGGATGACAGACGAATCCTTTCCCTCATTAAGAAAAACCCCTTCACAACAGTTGGCCACATCAAGAAAACTCTCCAGGAGGTAGGTGTATCTGTGTCCAAGTCAACAATTGAGAGAAGACTTCACCAGAGGAAATACAGAGGTTTCACCACAAGGTGTAA
The DNA here is from genome assembly GCA_024666655.1 of Dascyllus trimaculatus. Lineage (NCBI taxonomy): Eukaryota > Metazoa > Chordata > Actinopteri > Pomacentridae > Dascyllus > Dascyllus trimaculatus. The sequence continues at coordinate 2,041,153 of CM045460.1, forward strand.
ACCATTGGTGAGCCTCAAAAACAGGAAGACCAGATTAGAGTTTGCCAAGAAAAATCTAAAAGAGCCTGTGCAGTTCTGGAACAACATCTTATGGACAGATGAGACAAAGATCAACTTGTACCAGAATGATGGAAAGAGAAGAGTATGGAGAAGGGAAGGAACTGCTCAAGATCCAAAGCATAGCACCTCATCAGTGAAGCATGGTGGTGGTAGTGTAATGGCGTGGGCATGTATGGCTGCCAGTGGAACTGGATCTCTTATATTTATTGATGATGTGACTGCTGACAAGAGCAGCAGAATGAATTCTGAAGTGTTTCGGGCAATATTATCTGCTCATATTCAACCAAATGCTTCAAAACTCATTGGACGGCGCTTCACAATGCAGATGGACAATGACCCGAAGCATACTGCGAAAGCAACCAAAGAGTTTTTAAAGGCAAAGAAGTGGAATGTTCTGCAATGGCCAAGTCAATCACCTGACCTGAATCCAATTGAGCATGCATGAGGAACTGAAGACAGCTGCAGCAGAGGCCTGGCAGAACATCACCAGGGACGAAACCCAGCGTCTGGTGATGTCCATGAGTTCCAGACTACAGGCTGTCATTGACTGCAAAGGATTTGCAACAAAGTATTAAAAAGTAACAATTTGATTTATGATTAAGTTAGTTTGTCCAAATACTTTTGGTCCCTTAAAAAGGTGGAAGCACATATAAAATGTATTGTAATTCCTACACCGTTCATCTGATTTGGATGTAAATACCCTGAAATTAAAGCTCAAAGTCTGCACTTAAAGCACATCTTGATTGTTTCATTTCAAATCCATTGTGGTGTTGTACAGAGCTGGAATGCTGAAAATTGTGTCAATGTCCAAATACTTATGGACCTAACTGTATGTTAAAACTAGGGATGCACGATAATGCTAATTTCAACCAATTACAATAACCGATAATTTTATACTTCTTGCAGCCAATAAGCAATAATGTCAACCGATTGCGCACCGGAGCGTGACACCGGAGTTGTCAGGTCCGCTAGTACAACCACCACGGCGTACGAGAGCCTTGGCGACGCTCTGCCGCGTGACACCGGAGATGGCAAGTCTGCTACTACAACCACCGCAGAATTGTAAAGCCTCAGCAGCGCTTGGTTGCGCCCGACGGCGCACCGGAACATGACACCAGAGTTGGCAGGTCTGCTACTACAACCATCGCGGCGTTCTAGAGCCTCAACAGTTTATGTCACGGTCGCAGCTGATACTGCCAGGTAGTGGCAGTTCTCTCCCTCTCTCTCTCTTCCCCCTCCCTTCTCTCTAGGTGGGCTTGAGCGTTTGTGGCAGCAAGGAATGTGCTCAGGTGAAGCAGATTGTAATCAGCAGAGGAGGCACACCTGTGAGTAGGAACTGGAGTCACTCTGCATTGCTTAAAAACTGAAGCCAGTCTTTGTCTCGTCGCTGGACCGTAACAATCTACAGTCAGTTTTATGCTCACTGTTCTGTCTAGCTCCGTACTTTGAATTCCAGCATTAAACTCTTTCTCTCTGTTTGGATCACCAGCGAGTCTCCGTGAACACTTTGAATCAGCCACAGCCTCAACTGGACAAAGACCTCTGGAATCCTCCACTGCTGTCTCAGCCAGCTTAAATCATAACTGGACCACTTCAGTCTCCAAGGCAACGGCCGTGTCCACGTCATCAGAACACGCACACCCCCTACAACTCAACGCCTTCTTGGCCCCCTTACCCCCTCGCTCCCCTAGCAGTGCAGCATGGAGGGTGATGTGAAGCGCCATTATGGCTGCGTGCGTGCCCCTGTGTTTGTGCTGTTAAACCTCCCCTCCCCAACACCCTCCCCTAACACACATGTGCAAGTCTTCGAGTTTTATGTTGCTGTATGCTGAGGTGTTTTGTTCTCCCAATCCCACACTGTGCCCCCCTCTAACAGGAGCCTAGTTTGGGAGTTGCTGTTTTTTTCCCTCGTCTTGCCTCTTGTTCTCCCTTTTCATCTAAGTAAAATACGGGGCGCTGCTTCGTGGCGACCCACAGTTCTCCTGCTCCTGTCCTCCCCGTGTTTGTGTTACTGTCTTTTTTATGTTTCTTGGACGGGATGTAACTGTAAGACAAATTCCTCATAATGTAACAATTACTTGGCAATAAACATGATTCTGATTCTGATTCTGATTCTCCAGAACAGAGCTCCATCTGCCATCCCCTGCCAGATCTGATTGCCGGCTAGCCTGTCCATTGTTGCCACAAATGCTCCGCCTGCCCAACCGCTGCCTAATTCCCCCTCTCCGCTGGTGCCCAGATAAGTCTTGTAAATTGTTTAGTTGGTTTGTAAAATTGATTGTTTGTTAGTTTGTTGGTTTGTAACCACTCAGTCAGTCTGTGAGTTCTGAATTGATTACACATAGTCGTGCCTGAACTCCGCTTGTTGCTATTCTGTCAGTCAGTCAATACGTTTGTCATTTGATAACTGTTTAGTTGTTAGTATCTCTAGATACCTGTTCAGTTAGTCCAGTTTCAGTTTGTGATTATTCACTCTCCTAGCTCGGTTGTACCTGGTGTGGGTTAGTGTTTGAGTTTGTGTAGATACTCCTTTAAAGATCCTTAAATTCAGTCTTGCTGTTGTATCTTATTGCCTTGCACCTGAGTCTCTGCACACTGCAACAGTTCACTTCACATAATATCAGTGAAATCAGTGCAATAGTCTATTTTCACAAAATGATAAATAGTGATATATTTCTGAAGTTCCACATGCTCAGTGAAATTGATTTCTTTTGATTATGCGTTTTACCTACAGCTGAAGTGTGCCATCGATGATTCAGACTTCCCTTCATCAGAGATTGAACGCAACCTGACAGGAATGGACACAGAATACTTTCCACTTCAGGAGTCATTAACGTCCAGTGATGAAGATTTGAAAAGTTCAGGCCAATCTGAGAAATGGTCCAGCAAAGAATCGATCAATGGTACTGACACAAATTCAAGTGAAGACGATAATCAGCAAAGAGGCAAGTGCCGCTTTCAAAAACAAAAGGCTCTAACAACTTATGTGAAAAAACGAAACAACAAACAAAGAACAAAAAGGACACCAAAAATTTAAAGGTGAATTTAAATGTGACTGTAAAAACCTGTACAAAAAGAAAAGACAAGAAAAGAGTATGGGACAAAAAGCATTACTGCCTCTACTGTCGCAAACCAAACACAAAGACATCAAGGCATTTGGAGAGGAAGCATACGGAGATTAAGGACATAGCATATGCCTTCAACTTTCCTGTAGGATCAAAAGAAAGAAAGATTCTTCTGGAACAATTGTGAAATAAAGGTGATCAAGCACAATGCCAAAGTGATGGCAAAGGGCAGAGGGGAACTAGTGACATGGAAGCAGCCTTCTGATAAGGCTCCTGCTCAGGACTACCTGCTCTACTCTTTTTGTTTTGGGATGTTTGCGAAAAAAAGATTTGTGGAGACATCGGGCCTCATGTAGAAGTAAAAAACCATGTGTGAAAAAAGACAAAAAAACACAAGAGGAAGAGTGCAAAGTCAGGCTGGACACCTGCTGCCAATAGTAGCTTCTTCAAATGGATGTCAGGATATCATCAACAACATGCGACAAGATGAAGTGTCTTTTCATGTCAGGAGTGATTCTTTGATCTGCCAATATGGAGAGTCACTGTATGCCAGACATAGCCGTATGAAGTCCAGGTACCAGTACATTTCACAAAGACTGAGGAGCTTGGCCGATTCATGTCGGCCACCAAAAATATGGACAAATCTGTGAGGAGGCTGGAAGATGTATGTGCACCATCCAAATTTCAGCTTGTTATGAGTGCAGCTAAGAGTCTCACAGAGTATAGTCCAGGCAAAAACGAGTTTGGAAAACCTTCAACAGCAGTCAGAATTGGATTTTGTCTAAAAGGAGCAGTGGAGGTCCTGAATCTTATGAACAATGATAATCTGACAGAGAAAAAGTCTACATTTTTAGAACTTTTGGAGAAACACTGGAAGAACAGTGTTTCTGTCAGGGCTCACCAAACCATCCAAGAGAGAAGATGGAACAAGCAAGATGACATCCCCCTCACCAAAAATGTGATGACTCTGAGGGATTATCTCAGGATGGTGGAAGAAAAAACGAGGGAGGAGCTGACGCAACAGCTGAGTCGAACAGTGTACAAGGCATTAAATGAAGAGGTTCTGGCACAGGTCATCATCTTCAATAAGAAATGTAAAGGGGAAGCATCACACTTGAGTCTTGAAGCCTACAAGAAAGCCAGCACAAGTCCTATTAATGAGGACATTTATGAAACACTGTCATCATTAGATAAAGAGCTGAGCAAGTCACTTACGCGCACTGAAGTCCGCTGCAAAAGAGGAAGGAAGGTGCCTGTGTCCTTCACAGAGAGAATGACGGAGTCCATTGACGTGCTGATTAAAATGAGAGATGAAGCTGGTGTACTTGCTGAAAATCCATACCTTTTTGCAAGACCAGGTGTGAAGACAAACATACGTGAATGTGACTGTCTGAGAAAATACGCAGCGGAAAACAAAGCAGAAAACCCTGAACTTCTGAGGTCGACTAGGCTACGAAAACAGGTTGCAACACTCTATCAGATCCTGGATCTGAGCGAACAAGAGCTGGAACAAGTTGCCAGGTTCATGGGACACGACATCAGAGTGCATTGTGACTTTTACAGACAGACTGACAAAACCTTTCAGACTGCCAAAATCAGCAAACTTCTGTTTGCTATGGAACAAGGCACGGCCACCTTAATGGGAAGGAACCTCGATACACTTGATCCTTCTGCCTGTGGTATTTATGCACCCTCAGTCTACTACAACATACAGCTGAGCAATTTATTTAGCACAGCAGAGCTGTTTTAATTAACAGTCTAATTAACAGTTGTAACAGGACACTAAACACTGATATATGACTGCTGTTTTCCTTCATAGGTAAAAGTCCTGCTTCGACTTCTGAGAGTGTCTCACAGAGGAAGAAGAAACATGGGGAAGAGGTGGATGAAGGTAAAAACACAGTTCATATTATAATACCTATAATACAAATATGGCTGCCTGGATTTATTTGGATTATGTGACTGTAGAATTGTCAATAAATGTGCAATGAGTGAGTGCTTCTACTCCTTCTTCCAAGACAAGTTCAACTTTAAATATCTGGCAGTTATTTAATATTACTGTGTGTTTTGACTGTGCAACAACAGTTTTAAGGGGGAAAAGAAAATTATATTTTACAAGTTTATTGCTAGATTAGAACATGGAAATGACATGATGAAACATCCATCCATCCATCCATCCATCCATCCATTATCTTTCGCTTATCTGGGGCCGGGTCACAGGGGCAGAAGTCTAAGCAGAGAGGCCCAGACTTCCCTCACCCCAGACACCTCTTCCAGCTCTTCTGGTGGGACCCCGAGGCGTTACCAGGCCAGCCGAGAGACATAGTCCCTACAGCGTGTCCTAGGTCTGCCCTGAGGCCTCCTTCCCATGGGACACCTCCCCAGGGAGGCATCCTAAAGGCATCCGGAACAGATATCCAAGCCACCTCAACTGATCCCCTCTCGATGTGGAGAAGTAGCAACTCTACTCTGAGCTCCTCCCTGGTGACCGAGCTCCTCACCCGATCTTGGCTGCAAAACCGCCCCAGCGCACGCTGGAGGTCCAGGTTCAATGAAGCCAACAGGACCACATTATCCGCAAAAAGCAGAGACGAGATCCTGCGCAAACCGGACCCCCTCCAGCCCCTTGCTGCGCCTAGAAATTCTGTCCATAAAAGTTATGAACAGAACTGGTGACAACGGGCAGCCCTGCTGGAATCCAACGTGCACCGAGAACAGGTCCAACTTACTGCTGGAAATACGAACCAAGCTCCTGCTCCGGTCGAGTATGATCCCCCTGTAGTTGGAAAACACCCTCCGGTCCCCCTTCTTGAAAAGAGGGACCACCCCCCGGTCTGCCAGTCCAGAGGCACTGTCCCCGACTGCCACGCGATGTTACAGAGACGTGTCAGCCATGACAGTCCCTGCACATCCAGAGACTTATGGATTTTTTGAGGAACAGTTTTTAAACATTATAAATTGCTCTCTTCAGACGGGTGTCTTCCCCACTGCCTTTAAAACGGCGGTGGTGAAGCCCCTTCTGAAGAAGAGCAATTTAGACCCAAATGTTCTTAATAATTACCGTCCTGTATCCAACTTACCGTTTTTAAGCAAAATTTTAGAAAAAATTGTTTTTAACCAAGTCAATGACTTTTTAATTCAAAATAACATTTTAGAAAAACATCAGTCTGGTTTTAGGATGAACCACAGTACCGAGACAGCACTTTTAAAGATTTTAAATGACCTCAGGTGGAATTTAGATAATAAAAAACTCACAGTGTTGGTTCTACTGGATCTAAGCGCTGCTTTTGATACTGTAGACCATCACATTTTATTAAACAGACTTAGACACCTGGTCGGCCTCTCTGGTACTGTTTTTAACTGGTTCACCTCTTACCTCACAGACCGATGTTTTTATGTAAGTATGGATACATGTTCCTCAGGAACCCATGGAATTAGATGTGGGGTTCCCCAAGGGTCAATTTTAGGTCCAATACTTTTTAATCTTTACATGCTTCCTCTTGGGGACGTCATCAGGAGACACGGCATCAGTTTCCATAGCTACGCTGATGATACACAGCTGTACATTGCCGTGTCTCCTGATGACACAGGACCATTAGACACCCTTTTAAAATGTATTTTAGATGTTAAGTCATGGATGGCAGCGAACTTCCTGCAGCTCAACCAGGACAAAACTGATGTTTTAGTCATAGGTCCTGAAGGCCAGAGAGAGAAACTTTTATCTAAATTACAAGCTTTTAAACCATCAGATAGTGTGAAAAACCTGGGCGTTATTTTTGACTCTGAGCTGAATTTTATCCCACATATTAAAAATATAACAAAGATCGGTTTTTACCATCTTAAAACTATAGCCAGAGTCCGCCCGTTTCTCTCTCAGGCCAGCACGGAGGTGCTAATGCATGCTTTTATTTCATGTCGTTTAGATTACTGTAATGCCCTGCTCTCTGGTCTTCCCAAAAAGACTATTTTAAATCTACAGTTGTTACAGAACTCAGCCGCTCGCGTGCTGACGAGGACCAGAGGGCGGGAGCACATTACACCAGTTTTAAAGTCGCTGCATTGGCTCCCCGTCCGCTTCAGGATCGACTTTCAGGTTCTTTTATTAGTTTTTAAATGTCTTAACGGCCTTGCGCCTTCTTATTTATCTGACCTTCTTTTACCGTATCGACCCTCGCGGATCCTGAGGTCCTCCGGCAGCAGCCTTTTATCTTTACCAGCGGCTAAAACTAAAACCCACGGTGAGGCGGCATTTAGCTATTACGGCCCACGCCTGTGGAACAGCCTGCCGGAGAACCTCAGGACCGCAGAGACTGTTGATACTTTTAAAAGAAATTTAAAAACACACCTTTTTAATCAGGCTTTTAACACCGTTTAATTTTTTTTTTTTTTAACTTTTCATTTTATTTCATCTTTTCTTACAGTATTTTATTTTATCTTATTTTATATTTGTAAGTTTTATGTTTTTAACTCCGGTGTTTCCTCAGGAGGGTCCTCCACACTGGGGGGTGTATCGGGTCTGCTGCTGGGGGTGCTGTCTGCGGGCCCCTTCGGCCTGTCTGGTTGGGGGGGTCCTCACCTCGGTGTGGGTCCCCCTGTCTGTCAGGGTCATGGGGTTTCGGATGGTCTCCCCCGGCGGTCATGGCCTGGGACTCCTCCCAGTGTGGACGACCCCAGTAGTGGCGTTTTCCTTGCTCCTCAGTGCCATGCCATGTCTCCTTGTCTCCCTGCTGTTAGGGTTGAGTGTGTGTGTGTGTGTGTGTGTTGGGTGTATATTCATGAATGGAGGGTGGAAGGGATGGGTTTTCTTGTGTTATTTTATTTTTTATTTTTATGTGAAGCACTTTGAATTGCTTTTATTGTACGAAAGGTGCTATATAAATAAAGTTTGATTTGATTTGATTTGATACTGAGGGCGAATCTCATCCACCCCTGGAGCCCTGCCACCGAGGAGCTTGTCAACCACCTCAGCGACTTCAGCCTGGGTGATGAGCGAGTCCGCCTCTGAGCAGTCAGCCTCTGTTTCCTCAACAGAAGACGTGACGGCGGGATTGAGGAGATCCTCGAAGTATTCTTTCCACCGCACAACAACATCCCCAGTTGAAGTCAACAGCTCCCCACCTCCACTCCACCTCAAACATGGTTGGTGAAGCACTGCTTCCCCCTCTTGAGACGCCAGACGTTTTGCCAGAATTGCTGTCATCATCAAGCGCTGCAGAAGCCTGATAACGATCCTGATCATTTGAATCAGGTGTGTTGGAAGAGGGAAACATCTAAAACATGCTGGATAGGGGCTCTAGAGGACCAGGATTGGGCACCCCTGATCTAGACTGTACCTCTCAACCTCCCGCATAAGCTTAGGCTCCTTCCCTCCAGTGAGGTGACGTTCCAAGTCCCAACGGTTAAAAGCTGTGTCCGGGGATCGGGTCGCTGAGGCTCTCACCTCCGACTGCCACCCAATCTACATTGCACTTGGCCCCTACGGTTCCCTCTTCGGGTGGTGGGTCCGCAGGAGGTCGGGCCCATGTTGTCCGTTCGGGGTGAGCCCAGCCAAGCCCCGTGGGCAAAGGCCCGGCCACCAGGTGCTCCCATACGAGCCCCAACCCCAGGCCTGGCTCCAGGGTGGGGCCCCGGCTGCGCCATGCCAGGCAACGTCACGGTCCTTGATTGAATATTCTTCATAGAGGTCTTCGAACTGCTTTTAGTCTGACCCGTCACATAGGACCTGTTTGCCCTCAATGACCCTACCAGGGGTATTAAGCCCCCGACAACATAGTTCCCAGGATCATTCGGGCACTCAAACTCCCCCACCACGATAAGGTAGCAGTTCCAGGGGGAGATGATCAAACAATCTCACATAAAAAAATGTGCAACTCTACATTACATATTTACAAACAAGAAAGTATAATTCCTGGCCTTTTATTTCCTATTTTCCCCATGTTTCATAGCTAATTTCCTGGCATTTTTTGGCTGTGGTAGTCTCTGAGGCGTTATCTTTACAGCTGCAGACAAAGACCAACATCACACAGCTCACACTGCCCAGGGCAGCTCTCTGGGCCTTCTCCTGTCCATAGCTTGTAGGAACAGGGAAGTGGTTGTCAGTGAGGGTCATCTGTGGCCTGTTGCTCAGCAGGATTCTGAGAAGAAATGCAACAAGCTCTTCCTGGAATTACTGATGTGTTTTTGGCTGTTTCTGCTGGCTGGTACACAACTCCTTCTAAAGAATGTAGCTGTTTGTAACAGCAATGTCCAGTAAATGCTGGAAAACCATTATGTGCCACCTTCTGGTTTTCCTGCGGGTGGACTTGGTTCCCAGCATCTGGTCACTTGTGTCCACCCCTCCTATGAATTCATTCTATGCCCCCACAGCTGTTGGGCTGGGGACAGGGACCTTTAGGTACTGCCCATCCTCTGCCTAACAGTAAATAAATACAAGACAGAGATCATACATCCCAATTGAAATTTTGGGACAAGATGAAGTACAAAAATAAGCTAGATAAAAAATGCTTTGCATTGGCATAGAATAAAATCCTAATAATGCACTGCATGATTACAAGTGTATTTCTTTCTTTCTTTCTTTCTTTCTTTATAGCAGAATAAATATCCACTGTACATACAAAAATAATGTTGCAATGAGATCAAGCTAACTTTTTGCCAAGCAAGCATCTACTGTACATTGGTAAAAACAAAGCTTAGCTTGTGCAAACTCTTCGACATTACCATGGTCGACATGAAGTTTCTGCTGCATTCCTTGTCTGTTGTGGATTGCTGTGTCTTTCAGTCTTTTTTCCGTGTTCTTTCCACCCCTACATATTGTTTTCACACTTCTCCCTGTGGACACACGTCAAATGGACCAGGTTTTTTTATTCGAGAGCGCAACATAAACTTGGTGTTTCCGCCCGGTTGGTAAGTTTTCATCACGAAGCAGATGAAAAAAGAGCGGCGAGGGACGGGATAGCCACGTAAGTGCTGAAGCTGCTAGCGTAGCCTAGCATGCTAACATCCACAACTAGTCAACTACTAAGACTGTAGTGCAACGGAGAAGCGGTGAAGGTAAAAGTCCTCTATCATGGCCGAAGCAGAACGAATGTCACCCGCTTGGGAGTGCTTGCTGGTGGAGATAGAAGAAAAGCTACTGACACTGTCGGCACCGCAGCTAAATGATGTCTGTGTGACACTCGGTTTGAAAGTGGATAAGAGTGAAAGAGACCTACTTCGTAGGTTAAGAAGACTTATCCTGCAATGCTTGGAGGGTAAAGATGTCACTTCGATGGAGGATGGAGGAATGTCTCTCTTACTGGAACTGAATGGAAAAATTGATAAGATAAAAGAGAAAAGTGCCTAAAATAATGAGCCGCACACAACATAAACAGTGCTACAGCACCGCCTGCTGGGGAAGATGGGACTACACCCAGTAACCTTGATGGGGAAAGTGAGTATATCCCTGCCCCAAATAACACTGAACCAGCCAGTGTCCCTGTCAGAAACCCATGTTTTGTCCATCCACTCTACAGAAGAGACTTAAAAATTGTGGGACAAATAGGGGAACCAAACCAAAAGGACAAATTGGGATATGCTAGTTTGGAAAGACAAATCCAAAGGGTGTTAAAAAAAAAAAGGATATGACGAGGGGGAAGTTGTGGAGGCTGTGATTCAAGCTATAGTGCCAGGAACAAAACTGAAGAGTTACCTACAAAGCAGAGTTGATTTGACACTACAGGCACTTAAACAGATATTAAGGACTCATTATATTGAGAAGGATGCTACAGAGCTGTACCACTCCCTCACTCGTGCGGTTCAGGAACCAAGAGAAACACCAACTCATTTTCTGGTGCAAGCCATGGACCTGAGACAACAAATCCTCTTTGCATCAGAAAGAGTTGAGTCTGGACTGAAGTACAGCTCAGAGCTGATCCAAAATCAATTCAAACTGTAATTACTGGCCTCTATGATGACACTATCAGAGCAGACTTGAAATCATACTTACAGGACCCAAAAGTCACAGATGAAGTCCTTCTGGAAAAATTGACGGCAGTATACAGCCTGGAGATGGAAAGAAAGAACAAACTGTCAACTGCATCGAAAACAAGGATGATAAAAGTTGCAGCAGTAAGTGAGGAAAAGGAGAAAATGGATGAAGAAAGCTGCACACATAAACCAAACAAGAATAAACTGAGTGAAACACACAAACGCGACACACTGCTGGAAAAAGTGGAGCAAGGTAACAAAGCCATTTGTGAAGCCGTCCAGCATCTCACTACTCAAATTGAGAGTTTCAATCAGACCCCTAGACCGCAAGCAACAAAGATGAGTGAACTGCCAAATCGGAAATATCGGCCACAGCCCAAAACAACTAACACCAAACGATGTTAGCAGTGCCAGGTGTCAAACCCTGAAGGAAAATGTGGCCACTGTTCCAAATGCGGCAGTGCAGAACACTGGGCAGCAGGCTGTTGTTCCAAAAATATTTCAGCCACCACAAACAAAATCGAAATCCCGCTACATCCTGGAGAAAAGATGGATAGCAGGGATCCATTCAAGCTGAAAGCACCTCTCACGGGTAAGCAGCAGCGGATGGCAAAGCTGGTAGGGAAGAGATGCCTTGTTCGAGCCTCCATTGGTGGGGTTGACACCACCAATGGCGCCGAGAGAGGGTGCCGCTGCAAGAGCTCTGCTGTGTACTGTGTGTATTTGGTTGTTTGTACTGGTCTCAGAAACACTTGCCACAGTTAAATATGATAGGGAGTCACTTCTGAAGATTCGGGATGAACTTTGTGGACTACCATACGTTAATCCTGAACTGAGGTGCGATGATTTTGATATATGCCCCACGAAATATGTATATGCCCAAGAAAGGCCAACAGTCGTGGCGCCATGACCGAGAGGAGAGTGAGAGGTCCGGGCGGAGGCACCGCCAGGTACGCCGGGGACCTGTGCCCCAGAGCGGGGACCTGTGCCCCAGAGCGGGGACGCTAAAGGCCACCAGCCGCGCAGGAAGCGTCGACACCGGGGAAAGCGTGGAGGGCTGCTTGTCAAGCTACGCAGCCGCCCGTCGAGGATCCCGCTGCCTTCCATCTACCTGGCTAACGTCCAGTCACTGCCCAACAAGACAGATGACCTGCTGAGCCGCATCCAGACCCAGCGCGAGGCCCAGGACTGCTCCGTGTTCTGCCTGACAGAGACGTGGCTTCACAGCGGTGTTTCGGATTCTATCTTCCAGCCTCCTGGATTCTCCGTATATCGTTCGGACAGAGTGAAAGAGCTCTCCGGGAAAACGAAAGGAGGAGGTGTGTGTTTTCTTATTAACAATCGTTGGAGCACAGACTGTGTTATTATGAATAAAACGTGTACAGCTAATCTGGAGTGCCTCGTCTTGAAATGCCGCCCCTTTTACCTCCCTCGGGAGTTCTCCGTGATGTTTTTGTGTGCAGTTTACATTCATCCACGGGCTGACACTTCCACTGCTCTCAGTGAATTGAGTGACATTCTACATAAATATGAGAACTCCAGATCTGACGCAGTGGTCATTGTAGCTGGCGATTTTAACAAATGCAATCTTAAGTCGGTGTTTCCCAACTACAATCAGCATGTGAAACATCCCACTCGAGGAGCACATGTATTAGATCATTGTTACAGTAATGTGAAGTCAGCATACAGGTCTAGCTTGAGACCAGCTTTTGGTAAATCTGATCACTCCTCCATCCTCCTTCTTCCTACATACATCCAGAGGAGCAGACTAATAAAGCCAACACCACATACTGTACACTGCTGGACTACAGACAATGAACTAAAACTCCAAGGTTGTTTTGATGCCACGGATTGGTGTGTTTTCCAAACTGAAGACTTGGAGGAATATTGTGAAGCCGTTTGTGGATACATAAACTTTTGTATTGACTGCTGTGTCCCAAAAAAAGTCATTAAAAGACAAGGGAGCCAGAAACCATGGTTTACAACTGATGTGAGTGTGAAGTTAAAAGAGTGGGCTATGGCTTTTAATTCTGGCGATGCTGCTGCCTACAGGCAGGCCAGATACTCTCTGCAGCGGTCTATTAAAGCTGCAAAGCGGGCCTATGGTGATAAGATTGAGGATTACTTTAAAGAGGACAATACACATCGTATGTGGATGGGACTGAACACCATCACTTCCTGGAAACCTAGTACTGAGATAGGCGCCTTTGACAGCTCACTTCCAAATGAGTTGAATCATTTTTATTGTCGCTTTGAAAGTAAAGATAATGCGCCTTTGGACTTTTCAGCAGCCGGTGATGAAATTGGTCTCACAGTCCTTCAGGAGGATGTCCAGAGGGTCCTGTCCAAGACCAAGGTCAAGAAAGCACCTGGCCCGGACGGTATTCCTCCCCATGTTCTAAAGCTTTGTTCCCTACAACTAGCGCCTGTGTTAACTGACCTCTTCAATATGTCACTTAGGCACTGCACTGTCCCACGCAGCTTTAAAAAGTCAATCATTATTCCAGTGCCTAAGCGATCACCTGTAACTTGTCTAAATGACTATCTGCCTGTGGCCCTTACATCGGTTTTAATGAAAACTTTTGAGCGTCTTGTGCTGGACTACATTAAAGCTCTGATTCCTGTGTCAGTGGATCCGCTTCAATTTGCGTATAGACAAAATAGGAGCGTGGAGGATGCCATTTCATTTGCTTTGAACTCTGTGTACGAACATCTGGACAAGGGCAAATCTCATGCGAGAATGCTTTTTATTGATTATAGTTCTGCTTTTAATTCTCTTGTTCCTGTGAGGCTTGTTCAAAAGTTGAGGTCTCTGGGACTCTTCGATGCCATTTGCCAATGGATTTTTAGCTTTTTAACCTGCAGACCACAAAGAGTTAAGGTTAAGGACTGTGTCTCGGATGAACTCATTATGAATATTGGTTCACCACAGGGTTGTATTTTAAGTCCTTTGTTGTATACTTTGTACACCCATGATTGTGTTTCCTCTAATCCTAATAATCTGATCATCAAGTACGCTGATGACACAACAATCGTTGGATTGATTTCCTCAAATGATGATTCTGTTTATAGATCTGAGGTGCAAAATGTTGTGTCGATAATGTTGTGACAATACCTTCCAGAGGAAAACAACTTGTCCTTGAACACTTCAAAAACCTTTGAGATGGTCTTTGATTTTAGCAAAGATACATGTCATTTACCTGTTTTTATAAATGGCGCTGAGGTGCAAATTGTCAACTCATGTAAATTTCTTGGTGTGTCACTCTCTGATGACCTGAGCTGGAACATGAACACCAGCGCAACTGTCAAAAAGTCCCGACAGCGGCTTTTCTTCTTGAGAAAGTTGAAAGAATTTACCTTGAACAAACAGATTCTTTTAAATTTCTACCGGTGTGGCATAGAAAGTGTCTTAACCAATGCAATTACCGTGTGGTTTGGGAATGCCACAGCCAAAGAAAAGAAAGTTTTAAACAGAGTGGTCCGCTCTGCCAGTAAGAGTATCGGCATTGAACTGTCCAACTTAGAGGACATTTACAAACAGAGACTTCTGTCCCGGGCAACAGCTATTGTAAATGACCCGCTACATCCGGGTAAGGACTTGTTTGTGCTTCTTCCATCGGGTCGGCGCTATCGTGCCATTAAATGTGGTACTTCTCGCCACAGGAAAAGTTTTTTCCCCCAAGCTGTGGTGTCTTTAAACAATACATCTTGACAGGGCATTTCCCTTTGCTCGATACTTGTCATTTTTTTACTGTGACTTTTATCATATATTGATTACTGGCAGCTGTTTGTGAGTCTGTGTTTTGCATGAATGTTTTGACAGGGCACTTGAGCTACTTGCACCTCTGTTCCAATGTGGTATTTTTAACTGCAAATGGCAAATAAACTGAAACTGAAACTGAAACTGAAACTGACCATACTGTGGGACACAGGCTCACAGGTGTCAATGGTGGGAGGAAGTTGGAAAAGACAATACCTTCCAGATGTCGAGGTGAGACCAGTGGAGGAGCTGATTGAGGAAGGAGTGTTAGACCTCTCAGCAGCAAATGGGACAGATATTCCTTATGAAGGATGGATGGGAGTTGAATTTGCCCTGTCCAAAAATGCTGTGGCTGGAATGAGTGAAAAACCAGTTCTGGTCCCAATCCTGGTTGCCATTGGTGACCTTGAACGCCCCATTATTGGTTTTAATGTGGTTGAAGAGCTGGCCCTGACAAACAACACAGCTGAAGACTGTGCACCTGCTGGTCACATGGTACAGAGACTATGCACAGCCCTCGAAGTGGGACGTAAAACTGCAAGAGCTGTCTTGTCAGTCCTAAAAAAACAAAAAACTGAAAGCGGTCCCCACATAGCCAGACTGGGAAGACGGCCTGTAGTCATACCAAAAAACAAAATCATTGGAGTAGAATGCAGCCAGCTCAGTAAGATGGTGCTGAGTGGCTCACATGTAGTGCTGGAACCAAATCAGGAGTCACCATGGCCCACAGGGCTAGCCATCAGCGAACAGTTGATTCAGCTTCCGCAAGAGGATAATGGGAAAATAGCAGTGGCTGTTGAAAACTTAACTGACAATGACATCACGCTATGTGGCTGCACTACACTAAGCTTGTTGCATGGTGTGGATGCAATTTACCCACTGGAGACAAAACCCATGGAGACTCAGAAGCCTCAGTCATCGTGCAATGATGTTGCACCTCCAGTAAAGCAACCCAGCCAGGTACCACAGAATGAGCCCTTGGACCCACCTGTGGACCTTGGTCAGCTGTCGGAGGACCAACGACAACAGGTACAGCAGATGCTCAGTGAGGAATGTGACGTCTTTGCAAAGGATGATTGGAACACACCCACCTGTCATGGCATATCCGGACTTGGAGAAACCTTTCATACTGCATGTGGATGCCTCAGAAGAAGGTCTAGGTTCAGTTTCATACCAGTGACAAGGCGGAGCACTTAGAGTCATAGCGTATGGGTCCAGGACATTGACAGTAGCAGAAAGGAATTACAAGCTACATTCTGGCAAGTTGGAATTTCTGGCACTGAAATGGGCCATAACAGAGCGCTTTCGTGATTACCTGTTCCATGCACCTCATTTTACTGTGTACAGTGACAACAATCCACTGACATACGTCACCAAATCAGCAAAACTCAATGCCACTGGACACCGCTGGGTGGCAGAACTGGCGGACTACAGGTTCACTCTCAAGTATAGGCCTGGATCAGCAAACAGAGATGCAGAGTTATTATCTCAGCAGCCAAAACCCATGGAGGAAATCATGCAAGAATGCAAGGAGGAGTGCCAGCAAGAAGTCTTTGAATCCATCGGAAAAGCTCTGGAGAGAGAAAAAAATGGAGAAATTAATTGGATCTCTGCTGTCACCTGTAACACAGGTAACACAGGTGACAGCAGAAGGGGGCAATATCTCTGAACCAATTCTGCCTCTTGCAGTAGAAGAGATCAGAACCGCCCAAAACACAGATCCAGCCATAAGCAGAGTCTTGGTCCTGAAAAGAACACATGTCCACTTGAACATAAACAGAAGCTAGCAGAGAATGAAGCTGTCAGACGGCTTATCAGAGAATGGCCCCACCTACAGGTTGATGGAGATGGGATCCTCTGGAGAGAGACAGCGGCCAGAAGACAGTTAGTTGTCCCTGAGTCTCTAAAATCCACCATCTACAAACACCTGCACGAGGAGATGGGACATTTAGGTGCAGTCGTATGGTTGCTCTTGCCAAAGAACGCTCTCTCTGGCTGAAGATGAGGCAAGAAATGGAACACTATGTCACTCAGGTGTGTCGCTGTGTTAAAAGAAAAAAACAAACAGAGTCATCAGGACACCGATCCAGAGTATTGAGACCTCTGTGCCTTTTGAGATGATCTCAATTGACTACCTACACTTGGAGAAAAGCAGAGGAGGTGAAGAATACAAACTTATGGTAGTGGATCACTTCACTAAATATGCACAGGCATATGCAACAAAAGACAAATCTGGAAAGACTGCAGCCAGAAAACTCTTTGACGACTTCATCATGTGCTTTGGTTTCCCATCCAGGATACATCACGATCAAGGAAAAGAGTTTGAAAATAATCTCTTTCACAAGCTTCAAGGTTACCGTAGTATTCGCCATTCTCGCACCTCTCCATACCATCCCCAAGCCAATCCTGCAGAGCGCTTCAACAGAACTCTAGGGATGTTACGCACACTTGAGGAGACTCAGAAGTCGAGGTGGAAAGAGCACCTAAATAAAGTGGTCCACGCCTACAACTCGACAGTGCATGAAGCGACAGGGTTCTCTCCATTTTTCCTTCTCTTTGGTCGTGAGCCAACTCTGCCAGTTGATTTAATGTTTCCAAAGAGGGGAGAAAAGGAGAACCAGTCACACACCAGCTATGCAGAGAAGTGGAGAGAGGCTATGCAAGAAGCGTATGCCATTGCAATGAGAAACATGAAAAAGTGTGCAAAAAGAGGACAGAGAAACTACAATCAGCGCACATGGAGCTCCACCCTTGAGCCAGGTGATCATGTCCTGGTGAGAAACCTCACACCAAGAGGAGGTCCCGGAAAGTTGTGCAGTTACTGGCTCTGGGTGATGATCCATGTCATCACAGGGACCAAAGATCCTGGAAGCCCAGTATATGAGGTTGAGCCATTGCAAGGAACAGGAAGAACATGAGTGTTACACTGTAACCTACTCTTACCATGTCCTTACCTGGTTGAAGAGCCAGAGGTCAGTGAGCCCAAACTGAAAGAGAAAAACAATGGAAACAAAACTAAGTGGACAACAAGAGGAAATCCGGAAGCCAAACGTGATGCTTACCAGACAGACACACACAGCTCCAGTGAAGATGAGTATTGTGTGTGGACAGCAGTAAGACAAGCTGATCCTCCCCTAAATGCTGAAGCACAGGAATTCTACCCCAGGATGGAGACACTGAGAGGAAGGCCTGAGGAGGCACTCATACACGAGGAGAACCCTGAAGAGGAGCACATGGAGGAGAGATTCATAATGGAGGAACAGACTGATGCACCTGCTGTTGAATCTGAGGATGAGCAGAGGGATGCTGAAACAGGGACACTCCCGGGAGGGGGGCGAGTGTGGTATAAAAAAAAAACCTGTGTTTTTTTGTGTTATTGTGAAGTTGGATGCGCCCCCACTGCTTCGTGTGGAACTTCTCAAAAGAATTAAACAAATGCAGCACCGGGTACAATAAAGTTGCCGAACTGTAGACGGTGTTCTGTCTTATTCGAGAGCGCAACATAAACTTGCCCGTTCCCTTAGTTAGTGTGGTTTCAGTTCTGTGAGTATCTTCTGTTCTGTTTAATAGTAGTAAAGCCCTGTGATGTAAAAGAAGCTGTAAATACATTTCCCTGCCAACTCCTCCTCATCTTAATGCTTTCCTCTTCCAGAATGTGTGCTTCTTGCAGGAATACAGTTTTAGAATCCAAATCTTTAAGTTTATTCATAATCTGTTTAATTTTTTGAAGTTTGTGTAACCATCTGTATTTCCAAGATATGAAGTTAAGCTTTACTCTTTGAGACATAACTAACAAAGCACTTTAGATCACCAGCTGACACAGCTTTTACTCTTTTAAGGAGCCTAACAAAACTGGATGCAACAACCCACATCCACCACACTGAATTTGTGTGAAAACAGTCCCTTTCTTCCCATTGACATAAGATTCTCTCCCTACAGATTCTACCTGCAGTTATCGCCACTGGCTGCTCCACACACTCTGTGAGGATTAGTCTGTCACCCCTCCTCTAAAATAAACACAACAACAGAAAATGCACTGCTGTTTCTTGTTTCAAAAAGTAAACACTGGTCTGCAATGTCCAACATAAGGTGTCCCCAAAGATGCATAATATGACTATTTTCACAATTCTTGAGTGATAATACCAGTTAAATACCCACCCTTTTGGGGGGGGGCTTCATTATAAGCGTTCTTGGTGGGGAGTTAGTGTCCTTCTTCGATCGACAGGTGCGCTCTCTCCAGAACTATTTGGCCATCAATCTCCAGTATTTATGGGATCCATTTTTCCAAAAAGGAGCATAGCTTAGTCCTTCGACACCCTTCGGCAGGTTTACCAGCCTCAGGTTATTTACTTGCAACCTCATCTCCAGGTCCGACACTTTGTCCTGCAAAACCTTGTTTGTTGTCCACAGTGTTTGTACTTGAGCTCTCAGTGTAGCTCATCCATAGATCGGTTAGTGACACTCTTTTGGCTCATTTCAGTAATGACCGTCATTATTCCATTAAGTTTAGAGAAGAACTCAGACTTCATGTCGTTAAGTGCCTTCAGTATATTGTCAGTTTTTGCACCTCCGAGGCTCTGTCTTCCTCTTCCATATCGTCATTAGCTTCCTGGGCTATGCTCGTAGTACTAAATTAAGTTAGCTTTGTTTGTTTCGTCGCTTTCCGTTTTTCTTTATTTGTCTTATTAGTTGTCTCCTTTGTAATAGTTATATATATATATACATATATATACACTATATTACCAAAAGTATTTGCTCACCCATCCAGATGATCAGAATCAGGTGTCCTAATCACTTGGCCTGGCCACAGGTGTATAAAATTAAGCACCTTGGCATGCAGACTGTTTTGACAAATATTTGTAAAAGAATGGGTCGCTCTCAGGAGCTCAGTGAATTCCAGCGTGGAACTGTCATAGGATGCCACCTGTGCAACAAATCCAGTCGTGAAATTTCCTCGCTCCTAAATATTCCACAGTCAACTGTCAGCTTTATTATAAGAAAATGGAAGAGTTTGGGAACAACAGCAACTCGGCCACCAAGTGGTAGACCACGTAAACTGATGGAGAGGGGTCAGCGGATGCTGAGGTGCATAGTGCAAAGAGGTGGCCGACTTCCTGCACAGTCAATTGCTGCAGAGCTCCAAACTTCATGTGGCTCCAAACTTCATGTGGCATTCAGATTAGCCCAAGTACAGTACGCAGAGAGCTTCATGGAATGGGTTTCCATGGCAGAGCAGCTGCATCCAAGCCGTACTTCACCAAGTGCAATGTGAAGCGCCGGATGCAGTGGTGTAAAGCACGCCACCACTGGACTATAGAGCAGTGGAGACGCGTTCTCTGGAGTGATGAATCACACTTTTCCATCTGCCAATCTGATGGACGAGTCTGGGTTTGGAGGTTGCCAGGAGAACATTTGGGACTGCATTGTGCCAAGTGTGAAATTTGGTGGGGGAGGAATTATGGTGTGGGGTTGTTTTTCAGGAGTCGGGCTTGGCCCCTTAGTTCCAGTGAAAGGAACTTTGAATGCTTCATGATACCAAAACATTTTGGACAATTCTATGCTCCCGACCTTGTGGGAACAGTTTGGAGCGGGCCCCTTCCTCTTCCAACATGACTGTGCACCAGTGCACAAAGCAAGGTCCATACAGACATGGATGACAGAGTCTGGTGTGGAGGAACTTGACTGGCCTGCACAGAGTCCTGACCTGAACCCAATAGAACACCTTTGGGATGAATTAGAGCGGAGACTGAGAGCCAGGCCTTCTCCACCAACAACAGTGTGTGACCTCACCAATGTTCTTCTGGAGGAATGGTCAAATATTCCCATGAACACACTCTTCAACCTTGTGGACAGCCTTCCCAGAAGAGTTGAAGCTGTAATAGCTGCAAAAGGTGGACCAACATCATATTGAACCTTATGGGTTAGGAATGGGATGGCACTTAAGTTCATATGTGAGTCAAGGCAGGTGAGCAAATACTTTTGATAATATAGTGTATATATATATAATAAAGTAGTTTTCTGTTACTTTTTTTGCCAAACCAGGTGTTTCTTTATCCAAGGGTGTAAGGCCCGTCTTACCAGAGTGCCAATTATTAATAATCTAATAATTAATTATAATAATAATCTAACCTGATCTCCTTGGGGAAAATTCTTCTCTGCATTTAACCCATCCTATTCATATTTTTTTAAAAACTATGCATACTAGGAGCAGTGGGCTGCCACAGCACCCAGGGATTTTTAGGGGGCTGAGCCCGAGGTGCCTGGGGGATGCGTAAGCTAGCATACACGTTTCCCAGGCCCAAAGGGCTGGGAACCCTATTGTTTTCGTTCAGATTATTATTATTATTCAACGTTATTTTTCCATTGATAAAAGTAGTGCTGCAAGCTACACCATGCAAGGGAGGGCGGTGCAATTTGGAGGGTTGGTCCAGACCCCTGTTCTTACCTCAGATGCAAAAAATTGCACGTCTGCCAGCAGGGGGCGCTATAACCACAGTCAACACGTTTTGGGTTATAACTCCCACACCGTATGTTGCACATTCAAAATCCTCATATCCACAGATTCCCTGAATAGCACTGAATCATCTGGAATAAGCCACGCCAATTACCTCCTAAATTTTTTTTTTGCAAAATCATAAAAAATGGAAAACGTACTTTTTCAAACTCCTCCTTGGGTTTTTGTCCCATCAGCATGAAACTTGGCATGTACAGTCTTCAGTTGGACCTGATCTAAAATTATCAAAAGAATTTTGTTCCGTCTAAATATGCGCAAATTATTAATGCATACATTTTTATAGCTAGCTATAAAAACATCAACTGTTGCATATCTTGGTCAAAAGAAATGCTAATAACACCAAACCTGAGATCTCATGTTGTCATGTGACTGTGGGGGTATGAACCAAATTTGGCTCATGTTGGCCACCAGGGGGCGCTGCAACTATGGGAAATTTATATCTTTTAAATGGCATGAGCCATTTTTCCCAAATTTGGTAGGTATGATGCTGGGTCACTCCTGAGGCCATATCTTAACATTATTCATGAATGGTCAAAGTGGGCGTGGCTTATTACAAGATAAACAACAAACATTTATTTTAGCTTAAGTATTATGCTGAGGACTGTGAAATGTACAGGGTCTACATAGATGAGCACACAGACCACCCACACCAAAAATTGTACGTCTACTCCACTAGGTGGCGATACAACGGTTGCAAATGCACTTTGGCCTAGAATTTTCACATTTTAAATCACGTCTTGGTAAACTTTATTTCTACGTGTTCCATAAATAGTGTCGCATCTTCTGACATAGGCCACGCCCACTTCCAGTGCACATTTCTCTTTGTACGTCAGTACACATTAAAAACCTACTTTTTCCAACTCCTCCTACAGTTTAAACTCCATCTGCACCAAACTTTGCACATACAATTTCCAGATGTGCTTGAGCAAAAGTTATCAAAAGAATTTTGCTACTCCAAAAAATGTGCCACTTATAAATGCACAATTTTTCTGCTAGCTAAAAAGCACATACTGTTGCATATTTTTGTCAACGTGAAAGCTATCCACATTGAACTCAACTCAGTTGTGTCAAAGGTCAACCAGAGGCTCTATGCCAAATTTGGCGCAAATTGGCCAATAGGGGGTGCTATAAACAGGAAAAATTCAAGCAACATGAAAGTTGATCAGATTGGCACCAAATTTGGTGAGCATGATGTGGGCTTGATCCCGAGGCCAGTCATAAAATTTAGTAATGTTTGGTCAAAGTGGGCGTGACTTGTTACAGCTGACACATTCAGCCTTTCAAGCTTCCGGTGCTCTTCCCATTACCATTACAATACTGTTGGTGAGACATTGGCCGGTATCCTGACGCTCACCCCGTGCCGTGGTCCTTCTGGGCAGACTTCCGTGGGATCCGCAAGACCTGGGGACTGAGTTGCACAAGGAGGCTTGGCCCCCTGCATAACTGCTTGCAGTTCTAGTTTTATTTATGTTTATGTTTGAGTTATTCTGTGTTAGTATCCTGCTCAAGTCGATTTTCTGTCCAAGCCTGTCACAGTTTTTTCTTACTGACTGATAGCATAGCTCTTGTGTAATAAGGATTAACCTGTATACATGAACATATCTAGCTTTTCTACAAAGTTTGTGTCTCTTTACAGAGCTCAGTTTGCCATATTCAGTCTATTTATCCCTAGTCCTCCTTGTCTTCCTGGTATAAAAGAACACTGGTTTACCTTCCCAACTCCCAGTCACTGCCCCAAGTCACCTGCACTCCCCATCAAGATTCAACATCAGCTCTGTATGATATACAACTGATGTTTTCAATGGCAGTGTACAATAGGAGTGTTTCTCTCATTCAGAGATCTTTAGTTAACACCTTGTCAGCTATGACTATATTTACAGTACCTGTTCTTCTGGATATAGACTTTCAGTGCTGGCCTGAGGGCTACTAGGGCCCATTGGAGGATGTGATCTCCCTCCTCCCCACCAGTGTTCTTAAAAAAACTGATAGATTCTTAGATGTGGTGTTCCAAAGGGTAACACAATTCCTCCAGGTATTTTAAGAATGCAGCTATCGAACTTGCTGACCCAAACTAGATGTTCTACGTCTTAACATGAAGTTTCAATTATACACAAGACAACTGCCTGCAAAGCTAAATGCACTTCATTGCAGTTATATATGTGCCAGTGCAATGCACAGTAGTAATATTACATCTTACTTACTCTTTCAAATGGCTTTCCTATACATCCAGACAGACAGATATTCAAAACACCTGTTCTGACCTTGAATTGTCTAATTTTCTAACACACACTGTACATGTCCAATATTATTTTACCTGAGTGTTATATGGTATATGGTCTATTTACATATCATTAACATTTTTTGCTGTAAATCATTAGACAAACAGTTCCATATTATTGCCTTTGTTACATCGTTTGTAATGTGAAAATATGCCAGATGGTGAAATATACCGGACTGTGCTCTGATGGTAGGAGTCAGTATGACTACTTAGCATATGTTCTGCAGCACAGAAGTACTCAAAACACTTCAACTGACAGTGTTTTATTGTGCTTATTTAGGATAATTGTTAGTGTGAGCGTTAGGAAGAGAGGAGTGGTTACCATCTTTTCTTATTGACCAGAAGCTCTTTTGCAGAGCCATTTGAGCAGGTGAAATACTGTCAAGCCTCGTTCTGTAGACATTTCTCTGAAGATACAATGTTGAGAATTTGCACAAGAACTATGGTAAGTAACATCACTTAACTCTACCTCTTTATAATGTAGCACAAAGGAAGCTGCATCAGCTAGGAGACATTATTTGGGTATCAATATCTCTGTATGCTTGCACAAAGGTAGTGTTTATAATGAGGTTTGATTTGCCTTTTGTTGACATATTGTAATGTAATTCAGTTTACTGGCTGTTAACCACCTAAACTGTCCTCACTTCTTTAACTTTATTTCTTTCTTGTTTTTGTCCTCATTCATTTGTTTCTTCCTGTTCTCTTTTTTGTCCCTTCTCTCACAGAACTGATGTAGTAACTATTACATTCTTTTATCTGTCAGGTAAACGTTGGGATGCTATATCCCTGTGGCTTGGTGAAATCCTGTCGCTTGGTGAAGTCTGTATCAGCATCTCTGGTTACTGGCAGATGCTTCACCCACCAGACAGGACTGCCCACTATGCCTGTCCCCCCACTGCAGCAGACCTGTGAGCGCTATCTCAGCCTCCTGGAGCCCATTGTGGAGGTGGATGAGCTGAAACGCACAAAGGAGCTGGTAGAAGAGTTTCAGAAAGCAGGAGGGGTTGGAGAGAGACTGCAGAGGAGCCTAGAGATGAGAGCACGCAACACTGACAACTGGGTGAGATCAACAACTAAATCAATCGCTGTAGACACTTTGGGCCTAAGTGATATTATGGCACATCTGGCAGATTTCACATGTAATTTCTGCACTTTTTCATTTTTCTACATGCTGTTTTACAGCATTAAAATAACATATGAGATTAAGGTAAGGGAAGACTGAGTGACCTGGCATGTAAAAGACGTGCCTTTTAATGCTACCAAGTGGTTTTCACGAGAGTTACTGCCAGTGAGAGAGAGGTCATTAGTGCAGTTCAGATGGGATGTCTATTAGAAATTATGAGGCGCATTATGACCAAGACAAAGTAAGAGTAATTCCAAAAGTTTGCTTCTTGTAAGTGTTTTGTATAATTGTCTTGTCAAAATCTCCCTGCAGTTTAGCGCTTTGTGACGACTTGTGTTGTAAATATGTGCTATATAAATAAAACAGAATTGAATTGAACAGAATTCATTCAGCTACAAAATGTATGTAATGACTAATTGGTTTTGCTATCCTTTTATTTCCTGACACATCAACCTTGCAGGTCAAATTTCTGCAAGCCAAACTTGAAATTTTAATCCAGTGTAAACTGGAGCCAAATTTCACCTGGTTGGTGGCCAAGTTTCACCAAGACATGTTTAATTTTACCTTCATTTTAGCAGAAAATAGTTTTAGGGGTTTTTAAGGCAGCATGAAACAGCTACAGTGTTGTACAAATTTAATGACTTATACGCTATTGAACTTCAATTACTGTCTTCATCTGTGATTTTTCTGTGTTACTTAAGTTTGATTTATACTTTTACATTGAATCTACACTGTAGGTATGGTGTGGCCATATACCTTATGTGCACGTGCTTTACGCAGCAATGCAGATTTCAACTGATGTGCTTTTGTGACAGAACATGTAATATGTAATGGAATGTAATTGTGTCTGGTTTTTAATGCAGACTCAAGAGCTAGCATTCTGCCAATTTGATCATAAGCTGTTTACTTTTTTCATAGCTTTGCAAACCCATGTATAGACTCTATAGTCGGTTCTGACATCTCTCTTTCCTGCACTGCAAAATTTTTGGTAAAAACAGCTATTTTTCAACATTTGTTAGCTCCACATCAACATGAACCACTTCATTTAAGCCATTGCCATTTTTTGAAGTACATAAAGAAAGTGAATACAGTGACATAGAAACCCCACTGTTAATTACACTGTTCTGGCAGTGCAATTGCAGAGCAATGCAGACACACCATTGCATAAGTATAGTTGGTCACAACAGCATAGGTCCTTTAGTAGATAGATTCAACTCCGAAGTGTAAATGAAGCTTATTTGTCATTGTTTGTAGTCAACAGGCTTTTTGCTGCCAATTGACTATGGTAGCAACCGGAACCCTCTGGTTGTTTATTCAAATACAGCTGGGTTGTTTCCTCAAATGGACTTCAGAGATAAGCGAGGACAAACAAGGTATACACACACACGCACACACACACACACACACACACACACACACACACACACACACACACACACGCACGCACACGCACACACACACACACACACACCAACACACACGCACACACGCACACGCACACGCACACACACACACACACACGCACAAACACAAACTAACAATCTAAGTAACCACAGAATATAACCAAGTTAAACACGGCAAAACAACCAAACTCAAAATACTCAAACTGATGACAAGGCGAAATTACAAAGCACACGGAACGTTAACAAAACTCAGAACACACTGAACGGCAATAAGGCGAAGTTAACAAAGATATGCAGAATGCCACTAAGCCAAAGTTAACAAGAATATACAGAACACCACTAAGGTGAAGTTAACAAAAGATAGACAAAAACGCCAAGAAAGTGAATACTAAACAAACTACCAAAACACTGTTCAAGCCAAATACAAAAAACTTAACTGGATGTCTGAGAGAGGGTCGAGGGAGTGCAAACAGGAAACGGGTAAGAAGCCAGCAGAAATGTAGGCTGGATCTGGATGGTGAGTGTGTCGCTGAGGTGGGGGGTTCTGATCACAGCCTGGGGAAGGCAGGCAGAAGACAGAGCAGGGTAAATATCACCCAGGCATGGATCCGGGTTGCGTTGATTATGCTCTGGCAGAGAGTGGAGGTCTGAGCCAGATTTTAAGGAGGGAGGTGACAAGTGACAGGTCAGCTGCTCCCTGCAGCTGTCTGAAATTCCTGCAATCAGGGTGCAGGGAGAGCTAGGGTGATGGTGAGGGAGAGACTGAGGGCAAGCAGGGCTAAGCATGAGGTAGAGAGTGAGGGGGAAGGAGAGGGAGAAAGAAAAGAAAGAAAAGAGGGAGACAGGCAGGGGCTGAAATCAAGGAATCATGACAGAACAACAACATATGCTAAGCATGGCAACTGGAAAGCAGTCAAACAAAACAATGTAATCCAAAAAACGGAAATGCGGAACAGAGGGAAGTTCAGGAACTAGTCAAAAACAAGGGCAGATGGAGCCGCTCGGATGGGTGGGGCCGCTCTGGAGGACGGCGACAGCAATGGGGTCCTTCAAAGGGCCTGGCTGGAGGCCAGCAATGAAGGAGACGGAAACCCTTGGGCAGTCGGGCTGGAGGCCTGCGACGAAGTACTGGATGACCTAAAGGCTGATGTTGCAGAGTTGAAAAAAATCAGTCGAGTACAATCACGCTCAAATGGAGGATATGAAAAAGGATCAGACAATGTTAAAAGAAGAAGTTAAGAGCCTGAAACTTGCAACCACTGGAATGACAAACTAAAATGAGAAGTTAAAGGCCGCATTGTTGGAGCTCCGTTGCAGGAGCACACTGGACAACCTGTTGCTCATGGGAATAGACGAAGCGGAAGGACAAACTTACAGCATGGCAGAGATCCTCGTCAGGGCCTTTCTGCAGGAGCAACTTGGCATCCCGGAGGAAAAGGTCAAGAAGATCCAAATGGAACAAGCACACAGGCTTGGCCAGCGCAAGGAGCAAGATAAACCGAGACCGGTGGTTGTAAAGTTTATTAGTTCCAAAAGCGAAAATAAGGTGCTTGCTCCTTCCAAAAGACTAAAAGGCACTCAATTTTTCTTGACCAGCCAATGTACAGCTGAGGTGGTGGAACAACAACGTATCATGAACTCCGTTAGGCAGAAAGGACAAGAAGTCCACCTTGTTGTTGATAAACTTAGAGTGGATAGGGAGCTGTACGGGCGTGAGGAACAATAACAAAGTCGCACAATGATTATGTCGCAACATTGCCATGTCAATGAGTAGACAAACATAACTTGACTTTGGACTGAAGCTTTTTTAGTTTATTGTGGGACTGGACCATGCAGTTAGATAATGGAAAACAGTCACCTGTGGTTTTATTCTCTGTCTTATGTGTTTGTGTGCCTTATGTGTGGTATGTCTGTTTGTCTTATGTGTGATGTGTTGGTGGGTTTATTTTGGGCGATTTTTATTTCCTTGGAAATATATGGTGCAGCACTTTACAAGATAACTCAAAAGGTTAAAGCCACCGGCCGAAAGTCATTGAGTGTGGTGGGGTTGTTTGTTTTGGCAACAGACACCACAACAGACCGCTTCCATGAAGATGGCACCTTCTGCTGGAATAAAGACATGTTAAAAATGAAATTATTAAAGCTGCAAGCAGCGTCGGACGGGCCCTCGCTCCCCCCTGCACCGCCGCTGTGGAGTGGATCGGAATGTCTAAAGCACGCACAAACGCGCGTTTGCAGACGCGCACGACAAACCAGTGATTTTATATGAAATTTTAAAATTTTGTAGGGGCGCTGTGGAGCTGTTTGAGTGCGCCACAGTGTTGAGGGATAGCCTGTCATCATGCATATCAAGTTTCATTCACATCTTATGATGTACAGTGAAGTTAAGAGCATTTCACACTTCATGGTCACACGCTCAAATTGGCCGCCATGCCACGCCCACACCGTGTGACGCAGCCACAAGATTTTAATAACTTTTCATCCTGGAGGGGTCTAGATGCCACACAGCCAATTTGGTGAAGATGGGACAAAAATCCTGGGAGGAATTCGTTAAATTCCAATGTCTCCAAACAACCTTGTCTAGGGGGCGCCATAGAGCCGATTTGAATTTTGACTGTGCAATTTTGTTGGACTTGGTATTTTATATGTCTGTACCAAATTTCATGTTTGTAGGATACAGCAGTGATTTTTTATGAGTATTTTAATATTTGTAGGGGGCGCTGTGGAGCCATTTGACCACGTCCATTCATGATTTGTATATGAAACGTTAGCGTTTGAGATTGATGAGGACTTGTGTGGATTTGGTGATATTACATGGATCCCTTCACCTCCAAAACCCTTTTCGTTCCACATGGCGAATTTGCTGAAAATGGCCGCCATGCCACGCCCACACAGTGTGACGCAGCCACGAGATTTTAATAACTTTTCATCCTGGATGGGTCTAGATGACACACAGCCAATTTGGTGAAGATCGGGTAAAAATCCTGGGAGGAGTCCGTTAAATTTCAATGCCTGTGCACCACGTTTTCTAGGGGGCGCCGTTGAGCTTTTTTGAAATTTCAAAAGGAGAAATGTTTTTGTCTTGGGCTACTGTACATGTGTTCCAAATTTCATAGCTGTTCATAGCTGTACGTGAAATTAGCCGTATTAACTCCATTAAAACCCAAGTTTGAGTCATTTTGCCATTCATATGTGTAATTCCCCCAAAATATCAAATCTTTCACCAGTCCTGATGTGTGTGCAAAATTTGGTGAGTTTTTGAGCATGTTTAGGGGGTCAAATTGTGGTTCAAATTGGCGTAAGAAAAAGAAACCGCCAAACCGCCAAACCGCCAAACACTTCAGGAACAATAGGGTCCTACGCACTGTAGTGCTCGGGCCCTAAAAAATAGGGCCAAGCTGCTCAGCACAAGTTTTTAACAGGTGGCCACCAATATGATCAGGGCCAGGGCTTTTCCTCAGTTTACATTTCCTAAAACACTTGATGACATTGTGTTCGTCAAAGAGTTCTGAGGAGGAGCAGACATGAGACAGTTTTTTTTTATCTCAGTATGTTTATCACTAATATCACAGATGTCAAATCTTACATGACAGTCATTAAGGCTCTAAGCCAACTCTAAATCTGAATTAAAACCGTCCAGCTGAACTTTCTTCCTGCTGTATTTTTTGGTCCCAGTGATCATTTTCATGCTGTCCCAAGCAGAGCAAAGATTGTTCGATTTGAGTTGACACTCAATTTTCTCTCTATAATGCTTGTTGCAGGTCCTAATCTTACATTTAATTTCCTTCTGCAGGTTACACAGAGTTACTCTGTTCCCTTCTCTGAAGGCTTTTTTCTTTCTATACAGAAGGTCTTGAAGTGTCTTAGAAATCCACGGCTTATTATTGGGATAGGTTTTCACAGTTTTTTCTGGTATAACAATGTTTTCACAGTATGAAATCCAGCTGCTCACAACATCGGTTAGCTCATCTATGTCAGCAGAGGACTCCTTGAACATGTCCTAGTCCGAGGCAACCCTGCAGAGTGAGGCAGGCATTGTCATCCCAGACTCTCACTCTGAGACTCTGCACTTTGCTCGCTTCAGCACAGTGCAGTAGACAGGGATGAGATGGATGCAGTTCTGGTCAGAGGAACCCGGAGGTGGAAGGGGGATGGATTTGTATGCGCCTTGAATGTTGCCATAACAGAGATCAAGGGTGTTGTTTTGTCTGGTGGGGCATGTGATTTACTGGTGGAAGTTCCTCAGTGTGGTTTTTAGAAGATGATGTGAGGAGCATCTGGGGAGATTGATTGAAGCTTCTGTGTGACTTGATGGATAAGCTCACAGGCGTTTTTTTCATTAGCCCTCTGGTATATATATGTAACATTAGATTTGTGTGTAATTATATTCATTTGCATTTGCTTGAATTTGGTTATTATTTTGGACCTTATATATTATTTCATTAATTGTTTATTCAGATATTGTTGTTTTAAGTTAGTTCTTGCCCTGCACAATGTCCTAAATGTTGGTTCCGTCTTGCCGATGTTTCAGTACAGCGTTAAGAGGGACGGACAGATAGAGTGCCGCACACGGCGCGTTGTTGTGTTGTTTTAGGCTGGAATAAAGCATGCTGAACTGTCCTGCCGTGTTGGTGTCTTTTAGCACGGAAGACAACAAAGATATAATAAAGATATAACCGGAACATAGGAACTGTAACCCGCCGGACCCACAGCACTAGAGACGGTGAGCCCACCACTTTTCAGGGTTACATATACACAAGAGTCACAAATATCTAGGGAAATTCCCAAGGCAGATAAGGAAGGTGCAATGAAACAGAGAGCAGTTCTAAGTCAACAGTACAGAGCTTCTCCCGGACAGTGACAGATTTACACCAGCACTGATTTAATATACAAACACACAACCCCACCAGATGACTTGCCTATTGCAGCAGCGTCTCTGTCCAGCCGTATAGGTACCCCAAATCCAACCATCACTAGGTCCCCGTCTAAGTCACAGTCAGACAGCCAAGTCTCGGGGAAGGCTAGGATGCAACAGTATCGGAAGCCCTGGCTGTAGTGGGCTTGAGCTTAAAGTTCCTCGGTTTTATTCCACAGGGACTGGACATTAGAGATCATTATAGATGGTAACGGGATGCGAGTGAGCAGCCGGTTTTTCAGCCTCAGACGAGCTCCGCCTCTTCTTCCTTGTTTCCTGATCCTATGAGCTCAGGCGCTGGGAATTCCTTGAAAAATGGGCCCTTGGAGTCCATGGAAATTTATCGGTTCGAGGTTGCCTGGTGGGTCGTGGGTGTTCCACTGTAGAAGCAGCTCCCTTCAATACTGGAGTCGAGAGTGACAGTCAGGAGGCAGAAATGTGTGTCCGAGAGTCCAGGCTAGCTGGAGCACCAGCCATGTAAGAATCACCTCGTAGAAGTCCATAATCACACATAAAAGATAGGAGTACCTGATTATGTCAGGCCTCGCGGAGAAGTACCAGGCACTCAGGTGCTATTAGACAAGTCTTACAGAAGGGTGACTGGATTCCTGCAAGTTGTTGCTAGCATTGAGCCAACAAAAGTTTGTAGCAGGTTAGCCTAGCAGGCATCCACAGGGAGCTGGAGGCCCAAAGAATGGCTTGCTGCTCTCAGTTTAGTTCGGAACTTGTGCCCAAGATAGTACTGTTCACATAAGCACCTTCACACATCAGCTCACACATTTGCTTGAGCAAAGATCACCAGTGACCGCTGTTTTGTCAACCTAGCAAAAAAAGAAAGGGGTGGGGGGTGGGGTGGAGATCGCACTCGCAATTCGGTCTCCATGAAATTCCTTTTCCTTGTCTTCTCTGCCATGGTTCAGAGTAGAATGCCATTGTTCAGCAGCTTATTGATATGCAAAAACATTCATGAGGTACTCTCCGTTGACTATTCATGGTAAAATGTGGGTGTGTAGAGGGCGGAATGTGAGGTGAATCCATCTGCGCAATCTTACAGGTGGACTGTGATTTATAAAGGGAAAAGTGAGCGGAGATGTGCGTGTGCATGGTTTTATAAATCAGAATATTTTTTGGCGTACGCCATTTTCAGCTTTTGGGCATATGCAAACTTTTAGTTTGGAACCTATGTGTGGCAACTGCAATGTATGGGGGGGAATAAATGCCTTCCGACAACGCCACCTGGGGGAGTTTCACCCCCAGGAAATTATTAAAACCTACTTCCCAATTACCCACCACAAGGACACCAGTTCGACACACACTGACGTCGAGATGCGATTCAACAGTGTATATAAAAATATATCTTTTATTTTCTAACAATCATTTAAAAGACCATACAATTAAAATATTCCCACAAACAATCCCACACAACAACCCAAAACAAACAAAATTAATCAGCAATCAATATTCTGCAAAACAGATTAAATCAATAAGCAAGGCAAGAAACAAAATTCTGCAGGCACATGCAAAAACTTCAATGCAAAGCATAACAAAGCAAAACAAAAATCAAGCAAACAAGAACTAAGCAAAATGGCACAAGGCCAAACAATAGTATGTACAGAAATGAAATGGGCAAACTAAACAAAGCAAAACAGGTAGTGTTATACGAAAACTAAACAGAATGAAACCAAAATGCACGTCAAAAGCTAAAAATGCATGCAGTGCATATAGGCAGTCGGAAAGCCATGCAATAAACAAAGCCAAGCAGCAGAATGAATTGGAGCCAAGCAAAACAGCAGCGATTCTCACCCTCAAATCAGCACATCACGACACAGCACCTATACCAACACACCCAAATCAGTACAGTTTTTATTAACTTATGTTATATAAGTCAGTCTCGGCTAATCATACCATTTACGCTGTCAATGAGGGAGGGAGAGGCGAGGAGCTCAGGTGGAGGAGGCAGCGGCAGTAGAGAACGCCAAACCGGCAACAGAAAACGCAAAGCCACGCCAGCCAAACCTGCCGGCACAGGATCCGCAGCACAAGCGGCTACAAACAAAAGAACATTGATAAGTGCCGCAAATTAACGAGATGCAACCCGGTAACAGAGTAGCTGATGCTACTCTACCTTTGTGACAGCTGCCGACAACACGAACAGAGCGAGGAGACCAGATTGTGGGCGGTCTCGGGGCCAAAGAGTCAGAGAGACCAAGATGGACCCTTTTTAAAGTGAGCCCTCAGACGGTAATAGGCTGACTTAACATGCCTGATTGCAACACTTGCTAGGTGCAGGGAGGAGACACCTCATCCTGCCACAATCTACCCCCCCAAAATGCATCAGCGCCCCGATGATGGGTCAGTCAAGGCCAAAGCCACCCACATTAACTCCAGGGTCTAAAGTTTGCAGTAACTACATTGGAGACCAGCTCGGGTGGATTTTCCGCTGCTTGGGCCCTTTCTCCCACAGATCTTGGGAGATTATTGACATTTGAATGGTGACCTGCTGTAGACAATAGGGTCCGTCTCAGGGTCACCTCCTCTGTACCAGACTGAGCAGCTGCAGGGACCTCCCATCGGACGGATGGCTCACTTGCTGCCCCAGCAGCAGGAAGCACAGGAAGAACTGACCCAGTCAGAGCCAGGTCAGTTTGTGGAAGTGGCCCACGAGGGGTGGTTTGGTGAATGGCAGCTGTTGGGTTGGAAATGACAGGAGCTTCATACCTCAAAACAACCCAACTGCCCTCATTTGCCATTTCGTCCTCTGACTGAGGCTGGTCAGGAGAGGGTACACGAGGATCAGAGGTGGAACCTGGAGAACCAGCTCTAACCACTGCCTTCAGCAATGAACGATGGACCTGCTCGGCTTTAGTCCGGTCATCTGCTGGTGCTATCATATACACCAAGCCTCCTTCTCTTGGTGCTTTTAGCACCACATGCACCACAGAGCCCCACAGATCCTGGATCTTATGGCGCCCTTTCACACTGAAATCCCGCAACAATATCAACTGGGAGAGTACGCAGCAAGTTGTGAAGGGTACGGTTGAACCGCTCACACTGTCCATTACCAGCTGGGTGGTACGGTGTGGTGCGTGATTTCTGAATTCCATAAAGGGCACACAACTGTTGGATGAGAAGGCTCTCAAAATTTCGGCCCTGGTCCGAATGTATGCGGGCTGGGACACCGAACTTCGAAAACCATTTGGCTACCAAGACCTGAGCTACAGTAGAGGCTCGTTGGTCCCGGGTGGCAATGGCCAAGGTGTATTTACTGAAAACATCAGTCATGACAAGGACATTCTCAATCCCATTGTGGGTGGGTTCCAACAATGTGAAATCCATGGCCAGGATCTCATTGGGTTGAGAAGCAAGCAAGTGTCCCATAGAGCTGCGAGCAGTCGGCTGAATGTCCTTTGCAACTTGGCACCTCTCACAAGCATGACACCAATGAGCTACATCAGAGGACATACACGGCAAGTAACACCGCTGACGCAGGAGTCCCAAAGTCCTCTCAACCCCCTGATGGCCATGCTTCTGATGAACCTCAATCAGTACCTCCTCTTTTAAGACACTAGGCAACAACAACTGCAGTACTACCTCTGCATCATCAGGACGGAAGATCTGGCGATACAGGACTCCCTCCTTCTCAAGCAAACGATCCCATTGCCGGAGCAGCGGCAATGCCGGTGGAGACAACTGTTCATGCTCCTCCCAGGTGGGGTGCTGCTTCTGCTTCCAGAAGGGTAAAATTTCCCGGATAATGGGGTCTGCCTCCTGGAGTGCACAGATATCAGCCAGTGTATGATTGGGCAGGGCTATAACAGCTGCTTGGGATGCCTCAGACGTTTGAGTCTGTAGGGCTTGCTGTAAAGGCTCAGGCAGTACTGTGCCCGGAAGCATAGCTTCCATGTCAGATACCCCAGGGGGGTGCTAGCGGGACAAAGCATCAGCATTCCCATTACTTTTCCCGGAGCGATACTTGACATCAAAGTCAAAGGAGATATTCTCTGAACTTTTCAGTCATGGCCCACTTGAGTGCCAAAAACTCCAACTTCATGGAGCTATAGTTGGTCATGTTGCGCTCAGTGGGCCTCAGACCCCGGCTAGCATAGGCAATAGGTCTTACTCTGCCTTCTTGCTCCTGTGACAGCACAGCTCCAAGGCCGTGATGGCTTGCATCGACCTCCAGAATGAAAGGGAGGGAGAAATCTGCATATGCAAGCACAGGTGCCGTGGTGAGCTTAGACTTAAGGGTCTCAAAGGTCTGCTGACACTCTTCAGTCCAGTGCTCAATTATTCCTCACTGTGTCCTCTTTTGGGACTTGGAGCCCCCAAGCTCTGCAACCAACTTGATTAGAGGGGCAGCCAGCTTGGCAAACCCCTCAACTAACCGACGGTAATAACTGGCTAAGCCAAGGAAAGACTGCAGTTCGGAGATGGTAGTAGGGGGTTGCCAGCTGGCCACCACCTCTACCTTGCTGGGATCGGTGAAGACTCCTTCATCAGAGATCACATGCCCCAAGTACTGCACCTCACGGCGAAAAAATGCGCACTTTGAAAGTTTTGCCTTAAGGCCTTCCTGTTGTAGCCGTTCCAGCACCACTTCCAGCCTCTCCAGATGTTGCTTGACTGTGGAGGAGAAGACCACAATTTCGTCAAAATAAAGAAGCAAAGACTGACACTGTTGGTCCCCAAAGATCCTTTACATCAGTTGCTGGAAGGTGCTGGGGGCATTGCAGAGTCCAAAGCAACTCTTGAGGGCATCCGATTCCATTCAAAGAGGCCGAATGGGGTGCAAAACGCAGTTTTAGGCCGGTCTGCCTCTGAAACCGGAACCTGATTGTACCCACTGGCTAAATCCATCGTGGAGAACCAGCATGCACCAGTGAGTGCATTGAGGGATTCCTCGATGCGAGGAAGAGGGAATGCATCCTTTCTAGTCTTGCTGTTCAACTGTCTATAGTCCACGCACATGCGTAGGCTACCATCTTTCTTTTTAACCAAGACAATGGGGGATGCAGAAGGGCTGCAACTTTCCTGAATTACTTGGGCCTCCAGCAGCTGGTTAATGTGCTCTTTAACAACCTCATAATCAGATGGGGGAATGCGTCTATAGCGCTGCCGAACAGGAATGTCATCCAAGAGAGGAATCTCCTGGCTAATCAGGTTAGTGTAGCCCAGGTCATCATCATGGGCTGAAAAGGCAGAGGAGTACTTAGAGAGCAGAGACCTCACCTTACTCTGCTCTTCATCAGACAAGGGAGCCAAATCAATAGTCGCAAACTGATCCTACACTGAACCAGAGACAGACTGCGATGTCACTGAGGCCACACTCAACGGCACCTCAGTGACACCGGCAGGCAAGCTTACCACACTGACCTCAGTCAGAGTGCCAACAATGGTGCGAGGATAAAGCAACACATCTGTGGAGCCTACATTCACAACTGGAATGTAAGCAGTTCTCCTCTCCACCCAAACCAGAGCAGGGGAAGCAAGTAGTCCAGCAGGGAGGCCAGAGTCCAAAGGCTCAAACAGGACTGTGGAACGTGAGTACTGCTCTGAGCATGTGGCAGCCACCATCTTCATCGCCCCACCAGGGATCCGACAAGCCTTCTTACCCCGCACTTTGACCTTACCAGGGGCTCCTTGAGGAGACCTCACGCTGGCCTGATGGCAATTTTGCAGTGCCTGAACAACAGGTTCTGGGGCCTTTGAAACAGAGGGCAGGTCAAACAAGGCCAAGCCGTGTTGGCCAAAGAGCTCTTGGTAACACCGGCGTATGATGTTCATCCCCAACACACCTGGGACCTGAGAGGAGATGCCACCTGGAGGGTCCTTGACCACCAACACCCCACACCGTGGCACTAGCTTATCACAGAGCTTGATATCTAGCTCTAAGTAGCCAATGTAAGGAATGGCCAACCCATTAGCTGCTCGAAGCTGCAGCCAGTGGCAAGTTTGAAGTTTTTCTTGACCCCAAGGTGGGGTGTTAGAAACAGCCTTCGGTGACAGTAGACACCATGGACCCAGTGTCTATCAAACAAGGAAGGGTGACTCCACCCATGCTCACATTTAAGTGTGGACAAGCCGACATGAGCTTGGAAGCTTGCTCAGAGTCACCAGAAACCCCTCCTGAGCCAGTGGATGCACCCCCCGAACTGTGGCTCTGCAGCTCGGCGGGCGCTAGTTTTCCGACAGCCTAGGGGGCTGCCTGCCAAACTGCTGATCAGGCAAAGGAGGCTGGGCGTGAGGTACAATACGAACATCTGCTGGCAGCATCTACAAATTATGGGAGCGCGATGAGAAGAGCGACTGCGCTGATAAGAGCTTTGCAAGCGGGACATGCTTTGAGTAAGTTGGTTCAGCTGTTCCTGCTGAATTTTCAGCATCTCCCTCATCTCGCTCAACTCTGATGCATGAGATAAGTCAGCTACCACCTGAGGGCCACTCTTGACTCCATACTAGAGGCCTAGAATCGAAGGGACAGAGTGACTACAGACCCTAGTGCCTCCTGGCAGACCCTCCCGTTCCCACCTAATCGCCTCACCCTTAACTTCAAGCAATGTAGCAGTGGGCTGCCTACGCACAAACTGCTTTAACTCAAGGCGCAGAGCACCATCAAGAACATGCTCAACGAATTGATCATGCAACAAGATCTTCGCATTTGGCACGTCACTGGGTGTGCGCTGTTTTACCGAGGCCATGAGACTCATCAATGAGAGAGAAAACTCTTGCAAGGTCTCCCCCTCTTGTTGCCGGCGGGAGAAGAACGCTTCCTGCAAAGCTACATAGGAGTCTGAACAACCATAAAGCTCTTGTAGTGCAGCAATGATCTTGGCTGGATCCTCCCGTTTAACACTAGACTGGAATTTTATTTCCTCATGTACCTCTCCCTCGAGATGGTCAAACAAAAAGAATGCCTGGTCAACAATAGTCAAATGGCGTGCCCTCATGCAAGCCTGCACTTCTTCAAGCCACTCAGCTAGCCCTGTACCTGATCTTCCCCAAAAATGGGGACACCTTCTCTCTCGGGGCACGAAGACCAGTCTCTCCATTAAAGGGGCACTAGCATTAGAGGGAGCGGTAGGGGGCACAGCAGAGTCGGAGGGCCCGGCACTAGGACCAGGAACAACAGCCGCCTGTTCCTGCCGCAGCCTCTCATTTTTGGTTCTCAGCTGTGCAATTAAATCCCTCAACTCTTGTAACTCTCCCTCCATACTTATGCCTTAACCACTAAGCTCTTACCGTGTTGTCAGGGCAGTCGAATAAAAGGGAAACCCAGGTCCTCAACAGGAACCTCCAAAAGGAACCAACTGCTGCTTTGCTTCTAGACACAATGTAAAACAATCACTCAAACTGCTGGATTGCTTTTTCTTCCACAAGTCCCAATGAAAATGAACAATGTTAAAACCAAAAAAAAAAAAGAAAGAACCACCTCTCGTATCAGTGTGTAGATCCTGCCGACAA
The DNA here is from genome assembly GCA_024666655.1 of Dascyllus trimaculatus. Lineage (NCBI taxonomy): Eukaryota > Metazoa > Chordata > Actinopteri > Pomacentridae > Dascyllus > Dascyllus trimaculatus. The sequence continues at coordinate 2,079,697 of CM045460.1, forward strand.
CGCCAGATTGTGGCAACTGCAATGTATGGAGGGGGGAAATTAATGCCTTCCGACAACGCCACCTGGGGGAGTTTCACCCCCAGGAAATTATTAAAACCTACTTCCCAATTACCCACCACAAGGACACCGGTTCGTCACACACCGACGTCGAGACGCGATTCAACAGTGTATATAAAAATATATCTTTTATTTTCTAACAATCATTTAAAAGACCATACAATTAAAATATTCCCACAAACAATCCCACACAACAACCCAAAACAAACAAAATTAATCAGCAATCAATATACTGCAAAACAGATTAAATCAATAAGCAAGGCAAGAAACAAAATTCTACGGGCACATGCAAAAATAAAGAAAACAAACTTCAATGCAAAGCATAACAAAGCAAAACAAAAATCAAGCAAACAAAAACTAAGCAGAATGGTACAACAATAGTATGTACAGAAATGAAATGGGCAAACTAAACAAAGCAAAACAGGCAGTGTTACACGAAAACTAAACAGAATGAAACCAAAATGCACGTCAAAAGCTAAAAATGCATGCAGTGCATATAGGCAGTCGGAAAGCCATGCAATAAACAAATCCAAGCAGCAGAATGAATTGGAGCCAAGCAAAACAGCAGCGATTCTCACCCTCAAATCAGCACATCACGACACAGCACCTGTACCAACACACCCAAATCAGTACAGTTTTTATTAACTTATGTTATATAAGTCAGTCGCAGCTAATCATACCATTTACGCTGTCAATGAGGGAGGGAGAGGCGAGGAGCTCAGGTGCAGGTGGCAGCGGCAGTAGAGAACGCCGAATCGGTAACAGAAAACGCAGAGCCACACCAGCCAAACCTGCCGGCACAGGATCCGCAGCACATGCGGCTGCAAACAAAAGAGCATTGATAAGTGCCGCAAATTAACGAGATGCAACCCGGTAACAGAGTAGCTGATGCTACTTTACCTGTGTGACAGATGCCGACAACACGAACAGAGCGAGGAGACCAGATTGTGGGCAGTCTCGGGGCCAAAGAGTCAGAGAGACCAAGATAGACCCTTTTTAAAGTGAGCCCCCAGACGGTAATAGGCTGACTTAACATGCCTGATTGCAACACTCACCAGGTGCATGGAGGAGACACCTCATCCTGCCACATATGCAATGTTTTATAAATGAGGCCCCAGGTGTTGAACAACTGGCATAATAAAAAAGATCTATACAGGTGAAATGGGATGTTTGTTGTGTCAATTGGTGGTACAATGAGCAAGATGCTTCTCTCATATTTATGCCTCTGGATCACTCAGTTTGAATCCTCTCATGCAGTGGCGGCTGGTGAAAAATATTCTAGGTGGGGCTGTGCCATATCACGTCAGTTTCAGTAACCATCCCGATACAGCAGAAACAGCAGGATATCAGTGCTCTGTGAAATAATAATTATTTAATGCCAGTATTAATAACTTGAGGCATTTTTGCACAAAACATGAACAACATAACCACAATTTTGGCAATAAATTATATATACAGCTGAGCACATGAAACAGTGCATTCATGTTGAATTGACGACTCAAGTATTATGTTCAGTGTTAAGTATATTAAGAAATTAATACTAAAATAGAAGAATACTGTACAGTGATTTATGATGAAGCTAAATGTGACTAACTGATCAGAACTGCAACAATTACGAAATTTTTCCAATTAGCAGACAAAGAAAAATACAATCCACAACAATTTTGATGATTTCAACATTTCAGTGAATAAGCCAGAAAATGATGAGCAGATTACATATACAATAATATAAGCAAACACATACTATTTAGACAAAATATCAAAAAATTAATAAGTGCAATACATTGCTGGATGATGTGTTGTGCTAAAGTCAACTTTATACAAAGAAAAATTTGGTCAAGGGAATAAATGTGTGTGTATACAGACAGACAGTACTCTTCTGTTGAAGATTACTTTGTATGAATATGAAACAGGCCTGGACAAAAATGATGGTACCCTTAACTTAATATTTTGTTGCACAACCTTTTAAACCAGTCACTGCAGTCAGGTGATTTCTGTAACTCTCAGTGAGACTTCTGCACGTGTCGACTCCTGGTGATCAAACTGCTCCAGCTGTCTCAGGTGTGAAGGCTGTCCTTCTCCAGACTGTTCCAGCTCCTTCCACAGATGTTCAGTAGAATTCAGACCTCATTGGAGGCCACTTCAGAACAGTTCAGTGTGTTGTTCTTAGCCATTCTTCAGTGTGTAACTGTATGTTTCAGGTAAGTGTGTCTTCACTTTGTATGCTTCATTTTTCATCTGTGAACAATAAGCTGATGTGACTCCAGTGTTGTCTCTGTGTACTGCACATCAGCTCATTGTACACAGATAAAAAATGAAGCAAACAAGGAACTACTGTGAAACACTGATCAGTTCCTAACTTGTTTTTTACATCTGTGTTTGGTGAAGCACACAGAGAGAAGACACAATGTACCTACGGTGAAACATGGATCAGGCTTGGTTCTTTTCTGGGGCTGCTTTGCTGCACCTGGCACAGTGTGTCTTGAATCTGTGCAGGGTTCAGTACAATCTCAAGACTATCAAGGGGTTCTGCCCAGTGTCAGAATGCCTGGTCTAGGTATTCTGACACTGGGCAATGACCCCTGATCTGTGACCTACACCAGGCATTCTGACAAAACACTGTGGAAACAAACAGTGGAAACACTGGATGAGGTCATCCTTATGTTCAAACACTGTGTTAACAGCACGGCTATGAAAGTTCCATCTGGTTGTTGAAATCCCTGGAAGTCTGTGAGCCACAATTTGGTCAAGCACAGTGGTTCGTTTGAATCAGCGGGAGAAGAATGCAGCAAATCCACCAAGGTCTGAAAAAAATGCCCTGCCTCTGGGGATATGTGATGTTGCCTGCTGCATGATGAGGTCATCCGATTTCTCAGCTTGCTTTTCACCACACCCATCTGGCTAATTAGCCTCTCAACTTCAGCATTTGAGTGTGGCAAGGACAACACAGACACAGCAGCCATGGCAAGTTCCTGAAACGGGTTGATATCAGCTGCATCCCTGAACTTCCAAATCTCACTCCAGAAGCCCACTGTGTTTTTGGTTTCATTCCACTTACTGAGGTGGATGACACGCCATTGCTGGACAATCTGGTCTGTCTCCACAGGAGAATAGCCAAGGAGCTTTGCTATTTTTTCCATTTCTCCCAGGCTCTTATTGTGCTTTAGAGTTTCCTCTACATTGAAGAGTGACATGCACTGCAATGCTTCAATATTGTCTGGCAGTCTCACCCTCAACTCATTAGTGAGGGAAATGACAAAGGCTACACACTGCTTTTGGACATTGTTCCTTTCCTCAGGCGCAAGGTGGAGTTCAGCTGCCTTTGATTCATAAAGGTAACCAAGGTACGTTTGGGACTAATGTATCCATCAATTGGCTCTTTGAGAACATCAGTTTTTGCCAGTGGATTCAACACCCTGCTACTTACAGACTTTATAAGGCTAACCAAGCTGTCAAGGAGTTTAAGAGGATCCACCTGCTCTCCCTCAAAAGCTTTGATGGTCAACTGTACCTCACCCAGCACGGACTTCAAAAAAGTCAGGTACAAGACATTTTGAGGATCACTGTACATGAAATATAAAACCTCAGCCATGTAGCAGTGTTCACTGGACTTGGTGAATTGGAATGCAGTTTGAGCGCCTCCCACTGGTCCAAAATACGTGAAACCGCTGGTTCAATGGAGAGCCAACGTGTGGCACACACTTTGGTCATTTGTAAGGGTTCTTCCTCACAGTTGATAGTCTCATATATGGCCTTGTAGGCATCCCTTCGCTTTGGAGACACTGAAAACCAGTTATAGGCCTCCCGTACCAAATACTCCACACTACGGGGGATGGTGTCATTGGAGGCATGACTAACTGCAAGCTGTAGAGAGTGCCACACACAGCGAATAAGAAGCAGATTTTTGAGGCCATACTCCTCCTTCAGCAATTTGTGGACCCCATTGTTGATCTCTGTCATAACGGAGCAATTTTGTGCATTTTAAAGTGAGTCGCAGCAGTGGAGTCTGAGAATGCAGCCTTACATGCTTCCCCAATGTGATCACATGCTAGCATGGAACAGTGTTCAGCAATAGCTAGTGCCATGGTGGCTTCAGCTTTTTTTGCAGAGTCATTTTTTGTACTAAATAATGGCAGCTTTGTTTGGGTGGAACTGTTGTAAGGCTTTGCCTTTTGAGTATGTTTTTGAGTTGCCATATGTTTTTTAATATCGGACAGTTTGGCACAGAAATCAGCCTTACAATACAGGCAGGATGCACGTGTATCATCTCCAATAAACGGCTTCAACCAGCCTTTGAATTCAGGGTTTGATTCCCACTCCTTTCTGTATTTTTGAGTGTACAGTTAAGAATGAGACATGGTGAGCTAGCTAGCAAGACGTTTAGCTTATGTCACAGAGAGGCACACACAGTGGCGAGGTGAGTAAGTGACTGAGACTGTGCGAGTGAAATGCAGTGATTTATTGAATTTATTTTAGTGGGACTGAAGAAACATTTTTATTTATATCCCGCTCTGTAAACCAGTGGCGGTTTTGAGCACGCGCGGTTCATTTTCAGTGTGGACACAGTGTGGTGAGGGTCTCCTCAGACCCGTCAGAGGAGACCCTCACCACACTGTGAGACTGACCTCCTGTGAATGCGTTGGAACGGGGGAGGTGCTCACGGCAGTAACCGCTGCTCGTTGAGGACAGTGAATGCAGAACGATACGTGCTCAAACATCAGAGTCGCTGAACACTAGAAAAGTCGCCAATAACACCAGAAAAAGTTGCTAGATTTGTCACTAGTCGCTTTTCACAAAAAAGTCGCCAAGAGGACCTGGAAAGTCGCCAGATTTAGCGAGAAAGTCGCCAAGTTGGCAACAGCGCGTTGCTGTCATGAAACCAACTTCTTCCCATCTGCGTTCGACTAGTTTTGCCTGATGCCTGGTCCCACATGTGTGGCACAAAAAAATTGAATTGGAAAACTGAAATTAAATGGAGAGAAGTGAAACTGAAAAGTGAGAATGAATTAGGGTGCGGAATTTTTCAATTGAATGAAATGCAGTTTCAATTTTACATCGATGCACATTCAAACCAATAGATTCAATTTAAAATTAGACCATTCAGATTCAGATTTTAAAATCAGTTATTCAAACCAATCAGTTCAGGTTCAAATTGAATGATTCAAATTCAGATACAAAGAATTCAAATTCACTTCCTACTGGCACAAGATTTATCCCATACGGCCGTGCCTTTCTATTGAAGTTTGAATTTTGCATTCTTTGCACCAAATGTTGAGAGGAACCTTTGTCCAAGTACAAGGCCTTATATGTTTTATCACCTAGTATGGCCTGTATGGGGGATATCCAGTTGGTTTAATTCTATTTCTTTCCATTTGGCATTGTAGTCATAATACACCAACAAACTGAATATCGATGCTGTGTTGCATTAAAGTAGTCTTCCAGGCAAGGAAGGGCCATCCCTCCTTCTCTTTCAGTAACTGTAACATTTTGAGTCGAACCTTCGGTTTCTGACCTCTCCATATGAATATGGAAAGCATGCGTTTCCATTCATTGAACTGTTTCTGTGGGATCCCCACAGGTAGGAGTTGTGGTAGAACAATCATCTTTATGATCTCAATACGGTTATACATGTTTAGAGTGATGGGAAGCCATCTGTCCAGATCTGTTTTTATTTCCTTTGTGATTGGACAATAATTTCTGTCTTATATATTTGATAGATCTGCAGGTACTTTGACTCCAAGGTATTTAATATTGCGAGTTTTCCAATTAAAATACATTATACATACATTATACATACAATACATTAAATGATATTGCCCAGGAGTGTACTCACCTCAGTTGTATACTGTATATTAGTACAGCCTGCTTTTTATTTCCCTTTTCTGAACCCATTAAGGTTTGTACAGAACAAGTACTAGCATTGGTATTGGAATCAGGGATACTGTCCTTGGTATCAGAAAGGAAATTAGTGGCAACGTGCATCATAAATGACTGCTTATGATAGTATTGTCACTGGTTGCTTTTAGTTGAGACAGTTTACACTCTTGCTAACATATGTGGAATTATGAAAGAAAGATAGCTGAGACCTGCTAGCCCCCACACTGCTACTATCTTCTCTTTTTAAAATGAATCTGATTCTCTAATTCCTAACTTTATGTTGTCATATCATTTTCATTTAAATTAATAACCACGTTGTCTCTGTTTAGGTGTGCTGCCAGAATAATAGCAGCTATTTTGGACATCAAGACCATGATCGACAAGTAAGTCCTGAGCTGGAAATTTTCCTCTTTCCTTCATCTTTATTGTCTTAAAGCTTACATAACTTGTGTAGGACCTATGCTACAACATTTCAGAGTAAATATTACTATGCCCTGTGCAGCTGAAACATGGGCCATACAATCCACAAATTCTCTTGAATTTTGCCTTCCTGTGTGTATTGGTTCACTTAATTCAGCAACAGTAGATGCAAGAGGAAGCAGACAAATTATCAAATTATAGTTATGATCATCAATACCCACTGTGTCAAAATAATATAGTGATATCACTTTACAATATGGTACACAAAAATGTGCATAACTAATGAAGAGGAAAGTGAGGGAAAAACAGGAATGACCTGATAGTTGATATTAGTAATGACCAGTGTTGCTATTGTAGCTTTGATTTAAAAGTTTCCAGCTTTCTGGAAACTCTGCAGTAGAATAGAATGTAAGGGAACTTCAGTGGTTCTAATTTAAACTTCATTACAAGAAGAAAAAAAACTCAAGAATGCCCTTTTCTGTGTTCATGTCACAGTTACACCTTGTTGTATTGGCTCGAATATGATAATTTAGCACATTTACTCTGATATATCTTTATTTCAGTATGTTTAAAGGGGAGTGGTGGCCTAGTGTTTTGTGAGGTGGGTCCCCGAACTGGCAAGAAGTTGAGTTGGGAAAGTGAGAGCGACCGCTTGTCCCAGTCACCACCACTGTGGGCCCTTGAGCAAGGCCCTCAACCCTGACTGCTCCCACGGTGCTGCACCGTGGCAGCCCACTGCTCCTAGTATGTATAGTTAAGGTTAACTATGAATAGGATGGGTCAAATGCAGAGAAGGAATTTGCCAAGGGGACCAATAAAGTGTAGATTACATTAAGATTTACACCTCAGGGGTGCGTAGGATCTCCAGGGTATGGAAGAAGTGTCAAAATCCAACTCTCAGAAATTATTCCCAAGGGGAAGTAGTTGGGTTCGACTATATGTGCTGTGCAGTCTGCTACTAAGCTAAAACTAGATAAACAAAACACTAACAAAAAGACAAAAACAAATAAAGGAGGAGAGAGTCGAGCCGCTGCGTCTGCACGCACCACCATCTTGGTCTAATAATCGCAAACAAAGTCCCTTCAAGTTCATTTTCAGTAACAGCTTCAGATATAAATGACAAAATATTGTTTTTATGGCTGGGTTTGTGTTTAATGACAGATCCTGTATGTTTTACAGTGAGACACTACCAGTAGAGTATATGAGAGGGAAGCCCCTCTGTATGAAGCAATACTCCCAGGTGCTGTCATCCTGTCGTATCCCTGGTCTGGAGGAAGACTCTATGGTGTTCCATGCCAAGAGCTCCAACCCCCCCAAACACATCACAGTGGTACATAACTGTCAGGTAAGAAGCTAGGCGAAAATTGAAGTAAAAGACATACTTGCTCAGTGACTTACTCCTACTTACAAAAGAAGACACAAAAAGAGCAGTTCTCTTGTGATCACATGATTAACTAGAAGAGCACTTGGAGAGCTCAGACCTCCACCAAGCAGCTCATTTCACCCTATATTGGGATTTACACCCAGAAATAATCATCCCAGGAATGTTTTATCCACATTATTAGATTCCTTGACCAACAAAACATATCCGTAGCATTTGGATTCACATTGATATCATCATTAGTTCAATAGTTATTCACCAGAATCTCTTTCTGGGTCATGGTGGTTTCTTCTGGATCCAGCTCCATAGCTGTTGATTCTACAACAGATCTGTTGGATCCTCCTGATTCAGCAGAGTCTCAGCTACATGTTGGTGTTGGCTGCATGTCTGGATCTTCATCTGTTACCTTACAGTGATGACCATTCCACAGGCCATATAGTTTTTCCTGTTCTGGATGGTCGTATTTTCATAATTTTGATCTGTTGTAGAAATTAGTGGGAACTGATCCTGTATTTTTTACCAAGCAGCCTAGACATTTATTGTGGAGTTCCATTCACATATACATGCACATTGCCCGACCTAGTGTTAAAGAATCCTGCCAAAAACTCCTGGATCCAGATAGTGATCCGGATCACCACCAAAATCTAGTCATCTGTTCCTTGTCCCATTATCCACCTTTCCTGAACATTTCAACAAAATCTGTTCAGAACTTATCATGTAAAGCTGCAGACAAACAGATAAACGTTGACAAAAACATAACCTCGGTGAAGGTAATTATAAATATGATCAGAGAATAACAGGGACAAGGATTTTCCTTACATCTGCCTACATTCTTTCAAAAAATCCTTATCTTTTCTCAACAATATATTATTTTGCACAAATACATTTATGAAATTATTAACATTTACACATGATATTAAATCAATAAACAGTTTAAATATATTGTTTGATATCTTTGCAAAATATTAAATGTTTTTGAACAATGTGACAAACAGACCTATGTCAGAGTAGCCTGGTCCAAATGTTTGAAGTAGTTCGCTAAGCTACTGGACTAGGGAACCCAGCTGACTCCTCAAAACATTCATGTTGAACTAAAATATTAAAGTTACCCCCCCCACTTTGGATCAGTTCTTTGTGCTGGAGGTCTACAACAGTGATGGGACTCCACTGACAGTTGATCAGCTTGACGTTCAGCTAGAGAGAATCTGTAACTCCTCACCAGAAACCAACCCAGAGCCTGTCGGCATCCTTACCACCCTGGACCGTGACTCCTGGAGCAAAGCTTACATCAGCCTGAACAAGGGTGAGTAGACCTCCAGCACTGCTGTCAAGCAGGCAAAACTAAAGAACACGATGGCTAAGGACAAAAAGTCAAATTAAGTAACCTGTAGTACAGATCGTTAGCTAAAGTAAGACAGTGGCAACAGAAGCATAAACTGCTCGACATACTGGTGAAGTGTTGTCCTCTGAAGGTGATATTATTTTGATCCATACTCTTTAAAAAAAACAGGATTCAAGTCAGAAATGTGGTGCAATCTTGGACTCTAACACAGCAAAGCATATATATATTTGTGTGTGTGTGTGTGTGTGTGTGTGTGTGTGTGTGTATACACTTTGTGTATTTGTACCTAATGTGTTCAGATCAGACCAACAAAGAATCACTGTCAGCCATTGAAAGAAGCATCTGTACAGTGTGTTTGGACGGACCCATGCCTCAACCATCTGATGAGATGTACAATATACATGCTGGACACCAGCTGCTGCATGGAGGTGGCAGCAAGTGGAACAGTGCCAATCGATGGTTTGACAAATCGTTGCAGGTGATTTGAATGAATGAATGAATGAATGAATGAATGAATGAATGAATGAATGAATGAATGAATCAATCAATCAATCAATCAATCAATCAATAAATCAATCAATCAATCTATGGTACCAGTAAAAGATTTATACACACCCTCTCATTCAAGAGTTTTTCTTCATTTCTTTTATGTTTCCACATTGTAGAAAAAGTTCAATACATTAAAATGTTACGGTATCTATGCTGGCTAAACATGCCATGAATTCTGAATAAATAGCCAGCAGAGTCCTCCACTCTTTACAGGGGGAACAGTACATGCTGATTTCATTTGTTCACATTTTCTGGGTTTCAGCCATAGAATTCATATTTCATCAGACCAAAATACGGATTTCCACTGTTCCCTGTCTAATGTAATTTTAACCTAAAATACAATGTCAATACAGACTTAATTCAGTCAATACATTGCTGCCCTATCTCAGATTTTTTTCAGTTTGCTTATTTGCTGTTTGGAACTAAAGTATATTCTATAAAATATTTTGGCTGAATTATGGCAATTTTAGAGACTTAACTTACTTTTGAACTTCTTTGAGGGAAATTTGCTTTGCAGGCAGGTAAAAACATAAAAAAAAAAAACATGGGAACACAATCACATGGATGCAGAACAACACTGACAAGGACAAGTAACATTGTAAGGATTTTTTGAATTTTCAACATCACAAACTGTCTAACCTGGGCCATTTAAGCCATTTTAGGGTTCAGTATCGCCAGAAATTTAACTCCCACAAACATTGCAGTATGTTAAGCCAAACTTCCAGTTTTGCTATTTTGACATGGTAAAATGGTGATTGGGTCTGATTTGTAGATCACAAAAATATATTTTTTCATAACAGAGAAAGAGATGATAATGCATCACACATCACAATAAATCATGTTTATTGAAGTACTATAACAACAAGACAGATGAAACAGAGTATCAATAATGTTATGAAACAACAAATGACTACAATGTAAAAAAAAAAAAGGATTTACATTTCATTTATTTGCCAAAAGAAATGTCAATGTCTCTTTTCGTCCAAATGTCAAGTTTGTATTGTCTTCCCCTCCTCCTACTTGGTGCTGGGATGATGACAGAACATGAACTATTGGTACCAACAGGTATCATCAGATGAAAGCCACTTGAAAGATGTGACGTTACCACTGACAAGAATGAAGAAGAGCACAAAGTGAGGGTGAACTTTATGCAACCACAGCTACATTGTTCAAGTGATATCCATCTGAGGGTATCTTTTTGGCACCAATAGTACACTTTCTGTCACCCTTCTAGTTCCAAGCACAATGAGGAGGGAAAGACAATACAAACAAGTATAACACAAACAGCATTCCCTGTACGAACCTATTTGTTCTTGTGGACATTTTTTTATGTGAGAGTGGGCACAGATTACAACTTATGGCTGTCCTGTCTTGGTCAGCAAAATACATGACAATGGTCAGTAAATGTTTCAGCTATGCAGTTACCATGACCTACGCATTGCATGTATTGCATAACTTATGCTTTAAGACCAAACCCAAACACAAGGTTTTCTGGAGACACCTGAGCTCATAGCACTGGCATTAACTAGATCTCATCCTGGTCAGGCATGCTGCCATCAAACTTGTTCTCCCACATGAATAAACAAGAAAACTCCTTAAAATACCTCACTACTTTCCTCTATGACACTTGCTATGTTAATAAAGTATGATTGATTTTGATAAGTTTTATAGAGTTACATTCCACAGACAAAGGTCGTGCTGATGGTTTATTCATTGTGTGGGTTAGCGTTAGTTTATTCTTCAGAGGTATTGCCAGCATCCACCGCTATTAGTGACAGCTAAGATTTGCTAACAAAAGCTCTGTATAAGCTGAGCAACATGGTCACACACATAGTAACGAAAGGACTGATAAAGGTTTGCGATGTGATGCTAATGCCTGTTTTGTGTTTCTGTTTCTCTCAGTTTATTATTGGAGAAGATGGGGCACAAGGTTTAAACATGTCACACGTTGCTGCTGATGGTACAGTCTTTATGGCCATAGGTGACTATGTTATAGCATCCATGTAAGTAGACCAAAAGCAAATAAGGTTCTCTTGCTGTAGCCATTTTGAGTTTGTTGTTGTTGTCCTGACATTGCAGAAAGTTTAGTGATGAGGCAAAAATGGACACAGAGGTAAAAATCACAACACACTGCTAAAGCAAGGACAAGATGTTTGTCTCTCTTCAGTAACATCAATAGCTACATAAAAGAGCCAGTGAAAGCTGTTTGTGGAGTTTTGTTGTAAACAAATTTTTACATCCAGAGTTACTCTCCAAATGGGTTATTGAAGCCCAGACCCATTTAATCTTCTGATGGGTCTCAGTATGTCAGCTGTCACACATGTGGGCAGTATCTCTGAGTGTTTTTTTTAATTAATGGTAACACATTTTTTTTAACTTGATTTGACTTTTTTGTTCTTATGTGTGGAAACAGGAAGAAGCCAGATAGGATGCAGTCTCCTGTGGTGCCTTTGCCGATGCCCCAGAAACTACACTTCAACATCACACCTGATATCAAGAAAGTCATTGAGGAGGCAAAGCAGAGCGTGGACATGTGAGACTCTACTGAAGCTATGATAAAGTTGTTTGATAAGCTGTGAGTTACACCCAGACCAAGTGTCCAGAAAAATAGAAACCCAAAGAAAAACCAGAAGAAAATAAAATCACTGCCATTTCCATTTGCTGCTGTTGAAGCAGCTGCAGTACATTCACCAGCCACACTGTTTTCATACTTCTACTGTTTAGACTATTAGGCTTCAAATGACACTTAAATTAAGATATGGCAGTCCTATCATTAGGTGAGAATATTCATACTCTGTCCTCTCTGCATGCAAATGTTCCCCCAAAGCAACTCCACTTGCCACTTTATTGAGCAAACACAGAGGCCACATTCGTCACTTACCTCTGCCCAAGGCGAAAGTGATGATTTCAAGAAATACAAGCAAACCTGGCCATTTTTCTCCCCTATAGACTGAGAATGAAATGCATCCAGACTATTATGTTCAACATAGTTGCATATAAACAGGCTGAAAATGACCACCCATACCACATTGGACAAGCAAAAGTAAAGTCAGAGCGTGCAGTCAGTGCCACAAAAAACAGAGAATTTAAAACCAAAGCATTTATTTACGTCATTTAAGAAATATATTTGCACTCATTTCATATGAGCTAGTTTACATTACTCCTTTGCTTCTCCTTCTCCACTTGTGTCTGCTCCTCTACCTGTATGCGCATCTGTTTCCACTCCCAACCATGTCTTTATGGACAACAATGTGAAGACAGCATGCAATACATTATAACATTTTAACCGCTCATTTTTTAATACACAGTATCTCTACAACTGAATGGATGTCATCAAACAAGCAAGTATGGATGATATTGGAAATGATAATGGGCAAATAGAGTGTGGGGTCAAAGACCAGAAATCAGAAGTCAGTGATGAGTGTTCACCTTTTTCATTGTGTAGTGTCACACATCTGCAACACACATAGTTGATAAAGTCGTCATTACTTATTAAAGTTAACCTTTTTTTTTGCTGTGAGACTCTTGTGCTCCAAATTGGACAAAGTGTATAATTGTTTATAGGCATTGTGCAATCCTTGAGCTGTAACTTATTAATTTGGGAGCTGTAGGCTCTATAAAAATTCAACAATCCTCTTTTGTGTGTTTATAGTATAATGTTGGTCGCCTGTATGCAAGTATACATGATTTGTGATTCATAGTGTGTGTAGTGGCCATATAGGATCTTGTTTTTCCTGTCATGTGAGTATAAAATAGAATATCCTTTAATTACCTCCCATCTTTGCTATTTATCTCAAGTAACTGCACTGGTGCCTAGCTAACTGCCCACTTTAAATTGCTGCAGTAATGGTAGGCTTGGTCAAATGCCCTCTTTTTGCTGTTTTATGCAAAACATTGCGACTAAATTGCCTAATATTTGAACTATTAGCCTATTGCACTGTTTATTTGGGTATGTATGTGGTAAACTAGATTGTAAATCAGATCATCCCTTCATTCAGTTTTCATCATTACACTTCTCTTAAAACAGTGATATGCTGGGACAAATACATCTGTAAACATCTAGAAAAGCAGTTTCTGCAGAAAAAACTGTAGAAATGGTGTAATGGTAATCTATAGGATAGGTATCAAAAGTGAACATACATTTATTCAGCCATTTATACTTAGTAAACCAGAGATATGTCAAGATATTCAAGACATCTGTAAAGCTGCTCAAGAAAATTTCTCTCCTCCCCACCCTCATAGAATCACTCAAAACCTGGATCTGAGGGTCATGGTCTTCAAACACTTTGGGAAAAATTTTCTGAAGGCCCACAAGATGAGCCCTGATGCTTTCTTGCAGATGGCAATACAACTGGCCTACTACAGGTAAGATGCTGAAAACTTATGGAGATGACTTGTCTTTGTGTGCAGACTTTTTACTCATTACAACCAAGCTAACTACAAAGCTTTCAAAAAAACATGATCACAGTTTCTGTTGCAAAACAAATCTTAAGTTTCCTTAAGATTTCCAAGAATGGGGAGAAAATCTCCCCTTTAACAGCAAGGAAAAAGCCTCTTCCAGAACTGGGCTCAGTGAGGTTGGCCATCTGCCTCTACTAGTTGGGTGAGAGTAAAGATGAGAGAGAACAGGATAGCAGGTAGAGAACAGACAAACAATGTATAGGTGAACAATAAACACATGAGTTAGGAGGAGGGGCAGGGAGGATGACTGTTGGTAGAGGATGTAGGCACATATGAGTGTAAAGGTTCAAAATGACAGAAGAATTAGTCAGTGAAAACAAAACATCCAGAATGACTGACAGAAATCCCAAACTGTGACATTAAGTATCCAACATGGCAAATTCAATGATACAGTTTTTGCAGAGCTAAAGAATTTGTGTTCAGTCAACTAGTTTCAGCACTTTCTAGTTGGAACAGAGAGTTTGTTGAAAATATTCCTGTCCCTTCACTTGGCAGGAGGCACCAGTGGTGCTGTGCATCATATGAAGCTGTCTCCCTACGTACATTCAGAGATGGACGTGTAGCTGCACTGACCACAACCTCCAGTGCTTCAGCTGCATTTATAAAGGCCTTTGATGATCCCAGAATACAGGTCTGAAAAGAGACAAAATTCAAATGCAACTCCTGTATAAATAATTGGAATGTCAGTTTTCCCCTCTTTATAGCACTGAAACTTCCTTTGAGATAGCATGGTAACTATATTTAACTTACAGCTGTTTTACTTCTGGCTTGTTGAAGCTCAGTATTTGACACAGCTGATCAGGTGATTTAGTGGAACCAGGTGACAGAGATGCTGCTTTAGATCCTGATATCAGGATTGTTGCTGCAAAGCAACACACCAATACTAATACTAATATGAACAAATCTGCTACAAAAGATGACTTGTAATGTTCTTGTCCTCTTGTCTTTGTTTTACGCAGAATACAGAGAAACTGGATTTATTAGAAAAGGCTATGAAAGTACACAGATGGAACACTGGCATGGTGAGTATCATTCACAGACCCACTTGGGGCTTTAGTCTGGTGGAGGAACAGTTCATCGGTGTAAAGATGGGGGGCTACAAAGTGCAAAAGGAAACATGGCAAGAGTGTATTAACACACAATTAAACTGTCAAATCATAAGACACAATATTACTGAAATATTTAGCATTCTAAATATAGCAGTGTCTTTAGATGTCAAATGAGCTGCAGGGTGCAGATCACAAAGAACACAAGGTTTGAGTAATTCCTGCAAGAAGATTTTAGTCAGTATTTCAGTGATCGAATATTAACCATAACAGGAATAATATACACCAATCTCCACACCACAGACCTCGGATGTCCAATGGGATCGCACAGCGAGACATCAGTAGCACATTCTTTAAGCCCTGGAGGTTTTGAGGTGGAGCCTCCATGGAACAGATTTATTTTTCCAGTACGACCCACAGATGCTCAATCAGATTGAGATCCGCAGAGGCCATTCGAGGCCAAGTCAACCCCTTAAAGTTCTCCAAACCAGGAATTTGTTTCAGTAGTGCAGGATGTTATCCTCCTGAAAGAGAACACTGTCATCAGGGAATAGGGTTGTCATGAAGGGCTATATCTAGCTTGCAACTATGTTTAGGTAGGCGGTAAAGTAATACTTTGGATACCAGGACTCAAAGTGTCCTAGGAGAACATTGCCCAGAGCATGACACTGCTTCCACCAGCTTGCCTTCCACAGAGTGCATCCTACTGCCAATGCTTTCCAAATTAAACAACACACAAGCAACCGTTGTTCATGTGATGTAAAAGAAAAACATGATGATCAGATCAGGCCACCTTCTTCCATTACTTAATGGTGCAGTTCTGATTCTCACATTGTAGGTGCTTTGAGTGGTAGACAGGGATCAGCATGGACAGTCTGACAAAGCAGCTATACAGACCATGCAGCCATACACAGCTGCGACGCGTTGGTTGTGCTGACACCTTTCGATCATAGCAGCATAACAGGTTTCAGCAATTTGAGGTTCAGTATTTCCTGTGGGACTGGACCACACAGACTAGTCAAAGTCACTCGTTTTTACTGCTTCCAGCACAAGAACTGACTGTCCTCTTGCTGTCTAATATATCCTACCTACTTACAAGTGCTATTGTGATGAGGTAAACGTTTTTCACTTCACCTGTCACTTGTTTTAATGTTGTGGCAGATTAACGAATTTCTTAGGAAATTTACAATTCTTGTTAAAACTCAAGAATACACTGTACACTAAGTATGAACAGGAAGTTTGTGTTCAAGAAAACCAGGTAAAACCAGGGTCCCTCTAGTACTATTTCTAGTTATGAACACGGCAAACAAATTTAATATTTTCCTTTTAACAGGCAGTCGGTGGACAGGACATAGAGGGACACCTCCTGGGTCTGAGTAAGACTGTTGAAGAAAAAATCTCCATGCCTGACATTTTCACGGACATTTCCTTTCATAAATTTTTGGATTACAGATTGACTACAAGTCAGGTAAGGAACAGAATTAAAAAATAATATAAAATATAAATTTTATCAGTTGTATTTAATGCAACTAAAGAGTCACTTTAAATACAACTGATAATGAAATAGTTATTTCATTTCAATAGTTATTGAAATGAAATAACTATTTCATGGTTATTTCAGTTAACCATGAAATAGTTAACCTATTTCATGGTTAACTGTTTAAATTTCATACTTGTGTCTTTATTAGTCTTTGCTCCTCAACAATGCATCTCATATGGTTGTATTTATATTTTCTTTGCTAGGTTAGCGCAATCACACCCAACAGAGGCTTTTTAGCTACCCATTTACAATGCTGTGCAAAAGTATTTGCTGCAGATCAAACTAATAGTCAAATGAAGGTTTATTGAAGACTTATTGAAAACCTATGTCACCTTTATGAAAAAGTAATTGCCTCCCTGAACCTAATAACTAGTTGGTCACTTGGAAGCAACAGCTGCAGTTAAATGTTTGTTACAGCTTGTGATCAGTCTTTTACATCACCATGGAGGTAATGTTGGCCCACTCTTCTCTGCACAATAGTTTTAATTCCATCCCATTAGATGTTTAACAAGCATGAACTGGCTTTTAAGGTCTTGCCACAGCATCTCAGCATCTCAGTTAGATTGAAGTCCAGACTTTGACTCGGCCGCTCCAAAACCTTCATTTCGTTCTTTTTGAGCCACTCAGAGGTGGACTTGATTGTGTGCTTTGGGTCATTGTCATGCAGCATAAACCATTTGTGCTTGAGCTTTAAGTCATGAACTGATGGTGGAGATTCTCCAGGAGGATTTTCTGATAGAGAGCAGAATTCATGGCTCCATCAATTATGACAAGTCGTCCAGGTTTTGTGGAAGCAAAGCAGCCCCAAACCATCACACTACCACCACCATGTTTCACTGCTGGTATCATGTTCTTCTAGTGGAATGCAGCATTAGCTTTACACCAGATGTAACGGGACACATGTCTTCCAAAAGTTCTACCTCTGACTCATCAGTCCACAGGATGTTATCCCAAAAGTCTTGGGGCTTTGTTTTTTGCAAAAGCTGGATGAACCTTTATGTTCTTTTTGGTCAGGAGTGGTTTGAGCCTTGCAGCTCTCCATGGATGTCTTTTTTGTTTTGTTTATATTGGAATCATGTTCACTGACTTTAACTGAGGCCACTGAGGTCTGCAGATCTTTTGATGTTCATCTGGGTTCTTAAGTGACCTCCTGGATTAGACATCAGTGTGCCCTTTGAGAACTGTTGGTGGTTGGTCCACTCCTGGGAAGGATCACCACTGATCCATGTTTCTCCATTTGTGGATAATGTCTCTCACTGTGGTTCTCTGGAGTCCCAGAGCCTCAGCAATGGCTTTATAACCCTCCAGACTGATGAATGTCAATGACTTTGTCATCTGTTCTTGAATCTCTTTAGAACGTGGCATCATGTGCTGCTTTTTGAGACCCTTTAGCTACTTCACAACACCAGACAGGTTCTATTTAGTGATGTTTAGATTCAACAAGCCTGACAGTAATCATATGTGGGTGTGGACGGTGAAACTGAACCCAACTGACAAATGAATTTGGTCATTTGGTAGATTGGTAGCTAAGGGAGCAATTACTTTTTCCACATAGGGCAAGATGGGTTAGACAGCATTTTTCCTTAAATGAAATCATCATTTAAAAATGGCATTTTGTGTTTTCTTGGGTTATCTTTGTCTTACATTCAAATGTGTTTGTTCTGAAACATTTAAGTTTGACAAATATGCAAAAATAGAAGATTTGTCATACAAATACTTTTGCACTGCACTATATGTAGTTCATCCACTGAAATGACTACTGTTTCCCCTCTTTCTGGAGCTGCTCTCTTATTGATAACAGTGTCTGATCACTTTTGTGTCTCTCTTAGCCTGGCAATTGCCTGACAGACAAGAATTAGTCTCTCAGTTCATTTTCGATTTCCAAGGGGCACTATCAGATCAGAATGCTGTTGTATGCATTGGATAGACGTACAACCAGTCAGAGCAATGGAAACTGTGACATAGTGCAGAGCAAATGTGGGACGAGCTTTGAGGCCTGTTATTTGACAGAAAATATATATACATGTTTAAATACTTGATTTGAAAGACCTTTCCACATCAGTGGCAGCTATCTCGGTTGTTCACAAACTTCTCTCACCGGTGCTCCTCTCAGTCATTGTATCAGACTGGCCCCATATTAGATAAACAGTTGTAATTGACCTGGCATGAACAAGCCTAGGCGGAAATCTGTTTGAATGAGATTGCTCTCTGTCATTGCTTTGATTTTGGAATTTAGGAGATCAGATGCCTGTACTACAAAGAATTTGTAGTTGGTCAGGTAACTTAAGGTTTCACTCTAGGTTTTCAGGACTATAACTTATGCTGAACTCTGTAGCAGGTTAAGTTCCAGATCAATGTGCATTAAAATGCCAGCTACTGACAAATCCATTGGAAAATATTGTCACCATTCCTTGAAGATCCAGTGGAGCTCAGTGCTCAGATAGTGAGAGGGGAAAGTAAGAGTTCAGAGCTTGTAGCTGCAAGAGATTTGAAAGTCATATTATTTTATGTGCCTAGACTGATATAATCATAAAACAGGAAATGATTAAAAGCCAACGCCTTGTAGCCTGCTTGTTTCCCTAATAAGATCTGCAGTAAGTTTACCTACCAGTTTGAATGACATTCCTATGTTTGTTCTTTACTTGCTCCCATAACTGTTTTACACTGCCAGGTTGCAGCTGCAAGAATAAGCTGAATTGCTGAATTCATCCACCATATTACCCTGAAAAGAATTCTTGTTAAAAAAGTAATAATCCCTGACTTGTAGCCTTCTATACCACAAGAGAGTCAGCCTTCTTAGAGTTTAGAGTTGTCTTTTTATGTTCATTTTTTCACTTGCTCACTAGACTGTTTGACGCTGCCAGGGTTTCCACTGAAAGAAGTAGAATGCACTCAAGCGAGATGCAGACCCACGCCAGATGCCTTCTTAAACATGGCAGGTAGCCCTGCGACCTTGACCTTTGACCTTATGTTGACCCCAAAACTAATGGGTGACCAGAGTAGGTCTAGATCAACATCTGTGCTGAGTTGTTGACAGACAGATGGAAATAAGTTCAAGGTCAAAGGTCTAGTTCAAAGCCAAGAGGTGCAATGTGGTAGTCCTACCCTTATATAGACCAAAGTTCATCACTGTAGGTTTATATAGTAGATTATAAGGGGATTTGCATTAATTAGCCTTGTGACCTTGACCTTTGACCTTTTGATCCCAAAATTAATAGGTGACTAGGGTAGGTCAAGATCAACATCTGTGCTGAGTTTGATTATTCTATCTCTATTTGTTCTCGAGTTATGGTGCGGATGACTGACTGACTCCACTGGCCTGGGGAAGAAGACTCTTACACACCACAAGAATACATCTAAGCAGCACATTTATTTAACAATATATAGCTGTAATTATAATCAGATCTACTTGTACCCTAATAACTCGGATATTGATAAACTGGTTTATTCACACTGTCTGCAGTTCTTTTTTTGGCTGTGTTACTTTTAGTGTGTTATGACAGCTTATCCTGATCCCCGTTCGGTTTCATGAAAGCACACAATGGAAAGATACTATGGGTATGTTGAACTTGTTGAAGGAGCTTGTTGAAGGAGTACTGTTGGTTTTTTTCTTTTTCTTTTTTTCTTTTCTTTATTTTTTATTTCTTTGGTCAGCGATTCAAGTTGCTCCAGACTGACTTCCAGACAACAACTTGAATTTCTTTGTGCCTCACTTTCTCATTTTCAATTTCATATGAGCATAGTGCTGACCTCTGTGCAGCAGGTTTTGGTGATGTACATAAGATCAGAGCTTTGATACGGTCCAGTTTGTGCCCTTCAGTTTTGTTCCCAAGTCCAATCTAAAAACATAACATGCTATGTTTATATATAATTTTATTACATGAAAATGTATAGTAATTTACAAAATGAGAAATTTTTCACATTATAATGAAAATAATTTAGCATGGTGAAGGTTACATGCTGCTTAAAAGGATTTCCTTTTCCAAAACTAAGACTCACTGCCTCTTATAGAAAGACACATCATCTTCATGAACACTACAACAAAAACTAACCACTATAATCTCTTCTGTTCTTTTTCACAAGGTAACATCGAAGAGCGGCTGTCTGCCAATTGCCGGTCCTGCTTTTACTAAATCATATGATATGTGCTACAGTCTTACAAATGCTGACATCACCCTTGCAGTGACAGCCTACCACACCTCCAAAGAAAATAATGCAGCACAACTGATCCAAGTCTTAGAAGAAGTGCTGTTGGACATGAAGGCTCTGCTGGAAGAAACTCTGAGAGCCAACTGAAGCAAGTCCCTATTAAAGCAAAAATTCTGCACATTGACAAAAATGCACCGTTGTGTTCCACTTCTTGCAGAGAGTCTGCGTTAGCATTTTTAATTTATGTGATTGAAGAATGTTAAAGTAATTCATTTTAGCTATTGCGTATCGAAGGCTGTACTCAGGACTGTCTGTGGCAAGCTGGCTCACATTAGTTGTGAATCATCACAGGTTCAGAGCCACTTTCAAAACTCTGGTTTTTTACTGTCTTGATAAATATTTAGAAAGAAATCTTTATCTGATAAATCATATAAATGACAGATTTACTACTGTACAGAACAGAAATGTTTCGACACTGCTGCTCATCTTGACATTAACACCTTTCTTTAAATTTCTTAAGGCAAACTGCAAAAAGAGTTTGCTTTTAATCTGCTGAGCACATTTCTGCTTCCAAGATGTCTTTCTTCTAGACAAATCCTCATGACAAATTTTTGCACCACCACTCTAAATACGCACTGACATTGTGAAGATAGACTGATTATAAGCTGAAAAAACTTTATTATAAAGATTTTACCACAAAGTATCAAAAATTGTAATAATTACATACCCTGGGTGATCAGTGATGCTGGTACTATACCACACCTTGTCTACTGAGATGAACTTCACTGTGCAGAGGCTGTTTCACTATTCACACTACTGAGCTATTTCAAACTCTGTATTACTCTTCTGACTTCTGTGCTACTTCTCCATACTCTAAACTACAAATATAATTCAAACAAAACAAAAAGCTTGTATTCAACTTTTTTCATTACTTTTATACTTTTTAAAATATGAATTCTTTCATTCAGTTTTTAAAACTGGAGTGAATGATGGGATGTTCAAATCCTTCTTGACCTTCAACTAGTTCTGCATAGTTTCAGCTACAAACACCTTTAAAGTTTAGGTGCCTCTGTAATGACGGACTGCCGTTACTAGAGGTCAGTTAAAATGGTAAATGGAAATTAAACCAACACACGCTTTAATTTCTAAAAACGTTTATTGAGTTATATGTTGTGATGTGCTTGTTTCTTTGTTGGAGCACATGGTTTGCGGTTGTGATGCCAGGCAGTTCCATCTAGGTCTTCACCTGGGAACATAAGTAGCAGGTGATTCATGGCAGTAGATGGTGTGGTGGAAAGAAACAGGCTAAACTAGTTTAAGCAAACAGTGTAAATTTATTGTTATTTTCTTGGTGTAGCATATATTTACCTCTGCCTATCCTCTTCCTCCCAGGGTGTCCAGGCAAAAGAATTCCCCAGGCGTTTGGACGCCTTTTTTCAGTTCCAGAAGGGAGGTGCCCTGTGGGAAGTGGGTAGAGGGGACGTTTGGTTTCCAGTTATGTAAATAATTATTTAATATATTTAGGGGGTATTTATTAAATAGGGTTTGGGTTGGTTTATATTTATGTACTGTATATTTTAGTTGGTAATGGGCTTTATGTAAATATCTATTACCTATTTATGTGGGTGTGTTTAGCTCATGTGGTACGTTCCTGATAGGCACAGGGTATTTAATTCGGCGGAGAGAAGTGCAAAGGGTTATATTTTTTAAGATGTTTGAAAGAATCTGCTGGTGTGTTGTCTGGTATTATGGTGCACAAACAACAATAAAAGAAAATTTTAAAGTGTATCTTCTCTGATTTTCTGGTTCTCTTCATTGGTCGCCTCCGCAGCTGTGGGAAATTGACAGGGTCACAGACCTTTGAACTATTGACTATTAACTATGACTCCTACAACTTTTCATCCTCAAACTGAGGTTATACGTCAAAATGTGGGTAAATTTCTACTCTTTATCAGTCCCTCCAGGAATTCGCGATGTTGCGATCGCAACAATAAACGCAAATTCAACCAATCTCCATGAATTCTGCGTGACCTTGCAATTTTGTCCAATCACCGCGACTTTTCCGCAATTTTGTCCCGCCTACCGTGAGTTCCACCAATCACAGCAGTCCCCAGCGCAAATGTAATGCACGTACGTCACTGAATTCACTTCCTTGTTTATGGTTTGAAATACAGATACGTATGCAACAAAAACTACTGCAAAACAATTCCCTGATGTTCTTCATGAGAGCGGAGGTAAACTGTTTTGCACCCCGTGGAATATTGAGGTGGAACACAAACCAAAACCATCCACTGACAAACACTTTTCTACCATGAGTCATATTAGGAGAATGAGTGAAACCAGCGGACCACAGACCAGACAAACCACCGTGATGAAGCTGTTGCATCCAGATCTGTGGCAGCACTGAAACAATGAAGGTCAGTTAGATTCATTAACTGACGTGACAAGCTGTGAGCGTGTGTGTGTGAACACGCGTGTGCCAGGATGTGAAATTAACTTTTTAAACTTTTAACATTTTTACTGAATTATACAAAACAAAGAAAAAAAATGCAACTTTTTAGCAACTTTCTCTCCTGCAATTTTATCGCAACAAATACGCTTCAAACATCGCAACTTAAATCGCAATTTTTTAGAAAAGCTTCTGTGAATTCAGGCATTTTAGGAGCAACAATCTGGAAAAACGCATGTGAAATCCTGGAGGGACTGCTTTATGCTTCACACAGTGTCACTACCAAAGCTCAGTGTCTGAAAGCACTGTGTGCCCTTTAATTGTCCCATTCACTCTAGTGTTCATTTATATTCTCATGCCTTCTCGCTGAACAAAACACAAAAGGGCATATTTTTAAAACTGTGACAGGTCAAAAAAACAAAACAAAAAAAAAAAACAGGTGTATATCCATTATACTGCAAACAAACAACTAAAATCCATTTTATACAGAAACAAAAACAACAAAACAGAAGTTTCCACCAGGAATAAAACACCTACAGCAGACCAGACCCAGGACAGGTGGCTACCTGCCTCGAACGGTCAGGGTAGGGTTGGGAGATGGAGAACCGGAAAACGACACATAAGAAAGCTGTAACAGTAACTGCAGCTTAGAAACATGGAGCTATATTTTCAGCATCATGTGGCTGTCACCATGACAAAGCATATTATTCTTCTCATCATAATGTGAAACAAGAAATTTGTTATCATACGTTCTTATTACATTAAATATTAAACCAATCCAGTTCTTTTTACTCGTTGAAGTAGCTTTAAAGGATAAATGTAAAATGACGAGTGGGTGTTTAATAAGTAGGGTCAAAAATAGAGACCTCAGGCTCTTATGAGGAATGGAGTATGAGGATTCTGTATTGATGGAATATGCAGGTGCAGGGTTTCTGATATGGTTAGGAAATTTTTTATAGGCTCCACTTACACACCATTCGAAATGAGCCAGCAGAAAAACAGCCTTGTGTTCACTGTCAAATAAGTTGTTTGTTACTTCTCACTGAGAGAGATGTTGGACAGGTTCTGCATTTCTCCCTATTGCAGTGGATTCAAAATGACCAAAAAACCAGCTGAAAGTTGTAAAGTCATAAGAGTCATTTCTCCAGGTAGCTTGCTAGAAACAAAGAAAAAAATAATAAAGTAGAAATTACAAACCCCAAGGATTCCCAACAATTATCTGCATATGAACATAACACTGATGTTACAGTGTCTCCTTCAGGCTGTTGGGATGTTTGTGCAGGATCTGAGCGCTCGGCTGCTGATGAAAAATAGTAGACGAGATTCCTGTTGTTATAATCTCCATTCAAACACTTACATTTAAAGATGCCTGAACTCCTCTCTGAAGCCAGTGGGCTGATGTAGAGCTGCTGTATGCTCCCATGTGGTGGTCTTGTTAGATATTACATCTGGAATTCTATTTTGCAGGCGAACCTTTATTTTGACAGTTTATACAGTACTTGTCAGACTCTAAATGAATGATTAAAAAACCATCTCAGTGTTTTCCTTCATTCGTCCCATGTTGGAGCTGGGTTTTACAGTAAGTTCACCTGCATCCAAAGTTTCCCTGATCACCTCCAGGTGTGTCATTCTCCCAGATATAGAAAAAGTACAATAAACAATATGTGGTACATGGAGAACTTTTTGAAAATATCCTCACCTATCTTCGCCATTTCCACAGAAAGATTTTGTTTGAGGACTGTCAGTCTGAATTTAGAGACCTTTAATGGACTGATAAGCAGTATCGGTATGAGTAGAAGTACCGCTAACATCTTAATGATACTATCCCTGGTCCTAGTACAGAACCAAGTGGAACTCCATAACTAAAGCTGGCATTATCAAAATAGTTTGGTGGCTAGAATCTATCTGATAAATATGATATAAACCAGCCTAGTGCTCTTCCTTTAGTCCCAAGAACATGCTCCAGTCTCTGTAATAAGATGCTGTGATCAGAGGTGTCAAATGTAACACTGAGATCCAGCAGGATAAGAACGGAGACTGTCCACTGTCTGAGGCTGTGAAAAGATTATCGGTGACTTTCACCAGTGCGGTTTCTGTGGTCTCTAAATTCAGACTGATTGTTTTTTTTCCAGGGTTGACAAAGAAATCTCATCAAAGTAGTCTAGAGTAGAAGGAGGAGGGGGGTAGGAGTCCAAATCTAGATCTTCATAATTAATATTAATGCTCTGTCAAATCTCCACTATTATATTGTAGAAATAAGTAAGAAGTTCCTCATGGATTCGACAGGCTGGCTAGGTGGGGGACCGATCACAGAGTTAATGGTCGTGTAAAGGATTCTAGGATTGTATCTCCTTTAGTGATAAGGTCAGAAAATCAGAAAAGTAAGTATTCCTCACTTTTTTTGACGGAATGCTGATGGACAAACACTGAGTCTTTAAGAGAAGCAAGGGAGTCGCTGCATTTTTTCCATTTCTGCTCTGTTTTCCTGATTTTTCTCTTTAAGTTCATTAGATGTTTATTAAACCAAGGCAGAGTGGAACATTTTAGTTTTTAAAATCTAACTGGAGCTATGGAGTCTAAAATGTTCATGCAGGTGCTGCTGTTAAAAACGCTGACATGGTGGCCTAGAGGGAGGCCAGCTCGTTGATTTGTATTAAAAGGAGTATTTGTAACAGCAATGCTTCACAAAAACGAGGAATAGAGAGTGAATTTAGAGGGCTGGAGCAAATTTGGGTGGGAGGTTTGGGCTCAGCAGAAGGGAGAGGAACCTGGAAGAGCACTGCTTTGTGATCAGAGACAGTGAAGTCAACCAAGTTCACATCATCCACACAGAAATCGCAGGAGAGTACAAGGTCAAGTGTGTGCCCCTTGTCATGGCTGGGCTGCTTCACAAACTGGGTGAGGTTAAAAGTTTCTAATAGTTTGAAAAAGTCAGAAGTAAAAGAGGAGGAGGAGCAGCTCACATGAATATTAAAATCACCAAGAGTTAAAACTCTGTCATAATGTACCACAATGATCGATAAAAGGTCAGAAAATTCCTGAATAACACCAGAGCTGAGTGTAGGGGGATGGTAAACATATAAAATAGACTTATTTTTTAAAATAAAACTAAGACTTTTGAATGCGGAGAAGCAGCTGAGCAAGACTTTGGAAGCGAGTGTGGACCAATACTAAATTTAAAATGCAATAACAGAAATACTTTTTCATTTTCAGGATGACACTGCATTTTTTGACTCATAAATAAAATGAATAATATATCTGCCAAACTGCATTTTCTTTTTCTTTTTCAAGACTGCTCATTCTGTTAATTCAAATGAAAAAGAAAAAGGCATTTAAGATTTATTTTCAAAAGATGCCCCAGCAAATAGTTACCAAAATTCAATTTGAAATGTCAAATTTGAAAATTAAAATGCATTAGCAGAAATGCTTTTTCATTTCAAGGTTATGGCTGCATTATTTGACTCATAAATAAAGTTAATAATTAATCATCCAAACTGCATTTTCATTTTCTTCTTAAGGTTGCACATTTTCAGACAGAACTAAAAAGAAAAAGCAAAGAGGAGATTGCTTTGTCGTTTTCAAATCCGCCCCGCAAAAAATGGTCCAAAACTCAGTTTGACTTCTCAATCCCAGGCAGGGGGCGCAGGAGAGTGACATCACTGGCCGCGTGAGCTGACCTCTGCATTAGCTGCTGAGGGAGGCCGCAGGCCGCCTGCCTGGAGACTCTTTCACCAGATCACTGATCTTCGCCACACCAGCTGCTCAGATTCTGCCCGCGGCCAGCCTTCACTACTGCTGGCTCCCGATCTGTTTCCTGCCAGTCTTCCCGGCCCGACGTTGCCAGACCACCCTGCAGCGGCGCACACTCGCCGCTATGATTCTGCCCCACGCCTGCCGCTGACCAGCTCCGGCTCTGATCGTCGGATCCCGGAATCCTGCCCC
Organism: Dascyllus trimaculatus; assembly: GCA_024666655.1. Classification (NCBI taxonomy): domain Eukaryota; kingdom Metazoa; phylum Chordata; class Actinopteri; family Pomacentridae; genus Dascyllus; species Dascyllus trimaculatus. The sequence continues at coordinate 2,106,910 of CM045460.1, forward strand.
ACTTACAACGGCGACACACTGCCCGATTCTGCCCGCAGCCAGCCTTCACAGTTGCTAGCTCCCGACCTGCCTGTCCTGTCCCGGCGACACCACTCGCCATCCCGTCTCTGCCGGATGCCGGCCGGCTGCTCCAGCGTTCTCCTGTCTTCACCAGGTCCAGCCTCTCTCGCCATCGTTTCAACGATGTGACCTCTGTTTGTTGCAATGTATTTTGTTAAATCAAATTGACGGGATGCTGCTTGTTGTTACGGTGGGAGGCTGATGTTTGTGCTGTGAGTGTTTCGGTGAATCCACAGACTAACACACAACAAAGGACAAGCTTCTGTTTTATAGGTTTTGTTTGGTCAGTCAATAATTAGTTCTGTGTCTCCTTATTAAACTGGCTGCTAACTTGTGACTACCACCAGCTGATCTGAGTGTGTTTCCCAGGGGGCCCAAGCCCGGGGGATAGTGAGCCTGTGGACAAACCCAAGCTGGTGGGTATAGAGTGCTTTCTGACAACGGACTGGACACAGTCCACTCCACGTGCAGGAGGTGGAATCGGGGAGAGGACCGGCTCTGGGGGAGCTCAGCCAGTGGAGACAAGACATTAGTGAGGGGGATGCCATTATCGCTAGGACCAAAAAGGTCGTAGGGAGGGACAGAGAATTGTTTGCGGCCTTTCACTGCAGACGCCTAGGAGAGGGGGCCAGGTGAGGTCTGACCAGAGGTAGCTGCTACTTTCGGGGCTAAGCGCTGCTGGCTACCCATCAACTCGAGACAAGCTAGCCAGGAACACAGAGCCGTCTGCCGCTGGAGAAGATCCTCAATGAGCCAGTCAATGGACCGCAGTTCGGTCTATACCTCAGAAACCTTGGCTGCCGGGGCCATCGAGTGAGTCGCTTACAGGAGCCTTTTAGATATTTCCAGGAGTCTCAGCAGCTGCTTTCCTCTTCGAATTAGAATTAAAATGTTATACAGGTAGTGAAGCAGCCCCAGTCAAATACATATTCTGAGATTACTGATCTTGCCAAGGGTTTAAATAGTTATTTTTAGTTTATGATTGTGATCACTATATATCCACATTGTCTGCCTTGTCTTTTTTAAACTACAGTGTTTTATTTTGATATGTTGTGAAAGGATTCTTTGGTATTTGGGGTTTTTCTTGATTGATTGATTGATTGATTGATTGATTGATTGATTGATTGATTGATTGATCATAGCTGATAAGAACATAAAACAATTCAATGTGGCATTAACTCCTTTCAAAATTCTCCCAAGGGTTCTTCCCTGGGCTCTCATCCAGGGTTGCTTCTCTGACAGAAGGCAGGAGGTTATGTTTTTCAGTCTGCCTGTTAGTAACTTTACGCCAAAAGTTATAAACAGATTTTGATAAAATTTTTAGGAAAGGTGGATAATGGGACAAGGAACAGATGATTAATTTTGGTGCTGATCCGGATCACCGTCTGGATCCAGGAATGTTTTGCAGGATTCTTTAGCATTGGGAGACAGGACAGTGTGCATGCATATGTGCATGTAACTCCACAAAACATGTCCCGGCAGCTTGACAAAAAGAATACAGGAAAAGTTCCGGCTAATTTCTACAACATATCAAAGTTTGATCCGGATCTGGACAAAATTCCGGATTCTACGATCCAAAACAGGAAAAACTAGAGGGCCTGTGGAATGGTCATCACTGTAAGGTAACAGATGAAAATACAGACATGCAGCCAACACCAACATGTAGCTGAGACTCTGCTGAATCAGGACTATGCCAACAGATCGGATTATTTATTCTTTGGCGGAGGTCTGCACTGTCCAAGTGCTTTTCTAGTTACGTTTTTTTGTGTAATTCTTTATAAAGTCCCTCAAGCCTAAGTGCTTAATATTTGGTAGACAAAAAGAAGAATTAGAATGAAAGGGTTCATTTAATCTTCCTTGTTCGTAACTTGCTCCTTTTCCTCTTCAAAAACCACACATTTGCTCCAGAAGAATTTCTTCATCTGCAAGTGTAAAACATTGCAGCGTCATGGCAAATGCCCTTCCACTGCCCATATAAATCTGCATTATCATGTGAGCACTCACTGATGCCACTAGAGGGCACATAAGAGCAGACATGGACCAGCTCAAGGGAACTGTAGAGCAGAGGGAAACACCATCTATCCATCCATCCATTCTCTGTACACTGCTTTGTCCTCTGTGGGGTTGCGCGGGTCTGGAATCATCCCAGCTGACTTAGAGTGAAGGCAGAGGACACCTTGGACAGTTCACCAGTGTATCGCAGGGTGAGGGAGACACCAGAGAATGAGAATTAAAGGTGAGGGCGGGATTTGTTCTATTCTCCAAAAGATCTTTTAAAAAACAAAAATCAGAAGAAAGCACAGTTAAGACAATAGCACCACTTTTTTTTTTTTTTGCTTTATTCATGTCAAAAGTGTGAATGGTCTGAAGTAAACATCTGGAGCAGACTATTCAGATTAATTTGTGATACAAAAGAATCAGTCAGGGAGTCAAACATCTATAATAAATGAATACTACACACTAAACAGTATTCTCATTTTTGCTGAAGAGGTGAAAAAGAAAGGTTTCTCAGAACACTTGTATTGTAAGTTGAGCTTTAAGTGTGCTGTCAGTACACTGCTGCACCCAAACCTATAGACCTATTAATTTCAGAGAGACACTCTAGGAAACAACTGACACTAAAATAACAACAACAATAATAATAATGCATTGGTTATATGTAGCGCTTTTCTAGACACTCAAAGATGCTTTACATTGGATTATTCATTCACTCCTTACTCCATGGTGGTAAGCTACGTATGTAGCCACAGCTGTCCTGGGGTAGACTGATGGAGGCCAGGCTGCCAGTCTGCACCATCGGCCCCTCCAACCACCACCAACCACTCACTCTCACACTGCATTCACCCAGGCTTCCTGGTGTTCCCTCATGGTTTCTCATTCAGGTACTGACCAGGCCCAACCTCGCTTAGCTTCCGAGATCTGACGGGATCAGGCATCCACAAGGCGCTATGGCCACAACCACAGAAACCACAGAAGAACCATTGCCATGATGTGTTGGAGCCTTGTTGCTCTATATTTCTGTACATTTAATCAAAGAATTGTGATACATTTTAATTTACTGACAATAAAAATTGCTGTTTTCAAATTGGACAGGAAGGTGTGGATATGTTACTTCATAACCAGAGTTAAAGGCTGACTGTAGGTCTGAATTGTTTTAAAAACAAGAACATTTTCTCTTTCCCACTCTTGTCTTTACATTGTACAATCTGCAGAGGATCACTTGAAGGTAATATGTCATCATTCACCCAAATTGTAACTGAGACTTTGTGGTACAAACTCTTAATATATTATTCCAGTAATACTACATTAGGAACAGACACTACTGGTATATCCTGATATTATCTGAAAAAATGCTTATTTTTTCTTATGTATGCTGAAAGACAAAATGCACTAGTCTCACATTACAACCACAACAAAGAATGTATTTTATTTTTTAAGAACATTGCCAGAGTGCAACTGATTCTCTCTGAAGTCAGTACACAGCCTACTACTAGATGCTCTCAATATCTGCAAGACTGATTATTGTAATGCACTGATGTGGTCTCCCCAAGAATAATATATACAGTACCATGCCAAAGTATTTGCAAGGCTGATCAGAAGATTTCGCGAATATTTAACTGCAGTTGCCAAGAGTGGACCAACCAGTTATTAGGTTAGGGGGACAATGACTTTTTCACAGGTGTGATATAGGTTTTAAATAAATCTTCAATAAACCATCATTTAAAAACAACATTTTGTGTTTTGCAGGTTATCTCTGTATAATATTCAATAAATATATATAGTAGTTTGATGATCTGGATCACTGAAGTGAAACAGATATGTAAAAATAGAAGATTTCTGTAGGGTGCAAATACCTTTGCATGGCACTGTATGTTGTCAAATACAACTGTGTCCAAACTAAACTACACATATGGTGACTAAGGCCAGATAGAGAGTAAACATCACTCCAGTTGTAGAGTCTTTGTACTGACTACATGTCCACTTTACAAATATTTTTAAAGTCTCTTTAGTGGTTTATGAAACTATCAGTATCCCATGAACGCTGTAGAAGCCTCAGGTCTAGTTTAGCCTATTTTCTCTGTCTTTTAACATTTCACTTTTCTGTTACTGTTTTGTTTTGCTTTTCTGGATTTTGACCTATTCTGGTGTTACCTCATTGCAATTATTTTCTTTAGTCCCTGTTATTATTGAAGCACATAATCCCTAATGGTAAAGGCGGTATTGTTTTTTTTTTTTATTTAAATAAAATATTTCTGTTACATATTTTTGTTTGAAAAGTAATATACAAATAAAGTCTGATTGTCTGATTGATTTACGAGATACATTCGGTTTAATCTGAGTAATTAAGATAAAATTTTAAAAAGATAAGATAAACCTCTTTTAATCCCAAAGCAAATTCGTTTGTTAGATATTGAAAAAAAAAAACATAACAAGACAAAATGCAGTTCCTCATAAAAAACAATGAGAGAAGCGCCATACTTTATAAACTAAAATTAAACTATAATAATAAAGTAATAAGTATTACTGGCAATATTTCTGAAGTAGTAAAGGAATATCAGACATAATAATGAAGTATTACACATGCAAATAAAAGAATTGCACATTAAATAAAATATTGTACATGTAAATGCAACATTACAATATTATGAAACTGAATGAATAAAATTTGTGTAGAATTTTGAAATGGACGTTTGTAAAGATGTAATCTTTATCGCCCACACACGCAGCACACAGAATCTGTGACGTCCGAGCCTACATGCAACATGAAGGCATCCTAGATGCACCTGCGTCTAAAGGACATTATCTCAGAGCGGCTCTCTGATTGGCCTGTTTTTCTTAGAGCCGCTCTCTGATTGGCCTGTTGATCTGAGAGGCGGGAGGTCTCTGTGGAGCCGAGCGAGTGATTAGACAAAACACCTGACTGTCAGGATAAGTGCGCCTACCTGTCACTTCCTGCTGTCGGTATTTATTCATTTTCACTTTTTCCCCCCGCTGGACATAATTTGGCACGTCACTGCTATGTTTCTATGATTTCGTCTCATGTATCCCGCACGGTTTGTGGACCCTGCGGACCAAACGTTACGACCTTGGCTTCATGTTCGCCTTAAAAGAGGAGTGACCCCCCAGTAGAGTGCTGGGAAAACACCAACTGGATTTAATGAACCAGCGCATCTCGATTGGTTTTAATGTGGACTCATATTGTCGTCTCTGATAACGCAGCAGCAGCAGCAGCAGCAGGGAGGGACTCTCCTGGTGAAAGGTAGGCAGCTCAGCGGGCTGAACCTGCTGCTACTGTTGGGGCTGAGATGAGGCAGTGCATCGCTGACACTCACAGCGGCAGCAGGCCTGTCTGTGGGCTTCATATGGCCAATAAACGCTATGCCATACATTGCTGCTGTCCTGACAGGACACTGTGTACGAACAGGCGCCGTAAATCACAGACATGGCGGCCGTGTTTACGTTTGCTGTTGAGGCGCGTGGATGTGTGTCTCGGCGTGAATGTGAGCTGTGTAAACATGTTCGTGTCGGAGCAGGGGCGGCTCCAGCGGCTGCTGGGCCTCCTACAGTGAAGCGTTCCCAGAGAGGATGTGCTCAGAATGTATGTTTCTACCGGCTACACCTGCAGAGTAGAGCTGTGTGAGTCACGGCTTGAACAAGACAGTGGGCTTTCACTGGGATTGTCTTGTCCTCAGTTTCTGGCCCCAGTGAAACTTTTTTTCTCACAAGTTTGAGCAATTATGGCTAAGTTATACACGGCAGTAATCATTTTACCCAGTTTCTATGTCCAAACTGTGTAACCAGTAGTTGTTGCTGCCTCCTCACATTCCACTGCTTAGAAGCTGAACCACTCCAGATGAGCAGAGACCTGTACTGTGAATCAGGATCTCAGGTTATAGAGGAAATCTGAGGTTTAAGTCAGGGTATTTAGCACCTTAACAGTTGTTCACTTCTTGCCAGGTATGTCACCATGCCAGCTTATGCTGAACACCTGACCTGCTTCACAGCCGGTGGTGTTCAACATGACACATCAACTTGTATTACAACACCACCTACTGACCCATCAGTTCTCTCAGAAAAATAGCATGTGGAGCTAGGTGTGCAGGTAGTCTGAGGGGAATGTAAGACTTCTTAGAGCTGCAAGCAATTTCAAAGCATAGACTCTATTGTTGTGTGTGCTTTTACAGAGCGACATTAATCCTAAAACAGAAACTGATTAAAACACTGAAGTCTTCTTGTTAACCTTACAAGATTTGCAGTGAGTGCACTTTCCAGCTTGAATGATGTTTTTATATTTGTTATTTACTTGCTCCCATGACTCTTTGCTTAAAGAATAACCCCTTAACGCCTGAATTTATATACAAGTATATTAAAAAATATTTCTTCTGTGTTTTTGCCTTTGAGATTGTTAATTTGATCATAGCACAAAAAATAAATAGAAATTTGGGTGTGTTGCAAATTTGCAACAACAGGCATATTGGTCAATAACAGTGACATAATAAAACAGCAATATAACAGTAATAAAACTGTTTTTTTAAAATTGATAACAGAACAGATAAAAGATAAGTAATAACATCTCACTCACAGATTTTTTAATTAAAACACAGCAGTCTGTAGATAACAGATAACATCTCACTCAGCAGATTTTACATGGATAACAGAGCAAATAGCATGTAATATCTCAGCCATGTACATCTCTCCTCTCACTCATGGAATACACAAAAGCAGTTCTTGTTCTCACTGAGGCAAAGGTGAACATCACACTTTGCACACTTGATTTCTGTGTGGCCTTTGCATTTTGTGAATTTGCAGCATTGGCCCCCACTGTCAATTGCTGGCCAGTGATACTTTCTTCTTGTAGAAGAGCTGCCTTCTCTCTTGCAGCTGGTGCACTGGTGCTGGCATCTTGGTCTTGATTTTCATTCATGTTCTCATCACTGCTGCTCCTGTAGTCAGAACTCTGTCTCTACTGCTGTCTTCATCACCTGGCTTCAGGACATCTTCTTTATCGCTGTCGTCGCTCTCCTCTGTTTAGCTTGGCATAAAACACTGATGGCTTCATTTTGGTCTGCATAAAAATAAAGAGCAGAAATTGCATTATACCCCAGCATGCTATTTTTTTTATAATGATTACTGAAAATAACTAGAATGACATTTCCTAAAGAAAATCCGTGCGAGTCCTGAAAACCATTTCTATATGGATGGCAGTATGCATAAGTGGCCTAACCCACGTTTGGTCTCAAAATGATTTATCACCTTTATACAAGTCTGCAAGTATCTGGCTTCATCCTTCATCCTATCAGGCCCACAAACTCCTAACACACCATGCTAAACTACAAGCATTCTGAACCTGACTGATTTATTGGTAGCACAAAGATCTATTTTATGCCATTATGTGAAATGTGGGTTAGCCCACTCATGCATACTGCATCCATATAGCGCTGTGCAGCGATTAGCCGCATTCCGTTATGGCCGAATGTCGCTAATTCGCAACAAACCGAAATATTGAAATAATTTCAAAAATACTCGTCACACAGAGTTCACCTCATTACGTAGGCTGTAGAAGCACACAATAAGCGGGTGAGTATTTTTATCTTAGCACAACTTACCTTATAAGCAAAACAACTGCTCCACATTTCCAGCCTTGTTCTGTTAGAGTCGCAGCCAGCAACTTCGTCTTGCATCAACTAGATGTAGGTCCGACGCCGACCAGTCTTACTAGAAACAAGTGCTTGCCGAAGGTTCCTAAGTCTGTACTGCATATGCACGAACCGGCATTGGGGGAATGCAGATGCTGTCTTGGCTGATTGCGTAATAGAAACGGTATGTTGCATATTTGCGACAGTCGGCGTGAAATCGTGTGATTCACGGTGATAATTTACTTGAATCTTGAATCATGAATGTCATCTAAACAACTTACTCAATGGGATTGAGATATAGAGAAAGACAAACGGAGAGAGAAACATTCAAACAGTTTGTTTTTTTGTTTGATCTTGCTTTTCTTCCTGACTTTGGCTGCAGTAGCTGTGTTGCCTTTTGTCTGCATTATGTGTTGAAGCTCATATTATTTTAAGGTTATGGTATTGTAGTGTTTGTAGAGTTCTTCTTGTGAGAAATATACAGCCCTTAACCTGTCCACCTCTGCAATCTGAGACCAGAAGGCTGTACTATGAAGCAAGATTTGTGGGTTAGTGAGGTATGTTGAGCCTAAAGTCAGAGTTTAGTGTCATGAAGGTGGCTCTCTTTTAACCTGGTTAAATCTCCATGGTAACATGCGCTGTGGAGCTAACCTGGTCAGGAGCAGGTTTTGTTCAGAGTTTAGATTTAAATCGACTGTAAGCATCTCCCTTTAAACAAATCATATCCTGATTATTATTTCTGAGTTATACAGATTCTCAGCTGAAGGAAAATATTTTATCTGTAAAACTGTACATTACTAAAACCACTGAATGAAGTTGTGTAGTTACAGTATCGCACATTGTATGCATCATGTTGCCATGGGAACCCGACATGTATTTGGTTGGTGATGCAGAAATATTACAGATATGTTTTTATGTTTGGTCCATTACACTGCATGTATTACAGCTAATAAAACATAGATTAGAAAACTGATTATTTTACTGGTATTTTTTGCAGAGAATATTCAATGAGTAACATTAATTTCACTTTGGTTTGGCCAGATATTAAAGTGATGTCCTGCATGTTTAAGTATATGAAGTTTAATAGTTTTATTGTGCAGCTGTCAGAAATAAGTGGCTGCATTGATCGATAAAATAAATATATTATGCACGTTCAACAGTTTTCTGCCAGCATTCCTGTCTTGTATCATTTGCAGTAATAGAAATCCTGAGTATGTTGAACTTGTAGCAGGGATAAACTCCTTATTGCCAAACTGGCTACTGGAGCTGATATTTGTTACTTTTAGATTTTTGCTATTGTTATTTTTAAGGACTGATTATAGACCGATATTGCATTTGTGCAGTGGAGCAGCTCTGGTGAAGCTGTGTTTGAAAGGTGGGGTAGTAGACACTGCTGTAGGTTTAATAAAACCCAACAGTGTTAAAAAGGATGCCTAGTGCGCCTTAGTTGTCTTTTCTGGGTCTATTACCCAGAAGAGACCCCAATATTTCACTTAAGGCTGTTAACAAGTGGTGTAGCTGGAAATTACTTTGCTGACAGTGGTAGGCTACTGCTATTGTCAAGAGCCTTGCTATGAATCTTAGCTTGCAGCTGACAATAGCTGGAGCACCTTAACATCTTTCTAAAGTTGGATTACCTTTCGTTCTAACCGACAGACACCTATCTCGAGCAGAAACACAGTGTGCAAAAACTAAATAAGCACAGCCATCTCCACAGATCAGCTGCTTTTACAGTGGATAAGGCTATGCTAACAGCTGACGGCTCAGGGCTAAGTTTGGAGGCAGCCACACATTACCCTAAATCAGTGTCTGGAAAACCATAATTAATAATGCTTTACGATATGGGCTTTCGTGGATAATGAAAGTGATAGAACAGAGAAAGATTAAGAAAACAGAAGGACAGCAGACAGAACTGCAGGATAAAAGCTGTTCTTTAGGCTCAGGTTTGATCACTCCTTTTTCTATTGTACATATTCAGGTAGAGAAATCTTGATCCTTAGCCCTGCCACATCTCTATCACATGCTGTTAATTAATATCATTTAATGTGTATATGCATAGATTCAATAATACTAATCTTTATTGATGAAATAACCCAGTTAAAATGACAGATTCCCTGCTTACATGATGCTAATAAATGAATTTTAATCTATCTGAGTTTCCAATATCAGTTACTGGCCTTTCTCGATTACCAATAATTGGTATTGACATCAGCTTGAAAAAATAAGTTAAAAACAGCAGCTGTGCTGGGAATTCAGCAACAATTCCAACAGCAACAACAACGGTATTTGTTGTATTTAAAGTAGACACTGAAATAGCCTGTTTAGAATAGGGCTAAAAGCAGGGGTCATGTAGTCATGGTGAAATTAACCATCTTTGCCGTATTTTGCACTGAAAAATTGAAAGGCACATTCATGGGAAATGTGACACTACGATTAATTTTATTTTTAAAAATGTGGGAAGCTTTTAATAATGCCACTGCTGCACATATACTGCTTTGAGACTGTAAAACAGAAAACCATGTTCTGTTTTGTTATGATTTGGATCAGACTCTTACTTACAGTGAAATAAAAGTATGCAGACAGTTGTGGAGCTCGGAGGTCAACGTGAGGATGACTAATGAATCTGTGTGACAGCTCACTTGCCTGTGAGGAAGAAATGTACACATTGTCATTTACTGTCTCTTGCTCTGTCTCCATGTCAGAGATACATAATGATTATGAATAAGTAATGAAGTTACTGCTGTTGTTACATTGGTGTAAATTATTAATTATTAACACATTAAATTGCATTTTTGGAGACTCCCATTAAAGAGAAAAGCGAATTAAGCAATACTCACAATGAAGGAGGTTGGCTTGTGCTGTTGTCAAATTATGGACCACTGCTGGTGCTGAAATGTGGAAAATGAGATTCAGACTTGAGAAAGCCTGTTTAACCTATATTTTTTTCACAAATTAGTGACTTTGATACTTTCTTTTTTTGGTGTGACATTTGTTTGGAAAGCTTTAAGGCGGTCTACAGAGCCTGAAAGCAGGTGTGTCACACCAAAAGTGTAATCAGTTGGCAATACTGTATTATACGTTTCTTCTTTTTAATGTATTTTGAATGTGACATTCTGCTAATAATCTCTGTTTTCACAAAATATGCCGGTAAAGGGATTACAATCTTTTTTGCTGTTATTTAATGGAATATATATATATATTTTGTGCTAATTATGCAATGTTATTATATGTATCTTGTTACTCCCCAAGCCTGGTATTAGCAATTCAAATCTTGCACTTTTGACTATGTTAATGTGGTTGAAATCATCACTAAAACTCATGTCACTGGATTTTCTGATAGATAGTCTATATAAAAAAGGTTGGGGGGTGGGTGGGGGGTATTTAATCTTTGCATTTAACAGCCAAATCAACTTTGACTGACAAATTTCTGAATTGGGTACAACCCTAGTTCTAGACTACTGGTGTATTAGTAGTTATGATGAAATCTGCTCAGACTTCAGAAAATGGTGCATTAATTATAATATAATATATAATTATTCTAAATTGTCCATAGGTGTGAATGTGAGTGTGCTTGGTTGTCTGTTTTATAGCCCTGTGATAGGCTGGCGATCTGTCCAGGGTGTTCCTTGCCTTTGCCCTAAGTCGGCTGGGATAGACTCCCCCGCGACCCTCCAGAGGATTAAGTGGTGTAGTGGATGGATAGAAATTCAAGACATACACTATATTACCAAAAGTATTGGGACACCTCTCCAAACTATTGAATTCAGGTGTTCCAATCACTTCCATGGCCACAGGTGTATAAAATCTACACCTAGACATGCAGCCTGCTTCGACAAACATTAGTGAAAGAATGGGTCGCTCTCAAGAGCTCAGTGAATTCAAGCGTGGTACCATGATAGGTAGGTAGCCACCTGTACAATAAGTCCATTTGTGAAATTTCCTCGATACCAAATATTCCACGGTCAAATGTTAGTGGTTTTATAACAAAGTGGAAGCAATTGGGGACAACAGCAACTCAGCCACCAAGTGGTAGGCCACACAAAATCACAGAGATGGGTCAGCGAATGCTGAAGCACAAAGTGCACAGAAATCACCAACTTTCTGCAAGGTTAATGGCGACAGACCTCCAAACTTGATGTGGGGGGGAAAGCTTTCAGACAGAACCAGGCTCAAGGAAGTCAGCCATCTGTCTCGACCGGTTGGTGTGGGAGTGGGTATGAGGGGGGTGGGTATAGCAGGACAGCAGGTGGTGACGCAGTGGCTGCAGATCAGAAACGTGCAGCTCCAGATCCAGAGACATCTGCGGAGAGAACAAGCACAGGACACAGGACCTCAGGGTATAACACAGAGTTAGTGATATGTAATCTTGATATATAACAGTACAGAGAGAGTGGAGGAGCGCAGAGGAGAGGAGCCCAGTGCACCATGGGAATCCCCCAGCAGTCTAAACCTATAGCAGCATAACTAAGGGACAGCTCAGGTGATCCTGAGCAGCTCTAACTATAAGTTTTGTCAAATAGGAAAGTTTTAAGCCTAATCTTAAAGTAGAGAGGGTGTCTGCCTCCCAAACCCAAACTGGGAGCTGATTCCACACAGAGGAGCTGATAACTGAAGGCTCTGCCTCCCATTCTACTTCTGGAAACTCTGGGAACCACAACTGAACCTGCAGTCTGAGAGTGAAGGGCTCTGTTAGGATGATGAGGTACAATAAGGTCTTTAAGATATGATGGAGCTGGTCATTAACAGTTTTGTATGTTAGAAGAAGGATTTTAAATTCTATCCTCGATTTTACAGGGAGCCAGTGAAGAGAAGCCAATACAGGAGAAATATGATCTCTGTTACTGTTTTCTGTGAGAGAAGCTGCTTCACTCTTTTAAATGTCAGCAGCTGAACCACCCTTGGCACCTTCCATGAGCTGGAGTCTCCTTGGAACTCCCACATGAGGTGTGTGCGAGTGTGCACATGGAGAGTTGTCTGTATTCTATAAGTAGACTTATTGCTTATTAGTAGTGTTGTGCTAACTGCTATATTAGCCATTTCCATCCAAAGGCTCCATGTAAATGAAGCTGGGGCTGACTGACTGACTGACTGAGCACTCCATTACTTTCCTTCTTGGTCTAATAGCCCTTACATACCCTAGAGGTGTGTTTGGAGTGGTCCCAGTAAAACCAGATGGGATGGCATGGTGCTGCAGAATGCTGAGGTAACTATGCTAAGCACCCCCACAACATCACACCTTCTCCTCCATGCTTCACGGTGGGAACCACACATGCAGAAACCATCCACTCACCTTCTCTGGTCTCACACAGACATGGTGGTTGGAATGAAAAATCTCAAATTTGGACTCATTTTCACTGGTCTGATGTCCATTCCTTGTGTTTCTTGGCCGAAACAATTCTCTTCTTGTTGTTCATCCTCAGTAGTGGCTTCTTTGCAGCAATTCCATTAAATTCCATTGAAGCCTGATTCATGCAGTCTCCTCTGGACAGCTGATGTTGAGATTTGTCTGCTACTTGAACTCCGTGAAGAATTTATGTGGGTTCTAATGTGAGGTGCTGTTCATTTGAGGTTTCTGAGGCTGGTAACTCTAATGAACCTATCGTCTGCAGCAGAGCTAACTATTGGTCTTCCTTTCCTGGGCTGGTCCTCATGAGAGCCAGTTTCATCATAGCGTTTGATGGTTTTTTCAACTGCACTTGAGGATACATTCGAAGTTCTTGAAATTTTCCAGATTGACTGACCTTCATGTCATAAAGTAATGATGGACTGTCATATGTCGACTTAAATAATGTAACACCAGGGTTTCCCCCAGAAAACTTGCTAAGCCCGGTGGTAGAGAAGCCCACCGGCCGCCCACCGTATTTTTGTTAAAAAAAAAAAAGTTAAAAGTTGACAGGAATTTTGAAATTATGACTGTTGTGTGTTATTATAAGCCATTTATTAACAATACTTAAATGTAGAGTCTTACAAAAAGGCACAATCTTGAAATATGTTTTTAACAAACACAAAAAATACAATTAAAATAAATAATATCAATTGTTTTCACTTAAGTTACATCCTAGTGAATCTTAAAACAAGCCGTTGCTGGTCACATTTAAAAGTAAAATAAATTAACATAAATAAAAAAGTTCAAACATGGCCAAGGGTTAAAACCAGAGAAACATCGCAACTTTCATCGCAATTTTTTAGAAAAGCTTCTGCGAATTCAGGCATTTTAGGCCGCAACAATCTTGAAAAACGCCCGCGAAATCCTGGAGGGACTGACTGATGTCACTCCTATAAACTGGACACAGGCTACACTTCTACTTTGCTGAAAATCTGCTTATTGATAGACACTACAATTTTTAAGAGATATGCCAATCTAAGCAGTTTTTTTTAAATTGTATTGGTATCAGCTCTTTCCTAAGTCCTCTCCTTGATTTCACTCTTGTCAAAATAGTGTATGGTCAGTTGTGTCAGGAGACCACCTTATTTAAAACATAAAAGCTCTGGCTGGAGGACATTGCCATTGAAATCTGTCATGGTGCCTGTTGCTAGCGAAACTCCCACAATGCTGCACAATGCCAACACAAAACTGCCTGTACTTTGAAGGACCGCCTTCTTGGGTTTCTACAGTGTTAAACAGTACCTTCTGGTAAAAAGTATCAGGTGGTGGAACCAGGTACTGCAGCTAATCTACAATACATTGTCTAGCATGCATGTAGAGAATACAGGTGTTTCGTCTTTTGGAGCTTGTAAAGCGGATGCAGGATTACCCTTTTTCCATTTCTTTTTTAACATCCCTACAATTTACAGATGGTTCCTAACTGTCTCACATGCAGGCAAGGCTCTTCAGCTGTTGACAGAAAAGTCGTTAGTTTCTCAGTTACTGCAGCGCAGATAGCCCAGTAACGTAATTTGCTGTCTTCCTCCATCATCCCCCCATGTCCATAGGGAACTGTGTGGACCCATCTGCAGGTGTCTGCATGCAGGAGGGTGATGTATACCCACAGTTGTAGCTTGTACAGAACCATGCTTGTGTCTTTGTCCACAGCCTTTAGTGAAGCTTGATTAGAGATTCACCTTTATGTAGTTAGGATTCAGCAGGGAACACCACATTTGATTACTGATTAATTATCACATCCAAATAATATGCCTAAAACACATAACCCTTAAAACAACTAAAAAAGTACTTGCCGATAATTTTTTCAAACAACTCTTATTACTTAATGTCGTATCAGTCCAGCATCACAATATATATTTGGTACCATAAATGAGGCAGTATTTTTTGGTGAATAACACGGTAAAGAGCACTCAAGAGGGAAGCTTTGAATGTGAAATCCAAGGGGCAATGTTGTATTGAGTTAAAGACAGAATCCTCGATAAATCAGTCAATCTATCAGTCATTGCATACCTAGTAAGGTTTAGTTAAGAGACACCACTTTATGAGTAGCCTTATTATCTGTTTTAGATTACCGTTTATTTTGAAGGCAATTTCTATAGGTTAGTTACTATTTCCTGTGAGTTCTGTGAGAATTATAGATGCTCTTGTCTTGAAGGATAATAACAGGAGGTTTAATATAAACAGATGTTCTAAAAAAAAAGAAAACGTTCTGAAAAACGGCGTGAAGAACAGTTTGAAACGATCATATTGCTGCAGTTGTTTTTGTTCAAGCTGTTTGAGGCACAAGGTTTGTAATTAGATGGCTCCACATTAATACTGTTGTGAAACTACCTTTTAAGTGTTATTTCAGTAGTTGTTACCTTTAGCCTGTCAGCTTTAGCTATGAAGCTTCTGCATCTCTCCAAATCATACCCTGGGTCGGGTTATCAGTGTGTTTTATTCCTGCAAGAAATATAAGTAGAAATGGGCAAACATAAGGTTCAACTGCATTTCATTTATATATGTCATGATTTAGATGACACAGTGCACAGTGGCTCGGTGGTTAGCAGCGTCGCCTCACAGCTAGAAGATCCCTGGTTCGCGTCCCAGTTAGGAGGCCTGGGATCTTTCTGTGTGGAGTTTGCATGTTCTCTCTGTGCATGCGTGGGTACACCGGGTTGAAAGGCATGCTATCTTTAACAAATCACCGAAGTTGTACCATTTATCAGCCAGAAACTGCAAAAACAGAAAGAATTATCAGATATTGACGTTTCCAACAGCCCTTGAACTGCTCATCTGTTTTGTGCCATTTCCATAGACAAAATTAACCAAATCTAAGCCTAAAACCCCGACATATCATCACAATGACTTACTTCTACATGTTTGTTTTTTATTCTGTTTGCCTCAGTGCAAAAGAAAGGACATGCTGAATGAATTGTATGAATGTATGAAAAGCATGCATTAGCGCAGACAGCGGAAGACTCTGCTGAGGAGAGAGGTGTGCGTGTTAAAACCCAGACAAGTTGCTGTACTGATTTTATTTCATTTTGCACAGCTGGCTTCAAATAAATCCTACTCCAGCAGTAAAAGATCTATGGTCTTTGTCTCATCCCTCCGCACAACACAGTGCAGAGATTTATCCCAGTGAGACGAGAGTGTCAGGCCAGACCGGCTACAGTTGTAACAAACTAAGTATTTAAACAGTCCCCGTAATATTCAAGATAAGAGATCCTGCTTTACCTTGCTTGTGTCCCAAGACAGCTATATTGATAAATTTCAAAAATAAATCCAAGAATGCTGAGCTCATAAAGAGCATAACATGTCTGTTGAAGGAGCTAAATAAAAGCTGATACGAAACCTGAAGATACTGGGTTAGGTAACATTCACACCCAGCACTCCTGAGCAGTGATCTTAGCTCAACATTATGAGATTACACTTAAATTAAACACTAGACACTTGTGCTCAAAAGAAAGGATTCATACTCAATAAAAGACCAAGGATCCCTAATCTGTCTCTATACCTACCAGTGAGCAGTGATTCCTAACACGTCTCTGGGGGTCATCAGGTGGAAACCTCCCTTCAACGCTGTTTCGCCCTACTTAGTCCCACGACACCTCCAGGAGGCTAGGAGGTGGACTCTGGCATCATGTAGTGGTGCTGAAGAAAAACATATACATTTTTGAAGCATTGACTAGAAAAAAAACATTACATGTCAATTATTATTATTATCATTTTTTTTTGATGATACACTTTAGTAGAAGTAAAGTACTTAACATGAATTAAATGGATGAAGAAATGATGTTCTTTTTAAAACACTGCAGATCTATTTAGTTCTCAGGCATATACAAACTGTTCACAAAGAAAAAGAAGAATTATGGTCTCTTTTTATGACACCTGTGTGGTAAAGCCGATTACAATCTATGAAAACTGCCTTGATCGGGTCCAGTCATTTCAATCGGATCGGGTCATCCCTGGTCCACATCAAAACAGCAAAGGCCATAATATCATCCCTAGTTTAAGTCGTGCTTCATATTTTTTTAAATATATTTTTGGGGATTTTTTTCCCAGTTTTATTGATAGAGGGAGAGGCAGGGTTAAAGGGGGTAGAGAGGAGAGAGAGACATGCAGCAAAGGGTCGTGAGCCGTACTCGAACTCATGACCGCTGCTGGCGACCTGCGTCTACATGGTAACACCTTAACTCAGCAAGCTATACAGCAGTCACCTTGCTAAATTCCAGTCCATTCTCAGTTTTTAAGGCTTGTTTTGTGTTACATATCTGGTTTTTAAGGACAGACAGTGTCATCATGTTTAAAATAGCAGGGTTTATGACATGATGAATATGTAAACATAATACTCACTTAGCATGTTAACACCGGCATTGTGACCTTTTTAGCTTGCCAGCGTTGGCGTTTAGCTTAAAGCACTGTACAGCCTCCTCAGGTCACTAGCCTGGTTGGAACCTCTTCTAGTGTGTCAGAGCAGCAGCAGCAGCAACCTCAGTGCCTCCTGCATGTCTACATAGGATGTGTTCAAGTACAGTAGTTTACCTGTGTTTTGGCAGTCAAACGCGCAGTCACTATCGTTAGTTGCTGAAAAGTGAAGAAATAGACATGGAGCTTTAAAACATGCTTTTGATAGTATGTGTGTATTGTGTATGTGATGAGCTATTACTTGGTTGGTGTCGTCGGCAGCCAATAGCTAAAGCAAATAGTCTGTTATCAGCTAATATGTAGCTCTAAACAGTAGATTGCAACATTCAAAAAGCAAAAAAATTCCCAACTGTGGCCTCTTATGTTGATGTGTGACCAGGCACAACATTGTTGACTGATTGCAAAAAAATCTGTGTTTAATTTAATTGTTTATTTATTGAGTAGTTGAGGTATTTCCATCTGCACTGCATTATAGGAAAATATGGAGAATGTTCGTGTGAACATTCTACATAAACTTGATTAGTATGTATGGTCTGGAAGTGAGACACAGTGACATGGTTGTTCCAAAATCATGCAACACTAATTATGCTCTACATACCTCTGTATAGCATGCTGTTGTAAAAGTTGGTATGCAAAAAAATTTACATACTTGCAAATATGCATGTCAATCAAAACATGGACTTATCACTTACAGTTAAACACATGGACGTAAAATTGTCTCCGAGTGGTTTAAATGCTGTTTTGTGGGTCTTCCTCCAACTAGGGTTTGTTTTGGCTTTAAACAGATCCATCATTTGGTTATGGAACATTGTGTCCATCAACAGGTTGCTCAAAAACTGCATTGTATGCTAGTATGGATAGTAGTTGTTGTGGGTATGCTTCACATTAAAGACCATAGAGTGTGTAGTGTGGTAGTGCACAGTGTAGGGCCCCTGTTTCACTGGAAGGTAAATATTGATTTATACTGCCATCTAGTGGACACCTGTGTGGTAGTGCTTCTTCGTCAGCTTTTCATACTGTAATGCAGCAATTTTTACTGCCATGACACTACTGGGAAGAAGACATTTTGTGAAGTAAAGCTTGGAGGGACATATATTGATTATTTATTACATATTAAAAAAATCACCCTCTTGGAATAAAAACCTCCTCCACAATACTCCTAGCAGTAGTCCTTCCTGGAATTTTACTACATGTTGATGTTTTCTTTTCTGAGCTTTTAAAGATCAGGGCCTCGGGGTTACACAATGGAGTGAAAGTGCAAGAGAAAAACAACAATACCACCTTGAAGCAACCTTCTTATAGCACCTTGATTTTGGAGTAACGGCACAGTACAGTTTCAGTGCATCAGAAACTAAATAAACACTTCTGTATTTTCAAAAGACATTTATTTTCAGCAGAGTTTAACAGGACGTAGTTTTAACTGTAACAGTTAAAGCACACAAATACTGTACATTGTACCAGGAAACGGTTTACGCTCAAATATAAAATGAAGGTTGTGCAAGAACAAAGACTTGAAACTGGAGTTGTCTTTGAAGTCTGGTGTGTTCTTGCCTTTGAAATTTGCATGCCTCAGACATTCGTAATGGTCTCTGGGATGCTCATGCCGGGAATGTTTAATTTGGAAGGCTGCAACCATTGATGTGATCTCGTCAGCAGGAGAAGAGAATTCTTTTGTCTGTGCTTGATGGAGCTCTTTGCATGGGGCAAGTCAATCAGGTTATTATCCAGTTCCCTAAAATAATTATTGATGTGGTGTTCACTGTTGTCTGGATCAAATTTTCTGCACTCACTGAAATTCAGTATGCTGATAAATTTAGGGTTTCCGGCTTTTAGAAAAAGCAAACCGGTCTACACATGTTCTCCATTGTTATGTCTGAGATGTAGGGTGAGACTACCAAGGTTGTCTAATACCACACAGTGATGTGGTTGGCTCTGGTGTTGCATTAGCTTGGTCACTACACTAGGCTGACCTAATGATGTGGTAGCTTGCACTATGGGGAGCGGCCTCCTGTGAACCAGGGTGAGCTACATCACCATTTAGTGGATCTAATGCGAAGTTTGCTCACCAAACTTAAACATGCACTAACTGAAATGCAGGGCAGTAACAATCAGGGGAGTGTCTATTGAAGTGAGTCAAGCTGAAACACGTGTCAGTGTCAGCTAGGTCCTAAACTCTGTTTCTCATGGCTGGTGGCTGTCTGTGGCTCTCTCTTAGGCTCTATGTCTTACTCAGCTGGAATGAATGGCATTAACAGTGAGGTACAAGCTCTCTGGTGTTTAATTAAAGGAGTTCTTGAATACACAGTTACTTTTGGCAACTTGACTAGATTGCATTGAATATATGGTGTTTAAATGCTGAACCGAAATTCTTACAGTCCCCACAGAGTAGGTTCAACTTGCTTGCTTTTTCAACGGCTAGCTGTAAGAGCAGACTCTTACAGTAGCACAATTCAGGCCAGAGATGGTGATTAATAATAAACCACATTTCTCAAATTGTTTTTAATTAAAATTTGATGAATAAAATGGATTTTCACCACAATGTACTTGTTTGTAAGTACAGTGTAATGTAAAGACTTTTGGTTGGTCTAAAAGTGGAATCAGGATTATTGATAATGGCCAAAAATTGACTAGCACATATGCACCAAACATTTATTAAAGAAAATAGAAGCAAAACACACAATATTTACAAAATAACTGAAGTACATGTACTTACAGGAGGATTAAAGACAGTGTGTGTGTCTCTGAGTTCTGCCTTCACCATGTGTTCAGCCAGAACAGAAGAGACTGGAGCAGGAGGCTTGAGTGTCCTCTCCATGTATGGGTCTGTTTAGAGGCCAGTTCAGATCATGTGTGTGAAATTCAGAGGACTGTGGTGCTACGTTTGCATTATTGCATGCAAGACCATGTGTGTGTGTGCAGGTTAAACATCAACCTTACCAGAGATACATACGTAATGACTTAATCCTGGTTGAAATGAATAGGCAAAATTCTTACAGCAGAGGCTCCAATTATTTTATCCTGCATCTCCTGTGATACCGCTCAAATTTGTCTTTTCATTATACCCCACTTGCCTATTAAATGCCCATGTCTTCTAAACATAAGGAACAGCCATATACGTCTATGTAAACAGTGCTCTGAGCTAGTAAATAGCACTAACCTTGCTGCAGGCATGTAAGATCATGGTGTTCAGTGTGTGCTGTTGGTCCAGGTGATGGATTTTGGAATGTGTGACTACATCGGAGTGCAGCTACATTTCTAAGTAATTTCTGCACATACTAAATTGTGGCTGCACATCAGATGACATTGTAGTTCAGCCGTTGTTAATGCTGTTCTTAACATCCAAGTTTCTAAGCTGCTCTGCAGAAAAAAATAATGTGCACCAGCAGATGTATGCAAAATGCCAAAACGAATAAAAGTCACATATTAACATGGACATAAGGATGAATGTGGCATGTATGTTTCTCTGTCTCATTTCTCAGCTACTCACAAACCATATTTTTAGGTTCAGCAGGTTTAGTACTTGTATTTTTTCTTTGTGTCCTACCAGCTAGAAGCTAAAATGAAAATGAAACAATGACCAGTCTTGTAGGACCATGCGACCATCTACATGTACAGTGTTGTTTTCATGCCATGGCCTCAAAGTTCTGCACGTTATTCTTGTATGTTAGGAATAACCTCTAGTTCAGATATTAGTGCATGACAGATGCACCACTGCTGATCGCAGTATCATCTTACATACGTACTTGTGATTTTTTTCTGATTACATGTTGAGCAGGTAAATTAATTTCAGTTTTATTTTATTTATGTAAGCACTTCTTTTCACAATGGAACAAAACAGAAGAAGTGCTTGCTCAGGTTCTTTTCGAGGAGGAAAGCAGGGAAATAAAGATATGAACTCTGATTGAGGAAAATTAACGGAAAGTATGATGAAAAAAAAACAAATCAGAGTTCTTCTGTTTTTCTGTCTCCAGGCATGGATGAGAGGTTATGTGTGTCCCCCAGCTAAAGGCCTCTGCTGCCCTTACCTGTGCATCCCACCGGTCCCTCTGTGAGCATGTATCGCAGGAACGGACTCTCGGATGGCACCAGCATCAATTCAGTCACCTCAGAGGTAAGCAAGCTCCTGCAGTGCACGCAGCTGTAGCTTCTATTGAGGATTCTAATTGCAGTTCAGATTTTCTTATTGTTCTTTGTTGTGCCATCCTGTTAGAAAATAGCTTATGTGACTTTTGGTGCAGCGTTTTAAGACCTGTCCATCTTCACAGGAGAAAAACAATTCAACAACACTATTTGAATAACTGGAAGATACTTCTTCCTTTACCGACATATTTTGGCACAGGGCCTTCATTAAGGTGATTTACACAGCATGTGAAAACACAGCCTGTATATTGAACTTATATATTTCAGCAACAAGGAATTGTAATTATGTAATATTGGAGTTTTATATTAAAATATACAGCTTCAGAAGTGACAAAGCTGGAAGAAAATCTGGCATTCTACTACAGACTGACAAACATCTGTCACTATGAGACTATATCAGTTTTCCTGCACAGCTCTGGGAAAGAGCTGGTTGTTACAGTTATAGCGGTGCTAACTAGCCAGGATGTGTTTGATATTTGGGTTTTTAATGTGTACTAACACAATAGTCAGAACAGAAGCTGTCTGAACGATTCTGTTTAAAATCTGTGTTAAAACTACATTTCTTATAGTGGTCATGAAAGCTCAATACACTGACTAATGGTATGTCAGGGCTAATGGCATGACTCATGATTTCCTGTTGAGTCTAGCATTATTCTCAGTAAACCTACTCAGCTGATGCTGAGTTGCTTGATTAGCAGTGGAACAGCACAAAATGTGTATAAGCCTGGCGGCCCGCTTATAAAGCACTGGGGGAAACCCTGGGAAAGGTGGATAATGGGACAAGGAACAGATGATTAGATTTTGATGCTGATCCAGATCACCGTCTGGATCCAGGAATGTTTTGCAGGATTCTTTAGCATTGGGAGATAGAGCAATGTGCATGCATATGTGTATGTAACGACACAAAACATGTCCCGGCAGCTTGACAAAAAGAAGAAGAAAAAAAAAACAGGATAAGTTCCGGCTAATTTCTACAACATATCAAAGTTTGATCCGGATCTGGGCAAAATTCCGGATACTATGATCCAGAACAGGAAAAACTAGAGGGCCTGTGGAATGGTCATCACTGTAAGGTAACAGATGAAGTACAGACATGCAGCCAACACCAACATGTAGCTGAGACTCTGCTACAATAAGCACAGATTTGACGTCTATACAACCACTTTCTCACTTCAAATAACCTTAAAAGTGCATTTTGTGTCATAATAACAGTAGTATTTCCCCAAAACTTGTATTACCTTTGAAAGTTTTCTCATACAGGCAGAATAACTTCCACTTCAAAAGCCCAACGGCGCCGTCCAATCAGCAACGTGTCATGTTGCCCACTGGTACCCACCTCTTCCAGTTTGGTTCATGTAGTTGTGTTTTGGTTATTGTTGTAGTGTTTTGCTCTTCAGGGTCACCAGTAGTTAATGTTGTAGTGTTTTTGAATGTGTACCTGTGTTTGTAGTTCTTTTTTTCAATTTTTACTTGTGTTTAGCCATTTGTTGATGTGGTTTGCACTTCAGGGCCATTCTAAGTATGTGAGGTGTTTATGGAACATCAGTAAAATGTAGGATTTACCAAAGAGCAGATGTTCAGCAAGTGTTTAGCCTGTGACCAGTTTATGACTGATATCAGAATATGACTGGTGAAAACATGAATATATTTTCTGAATGAAATATTTTACAAATATCAAGTCTTGTGTCACTGAAAATCAACGCACCATAAGTGGGTTATACAAAAACAGCTATTCATCAGCAGGCATAGTGGATTAATAGCTGTAGCAATGCTGAACCAAACAAAGAGGTGTGGAGGGGCGACCAAATCATTGGCTGGTGCAACAAGAAAGTTGGTAGCACCACTGCTACTAGTGGAAAAGTTAGTCTGGAGCCCAAATTAAAATATATAATATATATGTTAAAACAACACAGCAACGTGCCAACATATATTTTACTTTTATATAAACAAATTCACAATATTTGTACGTTGAATGCAGAGACGATTATTTAAGAATATGTTAAGGAGAACTTACATTTATGAAGTCTTACAATTACAACAGGCCCTTTGAGGACAACTATGATGCTGATGTGGCCCGGGATGAAAATGAGTTTGACACCCCTGATGTACATGGTGGCCGTGCCATGAGAGAAAGTTTGTGATGCAATCCTTGAAATTGGTCAGCTAAGTCTGACCACCTTGAAATTTCTGCCACATCCTGACATGCACCCCATCTTGACGTGCGCCACGTCCCGACACGCGTGTGTGTGTGTGTGAGGGCACATTCAACGCTGCTTGCAGCTTTAATAGCTATTTGCATTTGCTTACTATTATATTTTATTTTCTTCATATGTATATATGTATACATATATATGTATATTTTTCATTCAAGTTCAAAATAAATGAATTCTTCACTTACCAACATCACGATGCAGCAATCATCCAGGAAAAATGCATGCTGGAAAAACAGCAGTTTTTCAGTCGTAGGTCCACATAAAGTGACCATGTAGGCCACCGTTGTGGCTGCCTAATATTCCCCATTTGACAGCTGAGGTTCCACTTTTACGTTATATTTTAAATATAACTCTGGGCAAAAAGCAACAGGATCATGTTTCAACACTTATCAGTGTTAACTGTCACAGTGACTCTCAGAAGGTAAAAAAATTGTCACATCAGTGATTTCTCTCTGCTGCTTGGAACCTTTCTCATATAGTGTAAGATTGACAAAGACGTGCAAAGTAGTTTTTGCTTTCAGACCTGACTTTACACTCATCACACAGAACTTTGTAGTGTCGATTTAGATGGTCAAACAGATTAGTTGTGTTGCCTCCAGTGCTGGCTGACTTTCTGGTTTTCAACATTGTCTTTTCAGTAGCCAAACTATTTCCATACAACTGACTTTTTGTTTCTTTTTTCAATGAAATCTTCCATTTTGGTGTTTCTCTGCTGTTCCTTGCTCATTTTGTGGTGCGCTTGTGGAGCCGGCATGTTAACAAACTACAAGTCTTTTTACATAAAGTTAAACATACAGTAATACAGTTTTATGACAGACATTCTGCATGTGGTCCCTGCTTATGTAGGTGCAGAGGAGTTCTAATGATAGTTAAATATGTGTGTCTCTCAGGCCAGCAGCAGCTCTGAGTCTCTGGATGGACCTTGTGTGGACTATGCCAAGAGTTACGATGCAGTCGTCTTTGATGTACTTAAGGTGACACCTGAGGAGTTTGCTGTAAGTATGCATTTGAAAAATTCAAATCAAAGAGCAGCAGATCAGGACACCATGACTGACGCCCCTTTAAAAGTAAATTCATTGATTCCAATTGGGATCCACTTTAGACTTCTGGAGGTAAAGATTTTCAAATGTTGATCTCAACATGTGTAAAATGACCAAACTGAATTACAATTTTTATTTCATAAAAACATGACAGTGGTAGAATCTACAGGTCATTTATATATAAACTGAAAAGAAATTAATAAAGAACGCAGGCTTGTGGGATCTCAGGTTTAATTTTATAAAATGATTTCTCATTGTAAGTAACATTCTGTTTACAGTTGGAAATATACGGTCTAAACTACTACAGAGTTTTATCAGAAAAACTAAGATGCATAAGACTGCCCCAACCACTTTCCCTCTGTCAAATGATGGTTTAAACTGCTCTCTTAAAAAGCAGTCACACTTTTTTTTAGAAAAATTCAGCCAGAGGTCAACCTGCAAGACATGTACATAACCCTTTGATTCTACATACCTGATTTACTGCCTAGCTACAGGTTTTTCAACCATAGAAAACACAGGTGGAGTACCAACTGGCTTACAGTTGCATGCGGGATCAGCTGCTTTTTATTTAAAAACTGGTTAGTCCCTCCAGGATTTCACATGCGTTTTTCCAGATTGTTGCTCCTAAAATGCCTGAATTCGAGGGAGCTTTTCTAAAAAATTGCGATGAAAGTTGCGATGTTTTAAGCGTATTTGTTGTGATAAAATTGCAGGAGACAGTAAAAAATTGTCAAAAAGTTGCATTTTTTTCTTTGTTTTGTATAATTCATTAAAACTATTAAAAGTTTAAAAAGTTAATTTCACATCCTGGCACACGCGTGTTCACACACACAGGCTCACAGCTCGTCACGTCAGTTAATGAATCTAACTGACCTTCATTGTTTCAGTGCTGCCACAGATCTGGATGCAACAGCTTCATCACGGTGATTTGTCTGGCCTGTGGTCCGCTCGTTCCACTCATTCTCCTAATATGTCTCGCGGTAGAAAAATGTTTGTCAATCGATGAATTTCATTTGTGTTCCACCTCAATATTGCACGGGGTGCAAAACAGTTTTTGTTGCATACGTATCTGTATTTCAAACCATGAACAAGGAAGTGAATTCGGTGACGTACATGCATTACGTTTGCGCTGGGGACTGCTATGATTGGTGGAACTCATGGGAGGCGGGCCAAGATTGCGGAAAAGTTGCGGTGATTGAACAAAATTGCAAGGTCATGCAGAATTCACAGAGATTGGTTGAATTTGTGTTAATTGTTGCGATCGCAACATTGCGAATTCCTGGAGGGACTGACTGGTATCACTGATGCTTTCATTCACGGGGGAAAATCTCACTCATGAAGAGGTTGATGAGATAAGCTAAGAGGCTCTACCAAAACTTTTTTGTGTTTACAAAAATACAATATCTCAGTCAAAAATATCTTTTAAGTAATATTTTCTAGTTGATCTGTTTCTGCAGGGACTTCAGTCTGATGTGTTAGTGTAAACATGTCTGATAAATTTCCTTTAAAGTTACTTCAGGAAGGATGCTGGTATTTTAAAGGTAGTGTAGCCACTGCGCTGCTGTTGGACAAAAGGCCTGTGTCCACACATTTTTTTTCTGATCACAGCATCATTTTCCATTTGTTCCCAGTGAGGAGAGAGGGCTTATCACGGTGAGGGCTGATGATATTCTGTCAAACAGCAGTGATGAGCGTAGTGACGTGCTGTTAACATATTATCACGAAAACAAAACCCCCACTTACAACTTAGGAGCTTTTTTGATGAAGTGCTGTGATGAAGCACTCACCTGCCAGCACTTTTCTTCCTTACAAAAACACTATATAATGCCCTTACTTATTTAAATTACTGCTGCAGCAAGAAGTTCCTCTAATTTCTGAAATCCACTGTGGGTTTCTGAGGGGACAGTTTCAGTCCAGATGTTTAGATTTACTGCTTGCAGCCCTTTTGACTCCCTTTTAAAAACACAGAATACGGGAACCTGTTGACTCATGTATATTGGAGCAGTGTACTTTATTTGACGGAGGTGCTATCCCCACTTAGCCTGGGCAGACAAATCAAACTTAGCGCAGGGTCCTACTTTCCCTCCGTTTGTAATCAAACTGTTTTCAGTTGCTGTCACTTGCACTTCAAGTTTTGCTGTTTAGCTGAGCTTCTGTTGCATAGTTTTTCCCTCTGCTGCCTTCACACATTGTAGGCCCAGTTGGAAGAACAGGAAAAACACTTTTCCCCCCATTTTGGTAGTGTTGATGTATCTTTCCAAGGTGGCTGGCAATACAGCTAACCTTGAAGTCACAGCAGACAGCCTAGATTGTCTTTGTTGGGGCAGTTTGCTGGCAAGTTCAATGAGAGACACGTGTGTACTCCCTATAAATTGGCTGAGTCAATTGTTTTAGGGTTAGAAGTGGAGAGGGTGTTTGAAAAATGGCTGTATATACACCTAGTCGGAGACACAATCACTGTTAGAAATTTAGTTGGAGGCTCACATTACCAGTTTTCCTACTCAGCAGTTCATAAATATAGCTTATATGATAGGACATGAATGCAGAAGAAATTAGTTTACAGAGTAACTACAAATTCTGCTAGAGCCTTCCTTCATTTGTATGTTTAAAAAAATACAACAGAGGAGTGAGGCGCTCTGATGACAGGGGTAATAGGGAGGCTACATACACAAAAGACTTCAGGGTCTTGCCTATTTCATCATAGTTATGAAGAGGGGCCAGAGAATTTGGCCAAACCAAACTTTCAAATCCAAGTGAATACAAACGAGCTTACTGTGAGAAGAAAAGCAGACCTGAAAACACTAGAGGAGTAACTTTATTGTAAATACAGATTCCCCTTAATGACTACCTCCTCATATTGTGAATACGTATCCTTGCTGTTCCTCACCTCCCACCTTGCAAAGCCAAATGAAGAAAACATCAAGCGCTGCCTCATCTGGCTGTTGCACTGCCATGAAATACATCGACTTTAAAAGGAGAATCAGTTTTCTTGAAGCCATGGTTTAATGACCATAAGAGAAGTGTCTTTAATAGCAGTTTAAGTCACTTTGACATACACTTCAGCATTCAGCCAGAGCTGTTACCACTAGCACTGAAAGCATGAGCACATGAGCACATTAGCTTGAGGTGTCACTGAATGCAGAAATTCTTAGCAGTCGCTCCTCACTCATTATTTCCAGATAAAACCACAGCACATGCATGTTATTATTTCATGTTACATGTGAGGTATGAGTATATACCACAGCTTTGTCTCCTACATACTGAAAGGCATTGTGGATATCTTTGTTCTTATTTCAGAGCCAAATCACCCTGATGGATGCACCAGTCTTTAAAGCGATACAGCCAGAGGTAAGAAAGGTGTTAAGTGGACCATCTTTGGAACATGCTTTCCAGTCATAACTCAGGAGTTTTTCGAATGTCACATTTTCAACTTGGAGTCCAGCTATCTGTAACCCTTAAAATTTGAAGTGTCAAACCCCATTTTAATGATCTGTTTCAAACCATCTCTAATTATTTGTATCATTGAGTTAGATGGGAAATGAGGCTAATATATTTTTCATTGGTTAAATTATTAACAGTAATTCATAGATAAACCAACATCTTGTGTCGATACCGATAATTGGTGATCAAGAAAGGCCAGTAACCGATATTTGGGACCGATATACATTAAACGTACTGTTTTAACAGCATGTGATAGCAGGAACCTGTCATTCATAACTAGACTTCTTCATTAATAAGAGTGATATAACTGAATATGTAAAATAGAAACAGGAGTGATTAAATTGGGACGCTCTCCTCTGTTTATGAGGGATCGACTGAGATTGATCAGTTTGTCTCCTGCAGTTACGTCTGCTGTTCTTTTGTGTTTTCTTAATCTTTCATTGTTCTGTCACTTTTATTGACCACTGAGGTCCATATATTAAAGCATTATTAATTCATTATTAACTTAACGTAGCTGCTAGCTGTTAACATAGCTTTAGCCACTGTGACAGTAGCTAATTTCCTGGTTTGTGGTAAAGGATTGTGTTTCTCAGTTTTTGCAGTCTTTTTGCAATAAATGAGTTACACAATAGGTCTGACATTGATAAACTACTTCCTTATGGCTTGTCTCTAGAACTCCAATAGGCATTTGCATTTGTATTCCTTCCTACCTCTACAAGTCAACAGTCCTGACTGGAAAGACTTGTTAATAATAATTTAAAGGTATTTATATTGCTGTGAACACTAAAGTCAGGCTTTAGTCCAACAATGTGATGTCATTGTTCATCAGTTTAGTCAAACTTAGTGGCTTCATGCTTAATGCAAGAATCTGTAGAGTCAGCCACCATGCTCCCAGTGACAGTGATGATTATTGCATATAAATCTGTTGGTTAATGTGATTTTTGCATTGGCAGGAGCTGGCCAGCTGTGGATGGAACGGGAAGGAGAAACACAGTTTGGCCCCCAATGTGGTTGCATTCACACGTAGGTTCAATCAGGTATGCCCTGCAGGATTTTTAAATCATTTTTTTATTGTTTTATTATTTCTCCTTCTTAAATAGTCTAACTTTACAATGAGACTACTTTACGTATGTGTTGAGCCCCACTAGACTGAGCTGAGGGGAAGAAAAGAGCCATGTCTAAATCTGTAGCCTAGATTTTTAAACTGTGCTCTTGGATTCATAATCAATGACAGCAGATTTGCTGCCTCTTCTCACAGATTTGTAGAACCATGCACATGGATTTGTAATTTATAAACAAAGAATACAGATTCATACATCCCTTTACCTTTTTTTTCTTCTCACCTGACAATAGGGGGGCTCCATACAAATGATATCATTTAGGCTTGATGTGTGACTTGAATGGTTATGTTAAAGGTAAGTTAAATTCTGTACCCACCAATTAAAAGATATTATTCTTGCTACTGTATTAATCATCCTCCCAGTTTGTTAGTGAGTACAGAGGATGGTTCTGTGCTCTACAAGCTGCTCTACTGAGCCAGTATCCTTTATCCATCTTTCTCCTCTTTGAGATCCTGAACGATAACCCTGGAAACCTTAATAGTACATTTCTTTCCCTAATTACCACCACTGGGTTGATCGCAACCTGAAATGCAATGTAATGAAATTTAAACTGAATTACTGAATTATTAATAAATTAACCCTGTACCATGCCCATGTGGGTTTCTTATGTACTGAGTCATGTTATGAGTGAAATAATCAGTCAACAAAGCTATGCACATGTTTCTAGTTCTATACATGATTCTAGTGATATTAATAATGGGATTCTCTTTCTTTAAATTTTTAACTTAAATGCAGAGTCCTACATTATTCATGCTCTTTCTCAATAATCAGTAGAAAATACATTTTTTGTCGCCACAGCAGTCAAACAGTTCTTATAACTGCTAACAAGCTGTTTGCCCATCTCCACTTTGTTCTTGGACCACTTCCGTTTTTGACGATCTCCAGGTCCTTAAGGTTGAAGGCTTCCTTGCCGTCACTCTGGCCTTCAGTTCCCACAGATTCTCGATAAGGATTCAGCTGTGGACATTGTCTTGGGCCATTCCAGAATGTTGACATTTTCTGTTCACCATTTCTTGATGCTTTTAGATCATTGTCTTGTTTGAAAGTCCAATGCTAACGAAGATCAAGTATTTCTGCAGACTGCCTGATGTTTTTCTTCACAATCTTACTGTCATCCTCTTTCGCAATGCTGTTTACTCTGATGAGGTTGCCTGGCCCATTGGCTGGAAAACACCCAGATCATTACATTCTCACCACCATGCTTTACTGTGAGGATGGTGCTCTTGGTATCGAATGCTTTCGATTCCATCACCAAATGAAACTCACATCTCTTTGTCCAAATAGCTGCATTTTTGTCTCATCTGACCAGAGAACTGATGACCAAAAGCTCTCTTTTTTGTCAAGGTGAGTTTTTGTAAAGGCAAGGTGAGCTTTTGTATGCATGTCTTGGACAAGTGGACTCCTCTTTGGTTTGCATCCATGGAGACTCACTCTCATGCAGTGTCTTTTGGACTGTCTGCACTGAGCTGTTGGCACCAGAACTGTTCCGATTTTTCAGCATGTCATTTGCAGTGATCCATGGATTCACGCATGGTAACATTTGGCTTCCGGCAATGCCCTTTGATATTTTTCACAGTGTAAAACTCCTTGTACCTTTTGCAGTGTGAATTCTAGAACTTTAAAACACCTCAATATAGCTTTATAACCTTTCCCCCTCTTGGCATGGATAACATTACACACTTCACCTGTTGGTGGTTTTAAGGTTTTGGCTGAACACATATAAGCCATCACTAGTAACACAGTATCTGATTGCTGTATCACAAATACAACACAAATATTACGCAAAATGTAAAATCACTAGAGGTGGAAACTGAACTTTTTTAAGAGTTTTGAGTTATTGTACAAAAATCTGTCACCATTTGCACCTCTACTTACTCTGCTTGAGCTTACGTTCTGTCCAGCTAATTTGTGATTATGTTCTATGTAGGGTTTTTTTAAGCCAGTGATATTCTAAACATTTGTTTATAGCTTGATCAATCATTCAAAGAGTGTTTAGTGGATAGGAAGTCAGATGAAAACTCACTTGATCAAAATGACCCATCAGAGGAAAGCAGCTTATTTAGTTCTTATAAACAAAACCCACCACAATTAAACAACCTTCTGTGTAAACTGCCCACAAAAATGTCCTAAAGAAATAAAAAGCACTGACATTGAACTTCAGAAACTAGACTGTCATGAAGCAAATATCAACTTTAGTTCAAACTTCAGACATTGATTATTTTTTATTTGTTTGGACAACAGGTAGCTGAGGAAATTAAAAGCAGACAACTTGTTGACAATCATCTACCTCGGACAGTAATTTTAGTACAGTTCAGTCAGAGTTTATATGAACACGTACTGTAATTATGCCTAGCATCCTCACCACTAGTTTTTGGACACTTAAAATGGGATTTTTTTTTTTTAAAACACTGCTGACCCCATTAGTTTAAAAACTCTGGCGCTGGAGACTTTTGAAATGATGACACCGACCCTCATGTTTGGCCAACCGGTCCTCACATTTATTCCCTAATTCATCGTGCTTCTATCAAAGACATCTGTTTGATTTGACTCCCTGTTCCAATACTGTTTTGGTATTTGGATGTACCAAAACAGTATTTTGGTATATCCACAGGCCTTTGTGGACCATCTATTAATGTCATGTCCCCAATAAGGTTTGCACTCATGCAGCTCCATATCGTCACATTCCACCGCTCTATGCTTTATTGTCAGGAATATGCATTCATTGTGGTAATATTGTCCAGATTCATGCCAGACATGCTGGAATCCATGTGAGTCACAAAAATCTATTTTGATTTCATCTGACCAAAGAATGTGTTCTCAATGTTCATCAAGGTTATTTTCATGTTCTTTACGAAAGTTTAATTTTGCAATTTTGTGCCAAGCAGCAAGGAAAGGTGTTTTTCTTGGACACTGTCCGTAGAGTTTGACATTACATAATGTCCTTCACTCTGTCTCAGCTGTCACAGAAACTCCACTTTCAACCACTGATGGTGGCCAGAGATTGGAGTGTGTAATAGGAGACATGTCTGTTAAGTTTATTTCTTTTAATTCCAGCCCAACAGATCTTTATGTATTAAAACTTGAAATCATAATACATGCTGTATCAATGGACCTCACACAGCTTCCTCCTATGACTTGGAAAGCTTCATACTACTCTTTCAACATACGCAGTAGAACTCCAAAAACCTGGACACACTGTGAAACATTTGTGGAGTTCCCCTTTAATCCCCTTTAGTAATGTGCAATAAAATGCAGGAATGAAGGGGCACTCTAGCAATTTTACACATCAGACTCTGTTTACTGGTTTACTGGCTTACTTATCTAGTCAACTTATAAACACAGCTGTATAAATTCTTGTGTGTCATTAGGGTTATTTTAATTGATTTAACTCATTCTACAGACACAAGGATTTGTCAGCCAAATCCATCACTGACCCACTGCTGGACCCCCTCCAGTTTGTCTACAGAGTCAACAGATCTGTAGACAGTGCTGTCAGTATAGCTCTAAATTCCATCCTTTCAGCATCTGGACTGTGCAGGAACCTATGCCAGGAATCTTTTTGTGGATTTCAGCTCTGCTTTTGCAGGACTGTCCCAGCTGCATCCACCTGCAGGTGGATCATTGACTTCCTGTCTGACAGCAGGCAACAGGTGAAGCTGGGGAAACGTGGTTCTGACTCCTGGACCATCAGCACAGGCTCACCACAAGGCTGTGGGATTTCACTCCTGCTCTTCTCAAAAAGGCAGTCACCAGTCTGTCAAGCTCCTGAAATTTGCACATAACACCACCCTTATCTGACTCATCTCTGATGGGGATGAGTCCGCCTACAGATGTGACATTGACCATCTGGTGACCTGGTGCAGGCAGAACAGCTTGGAGCTGAACGCCCTAAAGACAGTGGAGATGATTGTAGACAGGACCCAGCCCCACACGCCCTCATCACACAGTGAACACTGTGAAGCACTGCTGCTTCCTGGGCACCATCATCACCCAGGACCTCAAGTCCTCAAATCCTAGACAAGAAGCCACGGTGGGAGCTGAGCATCAGCTGAGCATCAGCTCCCACCGTGGCTTCTTGTCAACTACAGTACAATATGTGAGAGATGATCCTGGCATCCAAATATGATTTTGCCACTTCAGATGGGAGTGAGTTTCTGATGTGGCGGAAGTTCACAGTGTGGAATTTCAGTACACGGCATACTTTTTTTTTTTTTAAAGATTTATTTTTGGCATTTTCAGCCTTTATTGGAGAGGATACGACAGTGGATAGAAACAGAAACAGGAGAGAGAGTGGGGAAGGACATGCGGTAAATGGCCGAGGTCGGACTCGAACCCGGCACAGCCGCTATGCCTCGGCATGCGGGTCCCGTGACATAACCACTAGGCTATCGGGGCACCCCACGGCATACTTTTTTAACATGTTTTTTTTAGCTGAGGTTGGGGTCCAAAATGACACCCAGGTATTTGACTTCCTGAACATTTGTAATTATATGGTTGCCTAAATCGATGTTGGGACGCTCATTTTGGTTACATTTGTTAGAAAAGTACATTGTGACAGTCTTTTCTGTGTTCAACGTGAGGTGAGACATTTAAAGCCACTCAGTAACCTTCTCCGTCGCCACAGATAATTTAGCAGCAACTACATGTGCGTCTTTCCCGTGAGCAAAGATAACTGTGTCATCAGCGTACATCACATATCTTGGGCATGTCGCTGATGTACAAGCTGAAGAGCAGCGGCCCTTGGATTGACCCTTGCGGCACCCCTGTTGTGCAGACTCTGAGTGGAGATGTTTTGTCTTTGATTTTCAGTGGAAGCGGTCAGCAAGATATGATTGGAACCATTTAATTGTGTTAAAGGATAAATTGAAGTTTGAAAGCTTTACCAGTAGAACTGAGTGGTTGACAGCGTCAAATGCCTTACGAAACCGGCACATACTACCCCTCCCCTGTCAAGACTGAATTTGATGACTTCTAGGACCTAATGATGGTTCACTTCTACACCTCCATCATTGAGTCCATCCTCACTTCCTCCATAACCTCAGGTACACTGCTGACACTGTCAAGGACATGGCCAGACTGCAGTGTATCATCCGCTCTGCTGAAAGGTTGGCTATAATCTGCCGACCCTCCAGGACCTGTACACCTCCAGGACCTTAAAGCATGCTGGGAAGGTTGTAGCTGACCAAACGGTTTGAGCCCCTTACCTCTGGCAGGAGTTTGTTGTCCATCAGGACCAGAACCTCACGACACAGGAACAGTTTTTTTCCTACATGGTGGGCCTCCTCAACAAGGCCAACAGAGGCCTGTTTGCGTGGGTTTTTATATGTGTTTGTATGTTGTTCCTTTTTCAGGTGAGCTTTTGGCTGGTAAGAGAAATCTTAACTGCGCAGACGCTGAAAATCCGAGCAGAAATACTGAGCCATTTTGTCAAAATTGCAAAGGTGAGTTCGAACTACATAATAAGTGCTTACCTCTTAATACAACTGAACAGATATTTAACAATGTGAAATTGTTTGCAAATCATCCTTGTTACCACTGTTTGCAGATTTTTCCTTTTCTCATTCTTAAACACACATCCAGTAGAATTTCTGATTGATTGTCTGACATGTTTTGTCAAAACTGGTGATTTGTTGTCCAGCCCAAGTTGTTATCAGTATAAACACTGTATATTTTATGAGGCTTCTTAGTATAGTAGTACTTATTAGAAATGTCCTTCTCACTCTGTCTTACTGGATCTGATTAGCTACTTTCTTGATCAGTGGTTGGAAAATGTGTTTTTCAAACATTGTGTTACTTTTCTAAACACAACACTGAAACACAATAATGTTTTCAAAAAACAAAACCACGCTGTTAATGTCCATTGTTGTGATGCAGTTTTGTGGTGGTGTCTGGTAAGCTCTTTAGTGGAATAAGAACATGTATCACGTGACAGATATGTGTTCACAACAGGCAGCCTGCTCCTCAGCTACTCAACAGTTAGTGTTGTAGTGTGGATATTGATTTTATTTGACACTGCCAACTGCCTAGAAAACAGTTTCAATAGGAATCCATTATAGTGTGTAGCATACATACACACTATAATACACACTACCTGAGCTATCCAGGTATTTTCTTACACTATGTGAATGTCAATGGAGAAAGCAGGCACAGTTATGGCAGAAACAAACTGGTGTTTTTCAGTTGTGGTCCAATGAGGAAA
Organism: Dascyllus trimaculatus; assembly: GCA_024666655.1. Taxonomy (NCBI): domain Eukaryota; kingdom Metazoa; phylum Chordata; class Actinopteri; family Pomacentridae; genus Dascyllus; species Dascyllus trimaculatus. The sequence goes on from CM045460.1 coordinate 2,142,554, forward strand.
CGGTAGCAGGAGAAGTTTTCCCTGATGTTAGAGTTTGGGGTGGAAAGGAAACGTGAGCCCATGACATAATATTGTTGGCAAATTTCAGATACTGACCAATGAAAATAAAAGCTCACTTCATGTATCTGACTGTAAGTGTTTTACAAACAACAATCCTTACAAACCCAGAACATATCACCTTAGGTAAACACTTAGCAGTTACAGACCAAGGCCTCAACTAATACAGAGGGTTTGTAAAGATTAACAGAAAGCAAACATATAATATCCTGGATGTTCTAGTGTAATCTAGGGAAATCAAGTATACTCTTGAGTTACGTGTATATATTAACAAATTCTGTTCCCAAGACACCTAATATTAGACAATGACACTGATAGTGTGAATTTCTGATGGGTGCACCTCGTTCTAGATTAAAATGATAATCCTACATTAGTAAATTTGGGATTTAATTTTCATGAGTTTAGCTGTTTTTCAGCAATTGTTAGTAATAATATATGTTTTTTGAACAACAAGGCAAAGATGAATAAGACAGACAAGGTATTGATACACACATTACTTTATTTGTTAACTGATTCATTGAAGTGCAAAATTATTCACATTTTAATCACATATTAAACGTCCATCATGACTAATCTTCGTTTTTTGGGATCAGCAAATATTTTTAATCTTGTTTTAAAAATGACTGAAATGATTAATAAAATAGTTTCTGATGAACTCTTTTGATACAGTAGCTAGTAAACAAGCAGTATGTATTGTAAAGTGTCGGCATGTTCTATTCCACATTCATGGATAGACCACTTGCTACACAACTTGTCAATTTTGGGTGTTTTGTTTAGATTAGTATTATTATGGGCATTTTATGGTTTTAATAAATAACTGAGAAAAGACCAGAGATAAAAGAGAAAGAAATGCAACAAAGGTCCCAGGCTGGAGTCAGTCTAGAAGCGTTACAATTCATGGTCAGTATCTCAACCTTTAAACCACAGAGGCGTCTCCCCTCATTGTTTTTATGTAGACTGCGCTGTGTTAATGTTCATAAAACATCTGTGTTTGTTTCCAGAAACTGTTGGAGCTGAACAACCTTCATTCTTTGGTGTCAGTGGTGTCCGCCCTGCAGAGTGCTCCCATCTTCAGACTCAGCAAAACCTGGGCAGTAAGTTATCACCTTAATGCATTTTTTCAAGTGGAAGACCAAGGCAGATAGCATACTACAGTTTTATTTTTTAGCGAAAGAAAAAAGTTAGATGATAAAGAGACAGTGATGATGTTGACCTTTCTATGCTTCAGCAGACCTTTTGCCATTCCACATTTTTGAATTAATGATTTGATGTTGACATGCAGAGACACAATACCAGAATAATTCAGAAGTCTGTGGAGACGCACTCAGACTGCAGTATAGGTCCTATATTTTTCAGCTGGTTTGTTTGTTTGTTTGTTTTGGTGAGAGTATTGTAGACATATTTATTCAGTTATTGTCATTGGTGCTGCTTTTGGTGGTGAAAATGACAAAGGGCAGATTGTCTCTGTCTGTCTGTCTGTCTGTCTGTCTGTCTGTCTGTCTGTCTGTCTGTCTGTCTGTCTGTCTGTCTTCCTGTCTGTCTGTCTGTCTGTCTGTCTGTCTGTCTGTTCTACCCTGTAGTGATGTTGCCTTAATGGTGTTTGAGCACTGGTGAGGCAGCTGCTGGTAGAGCTAGACAGCTTCTTAATAAATGGCATGTTGAGATAACTTTGCCTGATCCTGAATTGAGCCTGATACTTTACACTTTGTGATCCATGGTCAGGCAGCAGACATTTCAACACACTCAATATGATATTTTCCTAAGGACAGCTTGGTTCTTAAATCATTTTTTCCATTTGATCCTTTCCAGCCAGGAAAATATCTTGTATATAATATTATATAATGTTAGAGTGATGATGGATTTCAAAAAGCTCTGTCCTTGCTCTGCAAAGGATTCTGCTGAACAGATCAGAAAACTTGTTTGGCATTTTTGGATGGAGCAGCTCTTAGTGGATGTTCCTTTATAGATCTGGATGACTGTCCTTCCAGAGACATGCGAAAGCATGAGGTGCTTGGGGCTTTCTACTCCAAATGACTTTTCTCTACGACAAGGTCTCTTTCTACATGTTTGAGTGCTAATGTGTGGCTGGCCAGTGTCTTTTTTTCCAGTGTGTTTAAATGATTAGTTCTTTTATTCCTTCTCTCTTCCAGGACATTAAGTGTAAGCTATTTGGTTTTGGTTTTAATACTTGAACATGAATTCAGATTTGACAGTGCTGGATATTTTATATATATATATATATGTATGTATGTATGTATGTATATATATATGTATATATATATGTATATATATATGTATATATATATATATATATATATATATATATATATATATATATATATATATATATATATGTATATGAGGTTTATGTTTATCAATATGAAGTGATGTCACCACTTTTTATTTATGACATTTATTTCAGTACCTACATCCACCAGCACCTTTTCTTTACTCTTTTTTTCTTCTTTTTGGTTTCTGTACAATTGATGTAAAGCATAATCACTCAGAAAATCTCCCAAGTCACTTTGTGCCTGAGCAAAATTATCAGGTCACAATTTGGCAGGAAAAAAACCTAGACTTTTCCAAATTTGTCTGCATCACTCAGGATGATAGACTGCAAGCCTTCTTTAACTCAGTATAAATGAACAGTACCTAATGAGTTGGCTGCAGCAGTGCTCCACAGATGTAAAGAGAAAAAACGCTGAAAAAGGACTGTTGAGTATTTACAGTCATAAATAATCCTCCAGCTCCAGCTATTCATTTAAAATAGCAGTTTGGGGTTTCAGAACAGCCTGTAGAATATACTGTAATTTGGTTTAGGTAAGACACCAGTGATGTAATATTTTGTTCCTCCTCAGGCAAAAGGAGAAATCAACTGTGTTATTGTTTTTTCTCTTCTTGTAGTTAATCAGTCGAAAAGACAAGGCAACATTTGAGAAGCTAAACTATCTGACATCCAAGGAAGAGAACTACACTCGCATGAGAGAATACATCCGTTCCCTGAAAATGGTGCCCTGTATTCCATACCTTGGTAAGTCTTCCTTCTATGTCTCAGGATTATTCCAACATCGCCAGCTTTAGAATTGTTTTAAAGCCGGTGCTTATAGAACTAAAGCTGGTTTTTCATGACTGACAACCATTTATGGTACATTTTTTTATTATAAGCTAGCAATCACTTCAACTTCACACTGAAACTGTCATGTAGAACACCATATCTGAGCACAGGTGAAGCATGTCTGTGAGTAACATTTCCACACAACCTTCCAGTTGTAACTCTCTGAAGCAGTTTTGTGAAGATGTTCTGTAGATTAGAGTTTAAAGTGATGTAAAATTTTAGTAAGCACTGTTAATTTTTACATTTTGCTTTAGTTGTTTTAGTGTGTAATGCTTTTATTGTCATGTAACCCTTTCATGCAGGAATCCAGTACAGTGGACAGTTACTAAAGCATCAACTAAAACCACATTATTCACAATAATTACTGCAGATCAGCAGGGGACAGTCTTTCGAGTCTTCTCTGCATTTCTACCATTGTCTTTATTAGTATTTGTTACCCTGAAATATTGCATCATAAATCCAAAATGGTGGTAGAAATGTTGAGTATCTGTTAAAATGTACTGGTCCAAAAATATTCTCTGATTAACTGCAGTATAGGGATACTGTGATCAAGTTCAATCCATATGGCTTTTGTCAACAACACTTTTTTAGTTGTTGTTGATGTAAAAATTCAGAAGTACATACAAAAAAGTACACAAAAGTATATACAAAAAAATGTTCCAATATAGGTAATCAGCTGTGGAAGTTTGGCGGTGTTATTTGTTTGTTCAGATTCTGACATGTTCACCTGTAGTGTTTTATCTTACCGTTCATTTTAAACCTTTAATGTGCATTGTTTATGTCATTCGTAATAAGAGAAATTAAAAAAAGTAACTGGACATGTTTTAGGTCTAGCTTGGTAGTGGTGAAAGGTAGAGCCAGAGGTGGCGCAACAGGTTAAGTCCTGGGCTACTGATTAGAAGGTCAGAAGATCGAACCCCTACCTTGAGCAAGGCCCTTAACCCCTGACTGCTCTCCAGCCGCTGTACCACGGCAGCCCTCTTCTCCTAATATGCAGTATGTATAGGATGAGTTAAATGTAGAGATAAGTAAAAGTTAAATTATTATTATTAAACAATGTCACCCAGTATTTAATAATTCATGCATGAAAGGGTTGCCATTTCTTATTTTCAGGGTAGTTTTTGTCATTTAGAATTTTTATGTCTTGTAATCATTGTGGAGCTCTTGCTGTTTTTCTTGTATATAGTTATGTGTCGTTAACCTATTGCACATTTACTGTAGTGGGAAAAAAAGCACTTAAAACACGTCCCTCTGCTCTGCAGCAGGCAACAGTCACCTGTTGTCAATACTGCAGAGCCATGACTTACTCAGGAGCTGTTTCACCCATTTGTTCAGTACAATTCTGGCCGTTTTTTGGTTTATCTTGACAGTAAAAGCTGAAGATGGGATAACACAACGACATTCCTTTCTTTTTCCCTTTTTTGATTCAAGTGAGTACGGGTCTAAATATCGTGCGCAACAGTTTATCATACTCATGGTTTGAACCTGTTTGCTTAGTTAATCAGTATGTGCATTAGAGTCACATATAGGTTGCATCATGATGAACACAATTATCAGACACATGCAGACTTGTTGTACCCCACCCCCACAAGTAAACACACACACAAACACACACGCACAGGATAAGACAAGATGGTAACACAGGTTTACTGTCCTGTAATTGTCAATACTCTGATAATATTTTATTATTGTCTTCCAGTATTGAAGTGTGTGTGCTTTCAATCCAATGAAGTTTATAGTGTCTAAAGTTTCCATAATGTTCAAATCTTTCTGTGATCAGACACGTCTTGTCAAAAACATACCTGACATGTTTCGACGGTAACTTCCGTCTTCATCAGAGGTGTCACTAGGTGGTGTGTGACGTAGTTAAAACCAGCTGATGTTCTCTGAATTTGCTATCCAGTATTGTATTTTTCCAGTATTTTGGAAAAGACAAGTCACTGGTGAAAATGCAACTTTATAATTGCAAGTTCTTGAAATCAATTTTCAGTCTTATCCCAGTTTATTCTAATTTGGTGAGGCAGATGATGGAACAATGATGTGGGACTGGGCAGAGTGGGAGCTGGGAGACTGCACACAAATAGACACAAAAGAAAGGAACCATTTGTCTGGATGTTAATGCTAGGTGGCAGTTTTCAAGAAAATTCACAATCACGTGACAGTATAGATATTTATTATAGACATGTTTGTTTTGTGTAAGTGATCAGAGTGCTTGATATTTGTCAAATGAGATCACTGGGAACACAAGGAGGCTGTACATACTTTATTGTAAGATCAAGAACATACATACTATAAAAAATAATCATAATGAAACAGAATATATACATACACAGAGTGCCTCCTTTACATACTATATCTGCACACTCATACAGTGTCTGATTTTTCAAACCAGGAATCATTTGGTAGGTAGAGGGAATGATAATTTGTGCTCTGTTTTGTAAATTCTGTCTACATTAGAAGGATTTAATCAAACTCTCAGTGTCCATATTAAATAGATGTGGCAGTAGATTTCATTACCTCGTAGTTAGTACCCTTAAAAAATAGTTAAATCCTGTGGTGATGTCAAGCCTGGAAGTGGAGGAAAATGGTTTGCCTGAATAGGTTTAGGTTTATTTAGATTTTTTTGTCCTTCCTGTGGGAAATATGCAGCCCGAGACCCATCCATGTTTGTAAGTGGTCATCTCATTCCAACACCGATCCCTTTTATGTGAACACACTGATGACTAGATTCAGAAACCCTCGGCTGATTTAACGAGTTGATAACCAGCTTTGTGCTACTGCTCAGCATGGATGTGGTTGTTAGGCTTAGGGAAGCTTCACAATAAAAACATATCCTGAGTATGTTGAACTTGCCTCGTAGAACAGGCACCAATTTACTAACCAAAGTTAAACACAAAAGAACAACCAAAAAATACCTAGAAAAGGTCTTGAATCATGTATATCAGAAACTTCAGTACCAAAACATTTGCATCATTCTTCACAACTGCAACTGCACAGTAATTTTAGAGAATTTTAATGGTTCTATTAATAGTTGGTTAAAATCATCTCAGAGGGTCTGCAGCAAACTTCATATTTCTCTATAAAGACTTGTCAAGTGTTGTAAAATCAATCCAGATGTGCAAATCACTTGAAAAATCATGTACATTGTATTTAGTGACACATTTAATGTTATAATCCACAATACTAACCTGTTGACCTTTGTATGGGATGTTGAACTTTGTACTTTGTTTACATACTAAATGGTCAGAAGATCCATCATGTTACCTGACTGATCAAATTCTTGCATACACCGATCAGCCACAACATCCTGACCACTGACAGGTGAAGTGAATTACACTGATCATATTGGTACTATGTGGTGTTCTGATGGAAAACCTTGGATTTTAACATCTGTGTCGATGAGACTCAGACACCCAAATAAACATTGTCCCACAACAAACACACTCCCTCATGCAAATGGAAATCCCAAATGTCACTGGCCTACCCCCGCAGGAAAATGCACCCCATCATGTGGCAACAACACCAACCAATCAGGAACATGTTGAGGAACATGACAATGGCCCAACATGTTGATTTGACCTCCAAACTTCCTACAGCCCATTGTGATCAAGCATCAACAGGATGCAGTGGAACAAGTTGGATTGACAGAGGCCCCACTGCACAAGCCAGAGTACCCAAAGGATCCAGTGCCAACATCCTGGTTCCAGACCCCATAGGACACCCTGAGAGGTCCTCTGGTCCATGCCCAATGGTTCAGAGCATTTTGGAGCACATAAGGGGACCAACACAATGTTAGGCAGGTGGTCATAATGCTATGCCTGATCGGTGTACATTTCAGATGTAAAAGACAGAAAATGAGTCTGGCAAATGAAACAGATTGTAGTGAAATAAATAACCAGATTTCTCTCCTGTAGAATGAATCCCAGTATATATTATTTATACTTAATACACTGCATATGTAACAAGCACAGATAACAACCAGAAGTATCAGTCTGTTGCCAGCAGTCAGTTTTCTCTGAATATAAATTTCTTTGTTACTCAATTTAATTACAATTACTTTTGCAATTATATATAATTGTAGTAGCTGTACATTTTACTCTGTTCATAACAAACAAAGAAGTTGTACGTTTCATATCATATTCACTGATTTTTTTGATGAGCGCTTTAAAAAAGGCTGCACAAAGGCAGGATGTACAGACCAAAATTTCCATCCGCTTAATTATATGTGTGTGCTTTTGGTCTTATGTGACTTTGTGAGCTTAACAAGAAAAGTAAAACGTGTACCTGTAGGAAAGCTTAAATCTTGTGCATGGTTTCAATTGTGTCACTACATGAGCATTTCCAGCTAGAGCCTATATTACGAGTGCAAAGCAACTGACAAGAAATGAAAGTTTAAATCAAGGGTGCCTGTTTTTGTGGTACAGAAATGGATCCCATTTGACAGGGAACGTCCAATAAATTCGGTTCACTTTTGACAGACTGAGCTGTTAACGGAAGGTGTTAGCATTGGGTCGTATCATCATGGTCACTTTCTTCAGAGAATAAGCCCCTCCTCTGAACTCAGCCCAGTAGACCCCGTCCTGATAGCGGCTGCGGTAATGCCCACCACGGTACCACACACCATTCAGGTTGGAATGAGCGCAAGCGTTATACCACCATCCTCCCTTCTGGTAATGGGCACAGTTACCTGAAAACACAAGGAATCAAATCAGACCAGCTGGTACACAACCGATTTAGACTTCTACTGGCTCATTAATCAGTGAGCCCAGTAGTTTACTACCCTGTTGCTTTCATCAGACCCTTGCATTTTTATATGTATTTGCAGGGTCTTATGCAGTAAAGCTCTCAGCTTGCTCAATGTGGGGCTGCTTCTTCTGTGGATGTGAGTGTGCAGTCTACAACAATCAATGTGTACATATTTGTGTAAATCAACTCCTGTATAACACTGTCTCCTATTGGTAAAGGTAGAAAACTCTTATCCTTTCTGCTCAATAATAGCTTTTTTGGGCATGCACTTTGAATAACACTAGAATTATTGTGTTGCTCAGAGATATAAAGAATTGCAGCTTTAATCACATTTGGTAGTTCAACATGTACAATATTGGGACTTTTGCAGAATTGCTCACTTGAGCCAAGGAGCTGTGTTTAAATAACTCAAGGTGCACATATTATCCATGTGCATGTGGTTGTTGATTTGCTGGTAATGCAGTCTGGTTTGCTTGTCAAATATGAATCTCTGGATTCAACTTGTCTGAACTTAAAATAGGAGAGAAATCCAAAGTTTTTTTCTTTTTTTAAAAAACAGAACTGCTAAAGATATCAAGAAACTGCTTGGAATTATATTTTACACTAATATAGATCTAACTCAGACAGTCATTCTGAACTGTAAACAGTTTCTGTGTGGGGTTTATATCACATGGCAGAGCTAAAAGTCCTTTTGACCCCTGGACAAATTTGGACAAAAGTGGACAATGCTGAGGCTGACTAGTCTCAGCGCATTGTGGGATAATTTGTAGCGATGATGTGAAGAAGGATAAAGAAATTCTCTGCCGATTACTGTCTTGTTATATATAAAAGTTTATTGAAACAAGTACAGGATCTTCAGGCACCATGGTCTGCCTGGGTGTGATTCAAGCCAGATGGAATCCACACCGAAATGGGTTCTTTCACCCAGTTATATAGGGGAAGGGGTTTACATACACAATAGGTCATTAGTTACTTATTAAGAAACAACCCACATCTCATGGAGGAGAGGGTCCATAGGGTTCTTATCCTATCACAACTCAATATTACTCAAAAGTTAACCCTTGGCTTAGGGATGGTAAACCCCAGATTTAAATAACCTTTGACCTAGGAGACAGAACATCGGACACCACAGCGTCTTGTCTTGTCTTGTAAAACTCTGCTAGTACATGTTGTATTCACAGTGCCACACTTAATGAAAACTACCACAGCTTGAGACTGAAGCCAATGCTAAAGTATCTTAAAATGCTGATGGCTGCTAAATCCAGCAGAAAATTTCCAGGTTCCAACAGGCTTTATTTAGAAAAGCATCAGCTTCTATCTAGAAATACTAATAATACGGACACTGTTTTCCTTTCAAGGAGTCATTAAGGTCTCCGTTAGTAGGTTAGGACCCTAAACCACTGTAAAAACCTTCAGTTCAGAACAATGAGTAGTTTACAAGATGGCCAAATATTGGTAGGTATCTAGGTGTCATGTGCTTTGTGCTCATAGCCTGAAACCTGAGTTTCTGAAAGGAAAATGTGGAAATTTGTTGTTGTGGGTGCATAGTATAATTGAGAGGACTGGCACACATTATTTGGCCATAGCCACTGTGAAGACTGTGAGTGATGTACTGGAAAAAGTGTATTGGCTAAAAAAGTGAATCTGAAAACCTGCCAAAGGTTATGATTGCCTTCTCATTCACAGCACACCACTCACCTGCATAGACATCATGGTCTCTATCCAGCGTGGTAAACTGCTTGCCATTGTGCCAGGTCAGAGAGTCTCCAGCATTACCATGGTATTGGCCGACCCGTAGCCTGTAGGAATCAGCCTCAGACTCTACACGGAAGCTTGTGTACTCTGCAAAGGTCTTGCGTCCAGTCCAGTCTTCAAGGGTCACTAGCAGTTTGTAGGTGCCCTGGTTGGTCAGCCAGTAGATGTTCTCCAGGCCCAGCCAGTATTCACCATCAATGTTTCCAAACCCTTGCTGTGAAAGGAGACAGATGTTGGATTGGTGAGGAATTGTCCATTCTTACTATTCCCAGCATGTGATTTAACAAAAAAAGATCCCTTTTTTATACAAATTACAAGAAAAAAAAACAGTATTGTCTCTCCTTGGAGAGGTGTAGCTGTGGGTCTCCAAATCATCCATGTTTTTCAGGCATCAGTGAAATGCTAGCGTGATGTCAGCAAGAAGCCAAGAGCAGTTAAACACGCAGGACGTGTTTAAGATCTTCAACCAGAGCTTACTGTGTGTGAATCCCTGGCTTTAATTATATGACACATGGATTTAGTAACACATCCCTGCCAGATATGAGTATGTAATGGACTCAAAGTGCCTTGTGGACTCATTTAGGGTGGGTGAGGGAATGACTGGCTTGGAAGTACTCTGCTTTTGTCTTGAGCTTAAATTACTGAGTAGAGAGTCCAGACTGAAACGTAATCACCAGCAGTAACTGGGAAACACAACATAGGTATGACGCCCTTGGTTCACTGCATCTGCAGCAAGGCTAAGAACATGTGTAGTTAGTTGGATCTGAATTCATCTCTGCTGTTATGATCTCATAGATTTGGTTTTGTTGAGTTCTTCTTTCACTAAATCACATATTACACAATGAAATGAGTTAGCCAAACGGTTTGTTTTGGTAAAGGCAGATTTTAGCTGTGGAGGACATGACGGACCGTTGATATGGCAGATTGTTCAGCTCACTTTAAAATGTCCATTTTTATGTTGCAGTGGCAGTTTTTAAATTCTTGTTTGTAAAAATGACATTTCATGCTTTTCACCCTTAAGCCAGTGACATGATATTGGCCACTGACATGGTTGTTTTGAATTGGCAGAAAAGCCAGTACTCAGAAGTGATTGTGTTTGTTTTCTACAAAGGAAGTTGTACAACAACTAACACAATACTTAAAGTAGGAAACTACCTCAGATGGTTTGCCTTCATTTCAAAACTTCGGGGGAGCTGTAATTGGTTGATGCGTTATTGAAATGGCAAAGATTTCCACATTTAAGGAATTTTTTGTAGCACATATCACTGAAGTAATCTGGAAGTAGAGTGGACTTTGGTTACAGAGTCACTGTGTATGAATGGTGCATATTCCCTCTTGGTAATATTAGACATCATGGTGTCAGTTGGCTCTGTTGTGCTGATGACAATTGTACATTGGATTTCTTGCCTTCAAGTGATTTTAGACTTCACCCTAAATTTTTATTTTTATTTTAACACCAACTTTAATACATACATACATTCTTGTCATGCGAACCAAGGCAAATATTGACTACTTTGCTAAGATCTTCAAATTAAGTTTAATAAACCTCTTTAATTACGAGCCTTTTAGATAAATGTAGCTGTCCCTAAAATAGCTCATCTAATAAAATCTATACAAACTAATTCTAGCTAATTTACAATGCTGTGGCAAGGAATTTGCTGTCAAAAAATATAGCCCTACTGTCCTGTTACTTGCCATACCTTACCTGTATTCTTTCCATCAAGCAATATTCAGTTCTTTAACTATGTTACAATGTGTTGTTGATCATCTTTTTGAGTAATTCTGTATGCACCAGTTTTTTATCTTTTAGATTTTCTAATACTTTATGACTTATTCACTTTTTTTGTTGATTTTTGTCATTATTTCTGACCTTTTTAAAAAAAAAAAAAAAAAAAAAACTTTCTTTTTCAGTCACTATTTAACTATCATAAAAAAGAATATATAAACTGGTTTTCCAGGATAAAAGTTGAAGAGCCCAATGCTGGCTTCACACACAATTATTAGCCTCACTCTCGAACTGTGTCTTAAGATGACTTTGCGATTTAACCTTTTTTGAATATGCCTCACTTTAAGGGTATTACAGAGTTCTGTCACGTATGACATACTTAAAGTCAGGCTCCAGTAATTTTACATAATATGATAGTTGTAGTATCCCGTATAGATGGCATTTGACTGTGTAATATCTTATGGGCTTTTGCCAAAATGTGATAATCTTGTGAGTTTTCCTCCAGTGCCCCCAGCAGTTTGGTTTTCACTTATCCTATAAAGGCCTTCTACATCTACTCAGAGAATAAAAGCCAGGATTTTGTACAGATGGCTGTCAGATGAAGAACCCCAATGGCTTGTTGATCCTCTGACATTTTTTACTGCACCATGAGATTGACATTTGTAGTTTTCAATAGTCATTGGATGAATTGTCATAAATTTAGATACAGACATTCATGTTTCAGTCAGGATGGATTGTAATCACTTTGATGATCCTCTGACTAGTCATGTAGCACCATCGTCAACTCAAAATGTATTCATTTTTAATACTTTGGCTTACAACTAAATACTAACATACTAAGTTAAGATTGGATAATAGAGAAAACATTATCCCTACTAAACATCAGAAAGTTAGCATTGTCACTGTGAGCATGTTAGCATGTTGATGGAAACATTTGGGTCAAAGCACTACTGTTCAGAATTACACCCACAAAGTGTTGCTAGCATTGCTCTAGTCTTAGCCAGTCCATTTTGCACTTCTAAATTCTTAGTCCTGTTTTAAAGATTCTAAGCCTGTAATTCCTAAAATGCACCACCTCCATTTATTGCCGTGAATGTCAACATTTTTGTAGCATCTGTGAAGCATCTAGACTTCGTATCGAACCCTTAATAAATCTAATCCCAGGTTCTCCTTATTACCTTGTATGTCTCCCAGTTCCTAAAAAAGTTGACTGAGCCATCCTGACGTCTCTGAATGACAGTCCAGCCACCAGGGTCCTGTCTCTGGTCACACCAGACCTGCATGAGTTGGTTGCCATTGCCTGGTTTTAGGAGATACATGCTGCTGGTGGTGTATCCGCTGTCCAGAGCCTCTAGACAGTCTTTGAAAGGCCCTGCAGAGAAGAGGGGATGAATACTAACAGAAATGTGCAGTGGACATTTATTTTCAGTGACATGCTGTCAGCATCATTATTATAATAGTGTGCAAGTAACAGACACGACATTGGACTATGGGTTATGTGTGCCAAATATGACAAATGCATTCCAGTCTCTTTGCTGCCTACAGCATGGAGTATTACTGTAGGCAAAACTACACTATCTTTCTTGGTAGCCACAGAAGACACAGTATGCACCCCTGTACAATATCACTTCAATGTCAGATGATTCAAAATTGTATCACCTCTCAATATTTGCATTATTTCTAAGCTGAACAGTAAACTGTCCTCTTATGAAAAATCACAACAAATACTTTAGAAAGACTCTGTAGAAAATACAGGCCCCAAAATAGAAACTCAATGCAACAAAAGTAAATACATCATGATCACTGACACACAAGTTAGAAAACCTGTGAACACTGAAACAGAGTTGTGTAAACTATGATTTCCAATTAGCATGAATTCGATTGTAAAATTAACTGTGAACACCAAAACCTCTCAGTTTTGGACCTATGGGCTCTGCCTGTCTGTATGTCTGGAACATGGCTGTACATGGGAAAGAATTCCCAGAGGAATGAAAAATCTGACTGTGAGTCTCCGCTAATTTGGAAAATTATACAGGAAGATTAGTGACCAACTAAAAAAAGTTTAAAGATGCACTAATCAGAGCTGTAGTGACTTCCCCCTGAAATAGCCAAGGACAATGCAGTACATGCACATTCTAGCTGTAGAAAACAGATGGTTAAAAGCTTTAGACTTGGCACAGGGGTTATCAGTCGAAAAGTGAGTTTCAGTAACAGCTCAGACAGTGTGAGGGCCATTGCATAATGTCATTCTCCATGGGCAACATCCCCCAAAAAAACAAACCCTTGTTTGCTTTCTGGCACAAAACTACAGAGTGGTCAGATTAGATTATGGTAAATGTGTTGAGCTCAAATAGTGTCCAGCATGTTTGCTTTGATTCTGGCCGTCACCACCACAGTGAATGCATAGTTCTGACAGTGAAGCATGGAGGTGGGAAAGTGACAATATGTGGCTACATGAGTGCAAAAGGTGTTGGAGAGAAGATGGCACCATGAATGCCTGTGAATATGCAAAGTAATGTTTCACAAGATGACTCCCAAGCTTAGCAGAAGGGGAATCTTCCAGCATGATAACGATCCAAAGCAAACTGCCAGAGTCATGACAGTTTTAAAGAAGAAAGAAGTCCAGTTTGTGTTGCCTGACTTTAATCCAATAGAAGACCTTTAGGGTATTTTACAGAGAAAGGCGGAGCAACACAGCCCAAACAGCGAAGAGCACCTGAAAAAAAAACTGTCTCTGAAGCATGGCAGAACATCTCTTCAGAAACTTGTGCAACACTAACATCCTCCATGCAGAGGAGGAATGAGTCAGTCATCAAAATACAAGTAGACATATGAAGTTTTTTAAAAAAGATTCAAACCTCAGGAATAAAAGGTGGACTGACTTTCTTACTAAGACTGAAGTTCTTACTGGGGGCCTCTGTTTTTAATATAGTGGATCTAAACTGTTCAGTTTTAATTTTACAGAACAGCAAATATCCTACTGTTAAACGTAGAAGTATTGCAATTACTGTAAGGTCATACAATTTTGAATTATTTGACATGTAAGTGATATTGCAGAGGGCTGTACCCACTCTGTTCTATACAGTATCACACAAACATTATTATTAAAAAATTCTAAAAATAGTTGCTGATTAGATGTCTGTTGATCAGCCAGTCAATTAATAGACCATTCCAGCTCTACGTCATCTACTTGTCATCTACAAACCATCTTCACTTTGAAGAAACCAAATAGATTTGACAAGGGCTTACACTTGCGTCAAACAATGAAAAGATGTATCATTCATTTTATTATGCTTTGTACTTGTGCCACGCAGGCATGACTTACAGACTTTTTAAAACAATATCTTACTGTAAGGACCAATGGGACATCAGTTACACTTGCAGTAATCATAAAGGCCTATATGGTAATCTGTATGCAGTAAATATTAGACACACTAACCATATATAAAAGATGGATGTAGTTACCATGATGTCACCCACTGGTCTGTGGACTACTGCTGTGAAACCTTGAGTCTGGTATTTGACCCTATCTTGCTCTTTTGAAACCAGTCATAACAAATGAGTGTTGAATCTGAGTGAAGAAACCGAAGACACTACATATGTTGATATGGTAGCGACATGTCAATCACAAGGTATCCCTGCTTTAAACCATACCCAGGTTGGTTGTCTATTTATTTAAATTTTGCCAAAATGTATAAAACCTCATGATGTACTTAAAGTGTCTTTA
The DNA here is from genome assembly GCA_024666655.1 of Dascyllus trimaculatus. NCBI lineage: Eukaryota > Metazoa > Chordata > Actinopteri > Pomacentridae > Dascyllus > Dascyllus trimaculatus. The sequence goes on from CM045460.1 coordinate 2,157,680, forward strand.
AACAAGTGACAGAGGCCATAAACTCAGTAGGAAAATGTTTACTGAAATAACATAACAGGGGAGAAGAAGGATAATTTTCTTATCAACTGTCATACAATCAGATAGATGACTCGCCCCCTGCCTGTTTGAAAGAATGTGGGTTTAAGGCACTTTGGTGTTGGCTTCACTTTACAGATCTAAAGGCTGTCCATCTTTTATATAGTTTATTTACTGACAGGCCTCAGAGGAAGATACGTGACAGCGTGGGCAGCTACTTACCAGAAGGCTCATTTGTGAAACTGTATGTTCCACTTGGCATTGTGGGCAGCGGAGGTGGTAATGCTTTGGCATTCTGGTCACTCTGAATGTCATTGGTCATGGGATTGTTGGTGTGGCGGGGGTAGGTGGGTGGATGGTAGGGTCTGTAGCCTCCAGGGGACAATGCAGGCATCTGTAAAGGAGGTAGGGGGTTTGCAGGAGGCTGTGGCCGGATAGGGCGCCTGCGCTCCGGCACCACACTATGCAAATAACCCCCTCGTTTACATTGCTCCTCTAGCTGCAGCAGGAGAGCACTCTGATTGCTTGCAAGGGCTGACAGATGCTGATACTTATGTTCTAGGTCACGATATCGTAAAGCTAGCCTCCCCATCTCGTTTGTGTGGTTGAGTACATGGGTCTCCAGCTGTGACACCTCAAGAGCGTTGTCTCGTTTGCGAATAATCTCATGCAGCAGCTGCATGTAAAGCTGTGTAACTCGGGAGTTCATGTTACGACTCTCTTTGCGCAGAAGCTTAACTTCATTGATCACACCTCCATCGACCTCTACCAGCTGCTGCAGCACCTCAATCTGCAGTCGTTGCCTTTGCAACTCACTGTTGAGGAGCTCCAGCTCCTGCTTGTGGACCCGGTTCTCCAGCAAAGACTCAGGCTCCTTGGAATTCACACAGATGGCCCCCTTGTTTTTCTGCTGAGGGACAATGAAGGTGTAAGAACATTTGTCAGTTTGGGAGGCGCTGTAGTCGACAGCGACACGTTTTTGCCGTTTTGGTGCATTGAAAAACTCTGTCTCCAGTATGTCATCACTGTTCCCAAATTCCTGAGTGTCCCCCTGGAGAGTTGACTCTGGTCCACAGAGCAACAGGAGACCCAGCAAAACCACCACAGTGAGAATCATAGCACAGTCCTCCTGCGTCCAAACCAACACAATTCCTGGAACAGAGGGAGAGGAGATAATCACTCAGTGTTCATTTTCACTTCACGGAGCTGGTATTGCTTGGGTTTACACATTTATGAAGCTCCTGGATTGCCATCTGTGTTGTCCACCTAGTCTCTAACTGTGTTTGTCTGCTGTTTTCTGCTGAATAGGCAGTGTAAAGTATGTTTTTAGAGCTTTGTTATCGACAGCAGCTACCTGCAATCACAGGCAATGCGGTCTCGTAAGTACTAATCTGCATTTACTAGTAACTTCAGGAAAACTAGTAATGCAGCTGGATTATAGCTTTTATCAACATTTGGTAATTAAAAAATACTTACATATTTTGTATCTGTTAAAGTTACTGTCTTTGTTGTTTTCATCCAATGTTCACTTCTGCCATCTAAAACATGGTTAAGGTTGTTATGTTTAGGTCAGACTTTCCAAACCTATGATCCACATACTGGCACTAGGCTACTGGGAAACAAACTCCACTTTGTTCAGTTTTGCTCACGTTAAGAACACGATTGGATCAACTTGAATCTTTCCGATCTTGTGCTTTAAGTCGGCTGCTTTTTTTCAGTACTGAACCAAGACTTCTGTCTTATTCTGACCTTTTTCTTAATCCTAACAATGACGCAAGCTTTAGATGCCCTAACATCCACCTTGGCCTCACTGTGGTTTAGGTACTTGGAATGGATTAAGTAAATGTGCTAAAATGCTGCTAAAGCATTCCAAATAGTTTTTGCTACTGTAACTTATACATAGCTTTGATAATCTAACAATTCAACATTTGCATCCATTTCAAGCTATGATGAAGATGACAACATTATTCCCATATCTATACTATTATTCACCACACCCTTATTATGACCATTAAGACACATATGAACATGTTTGTCTTCCATGGTCAGAAAATAAATCATAGTAACAAGTTGTTTTCTAGTATAACCCAACCCTCAGCTTCAGAACAGCTTCAGTCACCACTTGGCTTTAGTTGCCTGTAATTATGTTACAGAATTACCGATTTCTAGATTGAATGCTGTATTGATAACTCTAAAATTTTTTGGCTCCCTGTCACTATCATGCATTAATTATCACAGATAAGAAAAGATAAATAGACCACAAAAGTACAGTGTAAAATTTAAAGTGGCTTGAACTCAATCCCATAAAATGAAAGCATTGCTCTTCTTTGCGAAAATCTATGACCAAGAAGGCTTGCTCAAACAAATTCCACTCTTGGCTCAGACCACATAATGTTCACTGGTCTTTCATAATGTTCTTTGGGATAAAAAAAAATGCTATCACAGCTATGGAATGTTCAATAACACAAAACACAAAGGGGAAAATCCCTGGAGATAGTAGTTACTACACGATTCCATGTTCTGCCAAGTCCTGCCTCAGCCCGGTCGGGTCAGTAACTGTTCATGAACTTCATCAATTTTCCCAAAATCAACAGGGGCTGTAAACGCTGAGCAATTACTGGCATATGCTGCATAGTTTTTGCACTTGTTCCACAATCTGGCAACTGTCAATCTCTAACTAAAACTCTTTTCAACAGTGGGACTTTTCCTGGAGCGTATGAACTTTATAAGAAACCAAGGTAACACTTTATAATAACGATCATTTATAAGGAATTTATAAGCTATTAATAGATAGTTAACTAATCATGAACAAACCACTTATAAACATTCGTAAATGATTATTAAATTATTTATAAATGATTATAAATGATGGTTATTAAATGATTATTAAATCGTTTACAACTTAAGTTACAAGACATTGATAAACTATTAGTAGATCTTGAACTAATCATGAATAAGCTATTTATATATATTTGTAAATGATTAATCAACTAGTTAAAACTTAAGGTGAACAACTTTTATATATGATTTATACATTATGAGAAACACTGCATCAACATTGTCTGTACATGGTTTATTCATCATTAACTAATGTTATTTAATATGTAGGAAAACAGTTTTTGAATGATTTCAGGAAATATCCACTACCACCATTTGTTTATTCATGTTTAACAAATGATTTGTTAGACATTCATAAAATTATATAAATCATTTGTGGATGTTATTGTGGCCCCTAATCTAAAGTGAAAACTATTCATTGTTTACTAATGTTTGTTCATGTTTATTCATGATTTGTGGACCTTTTACTCACCTCTTTTGAACCATCTGAATACAGATACAAAGAAACTTCTCTTTTCATGTTTAACAAATGATTTGTTAGACATTTATAAAAAAATCTATAAAACATTTGTAGATGTTATTATGGCCCCTAATCTAAGTTAGAAATCCAGAAAGTAGAAAGCCATATAGGAACTGTGAAGCTGTCCCTCCTAAAGAACATTTATGGGTGCAGGAGGTCTAAAGTCATCTTAACTCTAAATTTCAACAGATTTTCAAGTGGTTTGTTTTGCTACTACAGAAGCCCATGTAAGATTTTATCTGAATGATAATTTGAACTTAAAAATGGATATATAATTGCACAATAGCATTGTAATTTTAATGGGGAAATGTCCGTGATGCCAGGCTGAGACTGTAAATTATGTCCTCTTTCGGTGCAAGATTTATTCTCTGCAAAGGACGAAATTATAGAGACACAGTGGAGATGGGGGATAGTGTCTTTAATCGCTTAACCGAACTTGGTTTTAATATTCCAGGGAAAGTCAAATAACTACTGTGATTCCTCCATAGCGTTGGTTTGTACCAGCATCTATAGACTTGATCTGATGGTGTTGTCCACACTGCGGGGGCAACAATATGAACATTGCCGCGTCAAGTCTGTGAGACTGAAGAAGAGTTTTACTTTGGCATCATACCTTGCCAAGAGAGAATTCTGAGGTATACTGCTGATCCGTTAAGCTCACAAGCTAATGCTGGCTAGCTAAACTGTGCATTTTGTGTTTCATACTACTTGCAGTTGCCACAGTTTGTGTACTGATATTAAAAATACAGAAATGAACACTGACACTGTGTCTCATAAGCCTGTACTCAGATGCATCTCTGCTGCTGCCATCTAGCAAAGGTGACCTGTGCTGCTAATACAGATTGGAGAATGTTCTTCCATTATTTTTCAACATAGTCTCCTTTGGACATCCTCACCATGGGTCATCTTGGGTGCTCTCCCTACCATATTTGAAATCAACAACCCAGTTCTTTATGGTTAAATAGCAAGGGGAGTCATAACTAAGTGTGTTGACCCTGTCTTAGTGCATGTCCCTGCGGGTCGTTTCCTTTTGATGCAGGTACTTGATCACAGCTTTGACTTCTTTCTTGTCCCTATTTTGGTTTCCCTCTCACCTACTGATTTTCAAATGGTGTCACCGGTAAAAGAAATTACAACAAACTTTGGAGTTTTTGTGGACAGTGATATGAAGCTTAATAGTATACAAGTGGGTCCAAAATGGGAGGTACACCTCTTGTTCCCAGGTGAAGCCGAATACTTTTTGAAATACCCTCATACTTAAAGGGGAAGAGCTGTGCCACAACGTTAAGTTGTAATGAACATGTTAACTTTTACATATTACAATATCTTATGCTATCTTCAGGATAATCCACTGTGATGTTACTATGTTAAGTTAATGTAGTGTCTTGTATAGAAGAAAATGAACATTAAAGTGATATATTAATCGTCAGTCAGATGCTGAAAAGAATATTTATTGATCTTTAGTCTTTTTATACAATGGTATACAATTGATGTTTATGTGAGATCATAGCTACATTTGTGTTGGACATCTCTCTTCTAATTCCATGCAGGGCTGGTTAATGTGCAACTTCCTTTCTTGTTTCCTGGAACTTTTACTTTAGTTGTACGAAACTTTACAGTTGGTTCATCAGCCCTGGCCCCTGAACGTTTTTAAGACAAGTTTGATGGAAATTAGAGGAATGTAGATTGGAAGACTGACACAAACACAAAAACAGTTCTCCCATTAGAAATGCGACATTATACCTTCTATTGACACAGTTTTAGGAGGGAGTCTAACTGTTTACATTGCAGTTATTTCTAATATAACTGTAGTTGTATTAATGTATTGCATATGGCATACTGTATATCTAACCCCATAAATTTGTGTTTTTATACCAGTAAAATTTTTGATATTTGTGAGTAAAATGAGGGTACTGCCTCTAACAACACTTCTTTTGTCTATTGTGCTGTAAAAAGTGTTGGTCATCAGTTTATTTGCTATACCAGCATAATGATTTCTCTATTTTATTAGATGCTGTTTTCAAAAGAGACTGAGTGCAATAATTTGAAGACCACTGCAGTATTGTATCCGCCACTGTGCTTTAATGAAGTTGAATTGTTTGTGGAACATGGCTTAAAGTAATCCAGCTGAGGCGAATTGAAAAGGAACACATTGTAGTCGAACTGACAATCAACTTTTCAACTTTCCCACAGAATCCCTTTTGGTCCTTTCTAACAGTGTGTTTATACTCATACTGTACATGCTGAAAGTGAACGTATCAGTGAAGCCAATGTCTTGGTTTGCTCAAACACATGCTTCCCATTACTCACTGGCAAATCTGTGCATAGATCATAAAGAAAGTCTGGAAGAGTCTGGAAACTTATTGTAAGAAAGGGGGGGTTGCTTGGCTAGTAGACGAAGGTAAGCATCTATTTGTGGGGTTAAAATGCCCGAACTAAACATACTTATATATATAATACATCTATTCATATATAGTACAATTTTCGTTTTTGTCCATCTATGATATGTTTATATGTTTATAGTATGTTTATGCCATATTCACACACACACACACACACACACACACACACACACACACACACACACACACACACACACACACACACACACACACACACACACACACACAATTGCAATCTTTTCTTGTCAGCTCTCATGTCTAAATTTATATGAAAATCGGATCAAATCTTCATCTGAGTTACAATCAAAGTCTGCTTTAACTAATAACAATAAAATCATTGTGTTTGAATTACTGGAGCTGTTTAGTATCTCTCATCATGAATCTGGCAAATGAAGATCTGAATGTAAATTGAAGTGAATATGCTGAATGGTGTCCATGGTAAGACACCACAGAAGAAGCTACTGCTCTCCAAACAAAATCACAGTGTCCCTGACGTTTTTCAAGAGCAGCCTTACATTCTAAAAGTACTACGTGTTCTGATGAGACTAAGGTTGAATTTTTGGGAAGCTCAAGCAGCATTTCATATGGTGTACTATAAACATACAAACAAAAACCATATTGCCCTTATGACTGAATTACTAAGTTAATCAACCCATCTACCAGAGTAATGTCAGGGTGGCTGTTCATATTAAGCTCAGTTGAAGCTGGGTGATGCAGCACTAAAGTTGCTGTAAACATTCAGGTAAACCCGTGTCAAAACAAAAAAGAGAAGACGATAATCTCTCTTTTGAAAAGGCTCAGTCAGAGTCAGAGTTCTTAACCCAGAGGTCTCTAGATGTGCCTTTAGACAGCACATCTAAAAATCTGTCTGAGTTGAAGCAGGTCTGTGAGAAAGATTGGTCCTCCTGAACTTCGTGCATGTCTGATTCATAGTTACAGGAAACACTTGTTTCAGTGTGTTGGTGCCAAAAGATGATCGAACAGTTATGAAAAACAGAATTCACTTGCTTTTTGCACCAAGCTTGAGAATGTTTATTGGGTGTGTCCAGCAAAGACATCTAAGATTATAATCGTTTGTACTGGTCACTTAAATAAAGATTGGATGACATTTTAAAGACCATTTAATGAAGAAAACAAGGTCATTTTACATTTTTTTGCTTGCCATTGTACACACAAAAACTACAGGTGTTTGTAGAGATGGTGGTAAATCCAGTTCATAGCTACAGTGTACAGAGTGTTGGTCAGATCACTGATCACTGGGAAATGCAGCAGGGACACCATAAACTCTGTCCAGACTGAAGCAGCAGACACAGACCACCATCTGTCAGGCAAGCTTATAAAAGTTAGGCATGTATATGACCACAAGGAGAACAAACACAGTCCTCTGTGGTAGATGTCAGTTATTCAGCTGCAATAAAAGTAAAAGTGGTTTAAAGATAAACCAGTTTGTCACACATGCTTTATCCCTCCTCCTCTCCAACTTGTCTCTTCTGTCTTTGTCACTGTGTCTGATTCTGGCACTCATTCATTCTCACTCACACATATTCACATACAGCAGGAGCAGTTGCTGGTGGCTGCATCTCATTTGTGCTGCAAACACGGGTGGGCTTCTAGAATGACAGGATGCAGAGCTTCCTGTCATTCCTTATCTGACTGAAATCTGCCTCAATTTGCTGCTTGATAGTTCTGATGTTAGTAAAGAGCTTTGTTCAGGCTTTCATTCTGGTCCATTGCACTTGAACCAGAAGTTGTAACATCATCATGCTGCAGACTGTATTGTGGAACTGCAAATCGAAATTGAGACTGTTCAGAAGAAGTTATATATTGTTCAAAGTCACTTAAATCCCATTCCTTCCCCATTCTGATGCTCGGTTTTTAACTTCAGCAAGTTGCCTTGACCACATCTACATGCCTAGTTCGATTAAGTTCAAAGTAAAAAAAAAAAACCTCCCTTTTACTCTGAAGGACGAAAAAGAAACTCCGGCGGAACCAGGCTTAGGCAGGACTGCCATCTGCCTAAGCCTGGTTGGGGTGAAGGTAAGGTGGAAATCAAAGCATTGGACACCGATTTAAAAAAATAATTTTGGAATTTTGACACTAGGACAATTTCAAAGACAGACAGTTACAGGAATACTAGAGAACTGAGATAACAGAATGAACTACACAGAATGTGTATTGCTGAGCTATGCCCTTGACAGTTAAGATGAAGATGGGATTGTACAGTGTAGTGTAAAATGTTGAATGAGTTGCCAGTTGACCTGGTGTTCCCTGATCCACAGTGTAACAACTGGCTGTACAAAAACACAGTGAACAGACAACTTTTGGTTTTGGTTTGACAGTAGAGGCCCCTGTAGTTTTTATGCTTTCTCTCGTTTCAAATCACTCTTTCTTTTCGCCTGCTGTGCCACCTACAACAACGGTGTTCTTGTTCTTTTGCTAGGTTTGCCTTTTCTGCTTCCCAGGAAAAAGCACTGATAGCTGCTTAGGGGAAAAGCACTATCTTCTTTCTGTACTGTTGCAGATGCACTTCGTTTGTGCTGTAAATCCAGTAGTGCATAGTGAAAGTGGGACCTGAGGGGAATCAGTTTAAATGCTAAAGGTGTCAATAGCCATTGGGTATTAAATCAAAACACTTTATGTATTGCCACTGAAGTGTATTTTTTAAACTAGACTTTTTTGTTAATGAGAAGTTTGTTCTCTGGATTAAAAGAAAGCCCAGGTCACTGATGAGATGATCGTAACAGTAAGTTTAATCCCAGTGACTCAGTGGTTGGTCAGTCAGAATGGAGCCATGCTGTGTAGCAAAGCCTTGTTCAAACTCACAAAACTTTAACCTCAAGTGAAACAGTTCAAATTTCTAACAATATCAAAGAGGAAATTATATGTAGCACAAGTGGAACGCTTCTATTTGTAATCATGAATAATCAGTTAGAATACAGAATGTATACAATACTGTCAGAGTGGATTAAGTGTACTAAAACATTCTCATTGCCACAGGGGGCAAGGGAAGGAAGACTGTGAGTAAAGCTTAAAAACTGCAATAATCATAGAGCATGTGGGCACAGAGCACCTTCACAATTGAGTGTGTTACATACCAAATGAAAATGTCAGGTCAGAAAGTTGCTTGGCTTAGCTCCACTTGTCTGTTTACTTATATCCTTTGGCTTTGTGGCTGGTTTGACAAGAATCCTCTCCAGTCAGTCGCTCCACATTTCCTCTTTTTGTCCTTTATGGAATTGGTGAACTCAGTCTTCTGTGAAGACCATCCGGAAAAAGCTCTGGCTCTGATGATGTCTGTGCAGTGGCTTTCCTGTTGGAACTTCATTCGTATGCAGCAGAGCACTTTTCCACTTTTGTCAAGTGATGATTTCTAAGCTGGGAAGGCATGCTTGTTCCTCAGATAGAACGTGTCTCTTCGTCACAAAGTCTTCGCCTCCCTCTGCCTTACTTTCTTTTTAAGTGAGACACTTAGTGTTGCTTGAAGTAATTAAGTTGTGAGCCACAGCAACGCCCCTTTCCACTCCCCTTGACAGCAAAGAGATCATGGGAGAATGAGACAGAGGCTCCCACCCCCAGTCGGTCAGGCCCACTGTCCTTCCTTTTTCCACTGTTTCCTCTAGCCAGGAGGACTCCATCTGTGGAGGAGACTGGGAGAGATGAGCAGCTGCATGTGCCACAGTGAGGTCACAGGTCTGAAGCATGTGGATCTTGACGTGTGCTTACTGAATGAAACTATGGGAAAGAGGTGTTTACTTTGTGTTTTTACCGGTTTGTTTTTCCTTTTGTAAAGCAGTAAAAAATACTTTGAATGAACTCATAGACTACACTGAGAGTGTCTGTAGTTTCATTAAAATTATGTAATATTTTCTTATCTGGTAACAGAATGAAAATGCACATGTTTTGGGACATAGCTTCTTTGCTTCTAAAGAGGTTTTCCCACATGGCAGTGGGACATAGCCGTGAGCCACTGTAGACAGACACACTGTCAATGTATGAGGCTTGCTGCTGATTAGAGAGTGTCACAGCATATAGTATAATTCCTATCATACTGATGCATTTTAGGTCCTGATGGGTCCCACATTTATTCAGCAGCAACTAACTGCTCTTTGCACTTTGCATGAAGTGAAATGTAAACTATATAAATCTATCAGTCCTACTGAGGTATTATTTTTGAAAGCGTCCTCACTTTACCTGTTGGTACCTAAAACTTTAAACACTAGACAAGGGTGTGCCTGGCCTCCTTGCATCATTCTCCATAATCTTGGACTGTAATAGGAACAGAAAGATGTTGTTCCTCAGCCTGATTTGATCATTTTCAGTCTTTTATTTCCTGTCTTAAAGACAACTTTTGGATGCACTGACATGTAATCTGAGATGTTTATCTGTGAAACCAGGCAGACTGTCCATTCAGACAATTTGCCAAAAGCAGAGGTGGAGGAATTTGGATAGTTTGTTATGTTGTCATAGTAATTACTGGTTACATAACACCTGACAAACATGTTGAACAAATAGTCGGTAAATCATTGTATTTGTTTTTAATTGCATGGGATGCTCAGAAATGTAGTGTAAGACAGGCTTTTATCTATGGATTCAAACAGCTTCCTTTTGTCTCGGAGAGATGATAGTTGCATCTTGAAAACTGCACTTCGTGGGAAGAGAAGCTCAAGTTGAGTGGTGTTTTCTCTTTAGTGCCAGTGCCTTTATACTGGAGCTTTTAGATGGTTTAACATCTCTTTTTCAGCCTCAAATCAGCTCTCTTTTCACCAGTTAGTGGTTAGTTCTCTGTTTTTAATACTGTGCAGTAGGAGGGACTGTAAAATTATAAACACAAGTAAAAAGTTAGTGCAAGGTCCAAGTCTTACAGTATCTGTGTTTTGGAGAGAACCATTGACGTACTTCTCATTATGATTTAAAAGCTATGTCATCCGTCCATCCATTATCTATGCACAGCTTAATCCTCTGTAGGGTCACGGGGGTCTATCCCAGCTGACTGAGGCAAAGGCAGGGGACACCCTGGACAGGCAGCCAGTGTATCACAGGGCTAAAAGCAGTATCATATTTGTCAAAAACACCAAAGAAACTACAAGGGCCTGCGGTGCCACATCAATATTTCCATTTCATATTCCTAAAGGAAATGTTATGATACAGCCTTCCTGCAAAGGTAAAACATGCCTCAGAGCACATCCAAATGCAGCAGAGCATAAGACCACAGCCATACTTGTTTTCTTTTTTTGGTTTGTCTGTATGTGTGCTTTAACAAAGACAAATTTGTGGTACTTATAATGGCTTTTGTATGTCATGTGATGCCGTGTCTTTCCCTTCCTGTGCTTCATAAAGGAGTGCCGGCTTCAGCCTGTGTCTCTGTCTTTGCTTTTCAGTCGAGCTACAAATGCTTGACAGCATGTAGTTGAGAGGAAGCAGTGGACCATGAACTGTCTCTCCTTGATCAGCCCAGGCCATATTCAGTACAGGAACAAAGGGCCAGAGGAAGACTAAACCAACAAACTATCTAAGTTACACCTGAACCTTTTTGTTTGCACTCCTCTAAACAGCTGCTTTCTGGTTGGTCTTTACAGAGCAGAACTCTGTTGAATACACATTTCACATTTCTGCAGGGTTAGTATGAGTAGACATAGCCAATGACTCCACATGGTAAAAAAAGAGGAGAGAACATCTCCAAAATGTCCAGACAGTGAACGTACTGCTTTATTGATATATGATCCCATATCACAGAATAGATCTTTTGGAAACAGACATGATTTCACTGCATGTACATAGGGTGCTATACAAATATAGTTTTAAAAGTCATTGTTAGATCAATATATATAAATAAATAATTATTTTATTATGTCAAAAAGACATAAGAAAATATATTAGAGATAACCTTATGAGGAAAGAGCTAAATAGGTGAACAAATAAGTTAATAAATGAATAGGTACACAAAGAAATACAAGAATAAGTAATTACGTTTTTAAATTTTACATGTATTTATTCACAACACAGACTCCTAAAGTAACGTTAAACATTAGTAAGTCACTGTAACATTAACAACTAAACCAAGTTTGTAAATGCATGAGAAAGTATATTAGTAATCACATGCATAAATAGAGAATTTGGCAAGAAACATAGTTAAGAGACTGAATAAATACAAAAAAAAGGAAAAAAGGAAAATCTGCAACTGAGATGGTTGATGCTTAAATTGTTTCTGGATATCTTTATAAAATGATGTCATCAATTTGCTAATGAGACAGAAAGGACCGGATGGGCCTACATAGATCTACTGTCTACTGTACAGCACTGTCACAGAATCACTGTCAATATGTCAGTATTAATCTTTATTTTTTTTGTTTTGCCTGTTAAATCAGCTTAGGTGATTATAAAGCACCAGTTTGTATTCTGAATGACAGCTGCCCCACAGCACTCTGCGTTGACACAATGTCTGTGTCTGACACAATAATCAGTGGATGCCTTGTAAATGGGCTTTGCTGTATGTCAGAGAAGCAGGGAGACAGAAAGCAAAGCTGCAGAGCCCTGCAGACCTAGCACAGCTGAAACACATTACACTCCACCACACATGACATCATCGGCAAATATTTGTAAAGCATTTCATGTTGTGTTATTCAGACGTAACACTGAGGATGGAACTGCCAGCACAGCTGATATCATGTACAGCCAGTGTATCTCATCGGGATTTGGGTGTAACATTGAGAAAAACACAACATAGCATGTCAGTCATTTGTAGCCTTTTTATGGACGTATACAGCTGTAAGAAGTATAGAGAGAAAAAACACTTTGTAGAATTGCAAAGAATGATGACTTTACAATTAAGTTTGTTGAGACTTCAAATGACAAAATCACATGGGTGGGGGGAGGTGAGGGGTGGGGTGGGGTGGGGGTGGGGGGGTCAGCAATAGGCTACTAAATTGGAAAAAAGGCTGTAGCTGCTCCCAGTGTGTTCACAAAAACACAATATCCACAGAGTCATATGAGATCCACGTGCTTTTAACAGTTTTTTTAAAAATAATTTCTGGTTTTAGTTTGGGTAAAATTCTGTCAGATGAAAAGTACTGTTGCTGGGTCTGCTTCTGAATTTCTGAAAGGGTGCCATCATTCCCTCTGGAGCTTTCTACTGAGAGCAAAATGGGCATTATTGTGAATATGAAAAATTCGTCAGCTGGTCGTGATGAGGTCAGGTCACATCTGTTCATAAACATAAATGGATGGATATCTGATAGAACCATTATAATGTGTGGGCTCTCGCTCTATTCTAGGACCCAGTATCTAGCAGGTTTGACTGATCAGAAGTGTTTAACAATTATGTCTTTATTATTTTTGGCCAAATTTATTCATTCCTTACATGTTTTGATATAATTTAGGCTGCTACTCCCCCTTGGACTTAGCAGTAGTTCTTTCAACATTACAGCTGCCACTAAAATGCTAAAACACTGCATGAGGTGCTACCTAGTATTACCACAACTGGATTCCATCTTACCCTGCCCTCATCAGCTGAGAACAGTTTTAAAGGAAAATATAAATGTCATCTTGTGAACTTGGAGTTTAATCATTAATGATGAAGGCTGTCGCTGCTGCGCTTCAGCTGCTGTGTTTTATGTTTTAAGATAAGTCTTTATTTTACACATTTTGTTGGAGAGATATACTCTCCATCATGTCTTTTCAGGACATTGTGTGTAATCTGTCTGTCTAGCTGATTGAAAGTAGGATCAAACTGGGCAACAGTTATTTTCTCAAGCGATGAAATGACAAACACTGTGGCATGGATTTTGAAATACACAACTTCACACTGACAAAAATGTGAGATCACATGTGTCACGCTCATTATGAATCAGCTTTATTTGTGTTGGCAGCAAAAAGAGTGTGAAGACGGCAGCAACAGAAAGACGGAAAGTCCACAGCTGGTTTCCTTCTTAGGCTGAAAGTTTATACAACTCAAAAATGAATACCCAGGGTAGGTTCAGATCAGCTCTGCATCATCTTAATCTGATAGAAAGACATCTCTTAACTACATGTAACTGACATAGTTTGTTCAAATCATTGTACATCGAGACAACTCTCCTGAGTGAAAATGCAAAACATGAAGCTCTTGTTCTCTCAGCCTCAGATTTATGGTTGCACAAATGAATTTCTTAGCACAGAGTTCTTGTCTTGTGCTATTGTCTAATGAAACCAAAATCACACCAAACATGATGTTTGGACCAATAAAATGTGTTGAGGTTGTGTGTGGTGCTCTCATTTGCTGATAATGATCACCTGAGCTTTTTAACCACATTGATTCTCGAACCAAGATCAGACTGAACTGGTTTGCTTCACATACAGTTGTGAAATGTTGAAGTTTAGTGCATCATTAAAGACCGTGTATATCATGGCAGTCTTGAGTTTCCAATGACTCTTTTAACTCAGACTTTTCAATGATAGAATAATGGAAACTCATTCATCTTTGTCACAAAGAACAATCATTCATTTTGGTTCCTTCATAGATTTATTATAGGTAATTCCGGAAACATGACAAAATCTTCTGAGTCAAAAATATACACACAGCAATGCTGATGTTTGGTTAAACGTGCCTTGGCTATTTTTACCTCAACTGGACACTTTTGGTAGCTGTCCACAAGCTTCTTGCAGGCTTTTAGTTGCATCTTTGGCCACTCCTCTTGGTGCAGTTAAACTTAATTTGTGGGCTTTCTGACACAAACGTGTTTCTTCATCACAGTCCACAGGTTCTTGAAGGTGTTTACGTTAGAATTTTGGGGAGACCAGTCTTAAACCTTGATTCTAGCCTGATTTAGCCATGTATTTACCACTTTTAATATGTGTTTGGGGTCATTGTCTTGTTGGAACAACCAACTGTTGTCAAGACATAACCTTCTGGTTGATGATTTTAGGTGTTTCTGAAGAATGTAGAGGTAGTCTTTCTTCTTTATTATTCCATCTACTTTGTGTAAAGCACCAGTTTCACTGACAGCAAAACAGTTCAAGACCATAATATTACCAGCACCATGCTTGAAAATAGGTTTGGTGTTTTTAGGGTTAGGGTCTTCTCTCCTCCAGACATATTTCATCATCATTGTAGCCGAATAGCTCAATTTTTGTTTCATCTGACCTCAGAACTTTCCTCCAGAAGGCCTTTTCTTTGTCCATGTGATCAGCAGCAAACTTCAGTCGAGCCCTGAGGTTTCATTTCTAGAGGAAGGTCTTTCTTCTTGAACAGCAGCCTCTCAGCTCATGGGGATGTAAAACACACTTCACAGTGGACACTGATACCAGTGTTCCAGCAGCTTCTAATTCATTGCAGACCTACTTTCTGGTGATTCTTGGTTGACTCGGGATTGTCTTGACCAGTTGTTTCTCAGCAGCAGGTGAAACATTGCATTTTCTTCCTGATTGTGACAGTGATACAGCTGTACCATGCACTTTATTCCAAGAAACAGCAATTTGCTTTGATGATCTTGGGATCTGTGGCTGTTTGAAATGGCTCCACGTGACTTGTTTAAGTCAATTATTTGCTTTTTCAGATCTGTGCTGAGCTCCTCAGACTTTCCCAATTTAGCGTTTGTGGTTGAATTTAATAAGTGGATCAAATGGACCCTATTTAAATTGGCTCAGAGAAGTCAGCAGCAGTAGTCCGTTCCAATCACTCATGAGATGTTAAGAGGCCATGCCACTAAGAAAATTGGATTAAGACAGCTTTCTACATCTTTAAACTGATCATTCAAGTTGCTGTATTTGTATTTTTGACTCAGCGGATTTTGTCGTTTTTCCAAAAGGTCTATAACAAATCTATGAAAGAACCAAAATGCAGGATTGCTTTTTTGTGACAAAGATGTGTTTCAGTGACTCCATCATAGAAAATTCAAGGTACAGGAGTCCCTGGAGAATGTACGTGGTATTACAAGCGTATGTAAACTTTTGTTCACGACTGTACATCAGGTTTTACAAATCCTTCTCGTCTGACCATAATATTGCTGTCAATTATGTAAGCTCAAAAGCTCATGATGACTCTACTTTTTAGCCGCATGGAAAGTATTACCAACACACTTACTTTTCTTTTACATTCTCTCACTTTAAAGAGTCACTTTTTTATTTGGAATATAGAACCCATTTTGTCACTTGAGAGAAAACTTGCAAAGCTACACCCAATGAGCTTGTTTAATATCAAGAATATTGGGAGCATTTTCATTATTGGCTAAAGATTCAACCAGGACTTTATTTAACTTGTATTTAGGAAACAGAGCAAGCTTCCAACATGTCGTGTAGTATCCATGTAGTAAATAACAGCCTAACCTCTCTACCATATTTTAAATGCACAAGGGAGCTCACTAATGAAAAACATGCTGTACATGCTGTTTATTCATATTTTCCTCCAATAATCATTATCAGATAACGTGACAGGTTTGTGAAAATAGAAAAAAGGCAGTGCTATTGGAAGTTGCATGGTGTGTTTACTTTTTGTTATTTTCACAAGTGATAATTAAGAATTAAGCATATGTAATGTTGTGTAAGACTAAGGGATTGGAAAAGTACTACAAAGCCTGCATATTTATATAATGTGTGCACGAGCGATTTTTGGGTTCAAGCTTTTTTCGCTTAGTAAAACGAAACAGGTCAGTTACCCATTAGAGCAGCAACAAGCAGATTTCAGATTTGACAGAGCCGAGCAAAGTCGCTATGTACAGTTTGAACAGGAGGTGGCCCAGGGTGTCTCAGCTGAGTTTCATCACAATTGCTTGTCAGATAATGTTGAACAGATCACACACGCATACACTTTCTCTCTCACACACATGCGCACACACATACACACACACACACACACACACACACACACACACACACACACATACTTCTTGATTTATAATTGTATTTGTTGCTTTTTATTTATTTATTTTATTCAAATGATGCGCTTCTTCTGGTAGCAGCAAAGTCTGGCAGCTCTCTGTTTTTGCGTTATATTTTTATATTATTTTTGCTAACTGCTGTGTTAGCGTGTGTCAACTACTAATGGATATGTCTGTGTGGAGAAGAGTTTATTCAAGAGAGGAGCTTCTTGCATTACAATTCCAGCTGAGATAAGGAGGCGTTTCTGGGGATGCCGTGCTGGTGCAAAAGTAAGGCAAGGAGATGGAGATATAAGCCCTTTCTTCCATCAGTCATCATGGGGAATGTCAACTCTCTCCCCAACAAAAGTGATGAGCTGGAGATATTGACCCTGAGAGTATACCATGAGTGCAGCCTCATGTGCTTTAATGAAACCTGGTTGAATCAAAACATCTCTGGCTCCTTGGTGGATCTACCTGGCTTCACTCTGATACGTTCAGACAGAGATGCTAAAGCTAGTGGCAAGATAAAAAGAAAAGATGTGTTGTCCAGACATTGAACAGACATTGCAGTTGGTATGAGATCATATTACCTTCCAAGAGAGTTCAGTCATATCATAACAATCTTTGTGTACATTCCACCCAAATAGACCGGTGGCCCTCACTTCACACATCATGAAAACCCTGGAGCGGCTGCTTCTACGCCTGCTGAGACTTGAGGTCAAAGACACACTCAATCCCCTGCAGTTTGCATACAGAGAACACATTGGAGTGGATGATGCAGTCCTCTTCATGCTCCGCCATGCCCTCTCTCATCTCAAAGAACCTGGCGCTTATGTGAGAATTATGTTCTTTGATTTTTCAAGCACATTTATCACCATTCAGCCCATCATACTCAGAGACAAGCTCAAAGAAATGGGAGTGGATCCCTCTTTTGTCTCCTGGATCACAGAGTACCTCACAGAAAGGCCACAATTTGTCAGGTGGGGGAACTGTGTCTCTGGGACAGTAATGAGCAGCACAGGGGCTCCACAAGGGACTGTTCTGGCTCCATTCCTGTTCACAATGTACACAGCAGACTTCACATACAACTCTGAGTCCTGCCACATCCAGAAATACTTGGATGATACTGCTATTGTGGCATGTATCCAGAATGGACAGGAATCTTAATATGGGGATCTAACAAAAGCCTTCAGTGACTGGAGTCACAGATACTGCCTTCTACTAAACACCTCGAAGACAAAGGAAATGATAGTAGATTTCTGAAGGTCCAGGCTCTGCCATCAGCCAGTTAACATTCTTGGGGTGGACATCGAGGTGGTGCCAACCTACAGATATGTAGGTGTACACCTTTACAACAAATTGGACTGGTCCCTTAACACAGATGCGCCCTACAGGAGGGGGCAGAGTCACCTGTTGTTCTTAAGGAGGCTCAGATCCTTAGAGATCTGCAGAAAGATGCTGCAGATGTTTTACCAGTCTGTGGTGGCAAGTGTGTTGTTCTATGCTGCAGTCTGCTGGGGAAGCAGTATAAAATACAAGGATGCGAGGTATCTGGACAAACTGGTGAAAAGAGCTGGCACTGTGACTGGAACCAGGTTGGACTCACTGGGGACTGTGGTGGAGGGATACACACGGAGGAAGGTGGAGGCCATTCTCAATTACACTGATCACCTGCTTCACAAGACCTTTGTGAACCAGAGAAACAGTGGAATTTAATTTAGTTTAATTTAATGTGAATTAAATGTGAATTTATTTAGCTCATGTTTTTCTTTGTCAGACACCTTAATTTCCCTTCTGCGATTAATGATTTATATTCTTATTTACTTAACAAATATGGTATCAAAGTTCTTTGTTGCTCTCTTGAAGTAAATCACAATTTGACATATATATTTTGTCGCATCATTTCTGAAGCAGTGATGTAATTTGTTCTGCTGGACAGACTGTCATATGCACACACACACACACACACACACACACACACACACACACGCACACACACACACACACACACACACACACCCTTATAGCGTACCGCCGTTTTGTCATTAGTCAGGAACAATTTTCATTAAGATTTAGGAAAAGAGAGGTAAAAGACTCCTTTTGAGCGTCTTATGGGGGGCTGACTCATGACTGCTCACCATGTGTGGTACTAATTGTGTTTCATGAATGCTGCCTGAAACAGACTAAACTGTAATTAAAGAACATGCAATATAAAATATGTCAGCACTAGCTCTTCTATTGTAGTTAAGCTGACTGAGCAGTAACTGACAGCACAACAAGGAGGCGAACTGGATCCAGACTTGACATCAGCTTGTGTTTGAAGGGCTTTTTTTTCAAAGTGCTGTGTTGTGAATGATGTGATGCACTGCTGGAATCAGCAGAACCTAATCTTTGCAGCAGCAGTTGGTCCTTACATGTTTTTTAAAGAATGTCTGAAAATCACATATAAAAGGCACTCTATCCATCCATCCAATATCTATGCACCGTTTAATCCTCTGTAGGGTTGTGGGGGGCGCCTATCCCAGCTGACTCAGGCCAAGGCAGGGGACACCCTGGACAGGTGGCCAGTCTGTCACAGGGCTACATATAGAGACAGACAACCAAGCACACTCTCATTCACACCTACAGACAATTTAGAATCATCAATTAAAGCTGCAAGCCTGGCTGCCTAAACATGTAATACAAATCTAAAATGTACATTTGGATAATATTTACCAGCATGTGGCCAGTTATTAAACCCTGGCAGTCTTCACCTTGGGGAGTCAAACGCTTGGCAGCAGCAAATGTACACATGAAAACCTCAGCATGAATTAGGATTCTGTCAGTTCATGAATGTGTTGGAGTGACTTTCAGGGCTGGAGGTAGCAGCAGACCTGGCTAATGTGAGGATTAACCTTCAGGGTTGAAATAAAGGTCATGAATATTAGTAAGTTATAAGTTAAGTCAGGGATTTCCATACTGTTTGTCAACACAAAACATTTATCCACATGCCTCTGCACATGCAGTGACTAAGGTAAACTTGACACGTCTGCTCGAACTTCAGAGGAACAATGACAGTTCCAGAACTAAGCAGATGATTTCTTAGATGTGAATGTTGATCAGTTATGAAAGAAAGACCCAATTCATGGTTTCCACATCCCTGTCGCCCACTGATGGGCATACAGTTGTTAATACTGTAATAGGTATGCGTCGGCCTGCTACGGTCACATTGTCCCTCGTACCCATGGATGTTTCTGAACAGCTGCCATGTCAATGTGATCTTTCCTGAGATGTGCCAAACACAGCGGGTGGACATCCAGAGTTTCTGGAGAATTTAGACCTACTGTGCTTGGGCACCATAGACAGAAAGCATATACAAATCACACCACCTCCAAAGTCTTGGAGGTGCTTTGATTTGTATCAAAGCACCTCCAAGACTTTGGAGGTGCTTTGATACAAATCAAAGCACCTTTGATGCTTTGACAGCGCCTACTTCAGTTACAACTTTCCAGGATGAATTGTGAAGGTGTGGATGACAGGGAATCTTTTCCTACAGCCTCTCCCTAACATAACGAACATTTATTTTTAACACTTTGTTTTCCTAGCTCATGTACGGTCAACACATTTGCAGTGTGTACAGTGTATTTCCATTGTCAGTGAGGTTTGAGAGATTTTGACCTGTTAGAATTTTGTATATGTTATTAGGAGTAGTCTGTCTGCTCATAATAGCTTGTCCCCTGTGCAAGATGCCAACCATGTGATGTGGTTCTGTTGTGCCTCCACTTCTGCTCTCCACTGATCAAACTGCCTGCACACTGTGGAAGTCTGCAGATTAGATGACATGAACACAAGTAAAACCAGCTCATAATCTCCAAAAGCCTAACTGTTATTTATCTGCAAATAACAAGAATATGTCCATTTTTTTGCTGTTGTTTTGTTGTTGTTGTCTTCTCTGCTTTATATTTTTTCTTTCTGTTCTGTTTTAAATGCCAATAATCAGACACATGCAAATAAATAAGAATTAAAAACCAAAGAAATATGAAAGAGATGTATAGAAAAATCATATGCATACCTTCTACATGCATGAGTAATGACTTTGCTGTGTTCATTCATAAATACCTGATCGAATTAAAATGTAGTGAGTAAGCAATGTTAGTCAGGTCTTCCATCCAACACTTGTATCCAGAGAAACCCACTGTATCTGGTTCAGATTTATAGAGTTATACTAAAATGTTTATTTTAATAACCTTCTGACAGTGCTTAGAGCTCAATAAATATTCCTGACCAGTAGCTCATACAAGACAGACTGTGTGGAAAATGAATGGCCAGATTTTTCAGTTCAACTCACAACATATGTCATCTCACAGCATTTAACATGGTAAGGTACAGACCTTACAAACTATAATACAGAATTATTATACAGAAAACAGAAAACCCATCAATCCAAAGTTGCTTTGGATTCCCTATGAGCAAGCAGTCAGCGACGGTGGGAAGGATTTCAACTAGTTTAGTGCTGTTCCTTTAATCCCAGTAACATGTTCCAGTCTCTGTAATAAAATGCTGTAATCAACTGTATCCAATGCAGCACTGAGATCCAGCAGAACAAGTATAGAAACTAGTCCACTGTTTGAGGCTATAAGAAGATCATTGGTGACCTTCACCAGTACTGTCTCTGTACTATGATGGATTCTAAATCCTGACTGAAACTCTTCAGACAAACCATTTCTATGCAGATAATCACATAACTGCCTTGCAACAACTTTTTAAAGAGTTTTAGAAGTGAAAGGGAGGTTGGATACGGGCCTATTGTTGGCTAAAACACCTGGCTTTTTGAGAAGTGGATTTATCTGTTTTCTGTTATTTCTGCTATGCAAAGCGCTATGTGATGATGTGTTGTAAATATGCGCTATACAAATAAAATGGAATTTAATTGAATTATAGCAACTTTAAAAGCCTGCGGTACATAGCCTGCTAGAAGGTAATGATATTTAAAACTGCAGTGTTAATTAAAGGAAAGACTTACTTGAATAATCTAGTAGGGATGGGGTCTAACAGACATGTTGCTGGTTTAGAGGAGTTCACTATCCACGTGAGCTCTGACAGATTTACAGCAGAGAAGTAGTCCAAGTATGAATCTGGTTCTGTGGACGCTTCCAGAGCTGCTGCTCCTAAAGACATGTTCAGGATTTATTGTCAGATATTCAAAATTTTATTTGTGAAGAAGGTCATGAAATCTTCACTACTGAGATCTAAAGTCACACAAAGCTCCACAGAGCTGTGACTCTTTGTCAGCCTGGCTACAGTGCTGAACAGAAACCTGGGGTTGTTCTTGTTTTCCTCTATTAGAGATGAATAATAGGCAATTCTTGTCATATGAATCGCTTTTTCGTATGTGATAAAATTGTCTTTCCAGGCTAGATGAAATGTTTCTGACTTTGCAGAACGCCATTGCCTTTCCAGTCTTCTTGAACTCTGCTTTAAGATGTGCAGTTTTTCATTAAACCATGGAGCTATTTTATTATAATTCATTGTTACTAATAAATGATCAGACAAAATAGAGTTTTGTTAAAGAACAGTAAGATGTTCAGTTTCTCTGCCGTATGTCAAAACAAGATTTTCATCACATTTTCAGTGTATTAAGTGTTTCAAGTAAAAACACTGAATACTGAATATTGAAAGTAAACTACAATTTCCAAAGCAGAAAAATAAATTAGATTCATCCAAACAGTGTTTTATTTCAACTACAGCTCCAACACACTTTAGGGTTTAATCCAACAGAAGACGCTGGTGTGGATGCTGACGCCTCAAAGGATGTTTGGTTTCTGTAGAAAGTTTTCATAAAGGTCATGTAGTCTTTCTTAGAAATCAATGGGTATATTTTAATGTGAATCCATGTTCTTGCCGTATGACCGTAGTTCTGCAAGTTAACATTTTTGTTAAAGCAGTATTAGCATCAGTGCAGGGTTTCACTGGGTCATTTGCTGTCTTGTGCTGTCCTCCAAAGGCATCTACCTGTTGGACATGATCTACATCGACTCAGCCTATCCTGCTTCAGACAGTATCATAGAGACGGAGCAGCGAACCAATCAGATGAATAACCTTCTGAGAGTCATCTCTGACCTGCAGATGTCATGTAACTATGGTAAGCAATATTAACAACATACACATCGTCCTGTAGTGGTGGAGCCATTGCTAGTGGTGGTTGCTAGACATGGTGTTGTCCATATTTTATTGATCTTCCAGTGTCAAGTGATGGGATTACATGCTGAGCTAGCAGCAGAGAGGCTCACGGCTTCACAGTGGCACGATAAACCATGTCTTAGTCTGAAGATTCAGAGAAATAAAAACACAAATGGTATTTTTCCAAAACCAGGGTAGAGTGAGAGAGTTTACATTTTCATCACGGTGAAAATAGGGTTATTAAAGGTAAATATTTTGCTTGATAGTGGATCCAAATACTAATTTACACAAATGTGTAGTGGCCCTGAGGTGCATTACAACATTAGCTGTGCTGGCTGTATCCATTTATAAAATATTAAATATTTTTGTTTGTGACTTAGGCAAAAACAACCTGGGAAATCTACAGTACTATTGTTCTAAAATTCCAATGTGGCCCTTAAATACACTGACTATTAAACATGTTCATCTGTTTATTCATTTATCCATTTGTGCAACTTATTAAGATTCAGGTTCTGTGTAATGATTAATTATTAATAATGATAATATTGTATTGTTACATATAGCTGGGAAAATGGGATGTTAATTTTTTTATGTACTCATGCATTTGGTCATTAGTAAAAATGAATAGGCCTTAAATGATCATCCTGCATATAAAGTAGCAAAGTGTGGAAGGGAAATTAGGGATAGCCTTTTTTAAAATGCAGATCCATCACATTAAGGCTCCATCCTTTTAAATTCCTTATTGAATCACATTATGTTTACCTTTCGGTGTTTGCAAGTAACTAAAGGTTATAGCAACTCTGTCTCTGATCAGATTTGTTTATAAAGAGATCAGAAACACTCCAGGGTTGTCATGATTTTCATTGATGTTCACAACCTGTAGCTACAATCAAAAAGATCAGCAGAATATGAATATTCATGAACTGTGTCTGAAGCATTCAGCGATGAGCACTATACCTCACCAGCTACTGACTCCAAATACTGTTCTGACTCACAGCTATGAAGCTGATCACATTCCCTCTAACTGTTGTAGATTTGAATCAGTTGAGGTGAAACTCAATTTGTCAGTTGATGCACTGCAGACTAACATTTTTCAGGCTTTGTCATGGCACACCGCCACACAGAATAACAGCATGACGTTCCTTAAAGTTTAACAAACCACTAAAACTACATGTGATTGAAACTGAGATGGTTGGAAACGTAAGGCAGAGCAAATGTTAAGGATTGTGAGTCAGTATAGATATTCTGCTGGTTATGTGAACTTAAATAAGCCTGGATTCTTGAGTCATGCAAAATTGCTATTTTTTATTAGAAGATAAAAAGTGTAAGGCCCCGAGCCATAATGGGGCTATTTTACAGAAGACATTTTGAAATGTCATATCAGAAAAAGCAGGAGAACGATGGCTACATTCTGCTTTATGGAGTCCTTGTATGGTGCATGCTGGTTCTCTGTCATGGCTTACTGGGACAATTAAGTTGTGCTGCTGGATGGATGTGAATATTTACTGCACATGGACAGCTGTGGACTTACTAGCACTTCTATGGGGGTGTGCAATATGTTCCTTATGCACATATTGAAGAAGAGCTCATTGTTTATTGTGTTTAGCTGAACGCTATTAAAAAGTCTAAATTATTGAACAAGAAAGGTCAAAGGATGTGGAAAACAACAACATGACGATGTACATATGGAGCAGGATACAAGCATCCAGTTTGTGGATGACTGTGACAAAGGCCTGTTAGACTAAAGCAGCGGCCACTATATGTCCCCCTCCCACAAAGATTAGATCAGGAGGGCAGTGCTATTCATTTCCCATATCTGCACGCTTTCTAAGATTGTACAAAAATATATTAGATTATTTACATTTATATTCCACTTTTTTTGCACTGCACTTTTTTGACCTTCCATTTAAAGCAAATCCAATAACAAAAGTAGGGTGTCAAATCCAAAGTAACGTTTTTAAACTGTTCTTCAGATCACTTGGTGACTCTGCCACATGTCCAGAAGTATCTGTTGTCAGTACGCTACATTGAGGAGCTCCAGAAATTTGTAGAAGACGACAACTTCAAGTAAGTTTTATATCTGTGAATGGCATGAAATTATGAAATTCATTCATGTTTTTGAGAATATTAAGGTGGTCTCTGTCCCCTTTAGTAATGACACAAGCTTTTCTTTAGCACCTGAAAACATGAAAGTGTAAGAATGACGGGGGTCAACTCTCAGGAAGCTGGATGGAAAATGACAGGCCACAGTTTTCATCTTTCTCCACGGAGAGTTTCTGTGTCCAGGATGACTTTCTCACACTTTGTTTCAGATCCTCTCTTCAGAAATACACTATACTGCTAAAAGTATTGGGACGTCTGCCTTTACACACACATGAACTTTAATGACATCCCATCATTACCCGTATGGTTTGATGTGGAAGTGGCCCACCCTTTGTAGCTATATAAGCCTCAACTCTTCTGGGAAGGCTTTCCACAAGGTTTAGGAGTGTGTTCATGTGAATCTTTGACCATTCTTCCAGAAGCACATTTGTGAGGTCTGACACTGATGTTGGACCAGAAGGCCTGGCTCTCAGTCTCCACTCTAATTCATCCCAAAGGTGTTCTATTGGGTTGAGGTGAGAACTCTGTGCAGGCCACTCAAGTTCCTCCACACCAGACTGGATCATCCATGTCTTTATTGACCTTGCTTTGTGCACTGGTGCACAGTCCTTTTGAACAGGAAGGGGCCATCCCCAAACTGTTCCCACAAAGTTGGAGCGTGAAATTGTCCAGAATGTCTTGGTCTGCTGAAGCATTAAGAGTTCCTTTCACTGGAACTAAGGGGCCAAGCCCAACCCCTGAAAAACAAATTGTGTCATCCATTGGTTTATAGACTGCTGTTTTGAAGCCTGAAGTCTGGCATTTGGCGCCATCTTATTCTTTTGAAACCAGACCAAACAAGCAAGCACTGGATCTGACTAATATCTGAGGCACCAGGCATGGTGATATGGTAGTGATCAGTCAATCACTAGGTAAAACATTCCTTGTTTTGTCACCTATTTTACTGCAAATGGGACCATAATTGACTAAATGGATGCCTTTGCTGTATTCATAAAGTCTTGAAACTAGTGATTAAGACCATGAACTAATGAAGGAAATGTTTACTGAGGTAAGAGAGCAAGTGATAAGTAAGGTAATTTTTCATAGACCTCTCTACAGGAAGACTTCTTTTTGCGACCAGAGGAGCCCCCTGGAGAATGAATGCCATTAGAATGAAAGCAGGCTTACGGTACCTCCACGTTGGGTTTCACTTTTCAGATCCAGAAGCTACATCCATCATTATTTATTTAGTCTATGGAGGTATAATGATATAGACTTAAGCTGGCAGTTCCACTAAAACCTCATTTGTATTGATGCTTCCCTTAGACATGTTTTCTGCCAAACCAGCTTCTCAAAGGGAAACCTGTAGAAGTCTTGGGATTTTCTTACACTGAACAACAGACGGTCTTGCCATGTTCATGAAAACTTACCAATGAAGGCCTTGATAACCAAGAAAGTTATTACTGTATATTTGAGTGATTTAGGAGAACATAAATTTGAACATAATCCTAAAGGTTAGAAAAAATTCTCCAAAAACGTCTATAACTGAAGTCAGTATTTAGTAATATTATACTCTACCTTTATGACCTCATTATAAATATTAATATTTCTGTTGGTTTCAAACCAGCGTCAGACACCTCTCTTTGGAATTCCTCATGTGCAGAACCGTCCTCCTCAGCAGCATTCTTCTTTCTCTGAATTCAGGTTCAATTGGAAATTCACTTCATTTCTAATGGGATTCATTTGGTTTCAACTGTTTCAGAGAGACGTTGGTTCAGCTTTATGGTCATTCTGGGAGCTGCTGTTTCTGCTGTTGTTGAATTGCATTGCACTGCATTATACTAACTGTTTCTAAACTAAATGTTTCTATTATGTGTCCAAATAACAACAACACTTGTTGGTTCATTACAATACATACAGTTTAATAGCATCACTAACTATAGCCTCCAAAAAGATCCCCAAGTTAAATCAGCACCTCTCTTACAGAGTTTCAACAGAAACTAAACTTACACAGCCAGTGCAGTGCTGGACTGGTTAAAATAGTGGCAGTCAGCAGTGTGTAAGATGGAATACAAACTGACAGATGTGGCTGAAATGCTGCCTGTGTGGACAGAGCTTCAGGAGCTTCAAGTGCCAAGCTAGTTAATTCTAGCTTAAACTTGGCTTGAAACAAGGATTTGACACAACAAATCCCATCTTTCCATTATGATGTTAACATGAACTCACTTCATAACTATGCTTCATTAATAATCAAATTAACAATTAAACTGTTGAGGTTGACATCAGAGCCATCGATGTACAGTGTACTGTGTTTCTGTGTGGATAGTAGTTACCAGCTGATCAGAGAGCAGCAGTGAGTTGGGGCAGTTGAACAAAATCACTTGTGTTTCAGGCTGTCTCTGAAGATTGAACCTGGCAGCAGCTCCCCTCGCATCGCTTCTTCTAAAGAAGACCTGGCAGGTAAGATATACATGACTTATACTGATGCAGGGGGGAATTTCCAGGTATTTGTCCTTCATCACAAACCCGGGTCCTTACTAAAAACCAGTAGTATCCATATCAAATGTTAATGTGCACTCCACCAAAAAGTAATCAGGTGCACACACCCCCTTCACACACTACATGGTCTGTACATGGTCTGTTACTCGTCACTAATATTGATGCATTTGTTATTCCTGTGGATGATTGAGACAGTGTTACAGACAAAACAAAGTTTGAGAGGCTGTTAGCTGCAGCAGCTGTTAATGCAGCAAGCAAGAGAATTTCCCCAAGAAACAAAGCAGTGTGGTCAGACATGGAAATGTACTTTGCTGCACTGTCAGAATGTTGACCAGCCGACAGAGGCACAGATTTAAGTTGTAGAAGTTGTAGCTGGGGAAATGTTCAAAATATGAGAACATTTGAAATCTTCCAACATTCCAGTTGTGTAAAGAAATGTGATGATTGAATCCACTTCTTTATTTTAGGTAAATTAACTTATTTTATTCATAGCCAGTTAGGCTATGAATACAATGAGTTAATCCTTTACTTGAGTCATTCTGAGTGTACGGCTAAGTAACATGTCCCACGAGGAGCCTAACAATGTAGCTTATGGCAGTCAGACAGCAGTGGCATGTCAGCCATTGGTCTTTTTCCATAAACTCATGTCTCGCAGGCTGGCCAGCCACATGGTGGGATTTGTTTGTAAGGGGTTACCTTAGTAACTCCTGTTCCCGTTCTCCTGGAAATGGAAGGTTTCAGTTTTAATGCACAGTCATTACAAAGGCATCTTTGTGTGCCAGGACTGTAACATGCTGCAGTCACGACAACACATGGAAAAGTCTGGCTGACAACAGCGTCTTTAGTCAGGGTGAACCTCTGGTTTCCCTCATCATGACAGATACATCTGTTCACTTTTTGTTATCCATCCACCCATCCATTATCTGTACACCGCTTAATCCTCTGTAGGGTCGCGGGGGGACTAGAGCTTATCCCAGCTGACTCGGGCCAAGGCAGGGGACACCCTGGACAGGTCGCCAGTCTATCGTAGGGCTACACATAGAGACAGACAACCAAGCACACTCTCATTCACACCTACGGACAATTTAGAACAATCAGTTAACCTCAGCATGTTTTTGGACTGTGGGAGGAAGCTGGAGTACCCTGTGAGAACCCACACTACACAGGGAGAACATGCAAACTCCACACAGGAAGATCCCAGGCGTCCTAATCGCATATAGTGTATATGCAGTAAAAGTTCTTGACTTTTTAAAGTATTTGTTGTGTACCTAATATCCATAATCCATGTATTTGCAGTTGTTAAACTATTATTACAAATTTCTTGACCTAGTTCACATCTATCAAACTGCAAGGTCTATGGGGGGCTCCCAGTCAGCAATGGTGAGTACCTACAGACAGCAGTCTGAGGAGGGACAAACAAAGAACTGGGAACAGGGTGTCATGACATTTACCAGATCAAATCGGTGCCACTGTGGATTCAACTTGCAGATTATAGGACTTAAAGGATCTGTTGCGAACTACCTGGTGCCTGATACCACAAGGAACTTTAAGAAGACCAGACTAGTCCTGGCCTTGGAGTGTCAGAACTGTTTAGTGGCACACAAAGAAGCAAAAACATGGACATAATGTTTTGCATGTGACTGTCAGGGATCAGGGTGTCTCATCAGTTTTTAACGACAGGTTATGGTGTTTGCACTTACATAACATTGCAGGAAAGGGCTGTTCTGGCTATGTCCACTGGCTTGTTGGCTTATTCAGCATAAACAAGTCTCATGCACTTCACACACTGCCAAACAGAAGAATTTGGTTTACTCACTCTCTCCATGTACAAGTCAGTGAAAGATGTTGTGGTGGACTGAACAGAACATGTGCGAGGAGAAAAACACGAGAAATCCCATGTGACACCAGACTCTCATCCAGCTAGTACATCACTTATGTGTGTGTAAACAGAAAGAAAACCCTCTGATGGTGGTTCTATATGTGACTTCAGCTGTGATCACCCGAACGCTATTAGCCATTTGAAATGATTATGTTCCATAAACCATTTATTTTAGGAAGCTTGTAACTGATCTTCTCCTAACTGAACTTTCAGACCACAGTGTGGTTAATTCATCCAAGCTGTTTCATAATGTCGTAGCAGCAGTTCAAGCAGCTGAGTAAGCAAACACGTGTGCTCAGAGATGAGCTAAGAGCTGACGTCAATCACCTGAAATAGAGTTTTCAAAGGATTTCTGAGCATGTCCAGCTCTTGTTGTGAAATCACAGCTGTTTTTCCTGTTTTGTTGAATCTCACAATTCTATTTTGCATGTATTTTATTCTTCCTCTCAGCTGTACTGGTTCTAGGCAAACAGTATCATCAGGAAGGCATCTAATCAGTATCAGATTCATTACAGCATGCAGTCAGAGTAGAGGGTGAATGTTTCATCTTTAGCCACTAGAAGAACAGGGAGTCCAGCAGTCCTGCTTTAAACTTCATGGAGTCAGTCTGAGATTGTATGAAGAAGCAGACTCTGTTCAGACTCACCTACTCGCTCTAAATGCTCCACACTGACCCTCACCCTCTTTATTGTTTGTTGTTGTTTTTATCTTTTTTTATCCTATCAGTATTTTATCAGTTTTTTTTCTTATTTTGCTTTGTAAAATAACCTTAGGTGTCATGAAAGGAAGTTTATTATTAGAACAGTTGATCTGCCTCATACTCTAAAATCTGTGTGCAAATGTATCAAGGACACCCAGTGTTGTTTTAAAGGCAAAGGTGCTCGCACCAGACATTGAGTTGATTGAAGTTTTTTCCTCTTTACTACAGCTTTCCATTAAGTTTGCTGATCAATTTAAAAACTACTTAAAGCAGTATTTTTGAAAGCATCCTCTCTTTACTTCTACACAGTATAATGAGCTAAAACTTGATCCAGAATCTAACACACTGTTGGTTCTAAAAAACAAATGTGAGCCCACATCTGGAGCATCTGCAATCTTTGCAATTCTACAGTCAGGTAGATTTATATAAGTGTGTATTGTTTCTTAAGGATCCAAAATTCAACTTAATATATCTAATAGTTGGTAAGATATTTCAGTCTTGAAGTGGTGGACCAGCCAGCCAACATTTCCATCCATCCATCTTTTGCTCACAGTCTTTATAATAATTGTAGACACCAACTTACAGAGTACATTAACCAAACGACAGCCACCTTTGTCTCACCTCAAGTTATTCACAGATTTAATTACTGTAATATCTGTTTACAGCCTTTACTTTCTATCATTTTTCCAAAAAAGCATAATACATAAGTAATGTATTGTTTCTGTTTGTAGGCTGTAAGCCTTTTATTTGTTGCTAGGTAGTCTGGAGAATTGTTCCCTTGGATAAGGAGACTACTTTATCTCGTGAAGTTTTAATACCTTCTGTTTTGCTGAGTGTGCTTTTCTCTAGCAAGCTTCACTGCTTCAAACCAGCACAAGTCTTTACAAGCTAATAGTGGAGTAATTATGCCACATTAAGACAGCATCTCTCCAGAGGGATCACATTATCCCACCACATTACACAGATTCCCTTATTTCTACTTTACGACATTATTCATGATTACAAAATTGTAGACAAGCAAAACTTTTCCTCTAGCTGGTAGGAAAGATTCTATTTCTGAACAATTTCCATGGTTCACAATCGGCAGGACTATACCAGTGTTTCCCGAACAACACACTCAGCAGACACAGTTACGTACAGCTACCTGTGTGTCTTCTGCTGAGCTCCTGTTTCTACCTCTCTCAAGGCTCAGAGTGCTTACTACAACAGAGTAGCTTCATGGAGTGTTCTAAGTTAAGCTTGCTAAACACAGACAGTCCAGCTGAGTCCAAACTGGACACATCAAGCAGACTGAATGGCCTCAGAGTGACTCAGAGGTTCCACTGGCACAGTGTAGTAGCAGTGCATCAATTCACCAGTCCACCAACAGTCCTGCCAGGAGGGAGAGCTGTGGCACATCTATTTACATTCAACAGTCACTATATAGATAGAGTCATTACAGTAGTCCCTGATTTAAGGGTCTTTATGTCGAGGCTCCATCTAGTGGCTTTGGTGAAAAGCACATTTAAAGTAGCACCTAAATACATCATACAATCTAAAACATTCAGCGTTTGACCATGACATTGACAAACAGCTCTGTCAAAATATCAAACAATACAGAAAAGTACTATGGTGCACCATGAAGTAGTGTTATATCCAAAAGACCTATAATCAATCTATGAAAGACCTTAAATGCATGATTGTTTTTGTGACAAAGATGCATGGCTTTCATTGATTCAATCATAAAAAATCTAACTTTGGAAACTCAAGACTGCCATGGTCTTTACGTGTATGTAAACTTTTGTTCATGACTTTACATGACCTGTGTAGAATGAGAGCAAAATCCAGAGCAAATAAAGAAATTGCCAGCCCCACTGCTGCTCTTTAAGCTTGCTGCTTTGAACACAAGGTAATAACTGAAGTAGACTCAGATAATGATAATAGCCTGTTGACAGGTTGAGACATTTTTATCATAAAATCCATGTCAAACAATAAAAAGTAAGAGATAAAAATAGGATTTCAAAATGTGGACAAAGGGGGGTCATGTCTCTCCGTCCTCAGTGGAATATCACCCCTGTTATGTCTTTGTTTTCTTAGGGCTGATTTCTAAACTCTGTGGAAGAAGCTCTGAGTAAAGTAAAAAACGTGTCCTAGGATTAATGTCAGCACCTGCCACCTTATCAGTATCTTGAGATCATGCAGTAATATGTAATCTTCCCTATCATTACACACAGCTTTGAATGTAACAGCAGGATTGTAGCGGATAGTAATGCTGAGCTGCTTTCTGTATTTCAGGTCTGTCTGAAGTATCCGCCTCTATGAGGTATAACCGACGGCCTACCTGCCCTGACGCCTCCGTAGGGGTTCATATTTCCACCCCCCCTCCATCCCACCACAGGAAGAGCCATAGTCTGGGAAACAAGTGAGTACAACAGTGTTTACCAAGGTTAGATTTAGAATTTGATACGTGTAGAAACCGAAATGTTAGTAAGATATGGGACGTCGAGTACTATAGGCATCCTCAACTCTCTATTTGTAGATGCTGGAAAAGAAAAAGCACTGCTGTTTCTATATTGAAATTTCATTTGTGTGTAGATTCCAGGCTGAATATTAATTAGACAGTGACACAGAGAATGTACTTACAACTGCATAAAGCTGCCCACCATTTCTATATTTTAATTTAAGTATACACACCCTTACCACAACACTGACTCTGCTCATGTTAAACTACACTGGATAGTTTATGTTGCTAATCCGAGGCTGCTGACCTGGATCATGGTTCCTATTTGCTATACTTTATATGTTTCTTTATTAAGAAGGACTAATCACATTTATCAGCATTTCTATAAATGTGCTAGAAACTGCAGTCCTTTGACAAGATGTTGTGAAACCGTTGAAATGATGGTTAGAAAATGCAGACAGAAGGTAACAAAACAGCAAAACAGATATGGTAAATGATCCACACTTATAATAGAAACCTTTAACCATAACTAGGTTCTACAAAGCAACTTACAGGGTGTTTTGTTCACTTTTTCACACCAGTGGCGGCAAACTGCAATGCAAGGTTCATCTCAGACAAATCTGATGTGTGTCTGACTATGTTTCTACAGTAGGATTGCTTGTAATGAAGCTCCTCTGGATAAATCCTGAGCTCTGTCAGAGCTGTGAGGACATTTTTATTAAGATAAGCTTGTCGTTACACACACAGTTACATTTTAGTGTTTTGATGGAAGTGGAGTTATGGAGGTAAACTCTGACTGAACTTACACTCTTGTCACTGATAAATAGTGGACAGTTTCCTCGGTCTATAGCTCTATTCACTTTACACCTACGTTTCCTGCAGTTTTGGCCAACAATCCTAATGTTCTACTCTGGTTGGTGCACATACTTGGTAAATGCAGTGGGTTACCATAAAGGTCACAGATACTGTGGTTAGACTTACCTTAAAAGCTTTGAAACTTGTGTTGCTTGCTGTAATCTGTACCATTGTGTGTGTTTGCTGAATCTGTAGGATCTGTGGCCTGAGCCAAGGCTAATGGCTAATGTGATTTGAAAACTGAATTAAGATAATTTGGGAAAGAAATCAACATGAGCTTTTAACATGACATTCCCCATGAGTGTGGTGTCTGCTGCATCTGTATGTTTTTCTGGTTGCCTAACGGTTGATCTCTGTCCACAGTATGATGTGTCAGTATGGAATGTCAGAGAGCAGGAGCGCTACTTTCCCCATAGAAAAAGCACGACACCTGCTGGATGACAGCTTTTTAGAATCTCAGAGTCCAGTCAGAAATGACCCACACAGTACGTCTGTGTCCAATGGCCTGTCATTAGGTATGTGTGTACTGTATATGTATGATGCAAATGTTTTTTGCTTTTCAAGACTAAAATATTCATTAAAATATTAAATAAAAAACTATTTCACGGCAATTCTATTCAACATCCTCTGGATTGTTTGCTTTTCTTACAAATTTCACCTTCATGTCTCTTTTTTCTCCTGATAGGTAGCAGTGAGAGCTCATTTGGGGAGGAGCTGTCACCTGGAATGGAGAGGTGAGTACCATTCATCACATATTATATTAATTGTTTAGGGTTTTATTGACTGTGATATTACCAATAAAAATATACCCACAGCATTAACAGGATTTATTTAACTATTTAGATAAAAAGCTGAGAACAAACCAAATATTTTCTTGTGCTTTTGTCATATTTAAACAACTTCACCATCTCACAGTGATTATGAAACCTCCATGAAGGTCTGCTCAATAATGGGGCTGGCATATTCTACCTTTTTAGTCAGTAAATCCCATGAAATGATCAAAATCAACAATATTGTAGTGAGTCTCTTCCTCCTTATCCTCCTCCTGAGGGTGTAAATCTTAAAAAAAAACCTGATAAATAAATTTTTTTTAATGCTGCTCACAGTAGCTTTTAGTGAACAGAGGAAATGGAGCATTTGTTGGGGACTATTTTCAGCAGCGGATTAATCCACATTTGGTGCTCTCGTGTTCTGACAGCAAGATTGTGTGTGCGCGATTGAGTCAAAACTACAGTGTGTGTGTTCACGGTGGTGTAGGAACATGTGAGCCACTGCATCAGTGTGGCTGACTGTTGTGTTTCAAGGATTTTCTGGTCAGCAAGAGAGCTTTATAGCTCTGAAGAATAACACACAGTACTACCCAGGTTGGATTCATTAGTGTTTTTGACTCTTTACACTGGATCTGTTGATAACAAAAAATATAGAATATTACCAGACTTATCCTGCAAAGTCGATGTTGATTTTCAGTATCTCTTAGTTTGTAATGATTCTATCTGTGCCTGCAACATAGTCTTTATATATGGTATCAGTGTATTTGAATGTTGCTAACATCCCACATGAAGTTAATCATACTGTATATCTATGTTTGTCTCATCAGGAAGATCAGTCTAAAATACAAGTCATTTCTTTGTATCTTAAAGTGTTAGATTTAAAATAGACTTTGAGTGGTAAATGGTTTGAATTGGCTTTAGCGGATTTCTTCTGTGAGCACGAAATACACTGAGCAGTTTCTCTAACCACAAGGCCAGTTCCATGAGACCCTCAGACTAACTGTGACAATGTGTGATAAACAGGGGCCGTATGTACGCAACACTGGGCCCCAACTGGAGGGTGCCACTACGCAACTCTCCCAGGACCCGCAGCTACATTTACAGGTACAGTGAAGTGTCAGAATAAGAAATCAGTATCACTGTAAAGAAGAGTGAACTCATTCTGTAGGTGAATACAGTACAACACTTACTCATAGTGTTATGTTTTCTCTCACCGCATTTCCACAGTGCACGTTCAGTTCAGTGTGTCTCTGGACTGTACGTTCTACTTACCTAACACATAACTTAACTGTTTGTAGGCACACTGACTGAATTTTGTGAGCTAGCCAGTCATCTAATGGTCTAAAGGGTCAGTTCACCAAATCAGCTAAAAATGTTTGTTTGATCAAAATGAAAATCACTGGTTCCAACTGTTTTAATTAGGACTGTTTCATCACAAGATATTGTTGTAATTAAAGCTGTTTACAGTTATCTAGAGTTACAGGAACACTGCTGCAGAAGAGATGTTGATGTTTCATTTCATCTGAACGTAAGAGCTAGTACAACATTACATCATCACGGCTGCATTTCAATCTCATCGATGCAGTCTATAAGAAATATTGTCAGTTAGATATTCTTATTTTCAGCTAGAGTGCTGTTGCTCCGGGACAATGCGTCCGTCCACACAGCACAGCTGGCAGAAGCAACCAAATGTGGCTTTTAACTGTTGCCCCATGCACCTCACCCCACCTGGAACCATCTGACTATGTTTCCTGAACTGAAATCCCACCTTTTCAGAGTGATGATGAAGTCATTCATGCTGTTGAGGAGTAACTCAAGGCTCAAGATGTGACCTTCCATGAAGGGATAGCAAAGCTTGAACATCAATGCATCAAGTTAAAGGAGACTATGTTGAAAAAATAATACAAGAGCAACCTTTCTTCTGTGACGTTTTCTCAGGAAACAGGAATTAAACAAAGGGAAAAGTCCTCATGACATTATTACAGCATGCACATTCAAACTCGTGCACAAGACAGAGGCAAAGAGGCAGCATGAGCAAGAGAGGGGACAGTAAATCTGGCACATGTTGTCTAAATATTGTAACTAGCTGAATATCAGTGATTTTCAGAACCTTCAAGTCTATTTTTTTGCAATACTTTCAGTAATACCACAAAAAGCTGTTAAATGTTTCAATTGGTAAGATTTCATGTGGTCAGCAGGGTAGACCACATCTTTAGCCTGCTTTACTTCACTGCTACAGTCTGTGTTCATCACTGCAGAGGTGGTGTGTTTTTTGTTTTGTTTTGTTTTGTTTTTGGTCGTCTTACATTTATTCTACATGCGTGTCATGTATTGGATTGTATTATTCATTGTCTGAGCAATGAAGCCAGTAAAAGCAGAAGACACATGATTGAAAAGACACACATAAACATGCAGAGTCTGGACTATCATAAAGTCAGATCTTTGTTAAATAGTCATAATTGCCATTTCTTGATATTATGGCTAATTTAAGGCTAGATATAGCTCCATTTTAGCTTAGCATTATTACACTGTTGTATCACTAGAACAACTATAAATGTCCAGAAATGCACAACATAAAAATCTAATGTGTTACAGTGTATAGCCCCATCAACGTAGAAGAGTTTTAGCCCAAGCAGTTTGCAGGATGGCAGGTTATTTGTACAGACCTCTGAACTGTCACTGTGTCTAGTAATTGTCCCTCAGCTCTTCCAGTACAAGCTGCATAAGCCTCTAGTGTGTGTCTTACCTGCGAAATGGCTGTTTAGTTCATAGATTAAGCTCATAGTTGGCAATTTTAGAGTTTGATCCCCTTTTGGGGTTTTGTTTTTCTTTGTACGATTTTTTTTGAACGTACATTAAAAGTATATCCTTAAATGATGCCATTTTAAAATGTATATTTAAACATATAGCTGCTGATGAAATGACACTAAAACAGCAAGTTTTGATCTGGACATCTACTAAACTGTCACTTTTAAACCAAATTTGATTTTAGTTGAGACAACTGTGTACCATTTAGACCTCTTCTAGATGCCTAATCAATGGAAAATTTTTCAGTGGGTTATTGTGTTGAACAGAAAATTGCACACACTGAACTCCGAGTCCTGCTTCAGCTGCTCACACTGTTTTATCCTCTCCGCTTCCTAACATCCTTAGCTCCACCGCCACCAACACCTGCTATGGATGCAGTGATTCTGGCAGTGTAACCATTGAAGGACCCCTACGAAGGAAAACAATGTTGAAGGAGGGACGAAAGCCCAAGGTATAGTAAGCTTTGGAGAAGCACTTCACTGCAGATTCTACACTGAAGTTGTCCTGTTTGCCTCAAATACATCACCACAGCAGTTTAAAAGAAATGACAGGATGAGAGTGAGTGAGTTGTTTTCAGAATATCCATACAATTGCTGTCTTTCAGTTGTCATCATGGACCAGATTTTGGATCACTTTGTCTGGATC
Organism: Dascyllus trimaculatus; assembly: GCA_024666655.1. Taxonomy (NCBI): domain Eukaryota; kingdom Metazoa; phylum Chordata; class Actinopteri; family Pomacentridae; genus Dascyllus; species Dascyllus trimaculatus. The sequence goes on from CM045460.1 coordinate 2,195,145, forward strand.
AACACTGACATTCTATGGGGCAAAAGCATTGAGAGCCTCTGAGAGGAAACATGTGAGTTTGATGCTTTAAGATTGTTCAGACATTGTACTTTGATAAGCAGATTTCTGTTTTTTTCCTCATAAAAGGATTGCCACTGTAATAACTGCTTCATAATGTTTGCACTATTTGGATGTCTGCTCAGCTTTTAACCTTTTGGATCTAACGTTCAAGCTTTACTTGAAAACATTGTACCAGTGAAGAGCAATGACAGTAACCCAAAACAAAAAAAAATGTTATCTATCACTAATGCATCCTATATATGGATTTATTTGCAGCTCCAGTGTTGTCCAGTTTTCTTCCAGTTGTGTTTTACAATGTCTGAAGATATGTGCCAGTTTTTGTCATTGCTATAGCGATCATTATAACGATCATTAGCCATTATTTCTTTTCTGTCAGTGGAATTACCTTCCCACTGTTCTTTTTACAAGCTTTTTTTCCGTTACCAGTATTTCAATCAAGTATCTTTTGCTTCTGTTGTGTAGTTTTTCATAGAGTGTGTTGGTAATAATGATAATAATAATAATAATAATAATAATAATAATAATAATAATAATAATCAAACCTTTATTGATCCCCTTGGGGAAATTCCTTGGTTTCAATGGTAGATCTTCAGATTGACTTGTAACTAGCATGGTAGTCAATATTTACTTCTAATCTGTTGATGTCAGCCTTATTTTGAAAAACCATGTATGACTGACAGTGTCTCATCACATCTTGCCTTGATTATTACCTCCTCCAAGGAGGTTATGTTTTTGCCGACTTTTGTCTGTCTGTCTGTCTGTCTGTTATCAACTTTATGCAAAAAGTTCTGAACAGATTTTGATGAAATGTTCAGGAAAGGTGAATAATGGGACAAGGAAAAAATGATTAGATTTTGGTGCTGATCCGGATCACCGTCTGGATCCAGGAGTCTTTGGCAGGATTCTTTAGCATTGGGAGATAGGGCAATGTGCATGCATATGTGCATATAGCTCCACAATAAATATCCAGGCTGCTTTTCAAAAAATACAGGATAAGTTCCCACTAATTTCTACAACATATCAAAGTTTGATCCGGATCCAGGCAAAATTCCGAATACTATGATCCAGAACAGGAAAATCTAGAGGGCCTGTGGAATGGTCATCACTGTAAGGTAACAAATGAAGATCCAGACATGCAGCCAACACCAACATGTAGCTGAGACTCTGCTGAATCAGGACTATGCCAACAGATCTGTTGTAGAATCAACAGCTATGGATCTAGATCCAGAAGAAACCACCATTACCCAGAAAGAGATTCTGGTGAATTGCTTTTGAACTAATAATGACATCAATGTAAATCCAAATGCTACGGATATGTTTTGTTGGTCAAGAAATCTAATAATGTAGATAAAACAATCCTGGGACTATTATTTCTTGGTGTAAATCTCAATATGGGGTGAAATGAGCTGCATGGCGGAGGTCTGTGCTCTCTGAGTGCTTTTCTAGTTAACACTATGTTTGCGTGTCTGCATGACTTGCTAAAAATGAACGATTAGTATGTTTCAGAAAAACCTGTAATGCGTTACAAAAAGAGATCATTAAGGTAATTGAAGGCCAGCAAACTTAAGGTCAACCTTAAGTTCTCTTTCATAACATTTGTTTCGTGTGTCACTATGGGAGAAATTCTAACTCCTGGATTGCCGTCACGCCTGCAGAGGAGACAACTGCTCTCAGTGGCACCAACCTGGACAGGACCCGCACCAGAGTTGATGCTGTGATATCCAACCTATAAAACCGTACGAAGTTGTGTGGCGACACCCAGCATGCAGCCACACTCTTTGATAGAAACTCTTTTAAAGAGAGCCCATGAGGTTGCCTGGCCCTTAGTGGAATGTGCTTGCAGGCCAGCAGGAGGCTGAAGATCTTGGCTAGTATAAGTCAGGCTTACGGCTCCTACTATCCAGTGGGAAAGATGTTGCTTAGACGCAGGTTTTTCCACGTGGTTTTGCTGAAGACACGAGTAACTGGTCACTTCGTCAACAACTCTCTGTAGTACCCATTTAAGCTCACAGAGCACAAACACAAAGTATGTAGACGCCGGCGCTCTTCAAGGAGAAAGGAGGCAGATAAAAGTCAGCCAGTTCTATAGGGGAGCACAAGCCCATAACTTTTGGGATAACAGCTGGGTTCATCCGTATAGTGACCTTGGCATTCCCTGGGGAAATATTTTCCCCCATGCCTGAGACAGCGGATCTCTGCGAAGTGGTAACGGCCATGGTAGGCCAGACAAAAGCTGAAAGATTTCTGTCAGCCAGTGCTTCCCTGGCCATTGTGGGGCTACAAGGATTACGTACAGGCTCTGGTCCCTCACTCTGGCTAGAGTTGGAAGGATTTGAGCCACTGGTGAGAAAGGATAAAGGAGCATCCTTGGCCGCTCGTGTGCCACTGTATCCAGCATTCCCCACTGACACATAAACGTCCACGACTACCTGACCAAACCATAATTCAATCTGCTTCACCACGTCAGGGTGAAGCCTCTAACCTGCATGCGGTAGGTCGCTTCTGGATAATAGATTTACCCCAGTTCGGATGCCCTGTACATGAGTTGCACTCAGTGGCTGCAGATGTACTCTGCTCCAAACTATCAGTGCGTATCATTATCAGTGTCTGTGTGCCAGTGAAACATGATGACCCATCAGCCAAGGGAGGAATTGTTTCAGAGCCATCTGAGCAGTCAGCATCTCCAGACAAATTATGTGGAAGAATCATATGCGAGGGCTCCATCTCCCATTTACTGCTCCACCTTTGTGAGTGGCACCCCAGCCTGCCAGCAAGACATCTGTGGTGATCACCTTCCTGGCTGAGACGGTTCTCATAGCAACTCCTTGAGCCAGGAAGTGGTCATGCTGTGTTCTTCCTCTGTCAAAGTGCTGATGATCAGCCTGTAGAAACCTTTGCCCAGCGGTGGCCATCACCCATTGAGACGCACCTCTCATATGCCAGCGCCCCAGTGGGATGGTCACTACAGGAGGCCCTCAGATCCAGCAGCCCCTGGCATTGTTTGTCCTCTTTCCGGGGACAAGAACACCTTGTCCTGGAGAGTCCAGAGTGAGCCCAATGCTGCACTAAGTAGAAGTCATCACACTCTTTCATACATTTATCTGAAAACCCAGATTTACCAACTGTTGAATGAGAAGAGAGAGCCAGTGAAGAAGTTCTCTATGACCTTTCCCTTTAATGTTAGAGAAAAGTATCTACAACTGGCCACTTTACAACCTAGTATCTGTTAAAACACTGCATATCAATGATCTGCTCTTTCTCTAAATAGTATGTCATCTGTGCAGGGAGCGCTCCCAGCTAAGCAGAGGGTGTGGAGGGCATGACATTTACTCTGACAAGAATGAACTGGTTATGGCCAGATGACAGAGTCAGAGCATCTCCAAAGCAGCAAGGCTTATGAGCTGCTCCCAGTTAGCAGTGATGAGTGCCTACCAGCATTGATCTGAACAGGGACAAACCGCAAAGCAGTGACAAGGTGCTGAGGATGTGATGTGACAAGTTTGACCATCCAACTCGCAACCTACGAAGGCACTTTGTAGCCAGTGAGTTTGTCATTTGCAGGCTCACTGTACTGTGTGGATGAGCACATTGTCCAGGAGCAACAGCACGCCTGGCAGAAGTGTTTGTCTCATTTTTCTTCTTCAAACATTTGAGTTTTTGTGGACAGTTATATAAGGCTTTGTACTATACAGGTATAGCACAAAATGGGAGTCCTGCCCCTTATTTCTGGGTGAGGCCAAGAACGTTTTGAAGTACCCTTGTACTTGACTTGAAAGATCTGCTGCTGATGTCATGACACCACAGAACATCTTGAGAGCACCTGTAGAATCCAGGCTTGTCATGGTCATAAGGTTTTGTCTTATAGAATAAAATCTACCTTAAGGATTTGCTGCGGGTAAAAGTTTCTTTCCTAGTACATAACTCAAATATCCATGACACAGTGAGCACAGGTGGAGCAACTCATTTAACATGGTTGGTTTATTGTTGAATTGACAGTTGTTATTTCTTTACTATGAATCTGATCAACTGTATTCCTGTATTTGCAACAGTACAAGTCCAGCCCCTGTAAGAAGGTATGTGTGATTGGATGGATGGTGGTGTTGCCGGATGACCCAGCCAGACCCAACATCTTCCACCTCAATGACCCAGACAAAGGTCAGTGCCACACCACTAACAGAGCTTCTGCTGTTATTTGTGTCTTTATTCCAGTTCAGATACTCACAGAGACGATATGTGTCATTTTACAGGCAATGTTTACAAGTTCCAGACAGGGTCCAGGTTTTCAGCCATCATCTGGCACAAAAACCTGGAAGAAGCTTGTAGGAGCAGTAGACCTCAGGTATTTTCAGTGCACACTTCATACTGTGACTGGATCATGAGTCAGTTTTAGTCAAGAGAACAGTATGTCCTCTTTAGAGCAATCAAAAATACATACTTTTTGAAAGACTATATTGAAAATGCAGTTGACAAAGTAAAAACTCAACCAAAGTAAATACTCCTGTGAAAACTGACATACAAATAAGAAAACCTGTAATCCCTGAAACTGAATTGACTATACCTGTAAACTGCAATCAACCTCATTGCATTAACATGGTTATAAAATGACTCCAGAACTTTCTCAGTTTTGGATCTTTGGGCTGCAGCTATCTTAATGTCTGCATCATAGCTCCACATGGAATCATTTGCCAGAGCAACTGAACAATCTGATTGGGAGATTTCCCATTGATGGTAAAGGATACAGGAAGGTCAGAGACCAGCTAAACATCAGTTAGAACACAGTTGGTGAGCAGCTGAGCAACAGTTGAGCAGTACATCCACTCCTGGAACGAATAGCTGAACAGAATAATCTCTAAATAATATTAGACCATCTTTCCAGAAATATGATGGAGGGTTGTCATCAATAATAAAGAAGGACATGCCAAGTATTGAAAACATAAAAGATTTGAATCTTACTAATGAAAGGTGTGCTGACCTTTTATGTAGTTGAGTTTGTACTTTGCTTGTATTTTTAATATAATAAATCTAAACAGTTTTTATTTTATCATACATGCAGTTGTGAACAAAGGTTTATATGCACTAACAACCGTGTATTTCATGGCAGTCTTGAGGTTTCCAGTGACTCCTATAATCATTGAGACCCATGTATCTTTGTCAGAAAAAAACAGTCATGCATTTTGGTTCCTTCATAAATTTATTACAGATCCTCTGGAAATATGACCAAGTCTGCTGAGTCAAAAATAGACATACAGCAATGCTAATATTAGGTTAAATGTCCCTTGGCCATTTTCACTTCAACTATTTGCTTTAGGTAGCCGTCTACAAGCTTCTGGCAAGCTTCTGGTTGTATCTTGGGCCACTCCACTAAGAGAATTGGTGAGGTTCAACCAAATTTGTTGAATTTCTGACAGAGATGTTTTTTTTCAGCACACGTTCTCCATTGTGTTTAAGTCAGGACTTTGGAAAGGGCAGTTTAAAGCTTTATTCTAGCCTGATCTAGCCATTTCTTTACCACTTTTGATATGTGTTTGGCATCATTGTCTTGTTGAACATCCAGTTCCATCCTAGAACCAACCCTCTGACTGATGCTTTAGGTTTTCCTGAAGAATGTGGAGGTAACCCTCCTTCTTCATTATTCCATTTGCTTTGTGTAAGGCACCAGTTCCACTGGTACCAGAACAGCCCCAGAGCATTATACTACTTCTGGTTATTGTTGCCAAATAGCTCAATTTTTGTTTCATCTGACCACAGAACTTTCCTCCAGAAGGCCTTTTCTTTGTCCATGTGATCAGCAGCAAACTTCAGTCGGGCCTAAGGTTTTATTTCTACAGGAAGGTCTTTCATGGCAGCCTCTCATGCCATGGGGATGTAAAACACACTTCACAGTGGACACTGATACCAGTGTTCCAGCAGCTTCTAATTTATTGCAGACCTGCTTTTTGGTGATTCTTGGTTGACTCTTGACCATCCTGACCAATTGTTTCTCAGTCATAGCTTGTGCTTTCTTCCTGATCGTGGCAGTGACACAATTGTACCATGTACTTTATGCTTATAGTTGCTTGCACAGTTGATTTTGGAATCTGTAGCTGCTTTGAAATAGATAGAAAGATAGACCCAAGTGACTTTTTTAACTTGTTCAGGTCAATGATTTGAGCTGACTTTCTCAGACTTTTCCACTGTAGTGTTTGTGGCTAAGTCTAATAAGTGTATCAAATTGGCACTATTTAAATTGGCTCAGAACTGTAGTCAATCATAATCGCTTCTGAGAAGTTAAGAGGCCATGCCTCCAAAAAATTAGATTAGCACAACTTTCTGCATCACCAAAACCGATATTTCAAGTTGTTGTATGTCTGTTTTGATCAAGCAGATTTTGTCATATATCCAAAATAACCAATACAAAATTTATGAAAGAACCAAATGACCATTTAATTCATTAGAAAAATTAGAGTTAAAAAAATTAAGAGTTATGGGAATCATTGGAAACTTGAGACTGCCAGGATAAGTATGGTCTTTGCAAATGTATGTAAAGTTTTGTTCACAACTGTAAGTGGAAATGGAAATGGAAATATTGTTTTTCAGCTTCATGCAATTACTGTAATTGCATTGTAAAGTGATACAGGGATGAATTCACTTCTGTTGTATATTGAATGTTTATCATTCTAATGCAAAACAATATTGAATTACCAAACTTAACTTTGATAAAAGCTCCTGCCGTTCTCTTATTAAACTTATGCAAGGGACAACTGAAGACAAGAGCAGAGAGAGATCTTAGCTGGGACACTATTTTGACAACAATTTACGAAAACAAGAATCCTTAATATCAAAGTGAGAACAGATTTTTACACTGTAATGTCAACTAATAATGACAAAAGAACACTTTAAGCAACTCTGTGAAAAGGTCATTAAAAAGCATGTTAGGTGATGAAAATAAGTTACTGACTATCCCTCGGAAGGATAGAAATGGAAGGAAAATGACACATGCATAAATCTCCCAAGAGCACACCATCCTTAAAAACTGAGGAACTGTACAGTAAAGAGACTAGTGAGGGAGGCCACCAAGACACCTAAGACTCCTCTGAAACTTACAAGCTTCATCAGCTGAGATGGAAGACACTGTCCAAACAGTTGTTGACCACATTCTGCACCAGTGAAAGCCTAAAGAGAGAGTGGCAAGAGAAAGCAACTGTTGAAAAGACCTTGTCAGAAGTCATGTAGGAGACTCTGAAGTCAACTGGAAGAAGGTTCTTTGGTCTGAAGAGACCAAAATTTAGCTTTTTGGCCATCAGGCTAGATGCTTTGTTTTTGATGGACACCAAATATTGCACATCATCACAACACACCATGTCCAACCTAAAGCAAGGTGGTGGCAGCATCATGATGTGGGCAGGCTGAGGGCTTGTAAAAGTAGAGAGTAAAATGACTGCAGCAAAGTATACAGTAATCCTGGAGGACTACATGATACAGTCTGTGAGAAAACTGCAACTTGGGAAAAGACTTTTTTTTTAAGAACAAGGCAATGACCCAAAGCGCACAGATAAATGTACACACAAATGGTTTAAAGACGACAAGGTCAATGTTTTGGAGTTGTCCAGACAGAGCCCAGACCTCAATCCAATTGAAAAATTGCAGGTAGATTTGGAAAGAGCTGTTCACTCGTGATTCCATGCAACCTAACAGTTTTGCAAAGAAAAATGGGGTAAAACCACAGTGTCCAGATGTGCAAGGCTGAGAGCTGGTCACACAAGCTCATTGCTGTAATCAAGGCCAAAGATGCTTTTATTAAATGCTGACATGTGTAATCATTTATTTTATCTTTTGTATTTTTAATTAATTGACATGACTTTGTAGAAACCAGTTTTTGCTTTGACATGAAAGAGTCTTTTTTTTAATTGGTGCCAAAAAATGAAATTTATATTAACCATGATTCAATGTTTGAAAACAATAAAAGGGGAAAACTTTCAAGGAAGGATCCCTGTCATTACGAACAATATTACATTTAGTAACATTTACATTTAGTAATTAGTTACAATTTTTAATAAAGCTTTTTAGCGTCTCAAATAAACCTAGGCCTCTAGTCTGACTGATGATTATGCTCTTGGATCTACAAGGTGCTTTGTTTAGTTGGTTTATACTGTAGATACAGCTTGTTCTGTTTTATTAAATAAATGTTTTATATAATATATATTCATCTTGAATACCTGTTCTGTTCTCTCAACAGATACCAGCAAACCTCATGTCATTTGAATGAGAGTAGACTTTACCCAGCAGGACATTACTGTGCCAAACCCATTCGTTTGGGAAGTATAGACTCAATGATCAAACACGGAGGAACTGATGGTATCTACTCAAATGGGAGAGACAAGATGCATCTGACACTGCAGAAGAGGCTCTGTGACACTGGACATGTGGCTGTAACGCCAACACACCTGCTGTGTTCATTACCAAGACTAAATATAATGTGAGTCGTGGAATAATCCAGTCAAGGGAAGACTTTGCTGAGGTTGGTTTCTATCTCTAAGCTTCCTTTTTCTCTGTCATTTGTTACGCTGCTATACTGTAAACATGTGAGCAAACACATAGGTTTTTGGCCCATGTTGGGTTTCTGAGTGGGTGAAAAGATGCGTCATTGCACAAATGCGGATGACAGTGTTAGCTGACTGATGGCTGATGCTGATCTTCATTTCACAGACTAGCATTGTACAGCCGTCAGATGGAGCTTGAGTTTTCAACGTGGATAGCTGTTGCTCAAATGAAAAATGAAAATGAAAATAGTGAAGCTGCTATTGCTAGGCAAAGAAAAAATGGATGCCTGCTTCTTTTGTTGTCATATAGGATGAATGATAAGCATTTCAACATCATACCGAGGAGAAAAGTAGCAGTGCACATTCCCCACTCATGAACTTGGATCTGTTTGGTGTCATGAGCATGAAAAACAGGACCCCATCTCAAAACTTCATTATTCTAATTAAAGATCAGCACTGCACTAAAAAGACAGACAATGAGTCTTCATCACCTTCAACTCTGTGACATACAACTGAAGTAAATTAGTTCCAAAGTATGAAATTTGTATTTGTACAAGTAGGGAACCATGAAGCTTGCTTTTTGAGCTGGTGTGAAATTGGAAACAAAACCTAATAACAAGGTGAAAATTACAGTGCAAAGGCCTCCCAGCTGTTGTCCACACTGAGGCAGCTGGTCAAGTGAACTCACAGCAATTTACAATGAAGTACCTTGTTTTCAACAATTATGTGTGTGTATATACTGTATTTATTTGTAAAAAGAGTCTATTTTTTGACAATTGGCTATAAACAGAAAAAATGGTACGATGGAGTATCATTGATTCACCACTTGCTGCAGAAAGCTGCTGCTCAGCGACACTCTTGGTGGGAAGCCACCCTAAAACCTGGACTGACTCTTGATCTCCAACTGAAGGACAATGAGATAAGGGAAGACTCCATCATCATTGGAACAGGCAAATAATCTGCTTCAAATGCAAATGTTTATGATTATTATTATTGTTATTATTATTATAAAGGATAATTCTGCTTTGTTACAGTCTGAATTGAACTTTAATTTCTTTAAATCTCAATTTCGCTCATCTATGTTCCACTTCTGTTGGTGGTAAATTATGGATTATTGCCAAAGGACTGAGATTCCAGTTATAACAGTCAAAATAAGTATTCTTTGCAGGGTGGCTGGGCTCACCCAAGTGATAGGAATATGGCATCATTAGGACTGGGTTACTGTGTCATGTACTGTCCAACAAAGTTGTCTCTCCTGTAAGACATTTGTAAATGAAAGAAACATGGAAAGTTGCAGAAATAGTTGTGTGACAAATTCAGATTATTTCACACAGTTATTTCTGTTTATTTTGCATGAACAAGTTCATGTGAAGTCCAGACCTTGAGGAGCTTAGTATCCTGGTGCCTTGTGGAGTATTTTGGGCCATTATCAGCTAGAAAAAGGTCTGACTCAAGACACACTGAAGGAAATACTCAAAAATTTCTGAGGAAGTATTGGAGGACACATTTAGGAGAAAGGTGAATATGTCTGGATGAACAACAGAAAATGGAAACATGACAACATCACTAAAAAGAAGTCTTGCAGTCAACATCATTAGCAATGGCACAATGGAGACAATCAGACAGGTTGAAACTAATTTCCTGATTTTTGTAAATGTATAAAATGAATTAACAGAAGAGAGAACAACAGTTAGGTTTATAACCTACATTGCCTTAGGCCCATCTCCAAGAGGACTGCAATGTAAATGTGGAACCTATCAAATTACTTTTCACATAAAGAAAAAAGGGAAAGAGGCTGATGAACCGTCAAGAAATACTGGTGGGTCTCAAGGACCAGGGTGTGTAGTGCAAAGTGTGATGCAGGGTCTGAAGAGTCAACAACGGAAAGCACTGCGCTGGTTTTGTCATGAGTGATGGCTCTGTACTGTCTTGACTTCTTCCTAACTTAGCCGTTATGGTACACATTGCTTCATACGTTGTTTCCAACCTGTAAAAGAATCGGAGTGCTCTTGTTTTTGGCTCAGACTTTGTGGTAGAGAAATTCCATGTTCACGGATGTCTTTTTCAGTTTAGATATAATGTCATCATAAATTATATAAATACAGGCGGAGACTATGAAAATACTATCCAAATTGTGACAACTCAGAATTATCCTCAAAGAGTAGAACTAATGTAAATGAAGCTAAACATTTACTAATATATGTCATATTTCTAATGTCCCTGTTGTAACTCATTGTAACTGTCAATCATATATGATATAAACCAAAACAGTGGCAAAAGATATTGTAAAACAGGAAATGAAATCATCCCTTAAGTAATCTTATCAGTTTAATGTTCTTTTTTTTGTTTGTCTTCTTCAGAACTTATTTAGATGCTGACCTTCACTCAGTTTTAAGTGCAAATGTTCCTGCAGTGTTGTCGTCTGTCTGCAGGTGGATGCAGTCAGAAAGGCTCTCTTGAATTCTAGAGGATCATGTCTTTTTAGGCCCATTTACCCCAAATCACATGTATTTTACATCATAGCAAATCATTCTGCAAATCCTACCAGTGCAATCTGGAAAAGGCATTTACTGTTGGGACTATTCCAGTCATTCACTGTTTTTCATTCAGTGTGTCAATTTAGTTTAGCAGACTGTTGAAACTTGCTTGAGTCTTTTGACTGATATATTGCTATACGGCTGACTACAGATATAAACACATCTGTATGACTTTAGGCTCAAAGAGTTTGTTGGTCCACCACTCAGATTCAGACTGATGTTTTCAATCAGCTGTGAGGTAGATGGACATTTAATTTTGTACAGACGTCCATGTTCTCCTCAGAATGTGTTCTAATATATTTGGTATCAGTGACTTTTCATCTAGCTACATCATCAGGGCAACAACATTTTGATTTGTCCAGTACTTGGTTTATGACCAAACAGGGACATTCCCTTCAGCCTTAAGTGGACTTTGTGTTTAGTGCTACTTGACACATGATAGCAAGAGAGCATACAAAACCAAGATGGTGAACATGGTAATTATTATGCCTGCTTAACACATGGCTATGTGAAGGAGAGCTGAATACAAGCCTAGAGATGGCGCCATTTGCTCTAAAAATGTAAATCCCAGTCAGGCTGTGCATCACGTCTAAAGTTATACATTCTAATACAGTCAGGTTGTAATGTTTACTAAAGGTAGTATAGGTCTCATGTGATAGATTACACAACCAAAGCAAGTTTCAAGGATCTGCTAAATGATTCTCAGAGACAGTGAAAACCAATGGCTGTCTGGTATGATAACTAGCTAAAAAAAAACCTGATAGACTTTTTTTCCTCTGACCAAGATGCTCTCTGATGATAGGTCATTTTTCATTGACCATAAAATGTCCACTCCCTCTACTCATCAGCTCTGAATGACTGATCCTGTGTTTTTAATAGATAGTATTGTACTATTTTTTCTGTGTATGTCAGCTGAACAAGGAATGATTGACATTGTTGCGTCACATTTTTGAACACAAATGATTTGCTGTCATGTCACTCTGCTGTTGTACAGTAAACTGACCTTTATTATGTATTTTCTGAAGAGTGAAACTTAAGCAGAATTAAAGAATTCAGGCAATATCATCATCATTGTTTCATGTCTTGACCAGAGTCGAATAGAAAATCCATTTTTCATCTTAAAAGTATTAAGCTGGTGACATTTTTGAATGTGCTGAAATTGTATTGATTTAAATTGAAATGGTGGCTGTGAGGTTAGACTGCTGACTTCAGTTCAGTTATTTAGTCTTTATGTTTATGTACGACCAGGACAGAATGTATAGATGTCATACATGACGCCTCAACATTGTTTCAGTCGTGAGAGTAGCAAGAAATTCAATGCAACAAAAATGCACCTGTGATTGCTGACAGTTAGAAAACCTGCGGTCACTGAAACTAAATTGAGAAAAAAATGCAATTGGAATTGAAAAATCTGATTGTAGGATTTTGAGCTGCATGATTGCAAAACACATTGGGGAGATGACATTTATAAACAGCACCATAAAAGCCTGTGGATATACTCAAATACTGGCTGACAGGATGACTATGAGTCTGCAGAATGTTGGCAGAAAATGACTAATCCGACATGATAATGAGCCAAAGCAAACTGCGTTCCTGCTGCTGGACCTGTATTTTCCTCCAGTAAATCTAAATGATTAGTTTTAAAGTTTCATAGGTGAAAACATCCTACTGTTCAACTCTGAAGTATTGCCATTACTGTAAGATACAACTTTTCATTATTTGGCATTAAAGTATTATTACAAAGGAGTGTAGTCACTATACTGAAGCAAGACCAGCAGGCCTCAGGTACTAGACATACAGATGAAATCCATGTTGAGCTACTGAATCTATTGACTCTGGGGAAGACTGCGATGTTTGTGATACTCCTGCTATTCTCTGCATTGAACAAGGTTGGATAATAGGGATGACATCTTTTGACAAAAACTCTAATTATAATGTGATAGATATTATGACATATTACATTTCTATGGAGTACATTTTCTTAAAATGAACAGTTTATTGATAAAGAACAATAATGTAGCAAATATAATACCTGACAAATTAAATCTATATCAGAAATTCATATGAAAACCTACTGTCATATAGCCATGCTGCTCACTGATGTGCAACATGACTAATGCTCCCAGAAATATTCAGGAAAGAACTACAAACATGGACACGGTGTGACAAAATATGAGACTGCTGAAGAATTTCTGTTACCTCATTAATTCATTATTTGTTATTACTGTGAAATCACTGAAGGCTTTAGAATCAGTACAAAGAGCCATTGTTTCAGTGATTCTATTAAAGCCTATGCTGATGGATCTTTGAGTGACTGATCAGAGCATCAGTTATTCCAGCAAGCTGTGGCTACCATCTAAGTGGGTTTAAGATGTTTTCTTTTACAAACTCTTGTTCCCCAAACAAATATAAAGAGTTAACCTGTCAGCATGTGCCATTTAGTTTTCCAAAATGCAGCTAATGTTCGTTCAAAACATGTACTGTATATAAAGATGGACGACGGTCACCACTTCCTCCCACAGTAGAAAAGTAAAGACAACATATGGTGACAATTGGTGCTGGCATCTTGTGCTTGTGGCGTCATTTGCAGACAGAGTCTGTGCACTAGTGGCTGGACTATTGGAGACATGGTATCCAGGTCCTACCACTGTTCTGCCCATATGTGCACACAGCCCTTGAAGGTTGGTGCCATATTGGATCAGTATGAGGGATTGATTGTTTTGTTGTTAGGCATCTGCTTATGTTTCTCCATAACCAGCCAAACATACATTAGCAGCACTTACAAGATCAGCATTTTAGTGGCTGTGGCTAAGGCAGTAGGTTGGGTCATCTACTAACAACAGTATTGAAAGTTCAGTCATTTAGGTTGTTTTATTGTTGTTGTTTTACCACTTGTTTTGAATCTATTCTTAATCAAGTTTTATTGTTCATAGTTTATTTATTCAGCATTTATTCCCAGGTTAGTTATCGACTGTTTCAGGCTTGGTTTCCCCTCATTCAAGGTTCTACCCCTGGCTGTGCTAGCAGAGGTTGCTGAGCTGAAAACTGAACTGTGATTCATTGTCTGGCTCATTGAGGATCTCTTCCAGCAGCACAAGGAGCTGTTTTCCTAGATTGCATGTCTAGGTCCCATGGGTAGCCAGCAGCCCTTGGCCTTTGATACTTGGATGCTACTCCTCCTTCATCCTGCCCCTCTTCCTGGGAGAATCACAAATCTAGTTAGGGTCGCAAATCTTCTTTACCATGACCCACGCAGTATCTGTGGTGATGGCATCCACTCTCTCTGCAGGCCGACCTTCCCCTGAGCCTACTCTCCTCTATTCCAGCCCATGGAGCAGACTTCACCCAGTCCGTGGGCTCAACATCTCCTGTGTCGGGCCTCTGCAGGTGGAAACGTCCTTGTTTGTCACTACTGCAGTTGGACCCTGACAATTTGTTCCACTCAGTGTCAGCTCCAGTTACCTCTTTGCCCTCAACACAGCCACCTGCAGCTCTCTCAGTGTCTCCACTGATTAGCAAACACCAGTTCACATGGTTAATCACCAACCTGTTCTTAGTCAGCTCACTGGTGATTGGCCATAAACTAAGATCAAAGGTTGGAAATAGAAAATGTCCAGTCTGAGATCTTAATCGTTGAAGATTCTATCATCAGATGGTGTTCCATACTGCCTCCTAATTCCAGCTTTCCTTGACATCCATCCCTGTGTGCACATCGTGGTAGTGCATGCTGGCACCAGTGACGTCATGTCAAGTCAGTCCATTTAAATCTCTAGCTTCCACAGTTAAAAGTCTGGAGAGGAGTTGTGTTTTGTCTGGTCCCACTCCCACAGTGACCAACAGTTCTGAATGCTGTAGTGAGCTTTTAGTTTTTATCTGTGGATGAAAAATTTTACTACTGCCACTGGTCCTCTTTTCACGAGTCATTTTGATTCGTTCTGAACCAAGACGGACGTTAAAACATGGAATGACTAGCCAGAGTTAAACTAGATATCTGAAACTGGAATGAAAGGTCAGAATTCACGTAACCGCAGTTCACATTACTGATACCACTGCTGCAAAGACTCTGGTTAACAAGTCACCGGTGCAAGATGGAAGCACTCATTTCCAAGATATTTTGGCTTCACTTCTGTTAAGCTCTTGTTTTGTCCATCTTTGTAGTTTCTCTCACTAATGTTGACACCAGAACCAAACAATCCCATGCTGGCAGGATTTGTTTTTCCATTCCTGATTATCCAAATACATATGATCCAAATGTAGTGTATGTTAGCATCAGTTTGTACATGATTCTATCATATCACTATTCTCATGAAGTATTTGAACAAGCATTGGTTTTCTGCTTTCTTTCAGTTGTTTTATTACTTGTATTGTATATGTCAGATCTGAACAAATTTTGGTTTTTCCAGCTCCCCTGAAGATACACTGATTGTGTTCTATGGGACATTGCATGTATTTTTTGTGTACAAAATTTCTAGTGTTGTAACTGTGAAAAAAAGATAACCACTGGGTTGTGATTATCAGTATGTGATTAAGTTATTTCTTACCATGGCATTACTACACGTTGGTGTATATTTCAGCTTCAGACATTGAATTTAAAATAAAATTTATGTACAGAAAGAACTTTATGTTGCTTTTGTCCTGCAGCTGCACCTCTTTCCTCACGAGCATTAAGATTGTGCAGTCTTCTGCCTACGGATGGCCAACCCTGGGAAAATGCCAAATTAGCAGACATCTACACAAAAATATAAATGCAGCATGCAAATGTGGGTCTTTTCTGAGAGAAAGTAGTTACAGGTCTCCTTCATATTGCTTTAGTTAGAAAAGGGTTACATTTAACCTAGTGTGCATAAAAGTGCTGAGCTGTTTAATTGCCGACCAATTCTCGGCCACTGAGTTAATTTACAGCCTGGTCAGGTGTGGCCTTAAAGGTCAGTGATCAGATAGTGTGACCAGTACACAGACACTTCTTTGACCAGTGACTAAAAAAAACACCTTAATATGTAGTTTTATTCAAATGTCATGATGCCAGAGATGACAAAAGAAAGATGAGGACATGCTGCTGGCCCCTGGATGTTGGTGTGTCATTTTTGGACGTAGGAAATAAATAAATGTCCATGACTCAACCATATGTTGCACGGAAACTGGATTGATGTGTCTGATGACATCATCCTGTCTCCAAAAATGTTTTACAACTTTTCCAAATCCTTCTGGGAGAGTGGAACAACATTCCACTAGCAGCAGCATTGACAACCTCTTTAACTCCAAGTCACAGATGTGGGGCACTATGATACCAAGATAAGCTGGGTAGTACCTTGATCCAACCAGAGATTTGCAACATATACAGCATACAATCAAATGGAGTGTGTTTTTCAGACTTTTTAAAAAATGGTAAATGGTCTGCACTTATATAGCGCTTTTCTCTACCTTAGTGGTATCCAAAGCACTTTACATGGTGTTTCGCATTCACCCATTCACACACACTCACACTCCAATGGCTACCATGCAAGGCGCTAATCTACCATTGGGAGCAACTTGAGGTTCAGTGTCTTGCCCAAGGACACTTCGGCATGCGGAGGGGCCGGGGATCGAACCGCCAACCTTGCAATCAGTGGACAACCCGCTCTACCCCCTGAGCCACAGCTGCTCACTGTGATATTACATTTTTAGAACCCATAAATGCCTTGACAACTGACCATGTGCATTTACTCGCCTTGTCACCAACCTGCTTCCTCTGATTGCTTTCTTTTAACCATAATCAGGTTCATGCTAATTTAAAATTGCAGGTGCACTCAATGTTGTTTAAGTGATCACAGGTTTTCTACCTCGTGTGTCAGTGATTACAGGTGTATTCACTTTGGTTTTATTTAGTTGGGGCCTGTATTCTCAATAAGTCTTCACTTAGTATTTGCTTTTTTTCTTGTTCATAAGAAGAAACACTCTTGTCAACTTGTGATTATTTATACCAAAATAACTATAAGTGATACACATTTGAATCATTTGACATTTGGATGATATTGCACAGGGGTTTACTCACTTCTTTTATATACTGTATGCTGTGGGCACATCTTCTGCATGAGCGGTATTCAAATTACTTGGATGGAGAGGATTAGAAAAAAATCAAAAGATGTTGTTGAGGCAGACAGAGCTTCATGCAGAGGCCTGTCCTAATGAAAAAAACCTTGTTAGAAGATTTAGCGGACAAGCTGAAGACAGCTGAACTCCAACCTGTAGTTCCATTGAGTCTCTACTGTGCTGGGCCTGGAGACGTGGCTTGGTTATGTCTGCACTGGTAGAAAGGTGAAAGAAAAGAACATGAATGTATACTACACAGGGTTTATCTGCAAACCCTGTCCATCCTCTGGAGTCTATTCCAGCTGATTTAGGATGAAGGCAGGGTTCACCTGGACAGATCACCAGTCTATCACAGGGCCACACAACCAATGGACAATTTAAAATCACTAATTAACCCAAGCATGTCTTTAGACTGTGGGAGGAGGCCGGAGAACCCAGTGAAAACTTATGCAAGCACAGGGAGAACATGCAAACTCCACACAGAAAGACTCCAGGCCCAGATTCGAACTAGAACCGTCTAGCTTGTGAGGCAACAGTGCTAACCACTGTACCACTGTGCCATGGGCTTTTCCATTGCAACAAATGTAATGTTCCTACAATAGTAGCTTGCAGTTAGCACTGAGTCATGCTACAACCAAAGCAAATACTGGTAGAGCTTGTATTAAAGAAATCTGTGTTGAAGTCTGCAGCACTCAGTTTGAGATCTGTGTCTCTTTCTGTCTGTCACACAAGTCCTGCTGGTCACTGTGCCAGGCCCAACATAGCTAGCTAATGGTGTAAATTTGGACATTGATGTTTGCAACTGTAAATTCAGTCCTGCAAGCTTGCATGTACTACTAGAGGGCTGAACATGTCGGTGTCTGCCTGCAAACTCTAGTTTGAATGTTTATGACCATGGGGACCATGGGGCCCCAAATGGCCCTAAACACACCAGGATTTCTCACACAGAGGTGGATAGGGGCTACTACAATACTGCATAGTAGTTTACACTCTAAGAGGAATAATTTTTTTTAAAAATTCAAAGATTCCAGTGCAACAGCATGTCGTGGTCAGAGGCCCTAACGTCCCCTGTGAAAGTTTACATGAAGTCCAAACATCTTGTTTTGGACCTGCTAGCACCTGGCCTGATGATGTGGGACGTGTGGACACATTTCAAATGATCATACTTCCTCTTGGAACATCTATCCATCCATTATCTATACATCGCTTAATCCTCTGGGTGCTGGATCCTATCCCAGCTGACTCGGGCAAAGGCAGGGGACACACTGGACAGGCCTACCACAGGGCTACACATAGAGACAATCAACCAAGAACACTCTCATTCACACCTACGGACAATTTAGAATCATCAATTAATCTCAGCATGTTTTTGGACTGTGGGAGGAAGCTGGAGTACCTGGTGAAAACCCACACTGCACAGGGAGAACATGCAAACTCCACACAGAAAGATCCCAGGCGTCCTAACCGGGACGCGAATCGGGGATCTTCTAGCTATGAAGCGACGCTGCTAACCACTGAGCCACTGTCCAGACACCATCCAGACACCATCTAGACAAATCTGTGTTCCTCTTAGAACACAGATTTGTATATTTCAGCATGGGCTCTCCAGACCCTTTGCTGCTTCTATTACCTTTCAGGAAACTCCCTCAGAGTTGGAACCACGACAGGCTTGTAAAGCAGAGTTTGTTATGCAACAAAGGTAAAATTACTGATGGCTCATAACAAAGTGGTTAAGTGGTGGGGAGTGTCCTATCAGCAACCTGAACTTCCCATATTAGCTGTTTCCACCTTTAAAAAACTGTATAGGAAAGATTGTCCCTTTGTTAAACTTAAGGTCAGTTCTGAGGTAAAAGTTGTGATCAGGCTTGGACCTGGGGACTACAGATTTTCAACAGAAACCAGCAGTGTTTGAATTGAGTGTGTGAAGTTTGTGATCATTTTTATTTTTTCAATCTGTAAAAGCTTGAGTCCAGAATGTTTGGTAAAAAATTGAGTCACTGATATTCCCCCTTAATTCTGCATGCTCTTAGGAAACCATCAGTTTGCATGATGTACAGTAAACTGGCATAAACATGTAAAAATGTGGTTTGATCAGACGACCAAACAAAGTAATCATTGTATGTGAGACTGACCAATGTGTCCACATTTTTTTCCTGTGACAAAAAGCGTCCTAGTTCTTCACACAGAAGAATTAGTAAGGGAGACATTTCCTAAAGCTCACTGATTCAAGCGCAGACCTCTTTGAGACTTCAGTGAATGTTTGTGAATTTGGCCCCAGTAAAGGAAGCTGTGTGTGTGTTTGCAGTACATCAGCAGCACCTTCTGGCTGGGAGAGACACTGCCTCACTGCAGGCAGCTTAATGTGATCTGTTAGTCTGGTCTATGGTTGGCCAGGAATCTGTATTCAACACAGGCATATAGTTACATTCTAAAGAGGTCATGTCCTAACATAACTGCAGTAGACATGCTTTAATTACATTTTTTACCCTGTCATTGAGTCAGATCGAATATTTTTTAAAAAGACAGAAGTAAAAACAAGTGCTGAATAAAATAAATGAAATAGCACAAACATTTTCTATTTTTATCATCTGCCACCGCTGCTGTAGCTGTGTTATTTGTATGTGCTAATAACTGGTATGGTGATTTATCACAGCATTCATACCAGTGCATACATGAGCAACAGTGCATACAGTGGTAGTATCCTTGTATCTCTAACATCCACTTGTCCACTGTCATAACATAAAGCATACAATAACAATATCTTGCCTATGTATAAATCAAGTGGAAGATCAAACAAGTACATGTTATAACATTAGACTTGTGGTTTTTCTACACAACTGACACAACAGTTAAGTCTCTGGGCTACTGATCAGAAGGTCAGAGGATCAAACCATAATGCAGCCATTGTTGGGCCCTTGAGCAAGGCCCTTATCCCTTCCTGCTCCAGGGGTGCCGTATCATGGCTGACCCTGAGCTCTGACCCCAACAACATTTCACAACACTGTAAAAAAGTGTATTCATGACAAATAAAGCTTTCTTCTTCAACTAGACTGCTGTTTTCCTCTGCCAGCGCTGCCCACAGGTCCATAGAGATCTGAAACATTTCTGTAACGTCAAATTCATTTATCTCCTTCAGTGAAGCCGACGTCCTTTTGCTGTCCCCTAAACTTTTAGTTTTAGTTAGTTTTCCCTCTTTCTTCCTCCTGAGATCTATACGCTAGTCAGAAGAGAAAACTGGTTTCCTGTTCGTGATGTAGTAACCCAAATGAATACAACTTCTTCTTAAAATTGCACCATGTAAAACACAATACACCACACACTAAAACAACACGGGCCTTACACTGTATTCTAACTTGGGCCCATTTATGAAACCAAGTAATAATGCAGGTTTTGTATTAAGGCTCCTTTTGTTTCTGTTTGTGCCTTAGTGCTGCATGCAATAATCACAAAAAAAAATCCACACAACTACCACAAATGATGTACTGCGTGGTGAAGAGTCTCTGGGGCCTCTGAGGGCCCGGGGTCCCAGTGCTGTGGCCATCTTTACTGATTTGACGTTTAGCTTAGTGCACGGAGCTACATCCTAACTACTACTATTTTTTCTAGCAGAAATTCTTTGCAGAACCACCTCTATGGTCATTGTTCCCTCACAGATGCATTTTTACAGCATGACCACCCCATTCAACCTGTACAACAAGCAGTACTGACCAAGCAGAAGATGGCTTCCCAGATTTTGCAGCAATTGAAAGATTCTGTCCCCGAACAGCCTGCAGACAGATTATCTGTACATAAAGAAAGTGTTCTACGTGTTTCCCTCAGTTAAAGTCTGTGTGATCTATTTATGGCTGTGGATTTAGTTGAAGCTCTTGTACAGACTCTTAAAGAGTGGAAGGATGAAACCTGCTTTGAAGGTTCTGGAAACAAACTGCTGAATATAAAGACTGACTGAGAACCTGCAGCCAGAAGAAAAGACCTGAAGACTGGATGGACACTTTGGACGTAGAGTCTTGCACTTATCTGTGTACTTATCTTATGACATTTAAATTGTAATTCTGAGCTCCATACACAGTTTAAAAAGCAGAACTTTAGCAGCTGTTTCCAGATTTAATTAACTGAGGGTCACACACAAACATGTATTATACTGTATCGGACTAAACGATGAGTGAGAAATCAACAGAGTGACTATCTGGCCTGCAGGGCTTTACTGGGGGGAATGTAACACCTCAATGTGAGAGGTGGTCTCAGCCAAACTTCTCTGATTATCAACATTTGTGAAGAAATGAAGTGAAATCGTGCAAATACATAGCGGTGCTGGCCAGGGCTGTGTCGCCCTGTATGTGTGTGTGTGTGTGTGTGTGTGTGTGTGTGTGTGTCCTCCAGTTACTTCCCCGATCTCTCGCCCAGTTCGCCTCCGACAGCTCCACTAATGGCACCCTCCTCCTCCCGCTAGCTGGAAACCCACTATGCAGACATATACTGAGCAGCTCATGTTTTGGGTTGATTTTTTAGCAGCTCCGTAAAGATGCGTGTTTCCCCCGTGCTGTGAAACAGCGTGAGAAAGCAGAACGCAGAAGAAAATCCACGGAGACCGGTCTGTTCCAACTGTTAGCCTCGTCGGGTAAGTAGACAATCCAGACTGTTAGCTAACATTAGCAACTGCTGCAGACTCGGCGTCTTCAAGACGTTGTGGTGAGAAATAAAACTGCTTTGCTCGTACACTGTGGGATACTACGGTGAATGAGATGTTTGATAAGGGCTTAAGTGGTCTGTGGATTGTGTTTGCACACCAGGAACAACCGAGCCACCGTTAGCTGCTGTCGGCGTTACCCGCTGGTCGCCGCTGGTGTTTGGGTATAACTAGCTAGCGTGTTAGCTATGTCTCACAGCTAAGCTAATGTTCTGCGGTTCACAAACAACGGTTGGTATCAAGTAAACACGAGTGAAAGACTCTTATCGTCTAATGACAAATTACTTAAACGTAGATAAGATGTTGGGCTAATTATGAACACTGTTAGCTCCTCGTGTTAGTATGAGGAGGAGCTAACACATACAGTTGATTCAGTCGCAGTTAATGATGTTTGTCAACAGATGCTTAGTTACTACTAAATGATGTGACTTTGGTTCTAGACAGACACACACACATTATATATATATATATGTGTGTGCGTGTGTGTGTGTATGTATGTCAGAATGTAGTGCTTTCTGTGTGTAACCTGTGTGTAACCAGTTAAAAACAGTTCATCATGGACGTTTTGGGTTAAGCTAGGATTCGTAAGGAGGGTCCCTTGTCCCGTGAGGTCGGGCTGCAGACAGTTCCAGTGTGAACTGTACAGGTTGTGTTGATGCAGATTATCCATATTAACAGCAGCTCCAAGCTGTTTTGCAGCTGGATGTCTCTAAATATTCCTTGTTATTGTTGTTGATTGATGACATTGCAGAGTCAGATGTCTCGACTTGAATCGGTCAAAATAGTCAGATTCCATCTGAGAATAGCCAGAGCATTTTCATTTATGTTTAGTTTTATGTCACTGGTTTAATTGGGTCCTCTTTATCTCTTTACCACTGTACATGTGTTTTTATATGTATTAGTAAATGTATTAATAATTACAAAAAAATCAGGGTACATTACTAATTTCCAAGCTGTAATGTAATTAGAATATTCCTGTTTATTAATGAGGTAGTCTGATTCTGCCAGCTCCACACCATCAAAATATCTTTGAAACTAAAGTGATATGTATGAAGCAACAAGCTATTATTGTACTTGTTAGGAGTAAATTTAGGACTGACACTCCCCTTATTTTAGGGATTTCTTGTAATTTTACCAGTTCAGAGCTACTTAAAGCCTTGCTATGTGAACATGGCTGCAGGAGTTTAGTGTGTGAGCTCACTGGTCTGCAGCCTCCAGGGGTCAGAAGCCCTGTTTGGTTTTTCAAATTGAGAGACATAATATTGAGTCAGTGAGCCTTTTCTACTGTCTTTTTCTCTCTCTGAAGAGAGGACTATGGTAGTCAAGGAGATGCTATGCAGGAGCCCTCTGTTGTCCAGGCAGCTTCAGCAGGGTTTTCTTCTTTGTAAATCCGCTGCTCTGTTGCAGTACACCACATGGCCAGATAGTTGGACGTTCACTCAAAATGGTAAGAATCCTCTGCACCAGACAGTTGAGATTCAGTGTAGTTACATTCACAAGGAATTACCTTAATCAAAAAAGACTAAAGTGCTGATTTTGTGGCCTGTGTGGCTTTGTAATTGCAGCATTTTTCACAGATTCTTTTGTGTGTGTGTGTGTGTCTTTATGTATGTTATGTTTATTTTTGGGTCACTGTCATGAATTACTGTTTGTTTTCTTCTTTTTTATGTGATGCCATAGAAAGGAATTCCTGTTGTTGAGGGGTTGTAAGAAGTTTTCTTAATTATGTTTAGAAGTTGTAAAGCATTTCTACAAAATGACAACCTGACAGATGCAGCCATTTTACTGCTTTATAGAAACACACCAACCAAAGCTCAGTGAATATATTGTTTCTTACCTTCATTTTTAAAAAAAGGCTCTAAGGATTTCACTCCCTGCACTATGGTTTATTCAGGGCCAGTCTGGATATCGATCATTGATTATCAGTGTTGTAGCAAAATTTCATTTTGTGCTGTTAATCAGAGAACACAATAGACCTGACTCCGAGTAGTTAGTAGTTATTTTGTTATGATATATGATATTGTGACCAGCTGCAAGCACGAAGGCCCTGAGATTACTTGGCTGAGGAGTCTGTGTGTCTTCATGAGAAAAGCAAAGTTTCTGTTATGTGAAAGATAGATTGCTGTGTCTAGGATGGATGATAGTATAAGTTTGCATTTTGTCAAACAAGGGAAGTTATGTACTATGCCTTTGCAGGTAGAAAGGAGGCCTGATGTGACACTTTGTGATGCATGCACAGCTACAGCTGCTTTTCCTGGTGTAACAGATGAAGCTGTGCCTGTATCACAGAAAGATTTAAACAAAAATAAACATGTTTGGTTATTGTTCAGACTTTGGCTGCTGCTGTGGTTCAGTATAAGGTGATGTGGATATGTCCAGCTGTTAGTGTTTATATCGCCAGTGCTTCTATTAGCAATGTGTTACCAACACACCAGAGAGGTTTAGTAACACAGAAATTTTAAAGGAACATGCAGCCGATCCAATCACTGTCGCAAGCACTGCATATTGTCACTTTTAACAGGCATTAAAAAAGAGTGTGTCACAGCCAGAAGTGAAACAGCTAAAGCACAGCCATAACTTCAATCGCAGTTACAGTGATATAGTAGCAGTGATGTCATCCCAGTTATAATCACAGTAGTCTGAGGAGCCGTCAGCGTGACAGCAGGTAAACAGGCATCCCTAGTTTCCTTTCTGAGTGCAATAGTGCAGACTTGTGGCTGAGCAGCCACAGCTGAGGATACAGTGCCTCACTGTAGTCACAGCCAGCGGCGCTACTGTAATACATGATACTGCTTTGAATGCTCTGCCTTTTCCTATTTGTCCGATAAGATGCGAGCCTTATTGTGAGGTAACACGAAAGTAGATCTCAAAAAACATTCGGGGCTCCTTAAATTCATGCTAACTCTATGGATAAATAAATGACTATTTAGCAAAACTCACTGCATACAGCATGCAAGCAAAAAGGAACTAAACAGAAGTCCTAAACCTTAAACATTTTATTATTCAGTGCATGTTCATTGCGATGCATTATAAACCAGGCTGTACCACATCTTATAACACTGCTGCTTGTCCAGATTCACTCTCTTCCTCACCATGGAACACTTCCGGTGTCGCAGTTCTTTTTCTTATTTTTTTCCTGATTGGACTTGTTTCCTTCTTTGGTGTGTGTTTTGGTATTTTTTTTCCTTTCTGAAATTGAAACGTGTTTTTTTTCTGTTTTTGCTTTCTCACATGTATATGCTCTGTCATTAGGGGCCACCATAGTTGCAAGAAGCTTGGTATGTAGGCTAGAAGACATACTGTAAATTAATCAGTTTCATTCTATGTACAAAACTTTATTGTGCCCTCAACAAACCAACAAGGTTAGCTCAGTATCTGATTCTGTAGCCTAAAGGAAATGGCACAAAGGGTAGAGCAGAGGGAAATGCAGGTTTTAGCTCACCTTTAGATCAGGTAAATTGACATGGATGTATGTAATCGACTATATTCCTACTTTTTTGGATGCTTTTCCCAAAGGTAATTTGTCATGGTGATTTTTGTTGCAGAAGTCTACAAAAATGCCTGAGGTTCGGGACCTTTCTGAAGCTTTGCCAGAGATGTCCATGGACCCAATCACTGGAGTCGGAGTAGTCGCCTCCAGGAACAGGGCACCCACCGGATATGATGTGGTAAACCACAGAACACTACTCAGAACTCAAGGACATTTATTTTATGAAATCACCATACAAAACCGTCCCGTTAATTTATGTAAAAGAAGCCTTGAAGCTAAAATGTAAGTTTGCCATTTGGCCAGTGTCATCTTGGTCTTTTGTAACTAAGCATGGTGAGCCAGTAGTGGATCTGACAGTAGACTGAGAACTTAACGACATCATGCATGCCTATATGGTAGTGACCTGTTAATCCCTGGTAGCCCTGCTCTAATACATATGCTGCTTTGTCAGTTATATTACTCTATATGGGATTGGACCAGAGTTTATGAAATGAACATCATGCTGCATTGGAGGATACTTGAAACTAGCGACTGAGACCATAGATTCTGCATCATTTTAATGTACACATGGCGACCACACAGACACTCGTCAAATCGCAAACATGATATCTGTGCTTCTATATCAATGATAAAAAGAACCATAGATCCTTATTGCGTATCTTGTGCATGTCTGTCAATTCCACTTTGATAGATACAGGATACGATCAGACTGTCCCTCAGAGAGCAGATAAAAACTTGAAGAGCAAAAGACCCTGCCTTCAGAATCCAGGCTTTTTTTTGTTTATTTGTTTCTCAACCATCTGTTATGGAGTAGCAGACTCCAGCTGCTAGAAAGCGTTGCCAGAAATCACGTGACTTGTAAACTCGCAACTGTGTGAGCAGACTTCTCAAAATTGGCCCTAACTGAGCTCTGAAAGAACATTCTGGAAAATGTGGGCAAATGCACATTCACTAAAGTTCCAAAGAAAAAGACTTGTCCTTTTGAAACTCAAACTTCAGTGTTTCAAAATTCAAATCTGGAAAACAAACTAAAGCCCTATTCTCACGGGATAAGTATTACCTGGGGACCTATTGTAATTTGTAATAATTGCTGAGGTCGTCAGTGATTTTAATCCTGTGAGAATCGGCCATGTCGGTAATTTGGAAAGTAAAAATTCCCTCACAAATTACCTACTATATTTTGCTGAACTCCGATGTCCTGGGATAATTTAATCCTGTGAGAATACGCATCTCGGTGATTTGGCCAGAAATGGGCGGGACCCCACAGGCATTTTGGCAGTTTTTGTTTACCAGATGCTGCCTTGGAGTGTTTAGAGGAGCTTTTAGGTCCCGGGCCGGTAAGAGCTTATCGGCCCGTCACGTACGGAAAAAAAAAAAGACAAGGCTGAAAAGAAGGAGCAAATTCACCTCCAAATGGTGGATCACTTGCCTGACAGTGTGTGGTGTAAATAATGTTTTGTATTTTTAGGCTGCGGCTGGGACTTTTTCTTAGCACCCGCCATGTTGAAAACAAAGTGAGCGCTGAGTGGATGTTATGCAATATGTAACTTGCTGACATCATCCAGGGAAAGTCAGTAAAATCTTGGGGAAAAGCTGACTTTGGTTATCCCGTGAGAATGGAACACATAAAAAGCCGACGTAAGAGGGTAATTTATTTATTACACGTGGTCCCCAGGTAATACTTATCCTGTGAGAATAGGGCTTAATACGCACGGGAGTGACAAATTTGAAACTCAGAAAATATGTTGAAGAAATTCTGTAAAAAGCGCGCTGCAGTTGTGAAGAAGGAGAACTCAAATACATCTCTTTGCAGACATATGAAAAACACATTTAAACCTATGCAAAGTTCTGCAAGTCTTCCAAACTTCAATTAGAAAGTATGACATTAAATGTATCCCATAAAAACAAAAAATCAAACTTTTGATGGCAACAAAATGTGCTCAAAAGTAAGAGGCAGTTGCTCTGTGTAGGTAAAGATAAACTCAGCAGTGTGTTTTCTCTCACATAGTGATCTGACAGCACCTGAAAGCAGCAGCTGCACATTTTATCTGGTAGCTTACTACTAAAGGGGAACTGAGCTGTTTTTACACATTAGAATCACTTTCTCTACTTCATGAACTATTACCTTTACAATTGCAGTGGATGTATTTTGATTCTTATCACTTTTATAACCTTATTTATTCAATGATTCTACTGCTTTAAATGAACTGCTGTAAAGTAGCAGTAACATTTATGTAGCCTGTTCAGAAAATTTAAATTTTCTTTGGAAGTTTGAAAAAAGAAAAAGAGAGACCTGAGACAGGTTAGAAGAATTCTGTGACACACAGCAGGGCTCGAGACTGCAACCCAAATCTAGGCATATGCAACCTTTTTTCAGAGAGTTTTGAGTTAAGATTTCAAATGGTTGCATTTGTGATGATCAGCACAGTCAGCTACTGCGTTATCCACACTGGGGCAAAGTATAACTTTTCTTTCTTCTGTGGCCCTGTCAGTCTGTCCCTGCCTGATGCATGAAACAAGCTGTTTAGCTGTTGTTTGTTCCAAAGATAAAGTGCTTTGCAGCTGATTATTTTAAGAGCTAAATGAGGAAATAGGAGGAGGCTGATGGAGAGGGACAGGTCCTGACTCACACTCCTGATGATTAGAGTGCAGGTGCAGGCAGAAAGATGCAGATTGAACCAGTGAAGAAGAAAAGCAAAACACTCAATCACAATGACTAATGGTAGGGCTGTGGAATTTAATGAATATTAATCACATTTACACCACTGTTACCAGTGAAAAAGTTAGCCTGGAGTCCTGTACAGATTTTGTAATTGTCGTCTCGATAAGCCCTTCACACTTGACTTGTCTGCTTGCAGGTCTCTACAACAACAGATGGCCTAGATGCTGACCTGTGGAAAGATGGCCTTTTTAAATCCAAGGTGACCCGCTACCTCTGCTTCACCAGAGTCTTCTCTAAAGAAAATGTAAGTTAACCAACCTGCTGTGCTTGCAACAATATTGCAATTATTTCTTTTACTTACTTATTTTTTGTCATTCCAATCATTTCTCACTCTCTCTCTCTGTCTCTCTCTCTCCCTCTCTGTGTCTCTCTCTCTCTGTCTCTTTGTCTGGCTCTCTCTTGCTTTCTCTCCAGAGCCACTTAGGTAATGTTCTTGTGGACATGAAGCTGATTGATATAAAGGACACTTTGCCTGTGGGTTTCATCCCGATCCAGGAGACTGTCGACACTCGTAAGTTACACCAGCTCAGGTAGAAAGGCCCTGACAGCATCACTGTATCTCAGATATGTCTGAAAACAACTCATACCTTAAAAACTCTCAAAGATGTTTGACCCTAATAATAAGAACTTCCATGTTATTCTCAGAACCTATCTGACAATGATGGTGAGTGTACTTTTTGCAGTAGAGTGACTCTCAGTCTGTCTCGTCTCACACAGAGGAGCAAGCCTTCAGGAAAAGACGACTCTGCATCAAGTTTATTCCTCGGGATTCCACAGAGGCAGCCATCTGTGACATCCGCATCCTGGGACGCTCCAAGCAGGCTCCTCCTCAGTATACCTTTATAGGGTGAGCAACTTTGGATCAAATGTGTCAGTGTTTTGTTCTAGACTTGACAAGTAGGGGTCTAAAGGAGAAAATCTAATGAAATTACCAACCTGAGGCTTTTTATCATGGTGTTTGGACTGTAATTAAATCCAAATCACTGTTTGAGACTGCTAACGGCGTATAAAATCAGAATTTAGTGTGAACCTTGGTGTTGGGGTCACAGTTCAGTAGGATTTCAATACAGCAGGGAAAATTAAAAAAGTCATTTTTAAAATTAAGTTTCAAAATATGAAAATATTCAAAAATGCCTACTTGGCCATAATTCTGACTTCAACAGTTGAGGCACTTTGATGCTACGTAGTGGTTGGATACTCTCCAGTATAAAATAACATTTCCCCAGATAATTGCACCGTATTCATAATTAACATCAGTTATCCATTAAAGCCATCAGAGTAAAACACTGATGACACAGCTGTCTTGTTTGAAAATCTCTATTGATAGACCCCAGGTCCAGTACTTTTTCTCTAGGCCGCTGCATACACTCTGTAATTTAACATGTGTACTGACAAGGTAAAAATAACCTTGTTTAAGGGTTAGGGTTAGGGTTAGTGACCTAACCCTATTGTATGCCACTGTACACAGCCCACTTGTGGTGTAATTAAAACAGAGCCAAATTTAACAAACTGCAGGTTGCATATAATGATGCACTGCATTTATTATTGAAGATCCCAAGGCGCACCAGTGCCAGTAAGCTGTTTGTGCTAAATAACATGTCCACTTTCAATGCTGTTATTAGAAATTTTGTGTATAAATCTATGAACATAAATCTATGATGTTTTCACAAGGTGAAAACAAGCTGAAGCATCTCTGAAACAAATATTTGAAACAAAATCTGAAACAAATATAAACAAATATTTGTAAAGGGAAGTGGATAAAAGGGGTTCAGGTGAGGTAGTGAACAGGCTGGTTTTTGTGATGTCCAGTGATGCTTCAAAGTATGTGAACCCTTGAGAAGCTTCAGGTTTTGTTCATAAATGTGATGTCAAACATCTTTGCATTTTTACACTAGTCCTGAAAGTAGATGAGGACATTAATTTAAAGAAGAACAAAATATTGTACTTGGCCTCTCTTTATTGTGCAAAATGGTGAAATATTCCCTATCTGTGAGTGACAAAAGTATGTGAACCTTTTATGATTAGCAGTTATGACAATGGCAGCAAGGTATGAGTAATTTTATCAACAATCAAGAGACAACAACTTTTGTGCACATTATCCATGTGGATCCTAGGGAAGCATTTCTAGCTGTAATGCCAAAGAGAGCGTATTAATGAGGATGGAAAACATGGATGTAAAATTTTCGATATGTAGATTGGCTGGAGCAAAAGATGAAGTGTACTTTCTTTTGTCTGAGGCCTTTCCTCTTTCATGCAGTATGTTTGGAAATTTATTCTGCTGTTTCTGCTTATTTCTTTACAAAACTGTGACAGAGAGCTCAACAACATGGGAATCTGGTATCGCATGGGGAATGTCCCTCGGGCCCAGGACTCCACACACACGCCAACTACTAACAATATTCAGAATGTGAACTCTTCCTCCAGCTCAGCTCCAGTCCCAGCAGCTCCAATGCCCAAGTATGTCCACTCTAACGATGTGATTGTATACACTTGTACAGGCTCTGTAAATGGGAAACGAACAAGTCCAGCTCAGACCGATCCACACAACACTATTCCAGCATGTCCTGTGCACAGACATGCTTGCAAACTGTAGAACGTGCTAACTATCTAAATATCAAAAACCTTTCTCCAGATCACAGACTTTACCTTTAACCAAAGACATGAGACACTTGACCTTTTTTCAGTTACTTTGATAATCCCTGAAGAGAAAATGCTTTGTAAACAATTGCTCAAAATGTGAAAGTGTGAAAGAAATAAAATACAAATCAATATAACACTGGGGTGCAGAGCCTAAAGTCTGGTAGTAATAGACTGGATGACATGGCCAGGTTAGCGGAGGATGGGAACTAAATAGCAGCCAAATTGGCTTGTCTGAGGTAGAGCCCCACAGCGAACAGTTCAGTATGTATGCTGCAGAAACCTGTCCTCACAATAATGTGACTGATGCCATTTTTGCCCATCCGTCTACACTGAATAACCCATAACGTCACAGTACAAACACGTTTAAATCATTCTTTGCAACTATAATGAAAATCAAAGGCTGAATCAATTGTCTCAGAACACCTCTTGTGCCCATTTGTCCCCCTGGATGGTAAAGAAGGATTTTTAGCCCTAAGATAAACCTTTATTAATCCCACAGTGGAGTGTTACAGCAGCAAAGGGGACAGTGCACAAATGTAGGGCATCAACAGAAAAATAAAAAGAACAAGAAATAGACACATGTACTCTTGATATTGTCCAGATTCTTCCACATGTAGAAATTCAGATATTGCACAGATTCCTCTGAATGTGAAAAGTAACAATGTTGCACAACGTCATCCTCTATGTAGAAAAATATTGACATTGCACAGATTCGTCCATGAGGAGAAAATACTGATATTGTATAGATTCTATTGATATTGTACAGATTGTTGTGTGAGTGGTGAAGTATTTATGGTACACAGTTGTGAATGCACTGATGTTGCACCAGAGTGAAATATGACA
Organism: Dascyllus trimaculatus; assembly: GCA_024666655.1. Lineage (NCBI taxonomy): Eukaryota > Metazoa > Chordata > Actinopteri > Pomacentridae > Dascyllus > Dascyllus trimaculatus. Next base: position 2,226,712 of record CM045460.1, read on the forward strand.
AATATGAGCAGTCTACTGGGAGCAAGCCTGGTTGTGAAGTCTGACAGCAGCAGCAGGAAGTAAGAACCTGCAGTATCTCTCCTTCACACACAGCAGATGAAGTAACCTGTCATTGAAGGAGGTGCCCAGTACTGTCAGAGTTTGTCCGCTCTTATCCAGATAGCTCACATGTATCTAACATGTATACACATGACTGTGCCCCTCGGGTCAGTCCATCAAGGAAAGAGGATGTTCACTGTGCTTGAACATCCTTTTCTCAAGGAAACGGAAACAGATCTATGTTTAGATCACAGTGAAATGAAGAAAAGGTGCTTTCAGCTGGAAAACAAAATAAAGCAGTCAGTTCAATTTTATATATATCCCTCTTGCCCTCTTCGGGAATTTTTGTACATTTTTGTCAACTTTTTTTTTTAATTTGGTCATCATTTTAGCTGTGTTGCAGTTAGGGGCATGAAATTTTGCAAGAAATCTTATTTTTAGTGGAATTTTTGAAATATGCTGTGTTTTACTGTCACATGTCTTTAATACACACACACAGGTACGCATGCACGTGCACGCACACGCATAAACACACAAACTTACACACGTACACACGCAAACACGAACGCATGCATGCATGCATGCATACCTCCTGGGGCCCCCTGGTGGTCACACGACTCCATTAAAATCAATGGTAAAAATACAAGAATTTCATGGAAGTCAATGGGGCATTTTTGTACACGAAGGTGTCCAGTGTTACTATTTGACACTACATTAAAAATACTCATGCAATCAAATCAATTTTGTTGGTAATCTTTGACATATCCAAGACTCTAATAACCACCAAAGCCCCATCTCACTACTGTTTATTATATAAAAAAATATTTAACTTTTTGTGTTTTATTTTTAAAAAATTAAATATTTTGTATCAATAAACTGGCATTTAAAGGGTTAAAATCCTAAAAATGATTAAATGTTTGGTAGTTTTGAAAAGGTCTGAAGTTGTGTAAGTGATTTATGTAAAAAAAAAATCAGAAAAAAATATGAATGTATGATGATTTAATTGCAGTTTTTAGTGTGTGTACATTTTTGTACACAAAGGTGTCCAGTGTTATTATTATTAAAGAGGGCATGAGGGATATATAACACCACTTCACAACATATGTCATGTCACAACGCTTAACATAGTAAAGTGAAGACCATACCAGTTTTACACAGAGCAGAAAACCCAACAATCCAAAACTGTCTTTGAATTTCCTGTGAGCAAGCAGTCAGTGACAGTGGGAAGGAAGCAAAAAAACCCCTAGGATGGGAGACCCAGGCTCAGGCAAGGTGGCCATCAAGCAATGTGTGATTGCTGCCATGTTGAAAATAAAGAAAGGAGAGAAGCTCTCGGCTGCAAAAATATTTTTAAAATGTGAAATCACTTTGAATGCCTGTTTGGAATGGTGATGTTGCTCATTTATTCACCTTTATTTATACTTGAAATCATTAGGCGGCAACCCTCTTTTTCAGCAGCATTGAGTCAATTATAAAAGCAAACAGAAACCAAAGAATAATAAACAACACAGCTGGTTAAACACAAACATTAGAATTTCATGTTTAAGGATTTGTTAGATAAAATAATTATAATGGGAATTACATCACAGAAATATAGGAATTTCTAAAATTTGCAAACAAGATAAATAACAAATAAAGGTGTTAAAATGTACAATCCAATACAATTATACAAAACAGTTGCAAGTAGAGCTTGGGAGGTTTAATATCTAATTTACAAAAGATTCAACTTTATTGTCATTGCACACAGTACAATGAAATGGGCTCTTTTTACATATTGCAGCTTGTTAGGAAGCTGGATTTAGAGCTTGTTGCTTTAACAATTAGTCACTGTTACCCAAAATGTGTAAATTGCCCATAAGATTTAAGTGTATCAATTTTATTTACTGTATTCTTTTGTGGTCTTCAGGTGCACTAAAATTTAAAATAGGGCTTTCCAAAATCAGACATTACTCATGGAACATGAAACTGATAGAAATAGTAATCTGATCAAATCCATCTGATTATTGAAGCAGCGTGTAAAGTACCATGGTGATTTTATAGTAAGGGCTTCATAGATAAAAGAGGGAAGCGAGTATCACGTCTCTTTTGTAGGGAAAGCCATATCAATTACAATGATGAGTGCTATAGCATCACCAGTAGTAGACCTTAAGGCAGAGTGATAGACATGGCCCAGAAGTTAAAGACTTGGAACCCACAGGTCCCACAAGTCCCAATGTAAATCTTAGGGAGCATGAAGTCAAAGAACAAACTGTGTGAAGCTGAAAAGGGGATTAGAATATGCACAACCCAATAGCAAAACCAAGCAAGTCTGACGTGGATTTCCCAGTTGTTACTGTCAATGAGATAAAAGCTTCAAATAAGTTTGAAGTTATTTTATTGTTACCCTTTTAATTGTTCCCAAAATTATATTTATAAAATGATATTTTGCTGTCTATCCATTTTTACTAGTTAACTTTTATACTAGAGGAAAAAGTCTTTAATTCCTGTGCTGCTGAAATACAACTGGCAGCTACTGGCAATTTTTGAGGGGGAATGACCTCCTACATGTAGTTCAATGCATAAGTTGACATTGTGAATCGATGAACACATTGTAAATGTCAATACCACAACTCTTGCCATTTGTTTTTAGTGGCTCTTTTCCTTAACATACGCTTTTAATGATGACTAGATCCTCTAGCACTATAAAATGTAAATGAATTCCAACCAGATTATGCAGGAATGCAAGTATTCTGTTTGGTCACCTGGAGAAAAAAGGGATGGAACGTCACTGTTGTGTTTCAGCAGAAAACATACCCCCAAAGTGCTCCAGTGCAAACCTGTGAATCTCTTTCTGCTCGAGACGGATGTGAAAATGTTCTGTGGCTCTTAATCATCAGTCCGTTTGTGATAGAAATATTAAGAGCATTATAGTCTAGATCTTTGGCTCTGGTGAATGCCATAAACTTTAATCAGCACTGAGTACATGTCTTAGGTCTTTAAGGGCATCTCGCCAAACATTGTAGGTTTTTACTGCTAGATGTATGGTTACAGCACTATGTCTTCTGCATATAGATGGGCATGACAATTTTTCTAGTGGTGAAACAATATTGATAATATGAATGGTGAAACGAGCTGGGCCTGATACTGAACCCTGTTGAACACCTTTTCTTACAGGTAATAACTCAGAGAGCTCAGGTAGTTTTCAACATGGCTGTCTCTCTGATGGGTCGTTTCTAAACCAGTTACATGCTTGACATTAATATTGCTTGTATCTGTATTGTGTCCTGAACAGAAAACATTGACGCTGTTTGCTTTTTCCTGCTGATGATCTTAGATTTAGATCAAATGTCAGATTCAAATATGCAAATTTATTTTTCAGAACGTAGTTTTAGAGTGAGCAGCTGGAGAAAAATCACTGAGACACAACCCCAGAACTCCCATTTCTTTCCTTATCTGCAATGCATCCCACTCTGCTCCTGTTCTTCCAGCCTTAGAGTGCAGACTTAAATGGAAAGTCATTACATAAAGAACCTGAAAGACTGAACATCAGCACAGTGTGGACACATAGCAATTGATGGATGCAGAGATTTTGTTTTTCTTACCTGAACTAACCTGTTTTATTTATTTTTCTTCTGTTCTAAGGCATATTTCTATGACCCTCCCTGCCAGCTTCAGAGGGAAGAACACTACCAGACCAGACTATGAGCACCAGAACTCCAACCTGTATGCTATTTCAGGTCAGCAACAGTTTGTTATGGTCCTTCAATATCCTTGGCCAAAGTCACACGCAGACAACTTAAATATTGGAATCCCCAGATAAGAATGATGATAGAGGCCTTGACTGCTGGGGGTATATAATTATAATAGTTCTAATAATTCTCAAAACAATACATACTATGAGGTGTATAGATAAGACAGTGCAACATTGCACTCTCTTATATATACACTATATTACCAAAAGTATTTGCTCACCCATCCAAATGATCAGAATCAGGTGTCCTAATCACTTGGCCTGGCCACAGGTGTATAAAATCAAGCACCTAGGCATGCAGACTGTTTTGACAAACATTTGTAAAAGAATGGGTCGCTCTCAGGAGCTCAGTGAATTCCAGCGTGGAACTGTCATAGGATGCCACCTGTGCAACAAATCCAGTCGTGAAATTTCCTCGCTCCTAAATATTCCACAGTCAACTGTCAGCTTTATTATAAGAAAATGGAAGAGTTTGGGAACAACAGCAACTTGGCCACCAAGTGGTAGGCCACGTAAACTGACGGAGAGGGGTCAGCGGATGCTGAGGCGCATAGTGCAAAGAGGTCGCCCACTTCCTGCACAGTCAATTGCTGCAGAGCTCCAAACTTCATGTGGCCTTCAGATTAGCCCAAGTACAGTACGCAGAGAGCTTCATGGAATGGGTTTCCATGGCAGAGCAGCTGCATCCAAGCCGTACATCACCAAGTGCAATGCGAAGTGCCCGATGCAGTGGTGTAAAGCACGCCGCCACTGGACTATAGAGCAGTGGAGACGCATTCTCTGGAGTGATGAATCACACTTTTCCATCTGGCAATCTGATGGACCAGTCTGGGTTTGGAGGTTGCCAGGAGAACGGTACATTTGGGACTGCATTGTGCCAAGTGTGAAATTTGGTGGAGGAGGAATTATGGTGTGGGGTTGTTCTTCAGGAGTCGGGCTTGGCCCCTTAGTTCCAGTGAAAGGAACTTTGAATGCTTCAGGATACCAAAACATTTTGGACAATTCTATGCTCCCGACCTTGTGGGAACAGTTTGGAGCGGGCCCCTTCCTCTTCCAACATGACTGTGCACCAGTGCACAAAGCAAGGTCCATACAGACATGGATGACAGAGTCTGGTGTGGATGAACTTGACTGGCCTGCACAGAGTCCTGACCTGAACCCGATAGAACACCTTTGGGATGAATTAGAGCAGAGACTGAGAGCCAGGCCTTCTCCACCAACATCAGTGTGTGACCTCACCAATGCGCTTCTGGAAGAATGGTCAAATATTCCCATGAACACACTCCTCAACCTTGTGGACAGCCTTCCCAGAAGAGTTGAAGCTGTAATAGCTGCAAAAGGTGGACCGACATCATATTGAACCCTATGGGTTAGGAATGGGATGGCACTTAAGTTCATATGTGAGTCAAGGCAGGTGAGCAAATACTTTTGGTAATATAGTGTACCTCAGGTATGTCGCAATCCATTCTGCAATAACCTGCCTGAACATGTATCAGGTGGGATAAGGCCGGACTTGCTTCATTGTTTTGTTAATTACATTAATGCTACAAGTTGATGAACTTAAAAGATGTTATCTGGTCCAGACACACAGAACAAGACGAATCATGTATTACACAATGACCAAAACCACTACACCTACGTAAGTTGGCATGGAATGACTCTGGGTCAAAAGTACACATACAGAAATGGACTTTTGCCATCCACTAACTTCTGGTTCTGTCTGTGACCACTCCTCATGACATAATTGATACGGTTCTAAAACTTTAATTCCATTGAAGTGATGATTTAGCCATTTCTTTACCACATTTAATGTGTGTTTTGGGCTTTCCTGAAGAATATAGAAGTAGTCTTCCTTCTTCATTATTACATTTAATTTGTGTAAAGCACCAGTTCCACTGGCTGCAAAACAGCCATGGACTATAATACCACCATCATGCTCAATGGTAGGTTAGCTGTTCTGGGGTTAAGGGCCTCATCTTCTCTCCTCCAAACATTTTTGTGGTCATTGTGGCCGAATAGCTTAATTTTTGTTCCATCTGACCACAGAACTTTCCTCCAGAAGGCCTTTTCTTTGTCCATGTGATCAGCAGCAAACTTCAGTCGAGCCCTGAGGTTTCATTTCTAAAGGATGAACTTCCTTCTTGCACAGCAGCCTCTCAGCTCATTGTGATGTAAAACACTGACATCTGTGTTCCAGCAGCTTCTAATTCATTGCAGACCTGCTTTTTGGTGGTGATTCTTGGTTGACTCTTGACCATCCTGACCAATTGTTTCTCAGCAGAAAGTCATAACTTGTGTTTTATTTCTTTGGGATCTGCAGCTGCTTTGAAATTACTCCAGTCTCTTTCCTGACTTCAAGTCAATGATTTACGTTTCACATCTGTGCTGAGCTCCTCAGACTTCCTCACTGTAGTGTCTGTGGCTAAGTCTAATGACTGTATCAAATGGGTCCTATTTAAATAGTGTCAGAGGAGTCACCAGCTGTTGTCAATCATAATCACCCCCGAGAAGTTAGGATGCCATGCCGCTAATAAAATTTGATCAACACAACTTTATACATCACCAAAACTGATCATTCAAGTTGCTGTATGTCTGTTTTTCACCCAGTAGATTTTGCCATATTTCCGGATGATCTGTAATAAATTTATGAAAGAACCAGAATGCAGGATTTTTGTTTCTTGTGACAAAGATATGTTTAAATATTTCCATCACAAAAAAAATTAGCAGTTCTAGTAGTATATAATACATGGTCTTTACAAGTGTATGTAAACTCCTGTTCACAACTGTAAAATATAACTGAATCTACAATGAATATGGTTGATGAACATTATTCTTCCAAAAGATACTCTGGTGTTGTAATGATGGTGATGTGTTGTCTAACACATTGGTCCAAAATAGGTGCTCTGTTAGGTCAAGTTCTGGTGACTGCAAAGGCCACATCCTATGATTCACATAGTCTTAATCAAACCCTTAAGTGACCACTTCTGCTCTATGGATCAAGACAAGTGGACCCAAACCATAAAATGCCCCAACAGTATAACAGACCCACCAGATGGCCACCCGGTATGGGTTAGGGGTTCAGGTTTTTCCTTTAATTTGTCACCTGTCTGCATGTTGATGTGCTGATTAGAATGAGTAAGACACTACAGAGCAGTGGCATTACACACAGTGTTCACAGTGTATAACCTTGATTAAGTCGTGTGCACATAACCCCAGGCTCCTACAGAATAACTACACACACCTATACACACCTCAGACAACAAGCAAGCAACCTCAGTCTGCTGCTTGCTTGGTGGTCTGTTTATGTGGGAGACATCACATTACTGAGTCCTATAAACCTATACCACAGTGTCCCTTCCAACTTTCATCTTAGCAAAAGTGATGTCATGTTTTTCTCTTGAAATGTGTTGTTGTGATCTTTTACAATGTGAGGTATAGTGGAATTATGACTGCAGTAATGTCAAATTGAGGTGGCCACGGAAATGGCCTCACCAAAAATTGTACATCATCAATTTGTTAGGTATCTTCACTATGACTGGTTAATTATGTTGTGAATGTTTTACTTAAAGACATATTCATGTGACACTGTTGGAACCATGTCTTTCAGCAATGGATGGGGTGCCTTTCATGATCTCTGAGAAGTTTGCCTGTGCCTCATCTGATGTAAGTTGCCTAAGCTCAGCCCTAAGTTTCTAGGTAGCAGGTTAACATGCTAATAGGGAGCATGTGTAGCAGTACCTACTGGTGTGCACTGACACCTCTGCTCAAGTTGTGCACATACAATGCCCTCCAACAATATGTTAACCGTAGAGTGTAAACTTCTGACACTAGTAACGCCAGGGCTGTATGTTGGCTACTGTACAACCAGTGGAATAAACAACGCACATCCTATAAGCAACTTGTCCTCTTTCACTGCTGACATCACTGTTGAAATAGGTATAGTAGTAATAAGCTGAAAGGAAAGAATTGCATGAAGAACACTGAAAGTTGAACTTATTCACTAAACTGAGCTCTAACCGTCTTTCTCTCGGTGTTCAGCTGCAGCAGGTGGATCTCATGGGCATTACCATCAAGTCACTGGCTGAGATCGAGAAAGAGGTGAGTAGGCGAAATGTAACCAAGCTGAAGCTATTACAGTTCAATATTCAAAGAGAATCCCAATTTTTTACTGTTTATTCTCACAGCATTCATTTCTATGAGCTGTTATATTGCGCTCACTAGTAACTGGTAAACCCCTTTATTTTGAGTCCAACTGAAAATGAACATACCTGCAATGTCAGTGACAATTTCCCCTTTTCCCCTGGATGTTGGTTTATCAATATTAACAGCGACCAGACTGCAATAAAAAAGGAATGACCCTTACCTTGAACAGAAAGTATCATTTAAAAAGCAAATACTGCTTCGGTTCTCTAAATGTTGAAGAGTATGAGGGAAGTAGTAGCGGTTTAAGGTAAAAACATTCCCAACAACAGATCATGTGAGATTGGGTTGAGTCCACATTGCTCTTGATAGTCTCAACAAAGGAGTAATGAACAATTGGAAAATTGTCCCTGTAGTTACAATATATGTCCACCAGAGGCCAGTATGATCCTGAGTTGGCTCTCAGTGGATCATTGTGAATCACAGATATGAACCAAAACCTTGTATTGGGCCTGTTTGTGTTCTGTTGTTGAGGAAATAGATTTCCTGTCTGTGCTTCATGAACAGTATCGTGCACATTTTATATCATCAGTTCTGTTTCTAATTTGGCAATGATGAGTAATGCGAGAGAGAGATCTCTGCAGCTCTCTGCAACACGCACACACTCTCACACTCTCTCTCTCTCTCTCTCTCTCTCACACACACTCACACACACACACATACACATGCTCTAGATCAATCTGTGGAAACATTCAGTGAAAGTTTGTCACATTATACAAACAGTGATTACAAGGTAACTATTAGCATTCAGAAATTCAATCTGAAATGGTCAGAACATCATCTGGACTGTTACTTATAAATTCAGTATCAGATCCCTTGGAGTGAGGGGGATTAATAGGGAACCATCAGGAAATAAACTAGTAAAAGGGATGTGCTTCTTGCAGGCCAATTTTAATATTAAACTCTGAACAGAACTGCCTTCAGAGCAGGTCAGCTGTGCAGCATCAGTTACCAGGGTGTTCTACCAGGTTAAAAGAGAACCACCTTTGTGACTTTGGCAGAAATATACAACCTCAAGTTGGTAATTTTGGTTGCAGCGTACTTAATGAAAGTTTGACTTATTGAAGAATGGGGTGATTTGTGTCAGACCATATTACAGTGTAATAATGTTCAACTCTCCCAATAGTATGATTACAGTTTCCGCACAGAGCACAGTGCAGCAGCTCGACTGCCACCCAGTCCGACGCGGACCTCCCTGAGCTCCGAGGCCTGAGCATCCCCTCTCTAACAACACTCTTGCCCATGGACACCTGCAGGAGAGACCTGTACACAACTACTGAGAACCTGCCCACAGCAAACAGTGATTCCCCACCTCTCCAAAAGAAAACTGACCAAGAAGAAAATAACAGCAAAAATGATGCATTTTCTAACTTCTGCGTGATGTTGTGGTCTCTGTGCATTAGTGTGCTATTGAAACATAACAAACATTGGAACTCAGTGGGTCAGGCTGAAACCACTTCATACAGCATTTTGTGCTGAAGGAATAATAGAGGAGTCCTGCACATATGATTTTAAAATACATTTCTTCAGAGTATCATAAGTGTTGTTCCTTATGACAGAAATAGCCACGCCCCATCTGAAGGACTTATAGCAAGCAAAATAAAGGATTACAGAGGTACTTTTGATGGAGGGTATCTGTTAGGCCTTTCCTATTTGAAATGAACTGAGTCTGAAAGCAGATGTCATATTTGCCTTCCTTGTTTATGACATATGTGCTGTTCTGTTGTGAATCAAAACACCAGGAAGGCAAGTCATGTGCTAGAAACACTAAAGCAAGCAGTGGGAATTTTCTGTGCTGTTGTACTGGTGTTCTTTATGGGCAGTGATTCTGATTGTTCTCTAGATATTACTGTAATATCCTGGTATGACTGTGAGTGCACTTTGTGTTTGGGAATTTCAGTGTGCTTCCTGTTTGCCACAGATCTTCTGTTAACCACTCCTCCACTTTCTCTGAGCCAGCAGCTTGGATGACTTCTAGAACCACTGTTACTGATCAAAGGTTTCTAAACCAAGGCGCAGGTTACACTGCTGCACTGCACATACCACTATTGTGACTGTTGTCAACTGTGTCTAATATAAATTAAGCTAGTTATTAACGTCTGAGTTTTGATACCAATACCAAACAAATATATTTTCAATACCTTACTGTTTGTTTTCCTTTGAAAGAAGAACATTAGGTTTTAGCCTCAGCACATCCCGAACACATTTTGGTTGGTACCAAAAAAGTATTGAGTTTAGAGTTTTGATACCCAGTCCTGATGTCTTCATAGTTTTAAGTTACTTCCTTGGTATTTAACAAAGATTTTACAGCCAATGTATTAGCTGCAAAGTGCTCTTCTCTTTAGTTCAACACATTGGTTACATGTGAGAAAGCGTGTCTGTGTTGTATGTTTTTGCTTTGTGACAATGGTTGAGGTTGTTTCCTTTCTGTCCTTTTTAACAGACCATGAAATTGGCATGGGAAAACCACCAACTCAGAATCATCTGAGTTTACTTCTGATGAAAGTGATGCAGTTTAGACACCAAGAAGGAGTCGCTGCTTGGTGTCTAAACTAACCTGTGCTTTCATTTGTCCACAGTCAGTGTTCCCCATCTACAAACTACTAAAGAGCATATCTGATGTCAAGCTTCAGTTCATTCAAGTAATTTATAGATTTGTTGTCGAGTCCCACTGACGGTAACTTAAGAGCAACATTGGAAATATTTTTGCCAGTTCAGACCACACACCATCAGCGAGGTGATGGGCCCTGTACGAAAGACTGAGGGTGGTGGGACCCGTGGCTGTCGGTTACAACCGTTGAAGGTTTTATTGTAGTAGATGGCAACAGATCCAGCATCAGTGCAGTGGATGATGTACTGACAAGAAGAACTGATTTAAGTCTTCTTTGCCTCTTATGTTAACTTCCACTGAGTTCAATGATGTTGGAGCATTGAAGTGAAAGATAAAAACCTGCAACAGGTCAGCAGTCATCTTTTTAGGGTTTTCAGCACGAGCCATCCACTGTCAGACACACCAGTGTTTGTTCACGTCTTGCCTGAAACCCCAAATCAGCCATTAGTGGTTTGGTACCTGTGTGTGTTCTGTTAAATGTCCCATACTCTGAGCCTGAAGACAGTACTGCCTTTATAAAAGAGCAGGAGAGTAGTGAGGAGGACATGGCTCTGTTGTTGTGATGAAGGCACTGATCCAGTTGACATGTACATTACATAAAATACACAATGTGAGCCATTCTAGTAAAAGTTAGTCGTTGAAGCAGGCCTTGATTTGCTCAGCTGTTGCTGTTTGAGACCTCAACATTGTTTGAATACTGACTTTTGTTTAAAAGTCCACAGAACCTGTGATGTGCTCAAATTGACTATATATTAATTTGAAGTTCACTTCAAAAAGTGTGTGTGTGTGTGTGTGTGTGTGTTTAGGTTGTCTTTGCCTCTCTTTTTATACATTAACAAAATCCTTGATTCTACATAAAAGGTCACTGACCCTGTTATTTTGTTTATTTCACTATTTCATACAACTCATGTTACAAGAAAATATGTTTTTTTATTCTGCAATGTTATCAAGTCAGTAATGCACGGAGTGAGTCCTGTTGCTTTATGTTTGTATTTGTCTAATTTATTAGTCATTTCAGTATTGTGACCATGTTGTCTCATTGTTTCTGTTTTCAGAAGTGTATCATATAAAACTCATTTGCACTGCTGACATGATGGATGACCTGAGAAGAGAAGTGGCTCATGTCCATGTGAAGCTCTGTATCTGCCTGTTCTGTGATCAGCTACACATGTATCATTTCTTAGCTCTAGTGTTTACCTGCAGCCAGTTTTGCTGAAGCATTTAATAGCTAACTAATATGGCGTCTGCTTTAACAACAAGTAAGAATCCCGCTTTGATGTTTCTGTTCGTTTTCATGCATGATGACATGACGAGGTGTCAGAGGTTTCAGCACGACACCTGTTTTTGTAGGTTAATGATTAAAAGTCACAGATTTTGTCTCATAGATTTTATTCACCAGGAATGAACAAAGCTGTCAGTTGAATTTGTAATGTGAGGGAGTTTCATTAAATTTTGATGAACTGAAGTCTGTGATCTATATTTGATTTTCATTTAGGTAATAATGGTGATGCCACTCAGCTTCAAGCCTGATCAACCCTAAATTTTAAATAATTATATAGTCATTTTTTAAAAATCTCTTCGATGAGGACCTTTTAAGTGTTTTTAAAGCCTTCACCGCATAACAACATGGGCACAACGGTGAGCCTCACTGCAGCTTGGTGTCTGCAAAGTTTTAAAATCTGTTTTCATGTTAAATGTGGAACGTTTTATTCTAACTTCAAATTGTTTCAATCTGTGTATACAAACTGAATTTTTTTGACATGACAACTGCCTTTGAAGCCAAGTGCTTTACAGTAGAATAACAAGACTGGCTTTATGAATTACTGAACAAGCTTGATATTGAGGTTAAGATCTGACAGGGTTGTTTATGGTGTGAATTTACCTGAGTAATTTGAATACTAAAAAATAATATTACAAAATACAAGAACATATAAAATACAACTTTACCTAACTGTAATTAAAGTTAACACACTACAGTGTTATTAATCATAGAGACGAAGTTAGATTGTTAGGGTCACTAAGTTGTGATTCTACCAAACTATTTGTGAAAAAACAACAATTCAATCCAGTCCTCCAGTACCCTTTTAGCAGGCTTTGTTTTTTTCTTTATATGTGTATTGTTTTGTGTTTGATATGATTTTACTGTATATTTCAGTATTTGATTAAATATGCTCTGAAGAATTCATAAGCATTTTCAGCTTGTTATGATGAGCACTAGCAGCTGAAGAGCTGTAGGACTACTGCTGACCACAGGTGACATGAAGTCAAAGCAGCAGCAGCCCTTTATAGACTTCCAGCAAACAGCAACAAACAGAATTAAAGCTGCAAGCAGCGTTGAACGGGCCCTCGCACACCCACGTGTGTCGGGACGTGGCGCACGTCCAGGTGTGGTGCATGTCAGGATGTGGCAGAAATTTCAAGGTGCTAAGACTTAGCTGACCAATTTCAAGGATTGCATCACAAACTTTCTCTCATGGCACGGCCACCATGTACATCAGTTAGAGGTGTCAAACTCATTTTCATCCCGGGACACATCAGCATCATGGTTGTCCTCAAAGGGCCTGTTGTAGACTTCATAAATGTAAGTTCTCCTTAACATATTGTTAAACAATTGTCTCTGCATTCAGTGTACAAATATTGTGAATTTGTTTATATGAAAGTAAAATATATGTTGGCATGTTGTTGTGTTGTTTTAACATATATATTATATATTTTAATTTGGGCTCCAGCCTAACTTTTCCCCTAGTAGCAGTGGTGCTACCAACTTTCTTGTTGCACCAGCCAATGATTTGGTCGCCCCTCCACACCTCTTTGTTTTGGTTCAGCATTGCTACAGCTATTAATCCACTATGCCTGCTGATGAATAGCTGTTTTTGTATAACTGACTTATGGTGCATTGATTTTCAGTGACACAAGACTTGATATTTGTAAAATATTTCATTCAGAAAATATATTCATTTTTTCACCAGTCATCTTCTGATATCAGTCATAAACTGGTCACAGGCTAAACACTTGCTGAACATCTGCTCATTGGTAAATCCTACATTTTACTGATGTTCCATAAACACCTCACATACTAAGGGTGGCCCTGAAGTGCAAACCACATCAACAAATGGCTAAACACAAGTAAAAATTGAAAAAATTAACTACATACACAAGTACATATTCAACAACACTACAACATTAACTACTGGTGACCCTAAAGTGCAAAACACTACAACATTAACCAAAACACAACTACATGAACCAAACTGGAAAAGGTGGGTACCAGTGGGCAACATGAGACGTCGGAAGTGGAAGTTATTCTGCCTGAATGAGAAAACTTTCAAAGGTAATCCAAGTTTTGGGGAAATACTACTGTTATTATGACACAAAATGCACTTTTAAGGTTATTTGAAGTGAGAAAGTGGTTGTATAGACGTCAAATCTGTGCTCATTTTATCAAGATGAAGTCTGTCTAAAAATTTACTCTGACAATGTTGGAGATGTGAGTGTCTCGGTTAGACATCTACAACCAGGAGGTCAGCGCTCACAGTAGCCCGCCGAGAGCAGCCTTGTCTCAGCTACACTGTCTCCTGATCTCCTGAGACCCCAACTTTTTTGGGCCATGCATTTTTGATTTACCTCAGTTATTTGGGATTAGTAGGACCAAATGAATATGAAAAAGAAGTGGTAGCAGTCATATGAATAGTAATAAGTAATAGCAGATCAGCCATGGAGTCTCCCAGCAGTCAGTGAGGATGTGGGTTTCTTCATCTGTCCCTCTAGTAGAATTCAGCTTAACACTAGAACAGCCATAATTTCACAACTGCTAGAACTGCCATGAGCGCTCATTTTGACCGCTAGATTGTAAACTCTATAAACTTTCATGATAAATAACTAAATGAAAGAGTAATGGATTTATTCTGTTATGATGTATTAAAAACAATGATATAACATCAAATATGTCTTTCAACAAGTTTAATTATACATTTGTCAATATTCATGTCATCACAAATTGTAGCAATAGTCACCCTGCACCGTAATTAAAAGGTACTTGTACTTAACTGGAGTATTTTCAGTTTGGCCAGCTTTGTACTTGAGCTTCACAACAGTTTACAGAGAGAAATTGTCATTTTTATTCCAGTGTATTTCACAGATTTACTCACAATTTATGAATGAAGACTTCACAAATAAAAGATATGTTAAGCTGATAAAATCTGTTGTGCTCTCACTAATTACATCCCCAGAGTTGAGTTTAAATGATACACAGATGCATCTCATATAATTAGAATACAGTGGGAAAGTTCCATTTTTTTTTTCATCAGACATTGCGAAAAGTGAAAACTATATATATTCTAGACACCTTACACATGAACTGAGATATTTCAAGCTTTTATTGGTTTTAACTTTGATGATAACAGCTTCCAGGTCATAACCCCAAACCCCACCCCCCCAAAATCTGTCTCAAAATATTAGAATATTTCACAGAGGGCCACAGAGATGCTTGAGGAGCAACAAAAACAACAAATTATAACCAGCTGCTGTCTGAGCAGAAGAACTCTGATTGGTCTGATATGAATGATGCTGAGCTGCAGACAGTTTGATAGACTACACAGACCACCAGCACAGCTATTACAACATGTGACACAGAGAACATCAACATTTGTACGTATTTAAACCTGATTCATCTTATTGACTGGCCTGTTGCACACAAATGCCCCGCAGTGCTTTGTGTTGTTGCCACACAGCTGGTTTAAACTGCCGCTTAATTTTCCACAACCTTTCCAACTGCTCAGATATATCACACAGACAATATTGTAAAAGCATGTTTACAAGGATGCCAGCTGCTGCTGATTTCCTAAAACAGTGTTTTACAGCTGTCTTTGACAAATGCTGCTTGTTTATATCATAGAAATGATGGAAGTCAGTGTGTGTGGCACATTTTATCAAAGACTTGATTTCGTTGACACTCTTTTATCCTTGTGTATACATGTGTTGTCTTAATTTTACATGCTGGGAGTGGCATCTGATGGTTGCACAGATCAAACCTCCTCTTTTCCTTCAACTAGTCTATAAAACGGCTGCTGGCAAATTAACAGAATTAGCTGTGGAGTTTGTTAATTAGGCTTCACACAAAAGCAGCATGGCACCCTGGCCTGATTATCAAACTGAAAACAGTGTTGTCTTATTCTCTGTTCTTCTTTAATTCTGCATGACAATGTTTCTTAAAGCTGAGTGTGGAAGCAACCTTAGAGAAATATGAAGACACAAGTGGCAGATAATTTCACTGGTGAATGGTCACACACAGCTCATACACTGTTGGTCAAAATGTTAGTTACAGCTTGTAGATGTTGGGGATTTGTTGTAAAGCACCATTGTAGTGAACATAATACAGAAGTTTGTATTATAAGCTTATTGAGTAATCATTCAATATGTAAATAAAACTCATAATAGATGTTTTTGTTTCCAATTGAATGGTTTTGGGGCACTAGAGGTAATTAAACATGCTGCTGCCTCTCTTAGGCAAGAATGGCAACAGGATGCAGATATCCAAGTTAGTCGTGAAACAGTCAACAGGAGGAAGCCATGTCTGACAGCCAGATACAAGCGGGAGCTCCTCCAGTGGGCCAGGCAGTGCTGAGCCCTTACTGCAGATCACTGGCAACATTTCCTGTTTGGATATGAGTCGCTTTTTCTGCTGTACAGGACTGATGACCGTGTCAAGGTGCGTCAAAAATAAGGTGAAAGACTAAATGAGGATTGTGTACAGCTAAGACTCACCATTAGAGGCAGATCTGTCCATGTATAGGGTCTTTGAATCCAATGGCAAATCAGACCTGGTGATCTTTGGAGCCAATGCCACTGGGGCTGTGTATCATTATATGCTGAAATCAGTTGTTGCCATGGGCCCAGCAGACATTCAGAGAGAACTTCGGGCACCAAGATGACAATGACCAGCACACAGAGCACAAACTGTGCAGGATTTTCTTGACCAGGAGGGAATTGGTGTTTTGCACCAACAAGCATGCTCGCCTGATACCAATCCCATCAAGCATTTGTAGGATGCCCTGGGACATGCATTTGCTGCCAGAAACCTACAGCCAGCTAATCTTCATGAACTTGGCCAGTTTTTACAAGAGGAATGGGCCAGTCTCTGCAATGCAGCGTTACACACATTAATGGAGAGTCTGCCTCGCAGATTGGCAGTCGTCTTGCAACTTTTCGGTTCTGTAGAAAAGACAACGCCTCCTCCTTCACGTCGTCTTGGAGATTCACCGGTGTCATTTCCCAGCTGTCGACTTCAACCCACTCCTCTGGGTCGGGAATCTCAGGTCATGTTTTCACCTCTTCTGACAGGACTCCTCTGTCTGCATCTTCTAACTTCTTCAGTGCTCTGCCTGCCCAGAGCCCCGTAGTTTTTCTCCTCATGGCAACCATCCCATTGATGTTGACCACTCCAACACAGGATGGTAAGCTTTGTGTGCTCGTGGCCATAATTCTCGGTTCCTAGTTCCTTCTAGTCTGAAACTGGCTTCAGCTGCCCCACTCCTTGGATTCCTCCTTTCTTCAGTGAAACTGTGTTACTGCACTAACACTTTCTTCACTCTTTAAGGCTTCTTGTATTTTGCTCAACTGCTGCACTAGTGAGTATTTCCTTCCTCACTGGTTCGACAACCACATACCCTGATATAGAGTCCACTAGCACCAAAAGGTATTCCACACCTCTTTTCCCTGTTACTCCCATCGGGCCTGCTACATACAGATCCCCAGGGAACGGTGCTCTTGATAGTGAGACCCTCTACTCGCTGTCCTCTGCGCCCTGCGTTGTAGCGACCACATACTTCACAGGCTCGCAGAACTTGGTGTATGCAATGTTCTGAAATCCAAAGTTGCTGCTTCTCCAGTTCCTTCCGTGTGGAGCCTGTGCCCACATGGCCCAATGCCTAATGCACGACCTGCACTACCTCCTCCACGCACTCCTCTGGGACCACCTTTTCTCTGGGTGTACTGTCCCACTCCTCGATCCCAACAAAGACAATTTTTTTCATCTCCTCCGCTGTGAGGGGACCGGGCGGAAGACTCACTTCCTCCTCGGCGGGCCTGATCTCTTGTCGTCTCGAGTCGCCTGCTTCCTCAAAGCCTCTTAGGAGGTTAGGCTCCTCCATGGTGTTCGCTGGGACTTGGTCAGCTGTCCTCGACTCCGGGCTTAACTCCTGCGGTGCTTCCTGCACCTTCCTGCAGGCTCAGTGATCCTGAGCTCCTCCCAGACGATCACTTCTTCACAGTAAATCCTCAAGCAGAACTTTTTTCCACTGCAGATTCACTCCTTGGGTTCGACTAAGAGTTCCAGGAACCCCTTTGGGCTTGTGGGGTTCTTCTTTTGGACTCAGCCACTCCTGTCGAGCCCTCTTATGTCCGTTTGTTCAGACACCAAAGATGTAGCTTGTATGTAATCAGATGTAATCTGGAATTTGTGTTCCATATTTCTGATGAAATAGTAATAAACTAATTATTTTGTATGGAAACAGGACTGGACTATATTATGCAAGAAATTGTTCGCTTTTATGAAACCAATTTGCACAAAAGAGAACAAAGTCTCTTGTAACCAATTTTTTGACCAACAGTGTCTACTGTCAGGCTTCCTCCATGCCAAGTCACCCAACCCTCTCCAGGTTGTGTCATAGATTTTCTGTTTAAAAATTATGTGAAAATGTTGATGAAGTTCATGGGACCTTGCAAAATCCTAAAGCTCTACTCCAAACACTTTTTAGTAATGAACCTTTGAGGTTAGTGCTTTAGAAACAAAAATAAGAATTCTTTATGTGGAATAGCTCTATTCCTCCGCCTTACTTTGAGAACATCTCAGTGTGAATGTGATTGATGTTGAGATGGTTGCTGGTATGACTGAAAAGGAGATGCTGTCTGGAGCCTTGTCACCAGCCCTCCACCTATCCCATGGTGGTTTCATGTTTTGTGCCCTCCTCAACACAAGATGTGTCTCGGATTTGTAAGAACCCAGAGACTTTGTGATCTCCTGGACATGCAGCAATATAGTTCTGAAGTTGCATGAGTCCAAATGCCACCAACAGTTTCCTATCTGCACATCTGTAATGACTACTACAACAACATCTGTGCCCATAGTGCATCGAGTGCTTTTATAAAATCCTTTTCTTGCAGCATCCACATGGGGAGAAGCATCATTACATCTACCTCTTCATGCATGTAAGGGCCAATCTGATCTTGTTCTTGAGGGTAAGATGATAGAATATCCATCTGTACATAGACATTTAGTGTATTGATTGGTTCTTGACATTTGGACAGCAACAAAGAGACAGTCTTGATCAATGGAGAGGCTCCCTGAGAGTGGATGAAAACACATCAGAGCTCTTTTACTTTCTGGCCAAGAACACTGCGGCCAGCTGACCACCAAGTAATACAAGACCTAAATGCCACAGATGTGTAGTGTTTACACTTTAGAGGACTTTGTGTGTTGTCATCAGCAGGGTTTTGTTACCGCATACCTTCACTCAGTTGCTGGAATCAGTTCAAGCATTTCCACGATTCTGTTTGCCACTAAGGACTTATACCAGCAGATGCAGAGTGAAGCCAGGTTAGTACTCAGTGGAATTACACCAGAGGTAAATTCTGTCAATAAGAACTGTCAGTTTAGATTTAAACAATTTACCGAGCTAGACTTCAGTCGGAACTCCAGATAACTGCAGACAGTGTTAGTGTTCTGTCGTAGATGCGAACTGTGTATCTATGACAGGCAGCTGAACGCTTCACTCCAATCAAAACTCTGCACGTTGTTTGACAGGTTTATTGACAAAGTGTGAAACTAAAGAAGAAATAAACAAACAATAATCAAATTTTAAATATTATATGTCCATAAATGTACAAAGCATCAAATAAAACAACTCCATGTAATGTAGATACACTACATTAACTAAAAACAGCATATCTAATGACAGCAGTATGCTAGAAAGAAATGCAGATGGCATGAGCTATTAAAGAGCTTACAACTAAAGCCAAACAGTTAGTAAGTTACCATAGAGGAGCTACGTGTGATCTTGCAATCACATTGCTTTTCATTGACCCAGAGCTGATGGAGTAAGATTTAAGCCCTTGTGGTGAATGAAATGATGTTGCCTAGTGAGTCATATTGTGAACTGCACCTTGTATACATTTTCAGTGTTAGGGTTTAGGTGGAAATGGGTGTATGTCTATAGCCAAAGGTGTCAGAAGCGAAGTGCCAACCTAGCCCTTGTGCGCCCTTTATGGGATCTGTTCTGTTATGATTTAGCAAGAACTAAGTGCTGTCAGGTCTAGCAGTTGGTGGTAAGAGGTCATCAACAGACGACAGGGCCTTATTTCACATCCCTCAGAGAACAACAAGGTTGTTTTGCTTCAGGAGGTGATGTAAGGAAAGAGTCTACACAGAATGAGCCAAGCACATTGATCTTGATACTATGATCTCGCACATGTCTCTGGAGAGCTTATGTTGCACAGCAGGGGCTACATGTTGTGCCAATTAGGAGCGCTTGCATTTTATAGACAGCTGGAGTCTCTTTGCACTACAAAGACCAGAGGAGCATTGCCTCTCAGTAACTCTGAATGTCAATGCCATTCAGATTAGCTACCTGGTTAAATACTATGTTTCAAAGATGTTTCATTTTTGTCTGAATTTAGGAAAAGAAAATTACAGATCATTCAGGCTTTATGTCCTTAAGATTTACTTGAAGCCTGACTAACTTTTTTTTTGTTCACTGATAAATATAGGTAGGTGTCATCTTCCTTACTGGGTTCTTTCAGAACTCTGGCTGCAGCATTTTGTATCAGCTGGAGGTTTTTTAAAGAGCTATTGGGCCATGCTGATAATAAGGAATTACAATAGTCCAGCCTCAAAGTTACAAATGCATGGACTAGTTTTTTAGCATCACTCTGAGACAGGATGCTGTTTTAGAGTGCTGATGATATTGCACAGGTGATTACATGAACAAGAAAAATGAAGCAGCACAGTCCACTATCTTATAGTGGGCATCAGGAGAGCCAGGATGTACATACCTGACAAAGATAGAAATGAGCTCTGCCAGAAGATTACTCAGCAAGTGCTGAACATGGTAAGCACTGGCAAACTCTAAAGCCCTTCCCCTGATCTGAGAGACTGTAGCACAACGACTAGTGACCTCCTCTAAGGCTGAATCCAAATCTCCGGACTTCACCACATTTGCGGACTCGTAATAAAAAAGCATAATAAACGCTTGAAAACCAAGCATGTTACCCCAGATGTATTCCCATGCTGCAAATATGTTTTTACCAGTTTGATCTGAAGAAAGTAAAGATGTAAAGGAAGCACAACTGCAAGGAGACAGCAACAATTTGAATTGTTAGCATCATAGCTGCCGTCCAACTGGATGGCAAATTGTGACAGGGTTGTTTCACAGAGATTCGAGAGCAGACATTTTGTGAGCAGAGGACACACACTGAAACTGAAGCACAGGACTTTTTTGCAGCAACAGAAATTCTGAGTGAGCAGAGAAACAGTTTTGAGCAGGCGCACAACAGATTTGTACCCATGTATTGGCTATTTGACAGACAGGGAAGGATTTGGAGGAAAATAATTACAAATTCTGAATGTAAGATGAAACAATAATGCTCTCAACCTCAAAGACCACAGGGCTGAGTAAAGACAGGAAAGTAACGTCATACTCAATCCTGTCGTTGTCTTGCCCTCAGTGATTCGCAAATCTGTGTAATCTTGTCCGTGATGCAGACCGTTTTACTTTATGAAGAAATGCCTCTATAATGCCTGGGAATCTGGAGACAGAACTGATGATGTGGTGAGACTCAATCACTCTCAGGACAGCTGGAAAAAAATGTTGTGTTCAAAGGGGGGGCTGGAGCCTGACTCAGGGCGAAGGCAGGGGACACCCTGGACAGGTCTATCGCAGGGCTACACATAGAGACAGACAATCAAGCACACTCTCATTCACACCTATGGACAATTTAGAATAATCAATTAACCTCAGCATGTTTTTGGACTGTGGGAGGAAGCCAGAGTACCCGGTGAGAACCCACACTGTACAGGGAGAACATGCAAACTCCACACAGAAAGATCCCAGGCGTCCTAACCAGGACATGAACCGGGAATCTTCTAACTGTGAGGCGACGCTGCTAACCACCGAGCAGCACGTGGAAACAAGTGTAACTAGTATTTTCTTTCTTAACATTTTTGGAGACTTTAAAAAAGTTTGCCTGGAAATTTGTTTGGCAATTTTTATGGAAACATAGCAAGTGTTAAACTGGCTACAGAATATATTCGATGTGTATGCTCACTGAGCTCCTACTTCTACGTGTTCACGTCACCCAGCAACAATGAACACACAATGGCTGTGGACATACTAAATATAAACTAATGTATTACAGCTTCCTCTCTCTTTCTCTCCCCACCAGAACCACCATGGTCTCCACCAACCTGGTCTGACAGGATTACAACCCAACAGCAACAGCGTCAGACAGACAGGAGCCCACTGTGTGCATGCCTGTGTTTGAATGTGTGCTTCTCATAAGAGGATGTGTGTGTGTGTGTGTGTGTGTGTGTGTGTGTGTGTGTGTGTGTGTTTTACAGGTAATTGTATGACGAAGAGAAGGTTTATTGGGAGAAGCTAATTGTTGTATATACATGATGTGCGTAAGAGTGAGCAGAAACACAGTGGATGTGGGTAACGATGGAAAAAAACATTACGGAGCAGTGTAAGAGGCAGATGAGCTGTGTGGTGTTGTGGATTACTAAGCAGGTACCCAGTGTATGTAATTTATCTTTTGACTATAATGCCTTTTTTCAAATAAACTTTGGTTATTATCTCTGTTTGCATCTCCTTTTAATACCTTTCTGTAAAGGTTTTTTAAGCGTTTTAGATGATATGATCAGGTACATACACAGGGGCAAGGTTTAAGATATTAACTCAGCAAGTGACAGACAGTAAATGTCAAAAAATACCACTTGGACGATATGTTAGCAGTGATACATTTATTTGTTTATTAAATACAAATCACATAAGAAATTAGTTAATCAACCACTGTGATCGATACAGTTTTAAAGTACTAATAAAACAAGGGGTGCATTTCTTGTAGAGACTCTCACAGGTGTCAGTTAACTTCAATCGCTGTAAATCCTAAGTACCTATACTCAGTCTGTGTTTAAATCACACTGAGTTGGCTCTTCATCCTAAACCAAAATAAACAGCAACAAATGATGATGACACAAGTCACGATGTAATCTCTGAAGCTGAGTCATAACTAAATATGGGGATCCTGTTAGAGGTTAGTTATGGTGGTTGCATGTTGGTAAGCAATAAGAAATGTGGCTATACTCATGTTGAAATCTGTGCCTAATTGTTTTGTTGTTTGTTTTTTGGGGGGGTCCATGTTTTGGTTTGTTTGTTTTTGTCTGTCTCGTGCATATAGCTCTGTTAATAATAATAATATAACCATCCATCCATCCATCATCTATACACCGCTTAATCCTCTGTAGGGTCGCGGAGGTGCTGGACTCTATCCCAGCTGACTCAGGGTGAAGACAAGTGACACCCTGGACAGGTCGCCAGCCTATGACAGGGCTACACATAGAAACAGACAACTAAGCACACTCTCATTCACACCTACAGACAATTTAGAATTGTCAGTTAACCTCAGCATGTTTTTGGACTGTGTGAGGAAGCTGGTGAAAACCCAGTGAAAACCCACACTGCACAGGGAGAACATGTCAACTCCACACAGAAAGATCCCAGGAGTCCTAACCGGGACACAAACTGGGGATCTTCTAGCTGTGAGGCAGCGGTGCTAACAATCGAGCCATTGTGCAGCCCCTAAAAATATATTATCTTTATTATTATTGTCATAATTATTACTATGATAATAATCACTTATCATATCAGGTCTCAGTTGTCATTTTTATTTCATAAGCTTGACATCATTGACCTAACATAACCCCCTTTTCCTCCTAAAAACAAATTTTCTAAGAATAAATAAACAAACAAATAGCCAAGCTGAGCAGCACTGAAGGTTTTTTGGGGTCTACAGAGATGCTCGTCTGTGATCTACAATCCCATCGCCTGCGGTGCAATAGGAAATAGCAGTGTGAGTGCTGAGTGTGGAAACAAGTCAATACCGAGCACGGCTTGCAGCATGTCTCCCCGATCCACAATGTTTTGATTGAGCGCTATAATCAATGTCCACCCTAGCACCGTATAGATCTGTGGTCCTCATAGATTCACCCCTGCAGTATATAAAAAAAGATCAAGAGAGCCTGTTTAATGCTGAATCCTGTACATGAACTAACCCGGACAAAAATGTACCAAAACCTAAGAAACAATGCAAATGAATCAAGAGTCGTCTGTGCTCATCAGCTCTGATAACTTCTCAGTTTAAGTGCACGTGTGAAAAAAAAAAAAAAAGCAGGTAAAAAGAGAAAGCTCACTGTCGCTGATAGAGAACACTTTTATCAGTGGCTGGCCTTATCTGTTTGCTTACATTTCAAACGTCTCCCACATAAAGTGGCAAAAAGGGAATCTTGATCAAGCGACTGTTGAGCTTTACAGCAGGAGAATCCAGGTCGGGAGGCACAGCTGGTACATTCATCCTGCAGAGCTTTGATTTGCTGCCAAGGCTTGCTTCTAATTCCTTCTGTTTTAGGCACCACAAACCGTATGAGTCACTTCAAATGATCCCAAAGTAAAGCTCACATTTACATTTACCTACTCAGCACTTGTTGAAAGCAGCATATATCATTCAAACCCTGGTACATGAAGGACAAGCGACATTAAGCTGTAGCTCTCAGTTTCAAATTCCACCTGACTCAAGACAATACTTACATAAAGGAAATGACATGTTATAATCATTTGACAGGGTTAATACTTTAAAATATGCCCACAAAATGATCTGTCATGTAAAGTTCAAAATTAAAGGTACA
The DNA here is from genome assembly GCA_024666655.1 of Dascyllus trimaculatus. NCBI lineage: Eukaryota > Metazoa > Chordata > Actinopteri > Pomacentridae > Dascyllus > Dascyllus trimaculatus. The sequence goes on from CM045460.1 coordinate 2,251,246, forward strand.
GTTCCATAAAGTATTAGATGTATTAATGAAAGATACAGTTTTCACCTTTCATGCTGCGAGACATAGTGGTGCAATTATTCATGTATTCATATATATTCATCTAGATTTATTTACATTCACCGCATCTGTTTAAGTTTTTTTGGCTAAAGGTCATTGTGGTCGTCTCATTTGGGTTATCTAAAAATGACACAGCAAAATATTACATTGTACAGGTGTTAGAATGCACGTGTGTGTGTGTGTGTGTGTGTGTGTGTACAAAAAATACTTTGCAATAAATGGATTTTCAACTTCAAAGCAACTGTCCAGGATTTTTTTTTATATTCCTGAAATGTGTTTTTCTGTTTCTGTGTCTATCTTCTCAGGTTTTGTCACATTTTTATATAACGGGGACAGCTGAGCCCCGCCCTTCACCTGTCCTGACACTCAGCGTTCTGAAAAAACGACTAAGCAGAAAACAGTTTGATGTCTAAAGCTCCTTCCGAGAGCCAGGCGAGCACTTAAGGTAATCCGGGTCGGTTCTGTGCCAGCAAAAGCCACACCTGGAGGAACATGCGAGGAACTTGAAGTTTGCTTCATGCTTTGAAGGAAGAAAGAAAAGCTCTGTGTCTGTTACTGCTGCCTTGAGCAATGCTGACAGGTCTTCATATGCAGACTCTGCAGGTCTGGATGTTCGTCAAATGTTAAATCAACAGTTTATTTATTTGCAGCCGCTTGGCCTCACCACAGGCTGCAGATAGCCAGATGGTGAAGCTCCCTCTAAGGCTCTATTGTATTTGCTTTGGAGCATGAAGAAAGAAACTATCCAGTATTTTCTAATAAAGAAGCCAAGGTTAAAGATAAATCTGGAAAAAACAAAAACGAGTAGTATGATGGTAGTATGATAGGTTTATTTTGTTTGCAATCCACTTAGGATCTGGTGACCCCTTAGGTTTACTGTCCAACCTTTAGGGCCCTGACAGCCTTTAAACTGGGCGATGACTTACACAGATCCATCTTTTAAATGTCACCGATGACAATGTGTAGCACATTAGGCAGGATGACAGAGTGTGGAGTGGAGAATCTTTTTTTTTTAACTTCTTTATATTTACATGCATTTGTTCTGCTCTGGGTTTTCTCTTGTGCTAAACTGAGCTCACACACACACACACACACACACACACAAACACACACACACACATATGCATCAGTGAGACTACAGTAAATGTGGGTACCAGGTCCCACTTCTTGGTGTGTCACTGCTTTCAGCTGTCCATGGCTTTTGATTCTGTAAGCTCCTTTTCCTGGCTTGTTGCTGAGGTGGGCACACATTGCATGCAGCAGTACAGTACGTGGTAATCTGTGAGGCTCTGCGCTGACAGCCTATTGAGTGTTGAGGGCTGA